>CM038045.1:20979166-21657500 GCA_021397845.1 Areca catechu
ATGACTATTTCTCACTCATATGATAAAAAATTATCTAGCACATAGAGTTTGTTTCAAGCCATGGTGCTATCTTATTTTAGAATCAAATGCTGCCAAATAAGAAATAATTATTTAAGAAAAGGTTTAATTCAAAATTTTTTGAACTGGTATCGATACTCGCATTGATTATCAGTTGGTTGATACAGTACCAGTTTGATGCTTTACTGAATATACAGTACAAAAAGCAATATAGTCAAATTGGCTAGCTATTTTTTTTTATTTTTTTTATTTTTAGGATGTGTAATTAATTTTTTAGAATTTTTTGAATAATTTTAAATCCAAATTGATACATTTTCATCTTGTTACTTATTTTTCAAATATCTTGATACCTTTCTATCTTTATATAATGTACTTTCTTCTATTTTTATATAATGGACATAGCTAAATTATCTTGAATCATGAATTATTACTATAAAATATATTATTATAGTATGAAATGACTAACATGATTTCGTGTATCCTTTTTTTCTAAATGTGTTAATACCTTTTAATCTTATATAATATACTTTTTTTATTTTCATATGATACTGCAAGAACAAATATGGTTACTTATTCTTCAATATATGGTATATGCAAGTATTTTCAAAATATGATGTTCATCTATATAAGTATTCTTCATTTTCATATAATGGTTATAGCTGAAAATATAGATAATTACTATGAAAATATTATTATGGTATGAAATAACTATATGATTTTTCTAGTACTATTCTTTTTTCAAATATCTTGATGTCTTTTCATATTTATATAATGTACTTTCTTCTATTTTTATATATAATGTAATATAATTTTAAAATATTATTATAGATAATAGCTAATATAATACTTATTTTTGAAATACTTGATATTTTTCTATACTTTCTTTTTTTAAATATGTTGATGTCTTTTCATATTTATATAATGTACTTTCTTCTATTTTTATATGATAGCATGTAAAAAAATATAATTTTTAAATATTATATAGTATAAAATAGCTAATATAATACTTATTTTTTCAAATATCTTGATGCTTTTTATTTTACATAATATAATTTTCTTTGTTTTATATGATAGCTATAATTGAATATCATGAATTATAATTACTATGAAATATACTATTATGGTATGAAATGGATAAATTTTTTTTTTCATGCTATCCCTTTGTTAAATATCTTAATATCTTTTATTTTTTTAATAATCATAATTATACTTTTCTCTATTTTCATATAAAGCCATAGTAATATATTACTTTTTAGAATAATGACCTAGTTAGGACATTCTTGAGCATCTACTGGCTAATTTAAGAAAGAATTCTATGAAAGCAAGTTTTCTATATAAAACTTGCAAATCTTAATAACCATGATGCTCATGATTGAACAGTCTATTAGAAATCTTAAGTCAAAATAAGTACAAATTATTGACAATCCTTAAATGAAACACATTGACCTTCCCAATATTATCCTAAGAAATTAAGAAAAATAAATTTGTTTAATACAAATTAACTTAAAATAGAGCAGAATATGAAATTAGTTATGTTTAGTAAATTTAGATATTATTAAGATTTTTAATAAATGGTTTTTTAAAATTAAATATTCAAAATATTTATATAAACGAAATAAGATATTTATAGACTTTTGCAAGGACAAAAAAAAGAAAAAAATCTCTTATAATTATTTTTGATATTCATATTTTTTTGAGTTTTTTCTTTTTTCATTAAAAATAAATTAGAAGAGGAGATGAAAAGTCTGGACTAGGATGTGCATTCAATTTTTATGGTTCAAATTGAATAAAGTTTAAAAAAATTGAACTTTGAATTTGCATTTAGTAGAACAGAAATTGATTTGAACTAGCCTGAAATCGAACAAATCAAATCAAGAAAAATTTGGTTCAGTTCTACTCGGTAACGAATTGGGCTTTTTGTGTTGAGCTTTTGGTTTTAGTTTGGGCTAATAAATTTCTATAATAATTTCATTATTTGAATTATAGTACTTGAACTTAGTATTGTTATCAAATTTAAACAACAATAAACCATTCAAAAAAAATAGTTTAATAGAATTATCTGAAGCACTTTACAATTACCAATCTAAGTTTATCTAGAAGGTTAAAAATGGATTTTTACTACATTTTATATTTTAGATTTTAAGTTGATCGAAGTTATCAAATTAAAAAAAAAATGAACCAATTAAAAAACTTTGGTTCGATTTTAAACCAAAACTAAAATTTTTAGAAGAAAAATCAAAACCAATACCACAATAAATAATAATTTGATTGATTTTGGTTAATTGAACTATTTGCATACACCTAGTCTTGAGCCTTTCTTTTATTGTAGCCATTTTAAAAAGAAAAATCAAAACGAATCTGAATCTCTCGTTTTAGCCTGAAACCGTGCCAAACCATTCGATTCGATGCGGCCTCAATCAATCTAGAATCTGAATAAAAAATCAAGATCAAACCATCCCGTTCAATCTTGGTATGATTCGACATAAACCAACCTGGTGATTCAGCACAATTTTGAAAATCCTGATTTGATTAACTACATAGAGAATAAAGTTTTTTTTTATTCTTCGAATCATTTTTCCTATGTACATGGGCAAAAATATTAGTGAGGATGGTTTTCTTTATTGGCTAAGAAATAAAATAAAATCAACCAAACACAACAGCATATACCATTTTGTTTTCAATTTGCTAACTCAACCTATCTTTATATGAGGCTTGCGGATTCAAGGGTTTATCCTTGGAAGGAAAAGTCTTTCTACACCGCGTGCGGTGCAGAAAATCCAACGTGGCTCGCACCATGCTTTTTTATTGGTCCAAATGTATCCACTGTAGCATGACAGGATGGGAGCTGAGTGTGACTAGCATTAATTATCAATTAGCTTTTATTTAAAATTTTGTCAGACCAAAATACCCTGCCCTCCAGTCCTTTTCTGCATGGATGTCGTAGGTTTTGAACTAGGTATCGTAGCTTTTGAACTAGGGTGTCGTAATACTGTTTCAGGTTTTAATTTAAATTTTCTGTAGGGGTGTCGTAGGTTTTGAACTAGAATGTCGTAGCTTTTGAACTAAGATGTCGTAATCCGTTTCAGATTTTAATTATATTTTTCTACAGGGATGTCATAGGTTTGAACTAGGGTGTCGTAGCTTTGAACTAGGGTATCGTAATACTGTTTCAGTTTTAATTTATATTTTCTGTAGTGTGTGTAGGTTTGAACTAGGGTATCGTAGCTTTTGAACTAGGGTGTCGTAATATGTTTCAGGTTTAATTTATTTTTTCTGCAGGGGTGTCGTAGGTTTGAATTAGGATCGTAGCTTTTGAACTAGGGTGTCATAATACTGTTCAGGTTTTAAATTATATTTTTCTGCTGGGATGTTGTAGGTTTTGAATTAGGATGTCGTAGCTTTTAAACTAGGATGTCGTAATACTGTTTAGGTTTAATTATATTTTCTGCAGGGGTGCGTAAGTTTTGAACTAGGGTATCGTAACTTTTGAACTAGGGTGTAGTAATACTGTTTGGTCATTTTTGAACAGGGTGTCGTAGGTTTTGAACTAAGATATCGTAAGTTTTGAACTAGGATGTCGTAATACTATTTCAGGTCATTTTTGAACCAGGGTATCGTAGTTTTTGAACTAGGATGTCATAGGTTTTGAACTAGGATGTCGTAATAGTTTTAGATCATTTTTGAACCAGGGTGTCGTAGATTTGAATTGGGATATATAGCTTTTGAACTAGGATGTCGTAAGGGTATTTGGTCTAGACAAAAATTTGAATTAATGCTAGTCATCTCAGCTTTTATCCCATCATGCTACAGTGAATATTTTTGGACCAATAGGAGCGTGCGGTGCAGGCCACGCTGGATTTGCTGCACGCATGCGGTGCACAAAGAATTACTCATCCTTGAATAAAAGGCAAATGTAGTGAGGGGCTGGTCGGACGAGTTGAATCCATATTTGGTCACTCTTATGATTACATTTATGCTAAGTATAATTTACACAAGGTCTTGTATAAGTCAAGTTAAATCTGATATAATTTGTTTTAAATGCCTTCCTTATCCAACTTAGGCCTTTAGCCTCCTACAATATCATCATTAATATTACATATAAAATAATATAATATAATATTTTAATATATATTATATAGTATAATTATTATATCTGTTGTTGCCAAGATCGTCGTGGTCCATAGTGCTGTCGACGTCGGATCGCCCATCATCCTCTCGGGGTTGGCCCGTGCTTAGGACTGCAAAATAGGGTTAGTAACCCGGGCCGGGAATTCAGCGGGGGCACTCCGACGCTCAAGTTAGTGACGACCCAGAGAACAGATCCCTGGTCGAGCCCCTCTTGATGGACATCCTAGGAGGAGTGAAGATGTGAGAATAGAGGTGCGAGTGTGCCAGGAGAGGTGGTAGCCGAGGAGGGCTGGCCTTCCAGTGATGCTTCTTCTCTCTCGCTCGCTTGGATGATGTTCTGTGGTTGAGTTTACACTTGCATACCTTTCCTCTCTGGGGGTGTCGAATGTTCTTTTAAATCCAGGTGACCATTGAACGCCTACCTTGGGATCTTCCCCATTGCTGTCAGGCGCGTGCAGCGGTGTTCCGTGCCATGGATGGGACGTCTTTCCTGATTGATGATAAGGGAGACTGCCATGTGCTCTGACATTCCTTTCGGTCACCCCATTCCGGGAAGTCTTGCAGTGCGTCGATCGGGAGGCCACCGCCCCCGGGATTTGAATCTCCTGGTTGACTTCCTCTTTCAGGCGGTGCAGGTAGTTGGTGGAGAGCATGGAACCTTGGTCAGGGGGCTTCCTGCTTTTCTGGTATAAGCTGCGGCCGCAGATAGCCATCATGGCTTGATAGGTGCTTCTTTGCGGCCTTCGGGCTGCTCGCCGATGTTTCGGGGAGGTGGCTCCGCCCCCTTGTTGGCCGGTGGTGCTGTCCGAGTTGGTTGCCAAACTAGAGAGCTAGGACTCGGCTTTGACCCAGGAGGCTCGACCTCTGAGGGGCTCGACCTGGAGGAGGAGGGCTAAGCTCGACTCCGGCTCAGAGGGCTCGGCCTCAAAGGGGCTGGACCCAGCGAAGGAAGACTCGACTCCTGCCCGGAGGGGCTCGACCTAGCAGAGGAGGGCTAAGCTCGACTCCGATCCAGGGGTCTCAGCCTGTGGGGCTCGATCCGGTGGAGGAGGTTGACACACGACTCCAGCCCAGAGAGCTCAACCTTGGAGGGGCTCGACCTGACAGAGGAGGGCTGAGCTCGACTTCGGCTCAGGGGGCTCAGCCTCGGAAGGGCTCGATCTGGCGAAGGAGGTCGCTCAGCTCCAGCCTAGGACCCCGAGCTTGCGGGTGCCGACCTGGTAGAGGACGAAGCTCGGCTTTGACGGGCCCTCTCATTGATCTGGGGGAGCTTGCCTGGCCAAAGGAGTCCAAGATGGGGTGTCCACCGTGACAGACTTTTGACCTGGCATCTGACAGGGATCACACGTCAGCACGTCAGCTTTTGCCACATCATTTGCCTCCCACTCCAAGTCCCATTGGTACGGGGCGAAGGGAGTAAATGCACTGCTAACGTGGAAAGGCGGGGATCCGGCGCAATGATGATCACGATCGACGGCGTCTTGGAAGCGATTTCTTCAGCCTACTCGGAGGAGCCATGTGGACACGTCCGAGGAGCAGTTATTGTGGGCGCAGAATCCAGAGTGGTCTCAGTCGAAGCCAGATGTTAGTCCTGCCGATGAGCGACGCGTGGTGCAGATCCGATGGCGAAGACTTGTAACTCACCATGTCTCGTTTGGGTCGAGGTTTTCGTCCCTCGACCAATCAGGGTGAGGCCGTTCCTTCCAGGCCGAGGGCCGCTATCATTTCTTCTGACGAGGATGGAGATGGGGTGCGCTTTGAGCTTAGCAGGAGGCGTCCCTTGGTGGGATAGTGATTAGGGAGCCTCAAACCGTCTCTGCTCTTCCTCCTCCCCCAATCGAACCCATTCCTGAACCTTCTCGATCCACAGGTCCTGGTGGAATTGCTTCGTCAATCTCGGTCGAGGAACTGGGGACTATCTAGGATGTCTATGGCATCCCATACTCCGTCGGCTTTTAATCCCCCGACCAGAGGACCGGGTTACTTCTAGTAGCCCGCTGAGCAACTACCGCTTGGTCCCTGCTCAGGCTCATCCCCATGCCATGAGGACTATCTTCTTGTTTCATTATACTCTACCACTTCCACGGGATCGTGCCCGTTTCTCTTTATTCAGAGATTTTTTCACTCTGAAGCGCCAACCCACCGAAGATGGGTGGGGTCCCTCTCTTCGTCGAGGGGTATCAAATTTGAACTTCCTCTTCCATCAAAGGATGGAAGAGCAAGTTTTTCTTGCCACAGTGGAGGGGATCGACTGGGTGTGGAGAGACCCAGATTGATCTCTCAATAGAAATTTTACAGTCGAGACAGCCGACAAGGACATTTATGAGCTGCTCCGAACTGCATAGATTCCCTCTCTCGAGGTTCTGTTATCATAACAGAACCTCATCGAGGTCAGGATCGGCCCAATAGGAGAGTTGGGTGAGTTCGGCTCGGGTCCTTTTTCGCTTCTTTTAACTTGTCTTTTCTGAACTAGAGCTGACATAGTATTTTTTTTGTCTTCTTCATGCAGGTATGAGTTCTCCGTGGAAGAACTACTCTCAATCACCTAGAAGAGGCCTCCGACAGGATTGGCAGAGGAACCTTCTCCGAAGAGGTCTCGCAGTGAGGGTGCATCGATGGCCGTCCCCACCGAGCAGGTTGAGCCGAGGCGAGAGTCCGAGGCTGCTCCTGCACAAGCAAGGGGAGTAGAGGCTGCTGTGTCCAAGCCAGATCGAAGGGCGACCGAGCCTGCGGTGGAGCAGGCGAGGCGACGAGAGCCGGCCCCCACCCCAAAGCCCAAGGTGGTCGTCCGGACCAGGGCCGCCGCAGCAGCTACCACCATCATGTCACCCCCTCCTCTAGAGCTCATCGTCATCGAGGAGGAGGTACGGGAAGGAGAGAATCCAGCACCGATGGCACCACTGGGGGAGGTGCCAGGCTCCCAACGACCCCGAGCCTCTGCTAGGGCAAAGCGGGTGACTCCGCCTGGGGGGTGGGTAGGAGAGAAAGAGACTATCGTCGGGTCCCATTCAGAATGGGGCCCAATGTGTCACTGCTCTGGGACCGAAAACTGGCCGAGTGCATGATGGATTTCTCCATCCAAGCATGCGACCGGTGGGAGATGGCCGGGAAGGTACTGGGGACGCGATCAACAGCATCTTCCCCCTACTCTTCACGGTAATCGGGTCTAATCCTCTGGAGCTCCCTTTCTTTTCCTTTTCTCCTTTTGACATCTTGTTTGGTGCATGTCGGAGCCGAGACGCTCCTTATCAGGGACTACTGCCATACCGGTTGAAGAACGACCAGCAACGTGCAGCCAAGGTCGAGCTTTGAAGGCCAAGCTGAAGGAGAAGTCTGATGCCTCCCGAGAGCTCGATATGAAGAATAAGGAGCTTGAAAGGGGGCTCGCAGGCACTCGAAGGAGCTCCAGGAGGAGCTCGACTGAGAGCGGGGCTAGACGAAGAGTAAGGCCAAGAAGCTCACGGCCACCGAGAAAAGGCTGAACTCATTTAACGCCGAAGCGGTCCGGTAGAAAAGGATCGCCCAGTCTCTTCAGGCTAAGTTGGACGCGGTGAAGAAGAAGCTAGCCACGGCCGAGAGGGAGGCAGTGGAGGCGGCAAGGGAACATGCCGTCGAGGCGAGAAAGGAGGCGGAAGGGGCCGTGGAAAGGTATAAGGCCTCGGAGGAGTTCGCCATCGAATTTTATTAGACGGTGTCGGACTCCTTCTACAAGGGCCTATGTACCTTCATAACCGAGTCGAGGGGTTTGTCCTTGATGAGGGCCGCAGCCGGCTCAGATTTTCTTGGGCTCGGGCATGGATCTGGGTGATGCAGAGGGATCAGCCACCATCCCTGAACTTCTCCTGTCGGTGGCGATCAACGAAGCTGAAGCTGAACAGCCTGAAGCTGCGGGGGAGAAAACTTCAGCACCGCACAGCCTTGCCGGGGGGGTGCCTGATAGAGTAGGCTTATGTTTTTCCCTTTTCTAGCATTGGCCCGGGTCGCCCGGCATGTCGGGGGCCGAGAATATTTGTAAATGAACAACCTATTTTCAATGGATGAGTTTTCTTAACTGTTTGAATTGAGCACTTCTGGCCTCAACCTCTTCCTCTTTTCCCTTCCTTTTCTTTATTTCTTCTTTTTTCACTCTCTTTTGTTTTACATATATATACATGCAATGGGGTAAGAAGAGAGGTTTCCGCCTTGCTGCTGGATGTCCTGAACTCCAGTGCTATAGAGCTGAACTTTGGACTTCGGCATCTGGGAGCTGGGCTTAGAGATTTGGTGGCCGAAGGTCTGAGCTCCGGGCTTTAAGGTCTCGGCGCCGGGCTCTGAGACTTAGTTGCCGGAGGTCTAAGCTCCGGGCTTTGAGGTCTCAGTGCTGGGCTCTAAGACTCAGTGCCGAAGGTCTGAGCTCCGAGTCTTGAGGTCTTGGTGCTGGGCTCTGAGACTTAGTGGCCAGAGGTCTGAGCTTCGGGTCTTGAGGTCTCGGCGTTAGGCTCTGAGATTTAGTGGCCAGAAAGCTTGGTTCCGAGCTTTGATGTCTTGGAGCTGGGCTCGAAAACTTGGTGGCCGGAGAGCTTGGCTCCGAGCTTTGAGGTCTCGGTGTTGGGCTCTGGGACCTGGTGGTCGGAGGTCTGAGCTCCGGGTCTTGAGGTCTCAGTGCTGGGCTTTGAGACTTAGTGGCCGGAAAGCTTGGTTCTGGGTTTTGATATCTTGGAGCTGGGCTCGAAGACTTGGTGGCCGGAGAGCTTGGCTCCGGGCTTTGAGGTCTCGGTGCTGGGCTCTGGGTCTGTTGGTCGAAAAGCTTGGTTCCGAGCTTTGATGTCTTGGAGCTGGGCTCGAAGACTTAGTGGCCAGAGAGCTTAGCTCCGGGCTTGAGGTCTCGGCGCTGGGCTCTAGGACCTGGTGGCCAGAAAGCTTGGTTCCGGGCTTTGATGTCCTGGAGCTGGGCTCGAAGACTAGGTGGCCGGAGATCTTGGCTCCGGGCTTTGATATCTTGGAGCTGGGCTCGAAGACTTGATGGAGGTTCTCCTGCAAGGCAACAAATGTTTGCACAATGGGGACCTTAATTATCGATGAGAAAGGACCTTATGTTATTGGTGCCGAAGAATCAAGCCATGCATTTCGACATCGGGGAGTTTGCCTCCGAGTTTTGGCATGCCAGGCCTGGGGGGGGTAGCAGTATCCCTACAAGGTGAAAGGCAATCTGCGCAAAAGAGGGCCTTTATTATGTTAAAGGATAAGCCTTACATTACTGATAATACTTTCTTAGGTTGCAAGCGTTCCAAGTTCGCGAGAATCTGGCACCGCCCAGATCCGCGAGGTAGTAGGCTCCATGCGGAAGAGCTTTGACCACCTTATAGGGACCTTCCCAGTTTGGTGAGAGCTTGCCGCACTTCCAGGGTTGAGACGCTTCAGCTCGGTGGAGAACCAGGTCACCAGTTCGGAAGACCTTGGGCCTCACTCGGGCGTTATAGTATCGGGCGACCCATTGCTGGTATGCTACCATCCTAAGTCGGGCTTTATCTCTAGTCTCTTCGAGGAGGTCCAAGTTAAGCAGAAGGTGGACTGAGTTCTGCGCTTCGTCATATTGCTGCACCTGCAGCGTGGGCAAGCCGAGCTCGACTGGAATAATGGCCTCGGTGCCGAAGACAAGGTTGAAGGGTGTCTCGTCAGTCGCTGTCCTGGGCATTATGTGGTAGGCCTAGAGAACACTTGGGAGTTCTTCTGCCCACCTGCCCTTGGCCTGATCCAGTTAGTTCTGAGTCCCTGAAGGATGGTTCGATGGTCACTTTGGCTTCTCCATTTGTCTGGGGGGTGAGCGATGAAGGTGAAACGGTGCTGGATGTCATGCTCGGCACAGAAACCTTTGAAATCCTGGTTGTCAAACTGCCGCCCGTTGTCGGTGATGATGCAGCAGGGGAGTCTGAAACGGCATATTATCAACTTCCAGAAGAACTGATGGACCTTAGCTTCCATGATCCGTGCCAGTGGCTCCGCTTCCACCCATTTGGTGAAGTAGTCGATGGCCATCAGCAAGAACCTCCGTTGTCCCGGTGCCGGGGAAATGGCCTCAAGATGTTCATTCCCATTGGGCAAAGGGCCAAGGGGTGGAGAGCTATGAGATTGGCGCCGCCAGCTGACGTTGTATGTGAGCATGGCGCTGGCATTTGTCGCACCTCTTCATGAAGTTGGCAGCATCCTCCCTCATGGTTTCCCAGAAGTATCCCTGGTGGAGAGCTTTGTACGCCAACATCCTTCCTCCCACATAGTTCCCGCACAGGCCTTCATGTATCTCCTGGAGAACGAAGGCTGCCTCTGGGGGTAAGAGTAGGATCGGCGGTAGAGCTGCCCTTCCATCAGGATAAACCGTGAGGCTTTCTTTTTGATGAGGCTGGCCTCCACGCGGTCCTCGAGCAAAGTATCGTCAGTGATGTACCTGATGTACCTCTCCATCCAACTCGGCTCCGGGATGACTTGCTGCACCTCCTCGGGAGCTTCGTAGCTCGGATTTTCAAGGTACTTAATATATGCATGCCCCAGTGATGAGTCTAGTAAGGTTGCCAGTCTCGATAGTGCGTCCGCGCGAGCATTCTCCCCATGGGGGATATAGAAGATATTGAAGCGTCGAAAGCTTGTCGTGCATGAGCGGACTCGTTCCAGGTACTTCATCATCTAGGGATCTATAGCTTCATACTCTCCGAAAACTTATCCAGCCACCAATTGGGAGTCAGTAAAGACCTTCAGGTTCTGGATGCCCAGCTCGCGTGAGACCTTTAGGCCCGCGAGGAGACCCTCGTACTTCGCCTAGTTATTTGTCATGGCGAATTTGAAGCGGAGGGCGCATTCCCGCCGCGACCCGTCGCTGTTGGCAAGAATGAGCCCTGCTCCGCTTCCGCCGGAGTTGGATGCACCGTCCACGTGGAGGATCCACGATTTCCTCCATGCCGGGCTCGATTTGAGGCTCTATGGAAGTCTACTCCGGCTTCTCGGTGAGTCCCGTGCACTCGACTAGAAAGTCGGCTAGGACCTGAGCCTTCTGTGACGACCTCAGCCGATACGCGATGTCAAACTCGCTCAGCATCAGGGACCATTTGGCCAACCACCTGGATGTTTCAGGGTGACTGAGTATGGTCCTCAACGACTGGTCCGTCACCACCGCGATGGGATGCGCTTGAAAGTAGGACCTGAGACGCTTAGCAAACATTATTAGAGCAAAAATAAATTTTTCGAAGCGGGTATACCTGATCTCCGCATCGTGGAGGATTTTGCTGGTGTAGTATACCGGCTTCTGAGATCTGTCCTTGTCCACACGGATGAGGACCAAGCTGACAGCTCCAAGTGTGACTGCCAGATAAAGCAACAGCTCCTCCCCTTCCTCCGGCCAGGAGAGCGGGGGGGAGAAGCCAGGAATTCCTTCATTTCTTCAAAGGCTGCCCTGCACTCCTCCGTCCAAGTGAAGTCGTGCATCTTGCACAGTGCCCTAAAAAAAGGAAGGCAGCGATCGCGACCTCAAGATGAACTGGCTCAGGGCTACAATACGCCCCATCAAGCACTAGACCTGCTTCTTGGATGTCGGGTGCTCCATGCCGACGATCGCCTGGACCTTCTCGGGTTCACTTCAATGCCCCTCTGAGTGACCATGAACCAAGAAATTTTTGCTGCCACTCCGAAGGCGCACTTTATTGGGTTTAGCTTCATTTGGTGCTTCCAGAGATTGTTGAAGGCTTCGACGAGGTCGATGACGGGGTCCAAGCTCGGCTTGCTTATAAAAAGCATATCATCTACGTACACCTATATGTTCTGGCCAATCTGGTCTTTAAAGATCTTGTTGACCAGATGCTGGTACGTGACCCCAGCATTCTTCAGACCGAAGGGCATCATCTTGTAGCAAAAAGTTCCTTGGTCAGTGATGAAGGCGATGTGCTCCTCATCCTCTGGGTGCATCCGGATATGATTGTACCCGGAGAATGCATCCATAAAGGAGAGAAGTCGGTGACCCGAGGTGGCATCCACAAGTTGATCAATCTTTGGCAGGGAGAAAATCTATCCTTCGGACAGGCCTTGTTGAGGTCGGTGTAGTCCAAACAGATCCTCCACTTGCCGTTGCTTTTCTTCACCATCACCACATTCGCCAGTCAGCTTGGGTATTGCACCTCCCGGACGAAGCCGGCGGCGAGGAGTTTGTCGACTTCTTCATTGATTGCCGCTTGCCTCTCACGGGTGACACTCCTCTTCTTCTGCCAAACTGGCATGCACTTCGGGTCGATGCTCAGCTTGTGGGTGACGATATCAGAGGGGATACCTGGCATGTCAGCCGCTGTCCAGGAGAACACATCTGTGTTCGCCCGTAAGAACTTCAATAGGTGGGCTCTTTCCTCATCTTGCAGCTGGGCCCCAATCTGTACCATTTTCTCCTGATCGGCTCCGAGTGAAAAAGACAGTAGGTGCTCGACTGGGCCACCCCTGGGGTCTTCCGCCCTTTGGTCGAGCTCGTCCACCCGGAGATCTTCCTCGGAGACTTTGGCACCTAGGAGAGTTTGGAAACAATGTTGGATCGGCTGAGGTGCACCTCTCATTTCGCCGACTCCATAAGGAGTTGGGAACTGCACCAAAAATCAGCTCGTGGAGATGACGGCGTCAAGCAGATTGAGCCCTGGTTGACCGAGAATCACATTATAGGCCGAAGGTAGTCTAACTACTGTGAAGGTCATCATGACAGTGCTCTACCGAGGTGGGGTCCTGGCAGTGACTGGGAGTGTGATCTCTCCCTCAATCCTCACAGAGTCCCCTGTGAAGCCGACAATGGGTGTGTACACAGGTCTAAACTGAGCAAGGGATAGATTCATTCTGGAGAAAGCATCATAAAAAAGCACATCTGTGAAGTTTCCACTATCAACCATGATGCATTTTACAAGATGCTTCGCGATCGTCATCTCAACGACCACGGCATCATTATTTACATTTCCTCCCCAATCCTTCCTTCTCTCATAAAGGGGAGTACATTTTCAGATTGCCCTGCCACTCGAGCCTTCTTCGATGCATGCTCGGCTCCCTAACATATCATCCCCACGAGCTTCTTAGTAGGGCGATTATCCATTGTAGGAACTGGCAGGAAAGCGACGAGCACCTAAGGTTCTACTTGAGGTCTGCCCCCACGTACCTCCCGAGGTAGCCTCTCTTGATGAGTTCTTCAATCTCCTTCTTGAGGTTGCGACATTCCTTGGTGTCATGGTCGTGGTCGCGGTGGTAGCGACAGTACTTCATCTTGTCACGGCAAGAGGACGGTCTCATCGAAGGTGGATGCTTCAGGTAGGGCTCATCTTCGATCTCCATTAGGATTTTCGTCCTCAGGACGAGAAGGAAAGTGAGTGTCCCCTTTGGGACTGGAGCGCACCTCGATCTCGGCCCCTGGCGGAAGTTCGGAGGTGGAGGACCTGGCTTCCACGTCCCGGACATCTCGACGGGAGCCGGCTTCTTCAATAGCTTCCCGTCAAGCTCCTTCCTCGTACGGTCCGCCTCCTCGGCATGGACGTACTTTTGAGCTCGAAGGAGGAGCTCAGAGTAGTTCTTGGGAGGCTTCTTATCGAGCGAGTAGGTCAGGCGGGAGGTCCTAAGCCCTCGCTTTAGTGCTAGCATGGCGACTGGCTCTTCAAGGTTATAAATCTCCAAAGCGGCAACTTTGAAACGAGCCACGTAGTCTCGTAGGGGCTCGTGATCCTGTTACCGGATGGAGAAAAGGCTATCTGCTTCTCGTGGCACCTTCCAACAGGCGTCGAAGTGGGCCACAAAATTTCGCTCCAGCTAGGCGAAAGAACTAATGGTTTCGGGCTCGAGATGGGTGAACCAGACTCGAGCAGCCTTCCGGAGGTTGCTGGGAAGGCGATGCAAAGAAGGGCATCGGTGGCCCCCTGGACCCTAATGAGAGCCTTGTAGCTTTCCAGGTGGTCCAGGGGGTCGGTGGTCCCATCGTAGGGATCCACCTGTGGCATCCGGAACCGGTTGGAGATCTGTTCCTCTTGGACCTCTCGGGAGAAGGGAGGACGAGTGTCATAGCCCGTTGGCTCATCAGCAGAGCCCTGCATGTCTACAAAACAGCGGGAAGCCAGCTTGCGCTCGTGCTTTTCCAAGCGCTTTTCAGCAACACGCTTGATGGCTTCATCAATAGAACCTTCTGCTGAGAGAAACACAGAAGGTGACGTGGGTACCACTCGCTCGAGGGTAGAGGACCGACTCTCCCCATCGGGGGACCCGGCCCATTGTCTCTTCGTTAGAGTCAAATGACTGCCCCGGTGGTCAATGAAAGCACGTGGCTATAAAGGCCTTCCTTGGAAGGATCGCAGGCTGTCGCGGGGTGCTACAGCATGGACCGCAGGGGTCCATGGCTGCTGTGGGGTAGCCAAGGACTGTTGCTGGTGCTGAAGCTGGCGCACTGCCGTGGTAAGGATTTGCATCTGTGGGGCGAGTGCGGCCAGCTGGATGTTTGCTGGAGGTGGTTAAGCGGGAGCGGGGAGCTCCCCTTCTGGACCGTGTGGGTCTCCTTGAGAAGGGGGGTCTTCCTGCGTGGCTGGTGGAGACTTCTCTGGCCTGGGTTGTCACCATCCTCCCGGTGGACTGCTTGTTGGGGACTTGCGTAGATCAAAAACATGTCAGCTCCCCCTTCCTGGCGTGCCTATCTGTTGCAGCCAAGATCGTCGTGGCCCGTAGCTGCTGTCGACATCAGATCGCCCCTCATCCTCTCAGGGTTGGCCCGCGCTTCAGGACCTCCAAAATAGGGATTAGTAACCCGGGCCGGAGATTCCGGTGGGGGCACTCCGACGCTCAAGTCAGTAACGACCTAGGAAAACATATCCTCTTGGGCGAGCCCCTCTTGATGGACTCCATCCTAGGAGGAGTGAATGGTGTGAGAATAGAGGTGCGAGTGTGCCGGGAGAGGTGGTAGCCTAGGAGGGCTGGCCTTCCAGTGAGGCTTCTTCTCCCTCGCTCGCTTGGATGATGTTCTGTGATGAGTTTGCACTTTCATACCTTACCCCCTCTCGGGGGTGTCAAATGTTCTTTTTTAAGTCCAGGTAACCGTTTGAGCGCCTACCTTGGGATCTTCCCCATGCTGTCAGGCACGTGTAGCGGTGTTCCGTGCCGTGGATGGGACGTCTTTCCTAATTCGTGATAAGGAAGACTATCATGTGCTCTGACATTCCTTCTAGTCGCCCAATTACGGGAAGCCTTGCAGTGCCTCGATTGGGGAGCCGCCGTCCCCGGGATTCGAATCTCCTGGTTGACTTCCTCTTTCGGGCGGTGCAGGTAGTTGGTGAAGAGTGTGGCACCTTGGTCAGGGGGCTTCCTGCTTTTCTGGTGTAAGCTACCGCCACAGATAGCCATCATGGCCTGACAGGTGATTCTTCGTGGCCTTTGGGCTGCTCGCCGGTGTTTCGGGGAGGTGGCACCGCCCCCTTGTTGGCTGGCGGGGTGCTGTCCGAGTTGGTTGCCGAACTGGAGAGCTGGGACTCGGCTCTGACCGGGGAGGCTCGACCTGGCGGAGGAGGGCTGAGCTCGACTCCAGCTTAGGGGGCTCGGCCTCGGAGGGGCTGGACCCGGCGAAGGAGGACTCGACTCCTGCCCGGAGGGCTCGACCTGGCGGAGGAGGGCTGAGCTCGACTTCGGTCCAGGGGTCTCAGCCTCGGGGGGGCTCGATCCGGTGGAGGAGGTCGACATGCAACTCCAGCCCAGAGATCTCGACCTGGCGGAGGAGGGCTGAGCTCGACTCCGGCTCAGGGGGGCTCAGCCTCGGAAGGGCTCGATCTGGCGAAGGAGGTCGCACGGCTCCGGCCTAGGCACCCCCAGCTTGCGGGTGCGACCTAGCGGAGGACGGAGCTCTGCTTTGATGGGCCGCCTCATTGATCTGGAGGAGGTCGGCCCGGCCAAAGGAGTCCAAGATGTGGGTGTCCACCGTGGCGGACTTTTTGACATGGCATCTGACAGGATTACACGTGCATGTCAGCTTCTTGCCACATCAATATCATATTATGATATTATATAATATATTATTGTTATTGTTATTGTTATTATTATATTTTAAATGATACGGATATGAAGGGTGAATTGTTTAATTTATGAAAAAATTATTTTATTCGTCGAATCATCTCTGAATAATATTTCCGGACAGCATCCAAATATTATATTTTTTTTATTTATCATCAATAATTAATATTTTTAATATATTTTAATTTTTGAAAAATAAAAAAAATATATTAAAAATATTGTTTTTAGTAGGCATGGCGAAAGGTAAGAGATATAAACACGGAAGAGCGGAGGGATTGCCGGGTTGGGTCCCCACGCCTCCACGCAAGCCGAGGGGGAAGAGGACAAATGATGCCAGCCGGGCGATCGCTTGGGGGTGGATCCGTAGATGCCAACAAATGGGGGAGAATCCCCGAAAGCTCCAAACGCAAATTACAAACAAGTATCAGAGTGCGGTGAGCGTACCGCGAGTGAGATGTTGCCCCGACACAAGGGGGTTTTTTTAAAAATAATATTTTTAAATAATTATTTCCTAATTAACGCAACTTCCATTTTTATTACGGACCTATATGTACGGCCTTCCTTAAAAAAATTCAAAAAATTGAAATCGCATGTTCAACAATTTCTCCTCCATTTTTTTATTTTAAATTTAATAAAAAATTTAAAAAATAAAAAATAAAAAATAAAAATATAATACTATAATAATTTTTTAAAATTATATAAACCTGCGATTTTGCAGTTCGGTCGTCGACCCGGCCACCAGTATGATAACTAGTCCGGCTCCAATCATCAATCCGACAGTCAGTTCAGCTACTACATCGGTGCCAGTCCGATCGCGATCTAGCTGTCAGTACAGCCACTGGTTTGACAGTCGATCACCGGTCTGATTGTCAATCCGATCACCAAGATCCGGCCATCGGTCCGATTGCCAGTCCAGCCATCGGTCCGATTGCCAGTCCGGCCATCAGTCCGACTGCTGGTCCGGCCAACGGTCCTACTGCAGATCCAGCCACTAGTCCGATCGCTGGTGTGCCTTGATCCTAGTGGCCGGACCGGCGGTCGGACCGTGACCGGATCTTGGTGACCGGATTGATCGTCAGACCGGTGACCGACTGTCAGACCAGTGGTCGGACTGGCAGCTAGACCAGCGATCGGACTGGCACCGATCTAGCAGCCGAACTGGCTGTCGGATCGATGGCCAAAGCTGAACTAGCTATCAGATCGGTGGCCGGATCGACGACCGGACTGACTGCAAATCGCAAGTTATAATAATTTTAAAAAATTATTATAGTATCATATTATTATTTTATTATTATTTTTAAAATTATTTTTTAATTTTTATTAATTTTTGCCGGATCGACGATCGAACTGCGAAATTGCAAGTTAATAATAAAAAATTATTATATATATATATTATTATTATTTATTTTTTTAAATCTTTTTAATTTTTTAAAATTTTTTTTATATTTTTATTAAAATTTAAAAAAAAAAATGGAAGAAAAATCGTAGGTTGAACCTGCATTTCTTGAAACTTTTTTTTTTTTTTTTTGAAATCGCATGTTCTACCCGCGATTTCAACTTTTTGAATTTTTTTTAAGGGGAGGTCGTACACCTAGTTCCGTAATAAAATGGAAGTCGCGTTAATTTGGAAAATAAATTATTTAAAAAATTATTTGAAAAAAAAAACCCGACACAAGGGGATATCGGCAAAATCCCAGGAGAATTTTTTTTAAAATAATATTTTTTTTAAAAAAATTACAGAAATAGATGATTTCAGATATATTTATCGAAATAGGTGAGTCATCCGACGTGGCAACCAGGGGCACCTGAATTCGTCTTTTCGAAAGATAAACTCAACTTTATATTTTGAAAAGACGATTTTCATATAACCATCAATTTTTTTTTAAAATTTAATTTTATTTTGATGTGATATTTTTAATTTAATTTTAATTATGATGTGATATTTTGAATTAATTGTGATGTGATAATTAAATTCGTCTTTTGAAACGACGAATTCAGCATTTGAATTCACCTTTCCAACTGACGAATTCAAATAAATTTTTTTTTCGATTTCAAAAATATTATTATTTCTTTTAAATCTAATTAATAAATTTTATTTTAGATAGATAAATAATAATAAAAAATTAGTATTAATTAAATTATATATATATTTTTTAGTAATATTAATTATTATATTATTTTAAAATAACATTAATTAAAAGATATTATAATAATATATGTAATATATTTTATATTATAATAATTATTTTTATATTTTAAAATGTAATAAGATATTATAATTTATATATTTAATATTATATACTATATAGTATAAAATTTTTTAAAAAATAAAAATAATCACCATGTCGATACTATTCGGTCGCCAGCCCGGTACCAGTTCGGTCGACAGCCCGATGTCAGTCCGATCCCTTGCTCAGGACCGATGGCAGGACCCCGACGACTGGACCGACGATCAAATCTGTGGCATGACTGGGACTAGACCGGTGACAGGATCCTGGCGGTCGGACCGGTAGTCGGACCCTAGTGGCCGAACCGACACCCGACCGGGGGCCGGATCGGCGACCGGATCGGGGGCCGGATCGACGATCGGACCGGGTCTGGCCACCGGTCCGGCTATCGATCCTAAGGGATCGGACTGACACGGTCCGATTGCCAGCCCGGTACCAGTTCAGTCAATAGCCCGTGTCAGTCCGTCCGATCCCTTGCTTAGGATCGACGGCCGGACCGGCGGCAGCCACGGTCTGGCCCCCGGTCCGGTCACCAGTCCAGCCCCCGGTGCGGCCGCCAGTCCAGCCGTCGGTGCTGCCGCCGGTCCGACCCCCGGTCCGGTGGTGTCGCTTCGGCCACCAGGGTCCGACTACCGGTTCGACTGCTAGGATCCTGCCACCGGTCTAGCCCCAGTCATGTCACATATCCGATCGTCGGGGTCTTGCCACCGGTCCTGAGCAAGGGATCGGACTGACACGGGCTGTCGACCGAACTGGTATCGGGCTAGCGACCGGATAGTATCGACCTGGTGATTATTTTTTTTATTTAAAAAAATTTTATACTATTATAGTATAATATAATATAATAAATTATAATATATTTTTTTATATTTTAGAATATAAATAATTATTATAATATAAAATATATGATACTATATTATTATAATATCTTTTAATTAATGTTATTTTCAATTAATGTTATTTTTTTGGTTAATTTATTATTAATTTTAAATTAATATTAATTTTAGTAGTTAATTAATGTTATTTTTAATTAATATTATTTCAAATAATATAATAATTAATATTGCCAAAAAAATAATATATAATTTTAATTAATACTAATTTTTTATTTATTATTTATTTATTTAAAATTAAAATTTATTAATTAGATTTAAAAAATAATAATATTTCTGAAATTAAAAAAAAATTATTTGAATTCGTTTTTTGGAAAGACGAATTCAATTATTGTATTCGTCGGTACAAAAGATGAATTCATTATTACATCATAATTAATTCAAAAATATCATATTAAAATTAAAATTAAATTAAAAAAAAAATAATAGTTATATAGAAATCGTCTTTTCAAAATATGAAGTTGAGTTTATTTGTATCGTCGAATCATTCGTTCTGATAAATATATTTGTAATCATCTATTTTGATAATTTTTTAAAAAAATATATATATTTTAAAAAATTCGAATCCCAGGCAGCGGAGAGCGTCAACCACGTCACATCTAGGAATCCTGACAGCGGGAGGGCGTCAAATGCGTCACATCGTGGAATCCGATTCTCCGCCCACGTGCCCTTAAACGTCAGATGCTCCCGGTGGGACCGAGGGGGAGCATGTTTTGACACGACTGTCATGATTACGAAAGACAGAAAACATCCAACGGATAGGTGAGAGACAAATGTTTTATTAAAATAATATTTTTTAAATTTTTAATAAGGCAGTTGCAAAAGTAGGATAGTTCCTTGGACAGGAAGGGAAT
Organism: Areca catechu; assembly: GCA_021397845.1. Classification (NCBI taxonomy): domain Eukaryota; kingdom Viridiplantae; phylum Streptophyta; class Magnoliopsida; order Arecales; family Arecaceae; genus Areca; species Areca catechu. The sequence continues at coordinate 20,999,309 of CM038045.1, forward strand.
TCACGCATTTTAAAAAAAAATATAAAAATTTAAAAAATAATATAATGTATATAATAAATATAATTATTATATTGAATATATAATTTTATTGTTCATAAAATCGTATTTTGAAAATATTTAATGAATCATATTTACAAAATTTTATTTTCAATCCCATCTATTCTTCAAGTAACACGAATACGCGCTTCTTCTGCATCCCTTCCACACCTTTATTTTTTTTCTTTTTTCCTGCAACTCTCTCTTCCTCTTACTTTTTCTCTTGCTCTTTTACTTTCTCACATATTTTAATAGTTTATTTAATCATTAATTTTATTTATTTAATATTTTATTTAAATATAAAATAAATAAAATATATCATTAATTATTATATTTGATAAATATTTTTGATAAATATTTATTATTAAATTAAAAAATATTTATTAATCAAATTGAATGTTGAATATACGATTTCATCAAAATTTAAAAAATAAATAATATATATTTTGTTATAATAGTAGTATAGTGCACTAAATTATGATACTATGTAATAATATTTTTATAATAATATTAATATATAATATATTAATATTGTATAATATATTAATATAATACTATTACTTTGTTACATAATATATTGTTATAAATATATATGATATTAGTATATTAAGTTATTATTATAGAAAAATAAATATTGTAATATATAATATTATTGTATTATAATGACATATTAGCTTTTCATAGTTTACTTATATTAAAGTATTATAGTACATATCATTCATAGTACGTGGTAGTCAATAATAAGTCTTTAGAGATAGCTTTTATCGTCACTAATAACTTTTATATTTTTTTTAAAAAAAATAATTATTTATTTAAAAATTTATTTTAGTTATGATAAAATAGTAATTACATTTTAAAATCCCATTATAAGAAAATTAATAATTAAATACAATAATTATAAATAAAAAATTAATTATTATATTAAAATTATAAATTATATAATTTATAAATTATCACTACTTTACAAGTAAAAAAATTAAATACATAACTTTTAAAAAATAAAGTGAGATCCTCTTGTACCTCGTCCTCCTCCTGCTACTCTTATAGGTCCTCCTGCTACTCCTATATGTCCTCTCTAGTAGTTGGTGGATGAGAGTCGGATGTCCCAGCATCCTGTAATAAAAAAAAAATATTATTAACAAGTTTATGACATAGAAGCGTATGTATCGATACGAAGGCATATATTTTGATATACTCATCTAATTCTTGAATAAATTATTTTTTTATATTTTATTTAATGATACGGAGCTATAGACATCCTTGGCCCATCAATTAAATTGTTAGATTGAGTTTTACTCCTTATGTTCCCTTCCCGACTCAAGTCTAAATATATGAAACTTTTAAATATAAAAATTTTATTAATAGACTAACCTACTGTGATGACTATAACAACGAGGCCAGCTAATCGTGCAAATAAGGATCCCGAAGAATCTCAATGATCATATCACGGATATATGCATCACCCTACATCTCGGTCATCGAGGCCTAAGAGGAAGATGCTAAAGAATGGCGAGCTACCAAAGGATCAAAGCTATATCCAAATCCTATGACCTGGCTCCTACTCACCACTCTAGTTATCTTGAGCCATCCCTCGAGATCAAGGAGGAACTGAAAGGATGGGTCCTCATCGTGCCACGATACGATGTACTCCGCATAATCCTTCTATATAGTTTACAAATTAATTAGCCCAATTATACATATCATTATATATATAAACAAATAAATAATGTTTTAAGGTGTTACCGTAATACATCGAGATCTAGAATCTAAGTAATTACTAGTCCTCCTGGACTGGTGTGTGGCCTTCCACAACTATAGCTGCCCTAGTGCACAATCCAGCTGCGATGTCTATAATAAATAATTAATAAAAATAACTTACTTAAAATAATATATAATTAATTTAATATGAAATTAATATAAGTGTAGAATTTTTAACAATTTAATTGTTCCCATATACATGCCAACGAAACCACTAGTGTGCTTGATCGGATCTTGCTGCCATGCCCTCTACCACCACTAGAATATCTTCAATGCTCCACTGGTCGCAGAGGGCCTTCCATACATCCAGCAACATTCATTAATCCCTAAAAGACTTTCAATCCGATGGTAACTTAGAACTGGAATACTTTATGGCAGATTATCTAAGACTGTACAGTCCATCTCCGAGCCTTTGTGTGACCACCTCCTCAAAAGTCGGATGGCCAACCTCCTTATCCTGAGAAATCTTGAATCAGTAGTACTCTTGCAAGCAGAAGCAAGCTTATATTAAATAAATAAAATATAATTATTTTATAAATTTAAAAATTAAATATATTTGACTTATCAGGAATATCTTTTAGGCCGCATCACGAGCTCCCAATAGTTAATTGGAAAACTCGTTCACCAGCCTCAGCATCAATCGACGAATGATCCTAGTAATCACCTAAGAAACTCCAGGCTCTATGAATGTGCTGCAAAATTAAATTTTAATAATAAGTGTTAACTCTAAAATAACTAAATTTTAAATATATTAATTGAAAAGGTAATACTTCTGAATGGCTTTAAATATAGATGAGCTCTCTATCCTCTGGCCAAGTCAGAGGTGCCACGAGTTGAATGGGTATTTGACTACGATGCTGAGATTGAGAGCCGGTCACTACTATATTTGATTATAGGATCAATGATGACCTCACTTCCTCTAAATCTGATCGCAAAATATTTAATATAAAAAATATTATATTAGATAATAAATAATAAAACAATATAACAAAGAATCTCTAAAGTGGTAGAGTTTATCACGTAGTCTTAGTGGCACAGAACTATGTGAGCAAGCAACAAGATTGTTCTTTCCTTGAGAGCTCTATCCTCTAGAACTTTCTCCTCGACTGGTACGGCTCTAACCTTTAGAAAACATGATATATATAATTTTTGAAAAAATAAATAGATTCATCGAATTAATTATACAATCATGGATGGCAATGCAAGATCGTAAGTGATGCAAGAAAGTATTTAAAATGATTAAAGGGTTATATACTTAGCACTACTCGTTAGCCTCTTCAGGTACTTGATACCCTGTAGATTCTTCTTCCAATTCTTTTCATTCTTCTATTTCTTAATCTTTTTCCTCTTCTTCCATTTCTTCATCTTCTTCTTCCTCTTCCATTTCTTCATCTTCTTTCTCTTCTTCTCATTGCAGGATAGGATTGCCCTTTACAACAAACTTGATATAATCTATCTCCTCATGTTGGTCATCATGAAGGAGAATTCCTGGAGCATCCAACTCTGTATCTATGAAAGATTGATGAATTCTAAAATTTCATTATATCGAAAGAATTCAGTAATTGGAGCTCTTCTTCTTTGAGCATGTAATGAATAGCTCAGGACTTAATCTTACATACAACCAACCAATCTTTCCTTCCTCTCCCCTTGATAGAAAAGGAGAATATTATATTTGAGTAGTGTATTAAGCTAGTATAAATGGCTTGTTGACATATGCTTTTCATTCAAGTTTGATTTTAATAAGCTTGTACCATAGATCAATCTTCATATCGTTATCATTATCAAATCATTGTCATTTTAATAGAATGATATTATCACCTTCAATGTTTGTCAACTTGATCACTTCTTTTAGGATTCCATAATAGTTACTCCCATCTCTTTTCATCAACTACCCTTTAAACATGCATCGCTGTTTATTGTGCTTTTATGATATCCATATCGTTGGATATAAAATTTAAAACAATTTACATTACAGCCATTACACTACACAAAATTTAAATATTAGCGATGTCAAATTAGCCATTATTAATGACCAATTTTAACAACCACAAAATAGACCAAAAAAAATATTTCATTGCTAATACTATTAGCGATGAATAATTGATTAGTAGTGATGACAAAGGCATTGCTAAAATATTTGAAATTTTATTTTTAGAATTTTTTAAATTTTTTATTAGTGATGAAATTTTTTTATTAGAAACGACAAAGTCATCACTAAAATGTTTGAAATTCTATTTTTAATTTTTTTGAAATTTCTTATTAGTAATGGGCAAAGCTGTTCCTGAAACATTTGAAATTTTATTTTAATTTTTTTTATTAGCAACAATAAAAATTATTGCTAAAACTTTTGAAATTCTAATTTTTTTTAACTTTTTAAATTTTTTTTATTAGAAATGGCAACATCCATCGCTAAAATTTTTTTAATTTTTGGTAATAAAATTAGTGACAACATCTTACCGTTGTTAATGGTGGCACTAAAATTAATAATTTAGTGATCACTATTAGCGACAGCATGCATTGCCATTGCTAATAGTGATCCTATTTAACCCCATGGGTGCCCAAACTGGAAAAAAAAAAATTTCCCTCCTTCTAGGTCTCCCCTTCCCTGATTCCCTAGCTCCCCCGCTGACGCCCCCTTCCTTGCCGGTGTGCTACGCTGCCTCTACCCCACTGGCTCCCCCTCCTTTGATAAAAAAAGGTTTGGTTCACCCTCCCCCTGCCTCCCCTTCCCTATCGGTTGCCCCTCTCCCACTAGCTCTCCCTCCCCGTCGCTGGCATTCATCGACTCCCCCTCCCTGCAATCATGCATGATCATTCTTCCCATGCCGTTGCCTCCCTTTTTTCTCCCCTCGCTCCTCGCACCCACTGGCTTCCCTTTCCTGCTAGCTCCCCCTTCCCGTGGTCATGCCCAATCACCCTCCCCATGCTGTTGCCTTCTTTCTTCTTCCCTTGCTGGTGTTCTTCTTCCATTAGACATGGATCCATTATGGTACCTCAGCCTCTAGCATGTCAGATCAACAATTCCTATCAATCCATTCCGATACGTGAATCCCTTCCCGTGTGCCAGATCCACCATCCTCCATCCATGGAACTTGCCATCCCTGGATCTGACTTGCATTATGTGTATAGCCTACTTTACATTTATATCGTGAGTATTAGTGACAACGACGATACTAGAGTTATCATTAAAAAATTTTTTATATTAATAAAATTTAATTAATTAGTTATTTATTTATTTAAGTAGATGTTTATTTATTTAATTAATTAGTTATTTATTAAATTAAGTTGATGTTTATTTAATGATTTAATTAATTAATTAACTAACTAATTAATTAATTAGTTAGTTAATTAATTAATTAATTAATTAATAATTTAATTAAGTAAATAATTAATTAGTGTGCATGGATGCATATCCTGTATGCATGAGATTTGGGTCTCCGTATGTAGATAAGGCTAGAACTAGGTTCGGGCCTATCCGAAGTTAAGTAGTGCTTTAGGCCAAGCCCAAAATAGATCAGGCCTGGCTTGGGCCTAATAATAGAGTCCAAGCCTGCTCAGAAAGCATTCTCATACATTCCGAGTCAACTTGGAGGTAGATTATTCACTCAGTCATCAAATTCAGGAAGTTCCAAGGTGAACTCTCTCGGGACTCCATACTGGAATCGGATCCAAGCTAAGCCATTTGAGCCCAATACGGACTAGTATGCATTAGGCATAGAGATCTCTGGTCACTCCTAGAATCTTTCTTCTCTGATGACCATTCATTACCTAAACTCTCAAAACCCACCATGATAGAAAAAGAAGAAACAAGAGAAGACAGACTTACCTGAAAAGGGAAAAGTGGAAGATAAAGACGGGTAGAGATGACAAAGGACCACTTGAAAATATTTCCAATGAAAAAAACAAAAGAGGGAAAGAGAAAAATTGGATGTTGGTTACTGTAGTGAGAGGCAGCAGGAGGACAAGCAAGAGAAGAAAAGCAGATGAAGAATGAAAAGAAGAGAAGATATCCCTTTTAATAGTAGGGGACTGCAAGATTTTAAAATTCTAAATCAATTCGGGCTGATCGGTGTGCATCGCGTACGAGCCCCCATTGGTTCCATACAACTATCAGTCACTTAAATTAAATGTAGTATAGTGGCCGAGGCATCATTTGCGCAAGAGTCGAGTGACAACTAGCTTACTGTTGACTTCATTCACTATCAAAATTCTTACTCTTTTTTACCTTTAGTTACATTATTTACACGATCATAAACTGGCCTAATATCATCAAGGATAATTCATAATTATGGATTAATTAATATTTTAATGCACATGAACTGAACAAAGTTAATGATTTATATATATTAAAATATGAATTAATCTATGATTAGATATTGTACTTGGTAATATTATGTTAGTCCATAATACAAATGATATAAATAAAGATGAAAAAAGAGTTAGAATTTTGATTGTGAATAAAGTCAACAGTGAGCTAGTTACGATGGCACAAAGAAGAGATTCGCAAGCACATTAATATGATGATTAAATATTTATTAATTTAATTATTTAGATGTTAATTAATTAATTAGATGCATATTTATTTATTTATTTAGATATTAATTTAATTAATTAATTAATTAGGTGTGTATGGATACGTATTCTATATGCAAGAGATTTGGATCTTGACATGTAGAGCACAATCTAGGGTCCTAAGCTGCTTTGGTGCTAGAGCATGATGATAGATACTCACCTTGGAATGGGACATATTGAGGATGGCCAGAGCGATAGCTATGTTGCTGCTATTGTCGCTGACCGAATGATGGCGTTGGAGTAGATTGCAATATTTGAAGTACAATTGAAGATATATTTTCATTGGTCAATTCAGTATATTTAGCTTCTAATTTCTTCTACCTATTCTCTTTGTAATCATTTTAAATTTTATATTTCCATCTATAATCGTATGACTAAATCGGAGAATCTATTTATTTTTATTTTTAAAGATTATATATCATGTCTTTCAGAGGTCGGAGCCGTGCCAGTCGAGGTGAGGGCTCTAAAGGACAGAGCTCTCAGGGAGAGAGTGGTCATTCTGCTAGCTTGTATGGTTCTATGCCGCTCATACCATGCACTAAACTTTAAAATTTTAAAATTTTAAAATATTATTTTAAATATTATTATTTAATATAATATTTTTTTTATTAGATATTTTCTAATCAAGTTCATTGGACATGGGGTCACTAGTGATCCCATAGTGATAGCCAACAGCAACCGGCTCATCTCATACTCGATGCTATGTCGAGGACCTGCTGACTCATGGCACCTTCGACTCGACCAGAGGATATAGAGCTCATCCACATTCAGAGCTGCTCGTAAGTGCTACATCTTTATATTAATATATTTAAAACTTAATCCTTATAAAGCTAATATTTATTATAAAATTTTAATTTTGTAGTATATTTAGAAAGACTAGAGTTTCTCGGATGGTTACCAGGATCATTCATCGATTGATAATGGGACTAGTGAACGAGTTCTCCAGTTGACTATCAGGGGGCTCGTGATATAGCCTGATAGATATTGCTAGTAAGTCAAATTTGGTTAATTTTTAAATTCAAGAAATATTTATGTTTTATTTTTGATATAAGTTTGCTTCTAATTGTAGGAGTACCACCAATTCGAGACTCCATAGACTGGGAAGACTGGTCGTCCAATCTTTGAGGAGGTGTTCGCTTGTAGGTTCTAGGATGGGTTGCATAGTCTCAGCAGTCCATCATAGAACATTCCAGTTTTGAGTCAACATCAGACTAGAAGTTTTTCAGGGATTACTGGATGCGAGCGGATATATGGGAGGCTCTTTGCAACTTGTGGAGCATTAAGGAGTACTCTGGTAGGTGATAGAGGGCATAATAGAATCGTACTGCCCGACAGGATCTACTTAAGCATGCTGGCTGCTCTATTAGCACATATGTGGTGGCCAACAAATTGGTAAGAACTATAATTATTTATATTAATTTCATGTCAAATTGATAATATATACATTTTAATTAATTTATTTTTACTATTTATTTATTGTATACATGGTAGCTGAGTCATGCACTGGGCTAGTTGCAGTTGTGAGAGGCCACACACTAGTTAAGGAGGATTGGTATCACTTAGATCAGAGATTTCGACATATCGTGACAAGAACTTGAAACTTTAAGTATTTATTTTATATATACTAATATGTATAATTAGACTGATCAATTTATAAACTGTATAGGCGAATTATACAGAGTACATCATAGCATGGCATAGTGAGGATATATCCTCTCTGCACCTTCTTGATCTCAAGGGATGGCTTAAGATCATCGAAAGGGTGACTAAGAACCGAGTCATAGAATTCGACCAAAGCTTTGATCCTTTGGTAGCTCGATACTCTTCGGTACCCTCATCTCAGGTTTCAAAGATTTAGACATGGTATGATACACATGTTGAGAATTTCATGACTCTTGTACTGTACTTACCAAAATCATCTCTAGGTTAACAACACCTTTAGTGTAAGTTAAAGCACTAACAACTCCTATTGCGAAGCTATCTCCAACGTTTGAAAAAAAAAATCCTTCATTCAACGAGAAGGAGAAGCAATTTAAAGGTACAAAGAATTTCTCCCTTCAATTATTTAAAATTGAAAATCGAGTTTAGATCCCTATATACGACAAAATTGTTGATATGGAAAAGCTCGATAATTGGTTAAACTATTTAGAAACTTATTTTACTATTTATGGATATTCTAATATCTAGAAGGTAACTTTTGCCTATCTCAAGCTTTCTAGCCATGATCTTGCATGGTGGGATTCGTATATAAGAAACAACAATATTTCTAATATGACGTGGAGCAAATTCAAGGGCTGAATCAAGAAACAGTTTCATCCTATCGGTCATGAGGAAGATCGATAGATCAAGTAACAGTACATATGATAAAGATATAATCAATCTGTCCAAGACTATATCACCAAGTTTCACAAGCAAGCAATCTCTCTCAAAATATTCATTGATGTTCATGCAATTTTTATATAGTACATTAAATGTTTCCATGAAGCATCCAAAAAAAGTTGAAGCTCTTCAAAGTTGAAGACATTGACAAAACTAGTATAAAAACCATGGGTATCAAGAAAAAAAATTGACCAAAGATAAAGAGCACATCAACATGACCTAAAAAATTATTGTGATCAATATACCTTTGCAGATATACAAAAAAATGGTGTTGAAAACTTCACTCCAAGTTGCATCTAAAGAGGGAGAAACTGAAAGATGATGATTTTAAAAAGAAAAAGAAGACAATCCTCAATATTGTAGAGATTGAGTTGCCTAAAGTTGAGCAAGTAGATTCTAGATTGAACCTGGTGGGGTGAGAAAAATACTTGAGATAGATCTAAAGGTGCACGAGGAATTCTTCTACTTGAAGATCTAGATGAGGCTTTTTTGCTTCCCCTCATGGTTCCATAATAATGATCTCTATTACTTTTCAAAAATAAATATGGGGTCCTTCCTCTACCACCAATATGGTATTACTGGTTTTTGAATTAGCACTTGGATCTACCGCTTCAAGATGGATGTTAGTGTTATTATCGAGTCGAGCAGGAATGGAGATTGGATCTGCAAAAACAGTCCCTTGCATGAGCTATTTTTGGGAGGGCCTTTCGTCGTTCTAGTCAATCACTAGAGGATAGTAGGAAGTAGAAAGCCATAGAGAGAGAGAGAGAATTAAAAATTATCTTGGGATCCCCATTGTCTCTTATTTAATAAGTCAAGGTGATTGGCTTTCCTTGCAAAAGAGATAAGAATGGTTAAGAGAATCTCGCTATATCTGCCATATATAAGTTGTCAATTCATAGATTAGGGGGTATCTCGATGGATAAGGCAATAATATGGCGTGTAACTATCGCTGAAGATCTTGGCCGAATTAATCCTGGCTTGGCACACCTCGGATGGTCAGCGTTGTCCATGGTATGGTGTTCTTCGATTATGGTCGAGATAAAGTTATCTCCCGTATCAATAGCCAAGTAAATAATAATAATAATGATGATTGTTGCCGCCAACATCGTCGTAGTCTGTAGCTGCTGTCGAGGTCGGATCGTCCTTCTTATTCTCTTGGGATGTCCTGCTTCTTTGGACCTGCAAAAACGGGATTAGTGACCCGGACCGGGGATTCCGACGGGAGCACTCTGACGGTCAAGTCAGTGACGATCCAGGGGAACAGATTCTCCTGGTCGAGCTCCTCTTGATGGACTCCATGCTAGGAGGAGTGAGTAGTGTGAGAGTGGGGTGCAAGTGCATCGTGAGGATTGTGGCCGAGCTAGAGGGATTCTCTGTGTGGCCTTTTCTCCTTCGACTTGCTTGAATTTTTTGGTGAGACAGTGGTGTTCATGGTTTAGCTTGTATTATCTCCCCGCTGAGGGTGCCGATGGTTCTTTTAAGCCCTGGTGGTTGTTTAGCGCCTACCTCGGGATCTTCCCTGTGTCAGCAGGCGCGTGTAGTTGTGTCCCGTGCCGTGAACGGGATGCCTTTTCCAGTTCATGATAGGAGAACTTGCCATACGCTCTGACATTCCTTCTGGTCGCTCCGTTCCGAGAAACTTGGCAGTGCCTCGATCGGGGGGCCACCACCCCCGGGATTCGAATCTCCTGGTTGACTTCCTCTTTTGGGTGGTTCAGGCAGTTAGTGAAGAGCGTGACGCCTCGATCACAGGGCTTCTTTTTCTGGTGTAAGTTGTGGCCGCGGACAGTTATTGCGGCAAGGTGGGCGCCTTTTGGCGACCCTCGGGTGGCTCACCGGCCTCCTAGGATGACGGTGCTGCTTCCCCGCTTGCTGGTGTCTTCGCCCGAGCTGGAGGCCAAGCTGGAGAGGCAGGGCTCGACTCCGAGGGGCTCGGCCTCGACATGGCTCCACTTGGCAGAGGAGGGATGAGCTCGACTCTGGACCAAGGGAGTCCGACTTCGGGCGAGCTCGACCTGACGAAGGAGGAGAGAGTGCGGCTCCGGCCTAGAGGACTCGACCTCGGAGGGGCTCCACGTGGCAAAGGAGGGCTGAGCTCGACTCTATACCACTGGGCTCGACCTCGAGGGGCTTGCTCCGGGGGATGCCCTCGGCTCCGACCTAAGCGTCCCGAGCTCGCGGGCCTGACTTGGCGGAGGGCGGAGCTCGGCTTCGGCGGACGGCCCCGTTGTTCTGAGGGAGCTCAGCTTGGCGAAGGAGTCCGGGTAGAGCATCTAAAGTGGCGTCCTTCTCTGACGTGGCGTCTGACAGCTACTCCACGTCAGCGATCCAGCCACATCAATGATGATGATGATGATGATGTAAATAGTTATAGTATCACTAATTCTAGCAACCTTTAAAGTATTGATCAAAAAGCTATTTGCAATAGTTCCTCCACCTGCTCAACTGGACTCATTGTTGACCGAGCTAGAGCTCATTCCTAGCAATTCTTTTCTTGCGATGGTATATCCACGGAGATCTGGAGTTTTTTCTTTGCTTCTGGAGCAACCCGACAGGTTTTCATCTTCTGGGAACCCCCTCCTCCATGGTTCTTGGAGAAGCTTTGATGATAGTGTCAGGAATCATCAAGGAAAGCTGCCTTTGTTATTCGTGCCTCAGGTCTCGGTTGGTAGCTGGGGGATCTCACCTCCTTGATCCGATAGTGCCGATGGCGGAGCTTCGCGGGGCGTGGGCTGGTATAGTTTATGCCCGGAAAATTCTTCATTTGGATCGGTTGATTATTGAGGATGACTCAGCGACCGTTATTGCTTGGATCCGGGAGGCTCAGCGAGTTCCTCCTCCGCTTCTTTTTATCCAAGATATTGCTCTTCTTTTGCATGGTTGCACGGATATCATAGGAAGGTCAACTCTGTGGTAGACTGGATGGCTTTCTTTGTTGCTAACCATTCAGGTGATATCCTCTGGATCCAGATGGATGAAACTTCTACTCCATTCTGAGATATTATTTTTTCTGATTTTTATTATATTATATTCATACTGGATCACTATTATACTCTAATTACTGGATCACTAGAATACTCTAATTCATATATATATATATATATATATTTACAGGTTTTTTTTTAAGAGCAATAACTATTTGTAGTTTATTACTGCTCTGTTTAACCTGTGTCTGTTATCAAAGAGTAGAACTCCTCCTCCTCCTCCTAAATGCAGTCATAGCTGAAATTACCACGCTAACGGATGTAATTACAACTCTCACAACAACCTTTTTTTCGGAAAACGGCATCACGTGCCTCATGGTCCCAACATGTCACCTATGGTGGTCTCTTCTTTTTTCTAGAAGAGCGGAGGGCTGTGAGGTTATAACTTCAACCCTATATTCTCCTTCCTTTCCGCCCTCTATTTTTTCTCCCTTTTTTTCCTTTTTTGTTATATTGTTGGGTGGCGTAGGTGGAGAGCATCTCTCCCCGTTTCCGTCTTCACAGGAGTCAGCGTCACGTGAACTTTTTTTTGGACACTAATGGTCCCTTTCACCCGCAGAACACCTCTAATTCTGTGCCTCGCTGACCTCCAGTCCGTCTTTTTAAGGCTTACACCATCGCCGCTCTCCCCCCATCCATTCCGACTTCGCTGACCACTTAAACGTGAACCGCGGACCATCATAAACATGGCATCGGATCCGTACTTGGATGTCACTCGAAAAATGAGCGGCACTGGAAGTGTTCAAATGCGTGTACATCGCGGTATTCCATGTGCGCCGTTTTCATCATCCGGTTAAATAGGACGCGCGTCACAATCTCGTTAACCAATCAGCGCATACCGCTGGCAGGGGAATCTCAGCGGAACCACGCCACGCTCGGCTCGAAGTTTCACGAGGAAAGAATCCCACATGGCCATGACCAGCACTAGCGGCACTCCGCGAGAAGAGGGTTCGCAGCGGACGCGTTTCCCGATATTTTTTTAAATAATTTTAGTTTAATTATGATAGATGGAATAAAGATTTATTTAATCTCATTCTTCCAAATGGATGAAAAAAAAATCGTTTTTTGATCGATTTTTTAAATACCAATTTTATGATAAATCAAAAAATTATTTATTTTATATCATTTGAATCATATTATATTAATTATACTTAAAAAATAATAAATATCTGATGGTTAATCGAATAAAAATATAAAATAATAAAAATGAAAAAGATATATTTTGAAAATTCGTATGCGGAATAAAATTTAGATGCCTGATTGAAACATGTTTAGGAATGGTAACGGATCAAGTTTGAATCGAGTCATCCAAAATTCATACTGCTAAAAAATTCTCCATCCCATATCCGTCTTGGATCCGGTCAGGTTAGATTTAAAAAAATCATGTTTAGATTGAATCAAGTCGGATATACCGATTTTATAAAACCTAGTGTATTTAAAAGCTAAATTGATCGGATTGAGTCGGATCGGGTCGGGTATATCTATTCAATATCTAATTTATTTAAATATTTTATAAACATAATTTTTTTTATATATAAATAGATTGGGTTCAAACCGGGATGTACTACTATCCGTATCCGATCTGAATCCGAGATAAATTTTTTTATATAATTTATATTCATTTATAAATTAGATATGTTGAATTTTATCTATCCCATTAAAATTGGATCGAGTTAGATATTCATAAATTAGTAAAAATTATCATCCGCGTTCCAAAACAAAATTGTTGCAGCATTTAATTTATTAATTAATTATAACAGGATACGTTTCCCGAACGGATCTCAAGGTTGGTCACGGGAGTAATGGGAATCCTTTTCCGTTTTCATTCGTATACGAGTCCGTATCGGTTTAGGGCTAGCGGGCTAAGGGCTTACGTAAGGCCAAAGCGGTGCTATAAATGGCGGGTCACAGCTGGCCAAAATCTGCGAATTCGTTTGGCGACCTCTCCTATTTAAAGCCCCTCTGTTCGCGTCCTAGTTCTCTTGCATCCATCTTTCGCTAGGGTTACCGATTTCTCCTGCGGCTCCTGCTCTTTTAATCTTTTTCTATCCTCTCTTTTCCAAGATCGTTGGGGTCTTCGGGTTCTTCGCCGCCGCCTTCGAGACAGATTGATTTGTCATTGAATAGTATGTTTCCTCTTCTATTTTCTGTTCGTTGATTTATTTTCTCTATTTTGTGTTGAGATACGTTAGAGGTATCGTGGATCGATCGATTTGATGTGGTCCGTCCGGGGATAATCGCATATCATTTAGTTGTCGTTTGGTTTTCTGTTTTTCATCTTTTTTTTTTTTTAAAGTAATCTCGTTGGGTTTTCGTCTCGTGTTTCTTTGCTTTTTGATTATTGCAGTTTGATCTCTGAATAAGGACAAGAACTGGTTTTCTTCTGGGTTTTCGATTTGGTTACAGATCTGTTCTTTAATGGGTGGATGTGTCTTGTTTATGCGTTTTGTGATGGATTTAGATGTTGAACCGATGTGCGTTATTGATTGATCCATCGATTTATCTTTTTAATCTTTAGGAAGGTAAATCTTGGTGTTCTTGTTGATAGTTTTTGGTGACCATTTCTTTTCTTTTCCCTTTAAATCTGTTACCTCCTCTACGCTTGTTGGCATTAAACAGAAACAAAGCTATAGCTTTGTGGTTTTTTCACCTTTGATGCATGCCTTTCTTTACAGTTCTATTTTTCTGCAGTTTTTGTTTGATGTAGATCTGGTTGTATGGGGAATATTATCTTTGTTATCATATATAGTATATGCTCTCTTTGCGTTTCCTCTGCTCTTAGATCCTACGAATCCCTGTTTTTTTTTTCTTGTTTTGTTTTTTCTGTTTTATTCTCTTGTAGCTTAAAATCTCATCTGTATTCCTTTGGAGATTTCCTATATATTCTGCTACTCTTTTTTTTTGTAATTTTTCTCTCTAGAATTAGTGATGCACGATAGGATAGCCCTATTTTTCGTGGATATTTTTACCAATTTTCATTCTTGTTTATATTCCCACACGCACATATCCATACATATATGTGTAAATATTATGCTTGTATATGTTCTATGGATCTCCATGTGATGTTTTCTCTCTAAGTTTTTCTCTATCTTTTTTGATGTTTGATTGGGTACTTTCCCTTTCTGTTTCCTTTTGTTAGATTGAAACACGATCTGGGCCTTATAAATTTTGTTTCTTGTATGAGCCTATCACCTATGCTTATGTGATTATATCTCTTTAGTTGTGTTTTTGTCAGCAGATACGTGTTACTGACATTGATATTTTGCAACTGCTTTTCTGGTTAAGATTTATTAAATTGGTGAGACTAACCTGTTTTTCTGGTGCTACAGGTGTGAATGTTTTAATGGAGTCCAAAGGTGGTAAGAAGAAGTCTAGTAGTAGTAGTTCATTACAGTACGAAGTTCCCCTAGGCTACAGCATTGAAGACGTTCGACCGCACGGTGGGATCAAGAAGTTCCAGTCTGCTGCATACTCCAACGTAAGTAGAAGAGAACTCAAATTTTCAATTTTCTGCCTATCCATTTCCTTTCATTGGTGTACTAGCAACTAATATGTTGCTATTTTCATCTGTTGCAGTGCGTCAGGAAGCCATCTTGATAGCCTTGTGGATGCTCGCTTTGGTAGAGTAGGATTTCTCAAACCTTTGTTTTGATTTCTGCTTTAAACCAACTTCTCTGGCTAGCTGCTTTCTAATAGGCAAACCTCACTCTCAGTCTCCCTCCTTGTCTTCCTTCTCCTCCATCAACTACTCACATTCTCATGCTTGATTCAATGGCAATCTTGTCGGTTGATTCCCCAAACCCTCCCCCAGTCTCACCAATTGGGTTTGAGGGCTATGAGAAGCGCCTTGAGATCACTTTCTCTGAGGCACCCGTCTTTGTTGATCCCCAAGGCTGGGGCCTGCGTGCCCTCTCACGGGCCCAGATTGACTCTATTCTGGATTTGGCACGGTGCACTATCGTGTCTCAGCTCTCAAACAAGGACTTTGATTCTTATGTCCTCTCTGAATCAAGCCTTTTTGTGTATCCATATAAGATAATTCTAAAGACCTGTGGAACAACGAAGCTCCTCCTGTCCATTCCTAGAATCCTTGAGCTGGCTGAGGAGCTTTCGCTCTCTCTTTTGTCTGCAAAGTACTCCCGTGGGACCTTCATATTTCCTGGTGCCCAGCCATCTCCCCACCGCAGCTTTTCAGAGGAGGTTGCAGTCCTTAATCAGTTCTTTGGTGGCCTCAGTTCAGGTGGTAATGCTTATGTGATAGGCAATCCAGCAATGCCCAACCATAAGTGGCATATATATTACGCCACCCAGAAGCCTGAGCTGCCCATGGTTACTCTTGAAATGTGCATGACAGGACTGAACACTGATCAGGCATCGATCTTCTTCAAAAATTCAGTGGATGGACATTCTTTTTCTGCTAAGGAGATGACAAATCTTGCTGGAATTTCTGATATCATCCCTGAAATGGAAATATGCGACTTTGAATTTGATCCCTGTGGGTACTCAATGAATGGGATCCATGGCCCTGCTCTCTCCACAATCCATGTTACCCCTGAGGAAGGTTTCAGCTATGCTAGTTATGAAGCCATGGGGTTCAACCCTGGCTCATTGGAGTACCAGGACTTGATTGAGAAAGTTCTCAGGTGCTTTGGCCCTTCGGAGTTCTCTGTTGCAGTTACTATCTTTGGTGGGCGTGGACTAGCGGGCACGTGGGGGAAGAAGGTGGAATTAGATGGCTATGCCTGTAATGATTCGGTGGAGCAGGACCTTTCACGGGGTGCTCTGTTGATCTACCAGAGCTTTTCTGCTTCTGCTGTAACTGCTGTGTCGCCAAGATCCATACTGCATTTTCGGAAGGAAATGAAGCAGAGAATGCTGGCAATGATAAGAAGATGAGATACTTTTGGGAAGGTGAGGTGGTGGTGGAGGAGAAAGATAGGAAAGGCAAGGAGATATTCTGAGAGGATGGTTATGGTAGTGAAAGCAAGCTTTCTAAAATTTAGTCGTCGTGTGTTCTTGTGTTCTTTTTCGGCTTAATTAGTTAAGCAGCCAGCCAGTCTATGTGTTTGCCAATGTTATTTTATGTGGTATTTGAGTCTCTTTGTGGTATTGTGACTTTTTATGTGTGTTGGAGTCTGAATAAATGCTCTGGGTGGCTTGCTCTGTCTGCCACAATGAGCAGTCTGTTTGGAGTTTAAAGGTTTTGGTGTTTGGTGATGTTTAATATGGTACTTTCTGAACTTTAATAAATTTATAGAACTTGAATAAAAAACTTTTGAGGTTGGTGACTTCTTGTTTGCCGCTTATGTTAGCTGCCACTCTTATCCTACGTTTTTTTAAAAAAATATTTCTGGTGTTGGTCAGGTGATGACAATGATTGTGGTTTTTTCCCTCGTGCCATATGATTTTGACATGGTTGGTCTGCTGGGGCCTTTTGTACAAATGTATTTTATTTCTTAAGTGGTGCCATTTTTGAGCCTTGCCATCTTCTGGGTGTTTCGTTAACTAATGATTAGCGGGTGCCTTCAATTGCTGTGCTGTGAACGGCAGGTTGTCAGAACCCCTGTAAAAGGCAACCCCTGTAAAAGGCTGCCGCAAGTAATATGATGTGAACGGAACACCATTATCACCTTGTTGTTGATCCATGTTCAAGGGCCTGTTTGTGGTCTGGATATTGTCCAAATGCTTTGATTTTGTACATTCTAAGAATCTAATGCCGGAGGCTTCAGGAAGTGACTTGGAAGGGGATGATATAGAAATTTTAAGCATCATCTCTGATACGATACAGATCAGAGAAATAATACTTTTCCATTTCATCTGTAAAGCGAGATATCATGGAAGGCTTGAAGCGGCGGGCCATGAAGACATCTTCCTTGATGTGATATTCTCTTTCCCTATACCAATGAAATGCCTTGTTTTCCTGTTCCTATTATGTTTTGTGTCTGATGGATAAGGTCTTTTTTATGATTCGAAATATTTCACACTTTTGTTACTTTTTCCTTCAATTAAATTTTCTGGTGGCTGATAACGAGCCTCTATATCATTAAAAAAAAAAAAAAAAATGAAAGAAAGAAAAGAAAAGAAACATTTCACTCTAATATAGGCATTCTATTTTCTAAAGAGAGTTTATGATATTTTATTGTGATAAACATTGTAGTGATTAAATTTTGGTGATTGCTTGCTTTTGTTGTCTGTGCTCTTCTTTATTTACTGATGTTGGTCATTAACGAGAATTAAGAGACACTGGAACAGTTACTTGTGGGACATAATATAAATTTTAGGAATTATATTTTTTAGATTTTTATTTTCTGATATAAGATGGTACAGAGCAGTGAAGTGTCTTAAACATCAGATAACTTGAAAGATGCTATCTTGGAACTCCATGTACATGTTAGCTGGAACAAAGTTATGTCTAAGAATTTTGTTTCTGGTAAAGATGGAATAGAGTATAACATGCTTTGACAATATGTCATCTTGCATGATTTATCCTCGCTTACATATATAGGTGAAGTTCTCATCAAATGCATGCTAATTAAACAGAAAAGGCGTTCGAACCCATAAATAAATAAATAAATAAAAAAAAAAGAAGAGAAGTTGATTTGGGAAATGTATATTTAGTTTAATCTAACGTGTTGCTAAATGAAATCAGAAATCAATTTATAGCTGTATGCTTAAATTAGGAAAAAAAACATTTCTGTTTGTTAACAAACTTCACTTGCTAGTTGGTAATAAAGCTTCAACAACGGAGTGGATCATGGATTTATATCAAAGCTTTATGGCTGTAGACGAACCAAAGTTGGTGGAAATTTAGGACAACTTGTAAAGGTAGCAATGCATGGTGAATTTTTTAGGATTTGTGCATAAGAAACGTTCTTTTGGGTTTGGTGCGCCAGATTGCCATATTACAATCATTGAATGAAGGTTAAGATGAAGGTTAAGAAAGAAGAAAGAAATTAAGAGAGGAAAGTTAGGTTTGGAGAACAAAAAGAATGTGATTTTTTTTTTAAAAAAAAAAAAATGGTAGTGAAGAACGATGAAGTTTTAGAAAATTAAAAGCAAATAAAACAGAAGACAACTGCTACAAACAGCTAAGAAATATCAGAGAGAGAGAACACAGAACATGCTAAAGGAAAAAGAAGAGAAAAAGGAGATGACAATACATGGATATTATTGAGTGGTGAGATTTGGTTGAACTAGATTCAACTTGCAACTACTCAACCGAGCTAAGGCTAAATTTTGTCTGGTGCTCTTTAAATCCTTGCTTCCGAATCAAACCTTCTTGTCCCGCTAGACTATCAGTAGCATGATAGAATTCTTGAAAATCCTTCAATGCCTCTTTCTTTGTCTGCTTCTCCCACTTGCCTGCACAAAGCCTCTGGTGTGACAATCCATGGATGACCATCCTCAAGATCATAGCCTCCTCACATCTTATTATGATAGGATCCTTAAAAAGTCAGTTTGGACCGCAAGGGATCGTTTAGATTCATGGAAAGAGGTAGCAAATATTCCAAACTGTAAGATTGAATGTGGATGAGAGCAGTAGTTGGAACAGCATTAGTTTCTAATGTAAGCTAGGTGTTTATTGAAACCATAGGTTCAAGAATGAGTTGTTAATTGAAAACGGGTCATCAAAGACTAATCTCCATACAAGGGAAGACCTCTGCTCATCTTCGTGACATGCAGACTTATTATATCTGGATTCAAACAACCATGTGGAACATCAAATGGGTGCTGGCATGATAACCCCATTAGATAGAGGGGAGCACCAGTGCATGGATGAGGAGCTGATAGATCTGGGAAGGTGCACCTAGTAAAATTTAGACTAGAAAAATAAATAGTTGAGCGAAGCAGACAGCCCCATGTACATTATGCGCTGCATCGAAAGGCAGACAATCATCAAATGTACAAAAATCTCATATTTAGTAACAATTCCACACAAGAGACTGAGTATTAATTAGGCCCCAATACGGCGTGTTGTACCGGTCTTTTACAGTATGGAGTATGATCTACCGTGTTCATGTACAATATGCCTGTAGTCTTAGTTGATTATAAACATCTTCCCTTCTTTTTAAGTTCAGACCCAACTTATTATAGCCTAAGCATCATTACTTTAATATATAGAAGGATAAATCTAAGTCCATGATATCTTCTGGCTAATTAGTTGATTATTTCCATGCTAAACTTTCAATGCTCGACATGTATAGCTTCAACACAGTCTGTCATGATCACTCTCAATCTAGTACCTGTACAATGAGTCTTGATGTTCAGAGGATTCTACTATCTTTGAAACAGTTCCATCAATTTTTTATTCTAAATTATGTTTGCAAAGATTCAAGTACGTGCATCTCCCTTCCCCAGTGAAAATCCCTGTTCAAGCATCACTATTAGCGGAGTTTACATCTACCAGTGCTAGTTGGTGTCTAGTTATTTTTGTGCACAAGGATCATTATGCGTGCAGTATCTATCATTCACCACACCACATGCCGAGATATTGAAGGATATGCACAAGCCCCTTCACTGCAAAAGATACCTCGAACATCTATGCATGCATTTTTATCTTTGTTTCTATGAACATAATTTTTTTGCTCTCTGCACAACATGTAGCATTGTTTTTGATTTGGCATACAAGTGTGAGTGACTAGTGTGTTTGTACTAGAATAAAATTGTTATCATGTAATCAAAAAAGATGTGAACTCTTTCTCTCTCTAGAAAATTCTTATCATAGTTTTGGCTAATGTAATCACCTATACCTAGTATTATTGACTTTAGTTGATTTTCCTTGTACCTAGCTAGGGGCGTTCTGCTACTTGTTAACAATCAATGCATTTCTTTTGATGAAGGATTCACGTCCATACTTGTTCAAGGCCTGCTGTTGCCGGTAACACTCTAGTCCATCGTAAATGACTAAGAGACTTGCTAATCTCGGTGCATGGCTTAATATCAATAACTACGCTATGTCGTATACTTCTCAATGAAGCCCATGAATTGCTTCTTCCTTGTTGCTAATCTTATTCATTACAGTCAGAAATTTGCCTCACCTGTCGAATCTCTCTGATGCTATCTTGTCATATGTTCATGGGATGAAACTATAATGTTGATTCCATTGCACCTGTGAAATCTTATGTTTTCTACTGGGCAATGTTGTGCTTTGTTTTCCATTTGTCTGATGTTCTTAAGCCTTGTTCATTATGATCTCTTTAGAAGATATGCTACCAGAACCAACTTTTGTTCCACACCGAGCTGGTATCCTAGCTAAAACTTTATACTAGTCTGAATCCTCAATTGCACCTGGTTTCACTATAGTTGGATCAAGTCCTTCTGGACATTCTCTTCAGATTTCTTGTTTAAAAATCCAGTCCCAGCCTTTTCTAATCAATTAAGCATCCTAGTTTTTAGCTTGTCCTGAGCCATTCTCCTCTTCATCCTTCACCATGATTACAGCAGTCTTTGCCAATTTCTTTCTCAAGCTTTTATGCCCAGAACACCTCTTTTCAGATATCCTGGCCCAAAATCGAGCCCCTTTGATCTTGTCATGATAACATCTTTTTACATGCTCGAATGTTTCAGTCAAATCTACACTGCCTTTCCTTTTATTACTGCTCTACTTTTTGCCATGCATTTGCCACTATCTTGTTTTCTTTTGCTATCTTGTATTTGTTTCCTCTTCTTTTCCTATTTGAGCAAGTTTTATGTGGTTTTATAGGCTTCTAAATGCTTGAGGATAATGATGCTCTGTTGGTATTTAGAATTTGAAACTAATATGTGCAAGAATTTGCCATGATATGCTTGCACATGAAACTTATCAGCTGGTATTGAACTCAAAGAAGTTTACTTGCATGGCCACGAGATTGTGTCTGCTTGAGGTGCAGGGAGCCAGGAGTGTGCTGGTCCATGCATCTGTGAAAAGTTATTGGCTTGTAAGTTAAACATACTTTCACTGACCCACCGTTTTACAGTGTAACATGTTCTGTGGCATAACACTCTTCTGTTGGACATTCAGTGACACCATTTTATTTTCACTAAACTAAATATCGTCCTGCTCTTTACTTTATGAATTTGTGGATTTCCATCATGTTTTCAGATGTTTCTTGTTCACTCTGATACTGAATATTATCCATACATTGAAGTATCTCTCAAACAAGTTTTCTTCAGGGAATTCTAATGATTTACTGCATTTTCTGTATACCCAATAGAGAGCTTTTAGTTCTTAAACAAGCAGTCATGTGGCATTTTTCACATTTCGTCTTTCATGGCATTAATCTAGCATAGAAGTGCCAGTTTTGTAAGGCTGTTAATGATTATTTTGTTTCTATGGGGCACTATTTCTTCCATGTTTGAATTGAGCCTTTAAAACTTCTGTTAGCTGGTTAATAGACAATCAACAGCCGTCTTGGAGAAGGATAATTATGTTCCTGAAATCTGTAAATCAAATGTACGAACAGGCAAACACGGTACCCAATCAATAGAGAAAGCCAAGAACAATAGGGTCTTAATAAAATGATGACTTGCCTCTAACAGTGGTGGTCCACATTTTCTCTGAGGTTTTGCTGAAAATTTTAAAAAAATTATTTGCATTTTCTAAACAAAGAGAACATATGTTGTTGGCATAGAGTCCCCTTATGACCGGGCGGAGCTACTGGATCACAGGTTCGCTCCCTAATTCACCTGCAAAACAAATTCCTGATCGGAGTTGCTCCGGCGAGGGACACTCTGATGCCTAAGTCAGAGGCGGGCTCCAGCCACAGAATGAGGAAGATTCTGAGAAGGATGGCGAGGAAAAGACTCCGGTATATTCAAGAGTGTATTATGCCCCTTACCTTGAGCGTCCCCTCTTACCGTTATTTATAATGAGTTGTCCGGCCTGCGGCTCCGTTCTCCCTCCTGTAGTTACGATGGAAGAGTTAATCCTTTCCCCTCAATCCGCAATCGTGGACGGTTATTAAACGGTTCTGTCTGGACCGGAAACATTACTGCTGGAGTTACGCGCCATGATCGTGTCCTGGAGGTAATCAGGTAGTTGATGGTAACTACTATTCGTCACGTTCGTAGGGATCTAAGATAGATTAGAGATCTGTCTTCAGACTTCTCTTTTGGGGAAGTCTCTATAGTCGAATTGAAGGGACGTCTTCGTCTCCAGATCCCTTTGAGATAGATCGGGATCATATTTTCGACGTAGGTCGGAGGCTCTGTCTTCGTTGTAGGCCGAAGACCGTGTCTTTGACATAGGCCGAAGGTTGTGTCTTCGTCCAATGATGAAGATCATGTTTTCGGTTGAGACTACAGGCTAGTTTTTCAAATGAAGTTGAGGACTTCGGCTTCGGCCTGTCCGTTAGCTGGTCGGTCTCATCCGACCATTCCGGTTTAAAGCGCATGGTTTGAAAGAAATATCTTCGGCCAGTCGAATCGGTTGCTGGTTAATGCTTGAACTAACATATCCCAACATATGTCATTGGTTAATAAATCATAACCATTACTGGTTTGAGAATCTAAAATTTTCTTTCGAATTTCTTTTTCATTGTTCATCTTTATCGAGAATGGATTCATGAACTGTTCTGTTGGAAATGTGTCCCAAAGCCAATTTCTACTGTAGACAGTTGTATATTTGATGTAATTGTATATGAATTATATTATTGAATAAAATGTTTATTCTGGCAGTTCATCACTATTTCATCTTTCTGAAATGAGTTTTTGAGTGATGAAGTCCTTAGGACTATTTGTATGTGATATAGAGAGGATATATCATATAGCCCTAAAATTGTTCGCGACCAAATGATACACTTATTTCAGGATGATAGTATATCAAGTATAGGTCGTTGTGTGCCATAGTCGTTGGTTGTCCTCTTAACCAAGGAGTGTGGAGACACTGGTATGGCATGCAGATGTTGTATTTGACATTTCATCGAACGTGACCCGTCTGTACTTTTTCTGCCTAGAGTTTTGATATGGACGTAGTTATCCCTCAGACATGAGATCGTCATGGTAGCTTGCGAGCAACTCACTATACTTTAGTGCTGGACTATCTGGATTTCTAATCCAGGGACGGAAGGTTTCTGGGTACAGTTAAGTACTCGTGTAGCAGTGATTGGATCAAGATGGGATTGACCCCTCCAAAGTGTTTAGAGCAGATATCTTACTGTGTTTCAATTTAGCAAAACCTTGGCCAGGGTAGTCTCTGTAATGTGTTACAGGACTTGTAAGGTTGGGACACATTGTTGATGGACTTTATGGGTTGGGCAGTTTAACCCTAAGTCTTCCTGAGCATTGAGGTCAAAGGGATTAATTACAAGGTTTCCATATCTCCTGGTTCTTGATTGTTGCTCTGCATCTTCGACCTATCCAGACGTCGGGTGTCATTGCTAGATGGCGACTTTGACTGGTATTGAAAATGTTCCAGTGCTACCGGCTTAGTGTTCGAACCTATGGGATCACACACCATAGGGGTTTTACTTGATCTAGTGATCGGAGAACGATTGGGAATCGTTCATGGACTCACAAAGAAAAGTGTTTTTCTTTATCCAAGTGTCAACACTTGATATTCTTGAAAGTATCGACACTTGTTGATTTCGCAAGTGTAGACACTTGATGTCACAAAAAGTTGTGACATAAAATTTTCACTAATAGTTGGTGATACATGGAGGTGAATTAAGTAATGTAATTACTTGATAGCCCAATTTGATTGAGCTATAAAAATCTAGAATGAATCAAATAGGATTTGGTTCAAAATAGGTTTGGGCCCAATTGGGTTGAACCAATGTATGCACACTTGACCCAATTGATTTCAGTTATGAACTGAAATTAATTGAGACATTAATCTGAATTTAAATAAGTTTAAATTAATTTTGGGGAGTTATGTAACTTCCCATGACCATAACTCTCCATAACTACCCATTACCACTCCATTATCATCCATAACCCCACTCTCCCTCTCCCTCTCCATCTACATAATGGGCTGAAATTGGAGGACGAAAATAAGAGAGAATTCAGCAAAGAAATGCTGGAAAGTTCAAAAGGGAAGAAAGGGAGAAACTAGGAAAGGTTCTAGTTTTTATATGGGTGTGAAGATTTTGGAAAAGTGTGTATATTTGTACCTAGTGATCTAGGTCTTGGGATTGAGTATTTGGAAGGGTTTCAACCACTAATTCTCCACCTCTTGAGTTTCTTCATTCATTCGGAGAGTCCGGCATTCGAAAGAAGAAAAAGAGTTCCGATCAAATCGTTCCACAACAAGCTAGCACTTGCAGTGGAAGTAGATTTTGAAAGAGCCCCGGTGTGAACCACCTGTAGAGGCCGGACACGTGTGCGGCTAAGCAGAGTTCTTCTACTTCCTCCTGGATCTTCCGCAGCGGAGAGCGTCTCCACTTCATACGAGGTATGATTTTACATATATAGATATGTTGCTTTGAAATGTTCATAGCATGAGTTCATGATTTCATAGTTTATATTAATCATTCATGCAAGATCTTGGACTAAGTAGCATAGAATAATTCTACAAGCATGCTTAGATATAATGTTAATCCTCTCGATCATGCTTCTACTGCATGCTATTTTGAAAAAGTTTTAAAATAGAAAGCATGCTCGCTACTAATTTTCCTTTCATGTTCTGCATGGTTTAGAATTGAGGGATCATGGAGAATAACAAAAGTTTTCATAAAAGTAGGGTCATTAATGAGGTGGAATCGGTGGTGAACCACAGTAAGCTAGAGATGCTATGAGTTGTTGACAAAGCATCATAAAGTAGGAATTTGAATTTGGTTATGAGAGGAATAATGGATGATGATGAATACATCTGCTAAGAAATCCTCTGCAGGCAAAAATAGCCCCCCTTACGGGATACATTTGCTATAACTAAAATAAACCAAGTTACAAGCTAAATGACCGACTGACCGATAGCCAATAATGCATTTCAATAACTCTAAAGCTTCACCAACCATTGCAATCTAAGGTTACGTTTAATAACAATCTATCCAGATTGCCAGTAATATAAAGGAGCCCAATCATATCACTGTAGTCAGTGTATTTTTTTTTAAACAATTCAAATTACATGATAATCTGGATTATTTCTGGAAGGGATGGTAATCTAGATTATCGATAATTTTTTGGATAATATTATCCTTCCTTCCTCCCTTCATCTTTAATATAATATATTATATTATATTACATTAAAATATTATATTTTATTATAATTTATATCATATTATATAAATATATATAATATTATAATATATAATAGTATTATAAATATAATATTATTATAATATATTTTCTATAAAAATATATTTTAATTTTTTCAAAATTTTATATAAAAATAAAAAATATATTTTATAAATAAAATATAGATTTAATATAGAAATATTTTAAAGATTTGATTTTATATATAATATTATTTATATGTACGAAATATAATAATCCACATTACCTACAATCTATATTACTGCAATCAATATTACTGCAATCCACGTTACCTTTAAATATTATCTAGCAATGCACCAAATGCAATCTAAGTTCGAGGTGTGATACTTGCATGGAATAAGATGACATAATGGATAAAACTTTGTTTGTTGACCTTGAAAAAGTTGAGTGCTACAACCATCTTTATACTAGAAGCATCACCCACAATGGAACATTAGGGTGAAATTGTACGAGACGCTGCTGGATCAGATTTTTAAAGGATTTCTTAGAGAATATGTTTAAGATCAGTTTAGTTTATGAAGTATGATGTACCAAGTCATCCTTGATGAATATGGAATTGTGATGTTTTAGTTTAGGGAAGAGATTCTATGTCTATAGGGCAAGTAAAGGTCCAAGGATTCGAAGCAGGCAGGATGTAAATTTCATCAACAAATGTTGTTGCAGTGTTCTAAATTACATCCTAACACATTGGATGGAAGATATTGATCTCATTGGAAAACTTACGTTTGAAATTAGCATTTACCAAACCTTGGTTCAAATTGAACTTTGACTGATTTAGATTTTGGGATATGTTGCCTAGAATGGTAGGCATAATAGTCATCTATATCGACACAAAATAGTAATAATATCTCCAGATATCAAGAGAGGGGTTGATGTTGTAATACGTAATTGCTATGTATAACATACGATGGAATTTAGTAGCAGCCGATCTAGCCGCTAATTATAGTGTTTGTAGAATAGTATGCTATCCTAAATAAATTGGATGCATTGATCCAAGATCCAAAATAAATATGTGATAATCCAGATTTTTTTTGGATTTGTTTGGCCCTGTTCTGCGTGTGAGAGGAGAACTCTTATAGGAGTCTATCTTCTCTTCTCCCGATCTTATTAGAAGAAGGAATTTTGGTTGCCCGCGCGTGATATCTCTTTCCTTTATATTTCATGGCCTTGGAGCTTCTCTGCTCCATATTCCATCGACTCCTCTCTCGTCCCTCATCTCCCTCACTCCTGTCCTTCTCCTTTCCCTCTCCAATGCATCACTCCTCGGTAGATCACCTACGCCTTGCCACTTGCCGACGCTAAGAGCCTTACCCACGACCACCCTGCTATCGCCCCCAACCAAAAACCCTGGTGCTCGCACCATAGAGGGCGATCTCGAGGAGGCCCTCTTCTACGTCGACACCTTCCCTGCCTTCGACAGCAGCCTCCCCCGCTACTATGACCAGGCTCTCGCCGCCCATACCAACAAGGGCACTTTGCCACTGCTAGGTCATCTCCGATCATTTTTACATTGACCACGGAGTCTAGTTTTCCATCTCAACACCCCTCATCCTGTGGCTTATCAAGAGGAAAGGAGGGGTCTTCTCCTATTTTGGTTGAATCAAGCAGAAGAATAGAACCAGGAAAGAAGAAGAAGAAAAGAAAAGAAAAAAAAAAAAGGAAAAGAGAAAAATAAAAATATAAATAAATAAATAAATAGAAAAAATAATTCTTCTTTTTACTTTCTCTTTTTAGTTTCTTTCTCTATAATTTTCTCTCTCTAAAATTCTTTCTCCTAGAAATTGAAAAAGTTATGAAGTTAGAGTATTAGCAGATAAATTATTGATGAAACCTAGATAAATGGTTCTAGACCTACAACTACTATACCATAGAATTGGTTATTAAAAATAAAATTATTATTGGAGGAAAACAATTTTCCTGGCAAAAGGGCATGAGCGAGTTCCTAGTATCTAGATCGAGGATCCAGGTACAGACTGATATCAAGCATGTTAAATCTGTCTCCAGTAAAATTAAGGGTTCTTGGATACGATCACCAATTTATATATATATTTTTATATTGTATGGCTTGATTCTTGGACATGAATATTGGCATGTATGTTATTTATGTATTATATGACTTAATTTCTCATAATAAAAATATATGTGATCACTGGGTACTCTTATTTATATTTTTCATATAACATATTTGTATCAAAATATGATTATTGTGGATGATTTGGTTTATGGTACCGGTTATTGAAAATCTTGTAATGAATATACTTTGACAACATATAAAGATTTGATAAATTGATAATCAAGAAAGGATATTTAGACTAACCATGTTAAAGAAAGAATGTTGAGTCACGAGCTGATAATACGTCGAATAGCCGAGCCATAAACGAATAGTACATAGAATAGCCGGTCAAGGATGGATAGTACATGGGACAGGTGAGCCACGAACTAATAGTACATGAAATAACTGAGCCATAGATGGATTGTACATGGGTTAGCATAGCCATGGGTGGATAGCATATGGTCGATCTTGATATTGCTAATCACGGGCTAGAGCGTGACTGTGATTAGTCTAAGATCCTAAAAGATAATAGTGGTTAATCCAAATCATATTAATGAGATGTGGATAATATGAGATAAAATAATAATTAAGTAAAGAAAGAGATTTTACTTAATGATATACGTGGTATTTTACTTTTGAATGAGGTGGTTGTTTGGTATTAATTGATACATATTTTTATATATATATTAATATTGAATTATTTTGATTATTTGATGTGAGATTTTAAGATTTATGTTTTGTTGATACTATTTATTATTATTTTTGAATTATATTATATTATACTGGTACGAGTGTATAGAAATTCTTATTAGATTATAAAACTCACATCCTTACTTCTTTTTTTTTTCCTAGAATTATACGATATCCAATGGATGCACAAGTGAAAGGATAAAACTATAAAGAGTTATTAAAACCAATCAAATGATTGAAAAATGTCCAAATTTATAATTACATGAATTTTATTATTTTTTTATATTTAATATTTTTAATAAATTGTGAATAATAATATTATTAGAAATTAAAGTTATAGTGAATTACTTAAGGCTGGTATAATTTCTAGAATATATTCTACGATTCATGCAGTCAATTGCATGGTCGAATCGGATGTTAAATTCAGGACATGATAAAATTTAATTAAATTAATTAAAAATAATAAAAAAATGAAAGAAAAAATAAATTTATTTATTAGATAAAAAAGCTAAAACAAGGTTTGCGGCTCTTTCATCTTAAAAAATAAAACAAAACAAAACAAAATCTTCAACTCTCTTCAACCAAAAAGAATTTTCTCCTGTTCCTCACCTGTCTCTCCCACAAGCAGACAAAAATATCACCATCTTTCACTAAAAGACAAAAGCATCAATATACCCTTTAACTTTAAAAAAAAAACTAAAATTCAACCTAATCTAACTTGATCTTGAATCCTAACTAGACTGGAATTAAAAACAATCCTAATAAATAAGGACTCGGAATGAATATCTCTAGGGTTTTTTTTTTTTTTAGCCCTTTTTGGTGTGCGTGTTACAGGAAGCTTATGGTGAGACTAAAAGAAAACTCGGGAGTTAAATGTTCTTATCAGGATTTATTAGGTTTGATTATTAGAATGGATTTTGCCTATGGAAAGTGGAAGGTGCAGCTTGACTGTAGCTACTGTCTGCAGGTTGAGTTGGATGTTACTTTAAAAACCAGATTTTTGTGGGCGCATATTTTGCTTCTCGTTACCGCCTTTTCTTTTTTTTTCTTTTTCTTTTTTTTTTTTTTTTTTTTTTTTTTTTGGTTTTAAAAAAAAAACATGAGGGAAGGGGTAAAAAACTCTCCTCATGTAGCTTTCCATTCGGGTCTCAATTTATTAGATCTCTGATCGATCCGGGCTGAAAATCCTCTTTTTTTTATTCACATAATTTATCTCAAAATTCAGCTCTCAGATAAACTAATGACTTTAGATATAATTAGAAAGAATTCAAACATGCAATGCAGACAAATGAGAAAATAAGTATATTTTGGAAGGATGATAACCGTTGCAGCCGGAAAGCCGAGCTGGCTCAGGGAATGGCAAAATTATTCATATTCGTACCCCCCGTCTATCTCTCTCTATATATATTGGAAGGATGACAACCGTTGCTGTCAAAAAAATCCTAGCT
The DNA here is from genome assembly GCA_021397845.1 of Areca catechu. Taxonomy (NCBI): domain Eukaryota; kingdom Viridiplantae; phylum Streptophyta; class Magnoliopsida; order Arecales; family Arecaceae; genus Areca; species Areca catechu. The sequence goes on from CM038045.1 coordinate 21,029,422, forward strand.
AGTCTACGGTAAGTTGGTTTTCTTCGGAAAGATTTGAAACTTAAATTTTTTCAAATTAAAAATTTATAATAGAGATTCAAGCCATTGATCTCGATGATTTAAACCATTAAATAAGATCTACGGCATCAAAATGATTTATATGTAAAAAATATATAATTTAGAAATTCCTAACTTATGCATCAAGTGATAAAAAAATAAATAGTTTAAATAAAAATAAATTACATATTTTTTTTATCACTTGATGCATAAATTAGAAATTTTTATATTATATAATTTTTTTATATGTATGTAATTTTGATATAATAAATCATATCGAATGTCTTGAATCATTGATATAGGACAACCATTATAAAGCTTTGACTATATATATATATATATATATATATATATATATATATCTTTGTTTTAGATGATCCTATCTTCCTGTTTTCATATAAGTAGGGGTTTATACTAAATCAGAGCATGTTTCCTCAAAAAATTATTCATTAATTTGGTATGGCCACTTTATGGAGATGGCAAGGATGAGTATCTGGTCATTGAACACCCCCCTTCCTCCTCTCTACCTCCTAGTCGTCGCATGTCAAATATGTGGCCTAGTAGGAATATTGGAGATTGGAATATTCCTTTAGCTTAATCGATGGTCTAAGTTTTGTTGGAATAGTAAAGCCTAATCTTTTTTCCTAACCTGATATTTATATATGTGCACTATGGTTGATAAAAGATATATTCTATGGACGGCTATTATTTTCTTATCCTGTCTTATTGAAATAGATATAAGGGATATTATAAGTTTAATTTTAATAAGAACTCAAAAATACTATAACATATGAATCAAATAAGAAAACAAAGGTCAGCTCAAATCTTTTTTGGCATGAATGCCAAAAGAGAGAATAAAAAATGCGCTGCACTTAGAGTCCTATAGGATTGAGGTCCTATCATCTAAAGGAAGAAAGAAGGGTGGGAGCTTTAAATCCCAGGACACCATATATATATATATATATATATATATATATATATATATATATATATATATATATATATATATATATATTATCAAATTCTAAGATAGATAAATTAATTGAAGAAAGATGTGAGATTTTGAAAGTACTTGTTATATCTAATCGGCTTACCCTCGAATCAAACCGGTGCCGACGATCCTTCGACCCGGTCGAACTAAAGGCCTGACCGGCCCACTTCAGCAGAGGCCCGACTAGCCCACTTCAACAGAGACCCAACTGATCCATTTCAGCAAGGCCCGTATTGGCCTAAGGCGAGCCGCTCCAAGGATGGCCTGGGGGCTCTAAAAGCCCATTTCCACTGGTACCAAAATTCTGTTGTAACAAAGTCCCGACACATCAGCGCCACTACCCTGTGAATCCCATGACGCCACCCCATCCTGGTGCCACGTGGCCACTACCCAGATTCTTCTAGGAGCAGATCGATCATTCCCTGCTTAGCCTCTAATAGATTCTGGCAAGGTTCCGCACCTATATAAGGTAAAATGGGGGACTCCGAGTGGTAATAGAGCTTTTCCTTCCTCACGAGCTTATCTCCTTTGATTCCTCCATTCTGTTGCCTAAAGGCTCCCACTAACTTAGCCATCAGAGTGTCTCCCGCCGGAACACCACCAGCTCGTGGGACTTTCTTGTAGGAACCGGGAGACGCGCACTCCGACCAACTCCAGGAACCCAATCCGGGAGATTCAGCGATAACATATTGGCGCTAAAGGGAGGGGCCTGAACCTTCGTTATTGTTTACCTTCCCTAAAAGGAGGAATCCATCGCTAAGTAGAGTAATGGTGAAAGAAAGAGCCCAGAATACCTCCATCAAGAGAGGTCACTCCCTGTCAAGATCAAAAGAACCTCTCAGGGAGAATGACGCCACCCAACCTACTATCATCCTGGGACAACAGTAGTTCCAGACCCTTCTGAACCGCATTGACACCTTTGCTGTCGTGGTTCAGAACCTCCAAGATGCGGCAAATCACAGGCAACAACCGCTCACGGTATCCCAAACCAACCATCAACCCGCTGCTGAGGGAAGTCGATATTAAGGAGTTCCTCAGCTCCGCTCCCACGCGGCCCTGGAGCCTCGAAGGTCTTAGAGGGCTCATGTTGATGGAAAGAGAGTGAGGTCCACCTTACTCTCCTCCGCAGACTCGGTCCCTGACGATGATTAGTGCCGTAGCGAGGATCCGAGAGACGACACTAGCAAGCTCCAGTGCATGGAGGAGGAGATTGCTGAGCTGGTTGATCAGCAAAAGACCGATGGGGCACAGGCGTACGACTCTCATCTGCCTTTCTCCTCCAGAATCATGGGCCGTCACTTCAAGATCCCTCAGGTGGATGCCTACGATGGCACCACCGACCCTTTGGATCATCTGGGCACTTAAAAGGCCCACATGATGGTACAGGGCACCTCCGATGCCCTCCACTGCATCGCCTTCCTTGCGACACTTAAGAAGGCGGCTCGAATGTTGTTCTCCGCCATCGACCAGGTATGATTCACTCCTTTCCCCAGCTGGAAAAACTCTTTCTATCCTATTTCAAGACTTGCAGCCGGACGCCGAGAAACACGGACTGCCTCTTCCTCATGCAACAGAAGGAAGGAGAAACCCTCAAGAATTACATGGCATGGTTCAATTCATCGACCATGGAGGTCCCGGACCTAAATGAGCACGTAGCTATGTTGGCCTTCAAGAAGGGGATACGATCGTCTAGGCTCACTTTCTTCCTGGACAAAAAATTTCCGACAAGCTACTCCAAACTACTGGCCCATGCATAGAAATACGTCCTGGCAGAAGAACAGGCGGCAAGCCGACGACAAGCTGAAGGAAGGTCGGCTCCCAAGAAGAGGAGCGACAAGGCTCCCAAAATCCGACCTCCCAGCGATGGCATCAACTCGGCTGGACACCGCTGTCCTAAGCCAAAGGACTTTCCTAGGAGGTTCGAGATTTATGCACCTCTCTCTCTTCCAAGAAAGAAAATCCTTATGAAAATAGAGAACGTGACCTTCCTGCAAAGGCCTCGCCCGATGAGGAGCCCCTCTGCATCAAGAAGCAGAGATAAATACTGTCGGTTACATCGTAACCACGGGCACATCATAGAAGATTGCCTCTAGTTGAAGGACCCGATCGAAGATCTGATTAGGTGGGGGTACCTGCACAAGTACGTCCGACCCCAGAGGAATCGGGCTAAAACTTCTACTGCTAGAGACCCCCCAGAGGAAATAAAGCTACCCAACTAGTGCCCCAGTGATGGGAATGTGCATATGCTCCACCGTTGGTCCGACTGGAGGAATGAAGAAGACCAGGACATTATGAAGAGGCCCCGGAGTTCTAATATAATTAGTTTCTCCGACGAAGACCTCTTAGAAGCCCAGATCTCTGGGAATGACCCTGTAGTTGTATCGACAATAATTGCTAACTATGATGTAAGGAGGATTCTCATAGATAATAGAAGCTCCACAGAAGTTTTGCTGTATGATACCTTTGTCCGAATGAACCTGCCTAGAACCAGGTTACAGGAATCCCCAACACTATTGACGGTGTTCGGGGGGAACTCCATCGGCGTAGAAGGAGAATAACTCTGTCCATGACCATCGGATCAGAGCCTTATCAAAAAACCCTTCCTATCAATTTTGTGATTGTACGCACGACATCGGCTTACAATGCCATACTGGGATGACCGGCCTTTAACAAATTCCGGGCCATCGTGTCTACCTACCACTTGATGGCAAAATTTTCGACCCAGAATGGGGTCGGAGTAATGAGGGGGGATTGCAGGATGGCTAGGCAGTGTTTGACCATCTAGGATAGGCAATCAAGAGATTGTTTTATCTTGGAACAGCTTGACCCCAGGGCCGAAGCTGATTGCTTCGGACAATCAATCGAGAGGATCCTATTCGTACCCCTTCGAGATGACGACCCCACTAGGGTCCTACAAATTGGAAGCATGCTCAGCGAAGAGGACAAGTCAGAGCTAATCAACTTTTTATGGGACAATGCTGACATCTTTGCCTGGTCGATGTCAGACATGCCAATCATCCCGTCGAAGGTCATAACCCACTAGCTTAAGGTGGATCCAACTTACAAGCCTGTCAGACAAAAGAAGAGGAGCTTCGTCCCTAAGAGACAGAGAGCGATTGATGAGGAGGTCAAGAAGCTCTGCGATGCTAGCTTTATCAGAGAGGCCCATTACCCCGACTGGCTAGCAAATGTTGTAATGGAGATGAAAGTCAATGAAAAGTGGAGGATATGTGTGGACTACACCGACCTCAACAAAGCTTGTCTGAATGATAGCTTTCCGTTACCAAAGATCGATCAACTAGTAGATGCCACTACTGGTCACCAGCTTCTAAGCTTCATGGATGCCTTCTCCGGGTACAACCAAATTAGCATGGACCCGGAGGATGAATAGAAGACAGCCTTTGTCATTAATAAAAGGTTGTACTGTTACAAAATGATGCCCTTCGACCTAAAGAACGTCGGAGCCACTTTTCAAAGACTGATCAACCGGGTCTTCGAAGGGCAACTTGGAAGAAACATGGAGGTGTATGTTGATGATATGATAGTCAAGAGCCTCTATAGAGCCGACCATATCAAAGATCTACAAGAATCTTTTGATGCCTTTAGACGTCACCAGATGAAGCTGAACCCAGCCAAATGCACTTTTGGAGTGACTTCCAGAAAATTCTTTGGCTTTTTGGTCATGCAAAGAGGAATTGAGGTCAATCTTGATAAAATCAAGGCCGTCATCGACATGGGGCATCTGACCAGCAAGAAGTAAGTGCAAGAACTTACAGGTCGGATAGCTTCTCTCAGCCGCTTTATTTCTAGATCGGTCAAAAAATGTCTCCCCTTTTTCAAAACTCTGCGACGGTCGGATCACTTCCAGTGGACCGACGAATGTCGATCAGCCTTCAAAGCATTGAAGGCGTATCTGTAGACTCCCCCCTTACTTGCTAAGCTTGTGGAGGGAGAGCCTCTATACCTATATCTATCAATGTTGGATAAGGCGGTGAGCTCCGTCTTTGTCCGGATGGTAGAAAACAATCAGCAAAAACCAATCTATTACACCAACAAGGTTCTTCACGATGTCGAAACAAGATACCCCAAGATGCAAAAGCTTGTCTACTCCTTGGTTATGGCAGCCAAGCGACTGCAACTCTACTTTCAAGCACATTCAATTATAGTTCTGACTGATCAACCTCTTAAGGCGATCCTCAGGAGCCCCGATATGTCGGGACGACTTGCCAAGTGGGCTATCAAGCTTGGTGAATTCGACACTTCTTCCAGTCTCGGTTGGCCATGAAGGCTCAGGTGATTGTCGACTTTATAGCAGAGTGTACCTGGGGATGGGAGACACCTCTACAAACAGCCGACACACCTGGGGATGACACCGTTGAAGAATCAGAACCCACTTGGACGCTCCATGTGGACGGGGCATCTAACCTTTCTGGATGCGGAGCAGGCCTAATCCTGGCTGACCCCGACAGATAGAGCCTGAAATATGCCCTACACTTCGCATTCTAAGTATCAAACAACCAGGCAGAATATGAAGCCCTCCATGCAGGACTAAGGATAGCTGGTGAGGCTAGAGCCATCGCCACATCAGTCGGTTCTGACAACTCTTGCTTCGATCGGGTGGCCGACTGCCCGATGGGGGATGAAGGTCCTGATGCCCTTGCCGCCAGTCGCTCTGACAGAGGCATGTTGTTCTCATCGGAGTCCACCGTCACAACGGTCGCGGGCCGTTCCTCCGCCTGTTGCTTCTTCGACCTTTCCACGATCGGCTCCGTGGATTGGGCGGCCCTCTTTCTTACCGCCTGCTGGGCCACTCTAGCTCTGTCAAACTTCATCTTTTCTCCTATTACAAGGGAAAACCAAAGTGAGCAAGGGAAGCCCATAGAACAGAAAGAAGAACCAATGACAATGGCTCCTATCGTACCTAGGTGTCCGTGGTGGCTGACTCCAGCCAACTGGAGGCAACCTCCCGAAGCAACTCTGGCACCATGGTGGGGCCAACCCCCTCCATCTCACTGAAGTCGGCCTGGTCGGCCATCAGCACTGCTTTTCCCTCGTTGGCCCTCGGCCTTGGTTCCCTTCATGATGTTCGAAGCCCCAAGGCTGAAGGCTATCCATGTAAAAGAATTTGGACTTCCACCCATGGATAGCCGACCGGAGACATCCTAGTATCTTTCATCCAGGGTGGGGACTGAACATCCACCACTCCTGGCTCCTAAAGTCTCTCTTCAAGATGAAGAAATTGGCAAAAAGGGAGGTTCTGGGTTCGGCTCTGGCCCTCTGGCACAGAACTATGAAACAGCTGATCGTCCGAATACTGTTCAGGGTCAGCTGCGCAGGGGTTATCCTATATGAATTAAAAACTTTGATGAAGAAGTCACATAGTGGGAATCTAAGATCTGCCTTAAAATGATCTTCGTACACCGGGAGGGCTCCTGGCCTTAGTGGTCCGGTCACCCTCCCCTCCCGGTCCGGGACGGTAAGGTGCAGGATAGAAGGTATGTTATACCTAACCCTAATGCCTTCTACCCCTTCTCGAGTCATCTCTGACTGGATATCATTAGGGCTTGGTTCTCTATTCCTACAGATGAGACTACGACTGCCGGAGGCCATTATTATAAAGTTTGAAGAAGGGGGGAAGACTAACCTGAAAACTGGGTTTCTAAGAAGACGAAGGCAATGGAAAGGGGTTGCTCTTTCTCTCTTCAAATGCGAATGCAGCAGGAAGCTCCTCCCGGGCTCTCAACGCCTCGTTTTATAGCCCTTGGAAGGATCGGTTTTCATCGTCCCTCGAGTGCCATGACTCAACCATTAGGCGGTACGAATCCCCACATAGTAGAAGCCGATGCGATGGAAGGAAGTACATTCGAGCCGCGATCCGCATGCTCGGCAAACCAGCGATGGAGAGCTCACCCCGAATGCGACGCCAACCACCCAGATGTCGCCATGTCACTTAAGTCGCATCCGAAGCCCGACGGCCGAGCGGGCCAAGTTGGCCACTCATCATTGCGCCCCATCTGCATTAACTGCCTCCCCCCATTTCCAGTGCAGGGCTGACACCTGTCCCGGGCACAGAATTATGGAGTGGGAAATGACTAGACGTAATATGCTTGATCAGATCCGCGATCATCCCAAGGACAAACGTATTAAATACGAAAACGATGCTCTCGTCCTTCGAAGCTACAGGTCCTCTCGAAGGCCAAGAGCAAGGGGGCAACGGTTATACCCAATCGGCTTACCCTCGAATCAAACTAGCACCGATGGTCCTTCGGCCCGGTCGAACTAAAGGCCTGACCGGTCCACTTCAGCATAGGCCCGACCGACTCACTTCAGCATAGATCCGATTGATCCACTTCAGTAGAGGTCCGACCGGCCCACTTCAACAGAGGTTCGACCAACCCACTTCAATAAAGGTCCGACCGACCCACTTCAGCAAAGGTCTGACCGACCCACTTCAGCAAGACCCATATTAGCCCAAGGTGAGCCACTCCAAGGATGGCCCGGGGGCTCTAGAAGCCCCTTCCCGCTGGTACCAGAATTCTGTTGTAACAGAATCCTGACACATCAGCACCACTATCCTGCGAATCCCACGATGCCACCCCATCCTGGTGCCACGTGGCCACTACCCAGATTCTTCTAGGGATAAATCGGACATTCCCTGCTTAGCCCCTAACAGATTCTGGCAAGGTTCCGTGCCTATATAAGATAAAACGAGGGACTCCAAGCGGTAAGAGAGCTTTTCCTTCCCCACGAACTTATCTCCTTCGATTCCTCCATTCTGTTGTCCGAAGGCTTCCACTAACTTAGCCATCGGAGTGTCCCCCGCCGGAACGCCATTGACCCGTGAAACTTTCTTGCAGGAACTGAGAGACACACACGCCGGTCACTCCAGGAACTCGGTCCGGGAGACTCAGCAGCAACAGTACTCTAAAAGCTTCTTTCAATAGAAAGTAAGCATTTGGAGGCATCATCCAGAAAGTCATAATCATCGTCCAGAGACCTATATTACATCTAGAAGAGAGAAAATTAAAAGAATTTTTTTTTATTTTTTTCCTTATATTATTCTTGTAATTTCTATTATATAAAAAATATATTATTTTATACGATCATGCATGGATATAAAAACAAGACTCTGACCATGTATGTCCTTATGTTTATATTTTTTTGTGCTTGTAAGTATCCTACCTGCAGTGCTCTTCTTCTTTCTCTGCCAAACCACTCATTATATCATTCCCTATCGCGTTTTATCACGAAGCATGAAGACCATTAACAGAGACTTTGCCACCGACCACTCTTTCTTCGGTTAAGGCAATGTGGTTGATGCCTTGGTAGTTTTGACAAATTTTAGGGGCATTTGGGGTCTATATAGAAGACCATTAACAGAGACTTTGCACATTGGATGTCTGTTTCCATGGACAACGTGAGAGGAGGTCTAAGATGTGGTGGGCTCGAGGCAAACATTAAGGTTTATATTGGCATGTATGATGTATGCAATTGATAACAGTCAACAGTCTAGTCCAGCAAGGCTCCGTTCAATTGAAAATGGCCTGGTTATAGATCCATCGAGTAAGGATGGCAATGCTTAAACCATCATTGTAGATCGAGTTAGATTATTTATTTAATAAAATAATCAAATTAGCATCAAGATTTTTAACCCATTTAATTAATAAACAGCTCATGTCAGGGTGCCATTTTTTTTCTTTTTTTTCTTATATATATATATATATATATATATATATATATATATATATATATATATGGATCCAATTGCCATGACACCCCTACAGTTGCGGCTGTATCAGATTAATTGAGCCATCAAGTGCTAGCCAAGTTTACAGTACTCCAACAGCAGAAAGGCACAGATTACAGTGGCCACAAAGTGAAACCTTATTTCGACGACAGCAAGGCCTTTGCGATCGGTGTCAGGCACAGCGAGGTTTTATTTCTTGATTCCCATTTTTTTTTTAAAAAAGGATATATATCTACTTCAAGGTTTTCACACTTGAGATGCACAAACATTGATCAAACCACCTGCGCCACACCCAGCTTATCACCTGGAATGATTGAAGTCGCAGTGCTCTGCTCTCCCAGCAACCCAGAAATTTCCTATCCTCTGATCAAAGCGAAAGCATTATTTCCAGAACAGCCTTCCACCTTATTAGCCAGCGGATATTTACAAAAAAGGACAACCCAATCCACCCAATCGCACACCAATATATCACACAGGATCGATTAAAAAAAATATTACGTACACATCTCCACTTGTCGCCATTGGTTACAGGAGTAAACAAAATCCGCGCTCACCTCTATTATATTCAACCCTTCTAGTCGCTGAGGACAAGAGGATGGCATGTATGGTGGTGGTATTGGAGGTGATGGGGCATCATTAGTTCAGCCATCCACATTATATGATCCGTAGGCCTGGAGTGGAGGCAAGACCTCTTTGTCCCTTATATAGATCCTACCTAGTCTTGTTCCAACATGGAGGTTGGTCCTCCATCAGAATTTGTTGCATGGTGGCCAAATGTAGCAGCCAAACTACAACAGACAAGAGAAACAAAGAAAGAAAGGAAGGGAAGAAGATGACATGCCAAACAGAGCATCCAATCTACGATGCAAAACGGAAGCAGGGGAAAGGAGATGTTGAAGCCAGGCCAAAACCAACGAAAGCTGTATCCCATCTTACCTTCCCATTCCATAACCCACCATCACCATCAACCATTCCATTCCATTTATGTGACAACATGCCCGCATCTCATTCACATGAACAAACCAACGCTAGAGAACAAAAGGAGAAGACAAAGTAGAATTTAAAAACAAAAATAAGGACAAAAGCTACCATATATATATATATATATATATATATATATATATATATGAAATGTAAACAAGAAAACAAAATAATTTTTTTTAAAAAAAAGGTGATTGAGCCTATTACGCCAATATCCCAGTTCCACAAGCAAACATACACCTCAAAACAACAACAAAACTCATCATCTTGTGCATGTAGCCTTCCACCACCACCACCTCCACCAGCAGCAGCAGCCCACCATCATCTCCTCCTTTGCCACCGCCACCGTCGTCGACGCCATCGCACCTTCTCTCGTGCCGAGGGAACCAAATGCCTTGCCTTGGAGACCAAAGCTTTTTTCCTCTCGTTCTTTATCCTCGCCGTGGCGGCCGGCCCCCCTTTTTAGGGAGGAGACCCCTTCTCCCCTGTTCCTTTCTCTTCACACTTCTCATTCTCCTGGAGAGAAAAAAGAAACAAAAGCAAGGACAGCAGATCTCTCTCCTTTCTTTTCCCTCTTTATAACTCTTTAATATTTTACCAACCCCATCTTAAGCGTACTTCTTCCAACCTCTTCCTCTCCTCACCTCTCATCCCTTCCCCCAACTCTTCTCTCCATCCCACACGCAACACCTCCCCGACCTGAATATTTGTACCCAAACACCCCAAAATGACGGGAATGCCCCTCCTGCCAGCTCCAACGAGATGGTTGAGTGGTGACGAAGTGCAGGTTTGAACCGAGGGTATTTGGGGGACGCAGACATCAAGAAACGTACTCCCCCCGGGTTTCACGTATCCATAGTGGAAGCTCCGGGCCGCTCCTCCATCACTTAAAAGAGCGGCACACCACCACCGAGAGCCGCTGAGAGCTAAAAAATAAAATAAAATAAAGTAGCAGCAAAGCCAACAAGGAATTAAAGGGACTTGGGACTTCTCCTTTCCTTTCCCATTCTCCTTCGTCATTCCATTAATGAGAGCGAGGGGGAGGGGGAGGGCGAGGGGGGAGAGGCGAGTATTTAATGGCCCATTAATTTTGGTGACATTTACTATTATATGATACGGTCATTTCGATCTTTTTTCTATCCAAGACTTTATCATATTTTAATATTTGGAAAAAAAAAAAGGGAAAAAAATTATAATTGAGAACGACCTGGGGGCAAGAGTTCTCAATGTAATGCAGCAGCGCTGCTGCAGCCGCTGCCGCTCCATGTGCCTACCCTCTGGCGACCAGAAAACCAACAACGCTACGAAGAGATCTCCCCCCAACCCACACGGGACCACCGACACGTCGCCCCCTTACATGATTACCAAATTACCCTTCGAGACCGTAACGGTGATAAGGGCAATATGGTCATTTGCGATGGCGAGTGGCTTTGTCGAGCAACAGCTGCTGATCTCCAGGGACAGCGGGGGTTTAAATTTAGAAGCAAAAGACCAGAGAAGAGGGTTGGTGGGAGCAGGATGAGATGAATATGGGAGAGTGTGAACGAGTGTTTTTGAGGCTGAAGCTTGGAATCGAGTTTCGAGACCACGACCATGGACCAGACGTGGAATGGAATGTTTGAGGAAACGGTCAAGTTTTTTTATCTTATATATTTTCGGAAACAAATAAACATAGAAGCCAAGAATGGGTAGTTTAAAAGAAAATCCAACGACTCCCATTGCCTCTTCGCTAGAATGAAGGGATCAGGAAAGACAGGATCAAACCTGAATCCTTGCTATTTATTTTTTAAGTAGTAAAAGAGGGGATCTTTTGGGAGGGATATGGTTATGTTTAATGAGAAGAGGAGCACAGAAATCCAGGAACGCTGAGAGAAGAAAGGAGAGGTAGGGGCTTAAAGGAGGGGGAAAAAAAAGAGGAACACTGATAGATTGATGGATAGATATCCTGCTTACCTTTCTTCCTTGTAATCCCTTTTTTTTTCTTTCTCCTCTGCTCGCTTGCTTCCCTGCAGAATAGACCAACTCCACTCCCGCCGAGAAAATGTCTCGGAACACTTTGGACAGATCTAAGCAGCGCTCTCAACCCCCTCGATCAATCGCACTCCCGCCCAAACCCCAAACCTCCTTTGTACGTACCGTTGCTTTCTCTCTCCATTCCATTGGGGAAGCAGGGGTTGAGTGCTCTTGGCTCTTTTTTTAAAAAAATTTTTGAAGGAGAGGAGCTCTCGAAAAGCGAGAGTGGAAGGTCTTTTCTCTGGGGACGGTGTGACGGCTCTTAGGGTAGAGTGGAGCGAGAGGGCTGAGGAGGGGTAAAAGTGTCAAGAAAAGACGCCATCTTTTCATTTTTTTTAAATAATATTTTATCTGGTAAAAAACTTAAATAGGTGGCGTTGAACGGCCGGTAATAAATGAGACTGGAGGTTGGTACTAATCGCGTGAATGCCACCGAGACGGTGGAGCTGTGACAGTTTATTAACCGGAGGCTGGAGCCGTCGCAGTCTTTGTTACTGTTGGTGAATGACCGCTTGACCGAGATCCCGTCACCTGCGAGTAGATTTACCTGGACCTGGTTACCGGTCACCCCTTACACGACTAGTGCACTTATCTCCACGTATTGTATCGGGTGAGTTGATGTTCTTGTTCCGTTTGACGGTTATGCGTTGCGCTTCCATCTGTGGTCCTCAGCAGCGGGGTTCCGCAATCAGCAGTGACTCCCCTGCTCGCTATTCGGATAAATACGACCTCTTTTTTTTTTTTACCAGGCTTTAGAAGTAAAATTTACAGCCTTCCATTCTGACTTGGCAGGCTGGAATTGGAGGATAAAGTAGGACCCGGCTTAGATGCGGAAATTTACCGCAACGGCTGACCTTTTGATGCGACTCGGAGTCAGCCATGCCACCGAACAGGCAAACTTTATCCATCAAGATAGTTTTGCACCATGCCTATCAAATTTGTCTTCTTCTTATAAATTAATTATATAAAAAAATAAATAATAAATAAAATTTATATTAAATAATAATTAGTATTGTCATCTAGATCATCGTGGTTCATAGCTCTAACATATCGCGGATGCATCGGATTCTTTCTGGACACTTAATCTTCTTTTCTGATCAGCTTCAAAGTCAATGTGATCTGCAAAAAAGAGAAGATCCTGACCGGAAATTTCGACGGAAACACTTTGACGATCAGTCAATTCGAACAATCAAGAAAACAGAACATCTGTGACGAAGAACTTGGGACCTTTATGCATAGAAAATGAAAGATAAGATCTTAGGAAATAAAAAGACAAGGTGATGTAGAGATTAGAGAGTGGAGAGGTTTTCTTGGTTGGTTCTTTACCCGTTTGCTCTTTGTGTCTTACCAGTTGCCTCTCTCCTTTTCGAAGGTCCCTTCCTCAATTTTATACGAGAGAAATGGCTCATACCAAGTCTGGGACTTTATCGAGATGTCACTTTCTTGGTGCCCCTTTCGGGAGGGGTTTTCCTTTGTCTGCGACCTTCCCCTATATCTGACCGGTCCTCGAAAGGAGATCCTTCTATCGGGGTGTTCACCGGCGTAGTACAGATCTTGTCCCTCTGATGGTGTAGTTTTTCGTGAGAGGTGCAGGCGCCATGCCGCCGAGCCCCGAGCCATAGTGGGACCTTAATGAAATACTCCTTTCAGAGGAGGTACAGCTTTCGTGTCGCGAGGACTGGAGCCCTCGGTTGTACAGCTGTTGACATGGCGACGCACTACAGGGCCTGGAGCCGGTGGAGCACATATTACGCAAACGTGCTGGTGGCGCATTTGTAGAGTTTGAATATCTGGTAGGATATGCGCCACCTCCCGGAGGTTGCAGATAGCTAGGAGCTTCCATGCCACAGCCCGAAACTTCTGTTGATCTTCCCCTTTTGGCTATTGGCAGGAACTTTGATCTTGGCAAGAAGGGGGAGCTTCATCTCGGGAGCTCGACCCCGGATGGCAGGAGCATGACCTCGACCGGGAGCTCGATCCCAGATGGGAGCTTACCTCGATCGAGGGCTCGACCTCGGATGGCGAGAGCATAACCTCGACCAGGAGCTCGATCCTAGATGGAAGCTGACCTCGGTCGGGGGCTCGACCTCGGATGGCGAAAGCACAACCTCGGCCGAGAGCTCGACCTTAGATGGGAGCTGACCTCGGCCAAGGGCTCGACCTCGGATGGCGAGAGCACGGCCTCAGTCGGGAGCTCAACCCTAGATGAGAGCTGACCTCGGTCGGGGGCTCGACCTCGGATGGCGAGAGCACGACCTCAACCGGGAGCCCCATCCCGGATGGGAGCTGACCTCAGCCAAGGGCTCGATCTCGGCAGGCGGGAGCACGACCTCGACCGGAGCTCGACTCCGGATGGGAGCTGACCTCCGTCGGGGGCTCAACCTTGGTACAATGGGGGAGCTCTATCTCAGGAGCTCGACCCCGGAAGACGGGAGCGTAGCCTTGGCTGGGGGCTCCACTCCGGAAGGCGGGAGTGTACTCCAAGCACTATGGTGGCTCGACTCCTGATCTTCATTTGGTCGTCGCATCCAGGTGGCACTTTCCACCAGCGTGGCCGCCAGCTAGCACCATCATAGATTTTATGTCAGCAATAGTACCACATCAATTAGCATGTCCGAAGACTATAAGATGTATGCAACGTAGGATATAATTTTTTAAAAAATATATATAATGCATCGATTTGTTGAGTTTTTTTATCATTTACTTTTTAAAAGTATAATCATAATTATTTGAGGGTAGCTTCAATTTATTTATTTATTTTTGTTCAAAATCAGGTCTACATGTTCAGGTACGAGTCACGCTTAAAAATTTTCCTCAATCCAATATTTTTAGAAGGAACAAAGAAAAACCCTCCGCATGGTAATTATCTACTTTAATAAATACATACTTACATGTTTATACATACAAATATTATAAAAACCATATAAATATGATGCATATTAAAAATAATAAAATAATTTTTAAAAAAGAGGTTAAAAAATTGGGAGATAAAATAGGTCGTAGTATCAATTTTTTGGTTTTTAAGTTTAACAAACAGTCCAATAAATTGGGATGTGGATAAAGATGGATAGAAATTTTTTTTTTTTTTTAATTGAACCCATTTGTTTGAAATGTCCAGGAAACAAAGTAGATAGAGGTAGATCTCAAGAATAAATAAAATCGGATTCATAGATTATATCTAACTTTCAATTTTATTAAAGGATGAAGAAACTACAGTAGAAAAGGGAAAGATCAGGACAGAGATCATCAAAACAAAACAGCCAAAGACAGAGCCAACAGCACAACTCATTATAACTCCCTAAATCTTCATCAACTAGCATATATATATAATATATATATATATATATTGAATTTGTACATTTGTGGGTTTCACATTGCCATGAATTCAACTCAGCCGTTTGACTACCATCGCAGATCCTGACATGAGTGCTTGAAGGGTATGATCCCACAAGCTGCTCCATGCCTGATAACACCAAAAATGAACTCACAGGCCTCGATATTCATGGTGGTAGGCTCCAAAAGTAAGCAGTAATAAAGAACAAAATAAAAAGGAAAGCAAGTTACTGCTTGGTACTTTTAACCCCACGCACCGCTCTCCGTTTCGTTCCCCACCCACGTGCACTTTAACATGGGATGGGAGCCAATGAGTTCCAGTTATGACCACGTAAGAAACGAGAAAAAGGAAATGTGATCATGTCCTTCCCCATATAATCTCAACTCCCACATTCACACCACCAAAGCTTTTGTTTATTCGGCAAATCCCGGCTCCATTCTGTTTTTATTATGGATATAGTTTTCTAATGCTGCAAATAATGAGGGCTAGAACAAAAGTTGTTGGAGATACCCTAGGGTGGAGATCTCCATCAATGATAATGGCTCTCTCTCCCACATGATGAGAGAAAAAAAGAACAGGTTAAAGCCTTAAAAGGTAAATGCCAATGAATTCAATAATGGTTCTTCACTGATTGCACTCAGTCAATAATGAAAAGAGAACAGATTAAGCCTTCAAGGTTAATGCTGATATATTCGGTAATAATTCTTAATAATAGTTCGGTAAATTTTATGTTTAGAATCCTTGTTTACCTCGCTGTCATTGAATGTCATCCTCTAAACAGGCTTTGCTGGCTTCTTTGTCCACCAGCTTCTTTGGTGGTTTATATATATATATTCCTTCATTCTTGAAAAAATTTCTGGCAGCATTTTCCCTCTTAAACACTCAAAAGAGATATAATTAGACCATATCTGAACCAATTTATGCTGTATTTTTTATTCATTGCTCTGTGTGGTCATTTCATTCATAATATGAGATGATCAAGCTGCAAGCTTCCTCCGCAATGACACTTTACTAAGCAACCAAAACTTTTCTCAACCTGGTAAGGGACAAATCATCAACTCATATTCTTATTCACAATCGACTTTTGAGCAATAGATGTCATTGACTATCTTATGTTTAATTGAGTGATCATAATCAAGATGGTTGCATCAATATATATGTAGAGAAATATATTCATTTGTTAGAAGGGCTCATTCCTGTTTAAGGTAAAGATGAGTGAGATGCACCATCCACATTCTACTGCAGTTTTTGAGGGAGCCGGACAGAGAGAAATTCGCTATAGTTAAAAATGAGAAAACTTAACAACGAATAGTGTGCGGCATGATGATTTCCATGAAAACTTAATACTCTTTCAAAGGTTTTGAAAAAATATTTAGTACCGCATGAGCTATTACGAGACTCTGAAGAAATTATGCAAATAACAATATATATATATATATATATATATATATAGAGAAGAGAGAGAGAGAGAGAGAGAGAGAGAGAGAGAGTTGCCAATGTCTCCCCTTTCAGATTAATTTAGCTCTGAATAATATACAAGGATTACCTATCGCTCACATCCGTATCACACTCACTTTTGA
Organism: Areca catechu; assembly: GCA_021397845.1. Classification (NCBI taxonomy): domain Eukaryota; kingdom Viridiplantae; phylum Streptophyta; class Magnoliopsida; order Arecales; family Arecaceae; genus Areca; species Areca catechu. The sequence continues at coordinate 21,046,104 of CM038045.1, forward strand.
TAAAGCGAAAGCCACTCTACATTTTCCACAATCTAATTTAGGAGTTCTTGTGTAGAAACAAGCTCGAGCTAGCAGTTTCTTCCACAAGTTTTTAATTTGACCCATGTAATTCTAATAGTGATGCTCTCCAACTTTATTTTGGAGAAAATAAGATAGCTTCCTTTATATAGGCATCTATCAACTCAAATTTATGTCAGCAGATAAAAAAAAAGAAGGAAAAGAAGAAGAAGAAGAAGAAGAATGAAATGATGCACTGTCCACTGGGGAGAATCAACACCTCCCTACCATTCAAATGTTAGCACTAGCTAGTAACAGAAAATGTTTCTTTAAGAGAAAAATCTTCCCTGTAGCACTAACATCTGGATACCTTGAGCAACTCTTTGACCCACTTGCAGTATCATTCTGGGCTTGATTACAAGTTTAGGAGCCATGTACATGTTGTAAGCCAGCCAACAAGAGCTAGCTAGGCTCCTTGATGCATGGTTCCCTACTACTAGATATGGGCCTCATGAATCAATGTTCCGTCGCCATCGCATTCAGCCTCCCAAATAGGGTTTGGACCAGACCCAAAATTTCATACCTGGTCTCATGACCTTCCTTTCCTTTTCTTCTTTTTTTTTTTCCCCCCGATGCTGTTCTCGATCTGATGGGTCCATTCCTTGGTGACATTTGCTTGCTTTCATTAGATAATGATCACAAGTAGTGGTGTGGGGGACAACTCTGTGCACCAATTTGGTGTTCCCTGCATCAAGTTGATGTGGATTTTTGTGAATGTTGCATCAGATTGATGCTGTGATTAGGGGCGGCCGGAGGAGGACGGGGACCACCAAAATCTTTCAGATGGATTTATTACAACTGGGTCTCATGTTGTGGTCCTCTTCTTGGATGGAATCAGCGTGCTTCATCTTTATAGCTTCATCTTTATAGCTTCACCTTCACAGGATGTAGTAGTATTGGAGGACCACCTGGTTATTCCCTGTATGGTATGTTTTGCTTTAGAGATTATATTGGCAGCAATGGCAATGTCAAGGTTGTCGGTGATACATTCACTCATGCTGGGCATGAGTTTGCCAGGGAATGCAGCTTTGCAAAATTAACACCATGCATTTCAACCTGCTAAATTGGATGTGATCGAAGGACAGCTTTAAACAAGGCGTGCAGTATTGATTCCAAAAAAAATTCGGATTGTATTTTTTGCACGAAAGAATGATTCACCTTCTATTATGATGTCGACCGTTAGATCGTGACTGCTTGGAGAGATCGACTCAACTAGATAGAAAATAAGAGTAGAATGGTTTAAGATATGTACAAGATGCGATCCAATAATTGATATTGTAAAAGAACATCATCAAGTTATCCAGCATTTACATGCTCACAGGATTATTATTGAGGATAACTCTTCTATTGTTATTATCTGGATTCATGACGGGTCGAGTCATTGTGATGCACATTCTCTCCTTCACGATATTTGGAAGTTCCTACAGCTTTCCATGACAGATATAGCCCGTCATGTCTATCGGGAGACAAACTGTGCCACGGACTGGGTTGCCTCCTATGTTGCTCAGCATTCTACCGATTGGTCCTGGTCCCAGGATAATAGTATCCCTCTTCTCCTTCAGGGATTTCTTTCTCTTGATCTTTTGAACTGCCCTCGTATCAGAATTGTGGGAACCGCCTGACCGTACGAAAAAAAATAATAATAATAATATGGATCCTTTTGGAGAGCATCTGCACTCACTTCGACTCTCAATTATTAAGTCTCGATTCCATGAGTAATAAATTGGTCTGTCTGCAAGCATAGGCTTCGGTCTGGATGACGGTGCCTTGAATGAGTACAGGATAAAGGATGGAAAATAACCTTTTTAATTTTAAAATTTAAAAAAAGTCCCTTGCTTCAAAAACATATTACCATTTTTATTTTATTATATATATATTAGATATATTAGATACAGATTTATTTCATTTTCACACAACACGGGTTGGGGGAGGGAAGGTTACTTGTGTTACATGAGAATAAAGATAAACAATGGTTGCATTCCCTTTTTTTTTTTTTTTTTTTTTCCAAAAAGAATATGAAACGTTTTTTAAAGAAAGGAAAATTTATGTTATGGAGGATAAGTTGCGAACGGTTTGATATTGTGGATCCTTCTTTTGTGCTAATGAGTATTTTATCAGTTCATATGGGCATGTCATCTAGCTTGCACACTTAAGGCCCAGCCAAATAAGTAGGAATCACCATTTCCCACTGAAATGTGATTCAGATTCCAAAAATCATTTTCAAATAGAGGTTCATATTTTCAAAAAAAAAAAAAAAAAAAACCGAGTTTCACTAAGAAGAATAACTTGAATTTATTTCCTAACACAAAGTATGCACTTGCAAAGAAAGATTTTGTAATTTATGTTTGAATATATTACAAAAATCCTTCTGAGATTTATATTTATTATACTTAAACCCACTGATTTGAAAAATCTATAGTTTCACCTTTTATTTGCAACGGTATTACCGAAGCCGTTTCAAAAATATCAAATGACCAAAAAGGTTATCAAGCTCTGTAAGGCTCCCCTTCTCCTTTCTCCATCTCTTCTTCCGCGCCCCCCCCGCCCCCTCCCCCCTCCCTTTTTATTGCAGTTAATATCTTAGTAAGATATGAGCACTTTGAATGGTAATGTAGATTTTGTTGTCACCTTTGATCAAGGAAGCGGCCTCCTCAATTGGCCTACCGGCATAAGCCTTAGCTAATCAAGGACAAGGAAGCGGCTAGCACTGCAAAAAAAAAATAGCTAATCCTGGTTCGAGAACCGTGACTATTAGTTATGAGGCAAAATTCTAATCAACTGGACTACTGTCTTGACAATATTAGCCATTCTTTTGCATGAAAGATAATCTCTTTGCCAGACAGGCTTGTTATGTTAGACTACTTATCGCTAGACCAAGAAGCACTGCATCTTGCAAAGATGTGATTTTAGAAGTCCAATAAGCATTTCTAATGGAGACGCGGGCTCCACCAAGAAAAACAATTTAAATGAATTATGGCTGCAAAAAGTTGTTCATGTGACACGATACTGCCCTTATTCTGCATGATTGGATTTTTTTTTTTTTAGAGTAAAGGAGACTGATGGATAGTTTTACTACGTCAGTCACCAACAATTTATTCAAGATAAAAGTATGCAGCAACACAGGCAGTGTAGGAATGGAATATACAAGAGATAATTTAATGAACTGGATTTTGAGATTAACAACCATTCCGAGCCTTGAAAGTAAAAACACATTATGCAAGGAGAAGAGAGAACTCATAGAAGACTCAAATGAGCAAACAAAGTGCCGAGATACCCCAAGTCACACTGTTGGGTTATATCTCGAACCTAGCCTATAGCAAACCTAGGCTCATAGTAGACCTAGGTCCATACAGAGGCAAGCCAATACAACTGTAGGCTAGCATGTAGCGCATGCGTGATGTGCTGGGATATCAACTTGTACTGATACCACTCATATCGGGATCACTCGTACGGAATATGGATTCCTATTCCTAGGATCTCGATTATCGATGGTGAAACCATAGTAGAAGGAAGAAGAGAAATGAAATACAATATGCAATTAATTGGACATGCAAGATTTTACTATAAAAAAATAGACTAACATGATTGAAAACTTTCACTTTTAATCTCGTACAAGTCTTTCAACAAGAAACTCCAAAATCTCTTGTACAAGCTCTCAATCAGAGATCCTTTATCATTTTGTTATCCTTCTCAGTCTCTGCTCTTTATCCATGTTTTTATAGCCACTGCTACGAAAAACATCTCACCAGGAGTCCAATGGTACAAACCACGTCCAAATCAGAGTCCTATAGGCTTTTCAATTCACATCTAACAACAAGGCTACTCATAACTATTGATCAGTCTCGATCGCATCAAAAATCATGCTCGGATCAGGCCAAATCATGCCCAGAATTGTGCATGTCTATCTGATCCTCCCATGGAACGCGCGTTGCCATTGATCGCTTGTGTAAACTGCTCATGGTCTTTTGATCGCGTGCCAAAACTCATGCAAAAAGCATTGCAGAGGGAAAGAGCACGGGGCTTGGGTCTAGGTCGGTTGCGCACCTGCCTAGGCCTGGGTCGGCACCCGTGCGCATGCCATGCTGAGTCCCATGCTCGGGCCAGCCTGCCATGGTTCCGAGCAGCTTGCAAGTTGAGCCAAAAGTTCTGGAAATCCTTTTTTTCTTTTCCTTCTCTCTCTTGGGCTAAGCTTTTCACTAATTTTCTCCACTTGTTTCTTAGATTGGATTTTGTCCAAGCTTCTTTAAGGGGCCGAATTCGAGGTGGTCAACCCAGCACACAGTCCATGCACCACACATCTCCATAGGCCATGGTTCGCATGGTTGATGGTATTTTCTAGGGCATTTATGGCGGTCCATGGTATTTTCTAGGGCATTTATGGCGGTCCATCATTGTTTTTGCTTGATCAGATGATCCAATACATTCATCGATGAGATCGGACTGTTGAGGATAATTCTGACACTATTTGTGTCCTAACTTAGTGGGATCTCATGCAATTGATGACGATTGGATGGCCAGGACTATTCTGTGGGTCAAACAGAAGTTGACAAGAAATTGTAGTCTTTTTGGACATGATTTTGAACACCAAACTCCTATCAAAGTACTCTTCAACAAAGAGGATATAAAAGGAGGGACAGGGATCAGATAAGAGTTGAGAGCTTTGTGGAGGTTTTGAAACTTCTTGTTTAGAACAATTATGTGAGATTGATATGTACGAGTTTCTTATCTTGTAAGTGATTAATTTTTTCATAGTAAAATCTGCGTATGTCCTATTGATTATGTCTTTTATTTATTTTTTTTTATTCTCTTTTTGCGGTATCAATAACAATATCATGATCTTGGAAACAGGATCCATATTCCACATAAAGGATTCTCAACAAATGGTATCAATATAGGTGGACCACAATAATTAGTATTAGAGTCTCGAGTTGTCTAATTATCTGTATTGATCGAGATTGAAGAAGAAACGAAAATTAGCATAATCAAGTTGACGTCAATCAGTTTGATAGGAAGAATAATTTCTCTTTCTAATAAGTGAGGATGAAAGATGTGCTCATCTAACAGGGATGATCGACACTCTCATATATGAAGAGAGGCTGGCCACTATGAAGAAGAAAAATTGGAGATACTTCAGATGTAAATAATAAACGCGATCTACATATACCTGATAGATAATGTGGTGGATCCATGTACTAGTGAAACTTTTTTAATAATATTCTGGATGAAACACGAAGAATTGTACATGACAAAGTCTCTCACCAACATCTTCTTTCTTTGGAAACAATTTTATTAATTTGGATAAGTGAAGGATAGAATGTACAAGAGTATTAAGCAACTTCCAATGATCCTCCCCGATCTTCTCGGTATAGGTGAGAAGGTTGAAGAGAAAACCATGGCGTTGATCTTATTATCATCACTTCTACACTCCTTCGAATCCTTAGTGACTACTCTTCTAATGCCCCACCATCAAGATGGAGAAGGTTACTTTGATGCTACTAAAGAACGAGAGTCTCAAGCGGGATAATCAAACTCCGAGTTTAGGGAAGAACTCAGCATTGGCCATCTCTAGAGGAGTTGATGGCAAAGATGAGTGTTAGAGGATCGCATGGTGGCAGTTTAGGTCCAAGTCAAAGGATGCGAGAAAGATCAAGTGCTACCAGTGCGATGAGTTGGGTTATCATATCCGAGATTGCCTGCAACTCAAAGTCGAATGAAGGTTACTGCAATAGTTTTCGATTGTTGCGATAGTGATGGATACAATAATGTACTCATGATATCTGTTGCAACCTAGAACGTCGTGGCCTGTAGCTAAAAATGATCTCGGACTGTGCCCTTGTCGCTCGGGATCCTGCTCGCACGGTCGAACCTACAAAACAGAGGAGACCCGGCCGGTGATCCCGGTGGAGGCACTCCGATGCTCAAGTCATGGTGATCTAGGGAAACAGATCCTCCTGGTCGAGCCCCGTAGGTGGACTCCACACTAGAGGAGAAAATTAAGTGCTTGGAGAGTATGAATTGGTTGAGAGTAAAGCGAGGGAAGTGGCAGCGGAGGAGAGTTCAGACTGATTGGCTGTATCCGTCGAGACCTTTCCGATGGGTCTCTGGTAGCCTAGAGCACTTGGTCTCCTGGATGCTCTCCTGTATGCCATGCCTTTCACCCATTCGTGATTTACCTCCTTCTTGGAACCTTGGAAACTCCTTTAAACCCGATAGCTGCCAGTCGCCTGCCTTGGGATCCCCCCTCGCTTGCAGGCGCATGCGGTGACGTTCCTTGTCATGCACGAGGTGCCTTTTTCCATTCGTGATAGGGAACAGCACTGTGTGCTCTGACCCTCCTTCTGGTCATGCCATTTTGGGAAACCTGGTAGAGTCTTGATCGGGGGGCAGCCGCCTCCTGGATTTGAATCTTCTGGATTGACTTCCTCTTTTGGGTGGCACAGAATGTTGGTTGGGAGCATAATGCCTCGATCGGGGAACCCTTCCCCTTTCAGTGTAAGTGGTAGCTGGGATAATTTTTGCGGCCTGGTGGGCACCCCTCCGTGGTCCTTGGGCGGCTTGGCGGCGTCCTTCGGTTGCTGGTCCTTCGTCCGAAGCGGGGATGGTGCAGGGAAGAAGATCTCGACTTCAGCCATGGCATCTCGACCTCAAGGGAGCCGCCTAGTGAACGAGTCCAGAGAGAGGTGGAGCTCGACTTTGACTACGGTGTCTCGACCTTGAGGAGCCGCCTGGCGAAGGAGTCCGGAGAGAGGTGGAGCTCGACTTCGACCACGGCGTCTCGACCTCGAGGGAGTTGCCTGGCGAAGGAGTTTGGAGAGAGGCGGATCTCGACTTCGATCACGGCGTCTTGACCTCGAGGGGCGCCTGGCGAAGAAGTCCGAAGAGAGGCGGAGCTCGACTTCGGCCACGGCATCTCGACCTTGAGGGAGCCGCTCGGTGAAGGAGTCCGGAGAGAGGCGGAGCTCGACTTCGGCCACGACGTCTTGACCTTTAGGGAGCCGCATGGTGAAGGAGTCCGGAGAGAGGCGGAACTCGACTTCGGCCATGGCATCTTAACCCTCGAGGGAGCCACCTGGTGATGGAGTCCAGAGAGGCAAGCTCGACTTTCGATCATTGGTCTCGACCTCGAGGGAGTTGCCTGGCGAAAGAGTCTAAAGAGAAACATCCGAGCAATCAACATGGCCTGACTGGTCTGACATGGTCCACGTCGCAGCAACATGTGCAATCATGTGCGATGGCATGGGTCTGACATGGATTGCCATGATCCCGTCAGCGATCCTGCTATATTATTTGTGCCCCACTCTCAAGTCTCGTTGGTGCGTAGCGCTCGGGCGAAGGGAGTAAATGCGGTGCTGACATGGAAAGACCAAAATCAAGCACCATTATTGCCATGATCCCGCACCCTCGCGGGATGGGCCCTCCAAGCCAATGCGGTGGTGACATGTGGACCCATCCGAGGAGGAATTATTACTGATTCAGAATTCAAAACAGTCACGGCGGACTGAAGTTCGCCTTCTACCGATTGTCGACATGTGGCACAGATCCGACGATGGTGGCTCTGGAATGGTAATGTTGCTGTGGTTGGTCATTTCGAAAGAAAAGACAGTTTCACGAAAACTCTTCTTCTTTCAAACTTCTTGTGCCCGCCAGCGAACTAGAGTCCCCTCTCTTCCCCCAGCCATTCTTTTTCCTCCGGCTACCAGGTTCGTCCTCTTCATTCTTCTTCTTCTTTCGGTTGGGTATAGCTCTCCCTTAGGTTCAGGATCTTCCTGGCCTTCGCCCATCTCCTTCTACCCCTTTTTTGTTATTTTTCTTTGTTTTCTTCTTTGAGATGTCTTGCTGGGGTCGGAACTTTCGTCCTTCGACCAATCCTAATGAGGCTGGGCCTTCATGGCTGAGGACTCCTTCTTCCTCTAATGAGGAGGAAGAGGTTTAGTTCGAGATATGTAGAAGGCATCGCCCCATAGGATCGTCATAGGGGAACCTAGGGTCCGTCCCCCATCTCCTCCTCCTGAACCTTCTCCGGAACCTTCGCGGTTGACTGGTCCCGATGATATTGCTTCGGCAATAATCGATGAGGAGCTTTTGATCACTCGAGAGACCTTCGATGTCCCCAAATTTGTCCGGCTCTCGATCCCACGACCGGGGGAACGGATCACCTCCAGTGGCCCAGGCCGGATTGCCCTCTATGAGGAGACCCTCGCAGGGGGCCTCCGATTTCTATTTCATCCCTTCTTCCTTTCTATACTAAGCCACTATTGTCTGGTTCCAGCTTAGTTAGTCCCGAAAGCAGTCAGGACGATTTTTCTGCTTCATCATCCTCTACCATTTTCATGGGATCGTTGCCTGTTTCTTCCTGTTCAGGGTCTTCTTTATCCTGAAATGCCACCCTATCGAGGAGGGGTAGTGGTTCATTTTTTCGTGCCCGAAGGGCATCAGGTTTAGGCTCCCCTCTTCCATCAAAGGATGGAAGAGTAAATACTTCTTTGCTTTCATCGAGGGAGTTGATTGGATTTGGAGCGACCCGACTGGACCCCGAACTGGAACGCTACTATCGAGGTGGCTGATGGGAAGTTTATGACCAGCTCCGTACCAACCAAATACCTTCTCTCGAGGTTCTGCTGTTAGAGCATAACCTGTTCGAAGCCGGAGTTAGCCCAATGCAGGAGTTGGGTGAGTTTGGCGCGACCTTCACTTGCTTCTATTTTTGCTTGTCTCTTCAAGTTCAGAACTGACCTCGTTTCCCTCCGTGCAAGCGGAAGTACGCCATGGACGAACCCTTGCACTCTCCAGGAAGAGGGGTGCACCGGCGGGGGTCAGAGAGTCCCCCATCGAAGAGAGCTCAGAATAAAGAGAGTGCAAGGGCCGCACCCACCATGCCATCCGAGCCGAGCAGGAGGACGGTCGAACCCATCCCCGAGCCATCGAGACAGCGGGACCTACTCCTGATTCTGAGCCAGAAGTGGTAGTCCGGGCCAGGTCCGCTGCGCTGTGCCAGCCGCTATGGCGCCCCCACCCCCTGAAGTCATCGAGGTGGAGGCGGAAGAGGAGCAGGAGAGGAGGGAACCGTCGCCAGTGGCACCGTCCGGTGTGGCAGTAAGCCCCCATAGATACTCCGGGGCATCCTCAGCCAGTCACGGGGGCGACGCCGTGGTGGCGAAGAAGAAGACCTCCCATAAGCTGCACTTCGAGGTGGCACCGGATGCCTCCTTGGTCCGGGACCGGGCTCTCGCCGAGCGAATGATGGACTTTGCCATCCAACCACATGATCGGCGGGAAAAGGTGGGAAGGCTTTTGGCTGACGCCATCCTAGGCACGTTCCCTCAGCTCTTCTCGGTAAGCGCTTCTAACCTCCCCTCTTTCCCTTTCTCTTCTTTATTTTCTTTTAGCTGACGTCTTCCCTGGCACAGCTTGGGACTGACCTTCTGCTGATACGGGACTACTGCAAGAGCTACCCAAGAGGGACTAGTAGAAGGCACAGCAGCACGACTCTCTGAAGGCCAAGGTCAAGCTGAAGATAGACGTGGCCTGGGAGGCTGAGCAGAAGAACCGGGAGCTGAGGACCGAGGTGGCGGGCTCCAAAAGGCGCCTCAAGGGCCTGGAGGAGCCCCTGGAGCAGGAAAGGAGCCGGGCTAGAAGCCAGGCCGAGGATCTCAAGGCCAGGGAGACCAATGTGGAAGAGCTCAACATCGATGTGGCTCAGGAGAGGGGGCAGCCCGAAACCTTCGGGCTCAGCTGGAGGCGGCGAAGGGGCGTGCCACTGTCACCGAAAGGAAGGCTACTGCCATCGAAGAGAAGGCCGCGGCGGCGATCGACTCGATGGAGGCCGCAAAGAAGGAGGCCACCGAGGCAGTGGCCAGTTACAAGGCTTCATCGGAGTTCGACGCTGAATTCCACGAGCTGGCCACGGACTCTTTCTTCAAGGGTTTCATGTTCTGCCGGACCAGGCTGGCAGAGCTCCTCCCAGACCTAAACTTGGATGGGCTCGCCTTCCCGGCCGCTCCATGCGGGAAGCCCGACCTTTGCCTTGGATGAATTGGAGGACCAGCATCCACCATCGACATAGCCCCACCACCGGAGGTCTTGGACGTGGCCCCGTCGCTAGAGGCCTCAGAAGACGACGCTCCCATCGTTCTTCATCCCGGGAAGGAGCAAGCCGAGTAGCTTAGGAAACTCCCTTTCCCGTGAACCTCTTTTTCCTTTTTATTTCTATTCAGGCTGCCCGGCCTGTCGGGCCTAGAGAAAATGTAGAGACTTAGAAATTTAATGAAATTTTCCTTTTTCCACTCCTTTCATTTGTTTGCTTATGCTCTTTCTGGATTCTCATTCTTTGGCAGTTTCCTTCTCTCCTTTTTTTTTTTTAGCTGCCCATGTTTACGTCTTTGCCAAGGCATCTTGCCTTGAGCTTCAAGTCCTTGGGCTCTTTCTTGCTGAGCTCCGGTATGCGGGGCGGTTAGGAAGGAAGTCTTTGACTTGCTGTGTCGTTCCCACCTCATGAGCACGTGGCAATGGGGCTTTGCATGCCTCCTCAGAAGAGCCTGTTCGACCTCGGATGGAACTCTCCACAAGCGTGCATGGCACGACTGAGCCAGGGTGCTATGCTCGGTGGGGCCACCGGGTGACTATGAGGCCGGGCTTCGAATTTTCAGGCTTGAGATGCCAGGCTTCAGGAGTCTCCGGGCTTGAGATGCCAGGCTTCAGGAGTTTTCGGGGCTTGAGATACTGGGCTTCAAAAGTTTACGGACTTGGAGTGCCGGTTTCAGGAGTTTCCGGGCTTGAGTGTCGGGCTTCAGGAGTTTCCGAGCTTCGAGTACCGGCTTCAGGAGTTTCCGGGCTGGAGTGCCACTTCAGGAGTTTCCGGACTTGGAGTGCCAGGCTTAAGGAGTTTCCGGGCTCGAGTGCCGGCTTCAGGAGTTTCCAGGCTCGGAGTGCCAGGCTTCAGGAGTTTCCGAGCTTGAGATGCTGGGCTTCAAGAGTTTTCGAGCTTGGCTTGCCACCTATGCGAGCAGCAATATTCCTGCAAGGGAAGAGTGATTTGCATAAAGAAATTTTTATCATTAATGGAGGAAGGCCTTACATTACTAATAATACATTCTTAGATTGTTGGCATTCCAAGTCTGCAGGAATCTAGCACCGTCCAGCTCTGCTAGGTAATAGGCTCCATGGGGAAGAGCCTCGACCACGTTATAGGGACCCTTCCAGTTTGGCGAGAGCTTGCTGCACTCCCAGGGTAACGAGGCTTCAGCCCGGTGCAGCACCAGGTCTCCTGGGCGGAAGATCTTCGGCTTCACCCGCGTTTTTGTAATACCGAGCTACCCGCTGCTGGTAGGCCGCCATCCGGAGTCGAGCCTTGTCTCTTATCTCCTCGAGGAGGTCCAAGTTGAGAAGAAGGTGGGCCAGATTTTCTGCTTCATCGTATTGTTACACCCATAGTGTGGGCACACCAAGTTCGATAGGGACAATGGCTTCCACGCCGAAGACGAGGCTAAAAGGCGTCTCATCCATAGCCATCCTCGGCATTATATGGTAGGCCCAAAGAATGCTAGGAAGTTCTTCTGCCCAGTTGTCCTTGGCCCGGTTTAGCCTAGTTCGGAGTCCCTGGAGGATTGTTCGGTTGGTCACCTCGGCCTCTCCGTTGGTTTGGAGTTGAGCCACCGAGGTGAAGCGATGTTGAATGCCGAGGTCGGCATAGAACTCCTCGAACTCTCGGTTGTCAAACTGCTGCCCATTATCGATGATGACGTTGTGAGGGAGTCCGAAGCAGAGATCGACTTTCAAAAGAACTGGTGGACCTTGGCTTCGGTAATCCATGCTTGCGGCTTCACCTCCACCTACTTGGTGAAGTAATCAATAGCCACTATCAGGAACTTGCATTGTCCGGATGCAGGAGGAAATGGACTAAGAATGTCCTTCCTCCACTGGGCGAATAGTCAGGGTACGGAGTTGGGAGAGCGGCGTCGACGGTTGATTCTGTACATGGGCGTGGCGCTGGCAGCGATCGCAGTTCCTCACGAAGTTAGTGGCGTCTTCCTTCATTATTTTCCAGTAGTACCCCTAACGAAGGCCTTGTATGCTAGCGTCCTCCCTCCAATATGATTCCCGCAGAGGCCTTCATGTATTCTAAAGCACAAAGGCCGCCTCTGTGGGTCTCAGGCACTTCAGGAGCGAATAGGAGTAGGATCTGTGGTAGAGCTGTCTGTCCATCAGGACAAACCGCGCGGCCTTCTTCTTGACGAGGCTGGCCTCCGTTCGATCTTCTGGTAGGGTGCCATCGATGATGTATCTGATGTACTGGTCCATCCACTCGGCTCCGGGATGACCTGCTGGACTTCTCCTGGAGCTTCGTAGCTTGGACTTTTCAGGTACTCAATGTGAGCGCACCCTAGTGATGAGTCCGGCAGAGTCACGAGCCTTGACAAGGCATCGGCGCGAGCATTCTCTCCACGAGGTATGTGAGATGCTGAAGCATCAAAAACCCATCGTGCTCGAACGGACCCGCTCTAGGTACTTCATCATCTGAGAATCTCGAGCCTCATACTCTCCTAAGACCTGCCCAGCCACCACTGGAAGTCGATGAAAACCTTCAAGCGGGTACACCCAGCTCGCAGAGACTCTGAGTTTCGCGAGGAGTGCTTCATACTCCGCCTGGTTGTTGGTCGCTGCGAACCGGAAGTGAAGTGCACATTCAGCCATGACCCCATCCCCATTAGCGAGGATGAGACCTGCTTCCCTCCCTCCTGAATTGGATGCACTGTCTACATGGAGGACCCATGTCTCCTCCTCAGCTATGGGCTCCAGTCGGTGTTCCAAGGTCGAAGTGGTCTCCTCGGGCTCCTCGCTCATGCCAGCGCACTCGACCAAGAAGTCAACCAGCACTTGGGCCTTTTGGGATGGCCTCGGCCAGTAAGAGATATCGAATTTGCTCAGCGTCAGAGACCACTTAGCCAATGCCTAGAGGTCTCGGGTGGCTGAGTATGGCCCTCAGCGGCTGGTCCATCATGACCGCACTAAGATGCACTTGAAAGTATGGACTGAGATGTTGGGCAGATATTATTAGAGCAAAAATTAACTTTTCTGAGTGGATTACTTGATCTCCGCATCTCGGAGGATTTTACTGGCGTAGTACACCGATTTCTGGGATCCATTCCTGTCTGTGAGGACAAGGACCGAGCTGACGTCCCCCGAGGTGACCGCCAGGTATAACAGGAGTTTCTCTCCTTCCTTCGACCTGGAGAGTAGCGGCGGTGATGCTAAGAACTTCTTCAACTCCTCGAAGGCTTCTTTGCATTCTTCGATCTAGTAGAAGTTGTGAACTTTGCGCAACGTCTTAAAGAAAGGTAATCAACGGTTGGCTGACCTCGAGATGAACCTGCTCAAGACCGCAATCCGGCCCATCAGGCACTGGATCTGCTTCTTCGAGGTGGGGTGCTCCATGTCAACGATTGCCTGGACCTTCTCCGGGTTCGTCTCGATTCTTCTCTGGATGACCATGAAGCTAAGGAACTTTCTTGTTGCTATGCCGAAGGTGCACTTCACCGAATTTAGCTTCATCTGGTGCATACAGAGGTTGTGGAAGGCCTCCGCTAGATCGGCGATGTGGTCTGACTTTGGGTTGCACATGACAAGCATGTCATCCATATATATTTGCATGTTTCGGCCAATCTGGTCCTTGAAGATCCTATTGACTAGCCACTGGTACGTGGCGTCAGCATTCTTCAAGCCAAAAGGCATTATCCGGTAGCAGTACGTCCCTCGCTCGGTGATGAAGGCAGTGTGCTCCTCGTCCTCCGGATGCATCCGAATTTGATTGTATCCAGAGAATGCATCCATGAAGAAGAGCAAGCGGTGCCCCGAGGTGACGTCCACTAGTTGGTCAATCTTCGCAGGGGGAAGCTCCTTCAAACAGGCCCGATTGAGATCGGTGTAGTCCAAACAGATCCTCCACTTTCCATTGTTCTTCTTGACATGACTACATTTGCCAACCAGCTGGAGTATTGCACTTCACGAACAAAGCCGGTCGCAAGAACTTGTCCACCTCATTGATCGCCCGTTGCCTCTCCGGGTGAAGTTCTCTCTCGTCACATCATGCTGACAGTCCCTCTTCGCCTCATGCACTGTATGTCACGTTGCTCGTGATGTGTATGGGAAATCCCTGGCATATCCACCCACCTCCAGGCAAACACGTCAGCGTTCGCTCGAAGGAACTCCTGCAAGTGGGTCCGTTCCTCCTCTTGCAACTGGACACCAATTTGCACCGTCTTCGCCGGGTCAGCTCCAAGTGGATACATAGAAGGCGCTCGATCGGCCACCTCTGGGATCCTACACCCTTTGGTCGAGGTCATCGCACTGGGGTCTTCCTCGGTGTGGCCCCAGGAACGGCTTGGAGACAGTGTTGGATCAGCTGAAGTGCCCCCCCCATTTCTCCAACACCATAAGGAGTAGGAAACTGTACCAATAGCCACTTGGTGGAAATGACTGCATCGAGCAGATTGAGCCCGGGGTGACCAAGAATCACGTTGTAGACCGAGGGAAGCCTAACAACCGTGAAGGTCATCATGATGGTGCTCTACCGAGGTGGCACCCCAGCAAAACAGGAGAGTGATTTTCCCCTTCGACTCCCATTGAGTCACTTGTGAAACCGACGAGGGAGTGTGCACAGGCCTAAGTTGAGTAGATGATAGATTCATCCTAGAGAAAGCATCGTAAAAAAGGACATCAGTCGAACTTTCACTATCGACCATAATCCATTTTACAGGATGCTTAGCGATCGTCATCTCAACGACCACGGTATCATTATTTATATTTTCATTCCCGGATTCCCTCTCCCTCAAAAAGAAAAGTATGTTTTCCAGATTTTCTCCTCCCCAGGCCCTCTTCGGGGCGTGCTCGATTCCCCAACAGATCATCCCCATAGGCTTATCGGTGGGCGGGTTATCGACTACAGGGATTGGAGGGAGAGCAACAAGCGCCTGAGGTTTCGCCGGGATCTTTCCTCCATGAACCTTCCGAGTTAGCCCCTCCTTATGAGGTCTTCAATCTCTCTCTTGAGGTGGCGGCACTCCTCGATGTCGTGGCCATGGTCGCGGTGGAATTGGTAGTACTTTGACTTGTCATGGCCGTTAGACGACCTCAATGGGGGTGGGCGATGCACGTAGCGCTCGCCCTCAATCTCCATAAGGATCTTCGTCCTCGGGGCTAGGAAAGGTGTGTATCTTTCTTTGAGAATGGGACTGCTCTTTGGCTTCGACCCTTGACGAATGTTCGGGGTGGCCGGTCCGAGCTTCCGCGCCGTGGACATCTCTCCGGAGATGGCTTCTTCAGCGGCTTCTCATCCAGCTCCCTCCTCGTACGATCCACCTTCTCGGCGTGGATGTACTTGTGAACATGGAGGAGGAGTTCGGAGTACGTCTTCGGGAGTTTCTTGTCCAGGGAGTAGGTCAGGCGGGAAGTCCTGAGCTCTCTCTTCAATGCCAGCATGGCAACTGGCTCATCTAGATTGTAGATCTCCAGTGCGGCAACCTTGAAGCGGGCCACGTAGTCTCGCAGGAGCTCGTGGTCTTGCTGCCTGATGAGAAGAGGCTATTCGCCTCCCGTGGCACTTTTCGACAGGTGTCAAAGTGGGTAATGAACTTTCGCTCTAGCTGAGTGAAAGAGCTGATGCTTTCAGGCTTGAGACGGGTGAACTAGACTCGAGCCGCCTTCCGGAGGGTGGCTAGAAAAGCGATGCAGAGGAGAGCATCGGTCGTCCCTTGGACTCTCATGAGGGCCTTATATCTCTCAAGGTGATCCAGGGGGTCGGTGGTCCCGTCGTAGGGATCCACCTGCGGCATGCAGAACCGACCCCGGATCGGCTCCTCTTTGATCTCTCAGGAGAAAGGGGGATGGGCGTCGTAGCCCGTAGGCTCACTGGAGGAGCCCTGCAAGTTCGCAAACTGGCGGGATAGCTCTGCTAGCTTGTGCTCTTGTTCTTCTAGGCGCCTTTCTACCATGCCCCTGATGACCTCATTAGTTGAGCCTTCCGCTGAGGCCGATGGAGGAGGTGAAGGTGGCAGTTGAGGGGGGTCGCGACGGGGGGCCTTGCCCTTGTGACCTCGGAGGTGCTTGATAGCAACTTGCTCGAAGGTCGGTGATCGGCTCTCCCGGTCCACTCTCTTCATCGGGGTCTTGTGGCTTCCTCAGCGGTCTGTTGTGGCCCGCGACTGTGAAGGCCTTCCTTGGAAGGATCGCAGGCTGTCGCGGGATACGGCGACTTGGGTCGCGGGAGTCTCTGGCTGTTGGTGGGTGGCCAGAGATCGGTGCTGATGCTGCAACTGGCGCACCGCTGCAGTTAGGAGTTGCATTTGCTGGGCGAGTGCAGCCAGCTGAGCGTCCGCTAGAGGCGGTTGCGGTGGAGCGGAGAGCTCCCTTTTTGGACTGTGCGGATCCCCACAAGAAGGGGGATCCCCTGCATAACTAGTGGAAACCTCCATCGCACGGGTCATCACTATGCTCCTGGTGGGGTTGCTTGCAAAGGGATTAGCTTGGATCAAAATGTATCCTGCCCCCCTTCTGGCATGCCAATCTGTTGTCACCTAGAATGCCGTGGCCTGTAGCTGAAGACGATCTTGGATCGTGCCCTTGTCGCTTGGGATCCTGCTCGCGCAGCCGGACTTACAAAATAGAGGAGACCCGGGCCGGTGATCCCGATGGGGGCACTCCGATGCTCAAGTCAATGGCGATCCAGAAAAATAGATCCTCCTGGTCGAGCCCCATAGGTGGACTCCACAATAGGAGGAGAAAATTATGTGCTCGGAGGGTATGAACTGGTTGAGAGTAGAGCGAGGGAAGTGGCAGCGGAGGAGAGTTCAGACTGATTGGCTGTCCATCGAGACCTTTTCGGTGGGTCTCTGGTAGCCTAGAGCACTTGGTCTCCTGGATGCTCTCCTGTATGCCATGCCTTCTGCCCGTTCATGACTTACCTCTTTCTTGGAACCTTGGAAAACTCTGTTAAACTTGGATGGCTGCCAGTTGCCTGCCTTGGGATCCCCCCTCGCTTGCAGGCACGTGCGGTGATGTTCCTTGCCGTGCACGATGTGCCTTTCCCCATTCGTGATAGAGAACAGTACCGTGCGCTCTGACCCTCCTTCTGGTCACTCCATTTTAGGAAACCTGGCAGAGCCTCGATCGGGAGGTAGTCGCCTCCTGGATTTGAATCTTCTGGGTTGACTTCCTCTTTTGGGTGGTACAAACGGTTAGTCGGGAGCATAGCTCCTCGATCGGGGGACCCTTTCCCTTTCGGTGTAAGTGATAGCTGGGGCAATTATTGTGGCCTGGCGGGCACCCCTCTGTGATCCTTAGGTGGCTTGGCGGCGTCCTTTGGCTGCTGGTCCCTTCATCCGAAGCGGTCTAGCACAGGGAAGAAGATCTCGATTTTGACCACGGCATCTCGACCTCAAGGGAGCCGCTTGGTGAAAGAGTCCAGAGAGAGGCGGAGCTTGACTTCGACCACGGTGTCTCGACCTCGAGGGAGCCGCCTGGTGAAGGAGTCCGGAGAGAGGCGGAGCTCAACTTCGACCATGGCATCTCGACCTCGAGGGAGCCACCTGGCGAAGGAGTCCGGAAAGAGGTGGAGCTCGACCTCGACCACAACATCTCGACCTCGAGGGAGTCGCCCGACGAAGGAGTCCGGAGAGAGGTGGAGCTCAACTTCGGCAATGGCATGTCGACCTCGAGGGAGCCGCTCGGGCGAAGTCTGGAGAGAGGCGGAGCTCGACTTCGGCCACGGCATCTCGACCTCGAGGGAGCTGCCTGGCGAAGGAGTCCGGAGAGAGCGAAGCTCGACTTCGACCACGGCGTCTCGACCTTGAGGGAGCCGCCTGATGAAGGAGTCTGGAGAGAGGCGGAGCTCGACTTCGGCCACGACATCTCGACCTCGAGGGAGCCGCCTGTGAAGGAGTCCGAAGAGAAATGTCCGACGTGGCAGGTTCCTCCGACGTGGCATCTAACTGGGTCTGACATGGGTTTCACGTCAACGATCCTGCCACATCAATATCTAATAAGATATCTCCTTCCGAATAATGGATTCTAGATTTTATATTTTTATCATGTATATTACAGAGAAAGCTGTTCAACTCTCTAAAAAGTAAAAAATGTGATGTCCACATACTAGACAGATCGAGCTATGTGATCAAGGATGAAGGAACAATTAGTTTAAAGCTTCATGATGGAACATCGAGGAAACTGGGTGAGATCCGATATATATCCAGCTTCAGCAATAATCTAATCTCACTGAGTAAACTGGATTCAAATGACTAGATGTAGAAAGCCAGTGATGGAATTTTGAAGGTTATTCGTGGTAGTAGGGTTATCTTGTAGGGAAAGAAGTGTAGAGGACATTACCTTTTGATAGGAAATCCAGTGCGAGATGGAGTTCTTGATACATATGGGAGCCTAGTATGAGATGGAGCCCCGGGAGTAGGTGAATCGGGCATGAGATGAAAAACTTAGGAGAACAATAGGTGATGTCACGCGGTGAAGTTCCTATACCGCATGAGATTTTTTTGAACAGATTTCAGATCAAGGTGAGCATAGCACACAATGGAGATGGGATCGGGTGATCTGGCTTGACTTGATCCTATGTTTGCCCATCCAGGAGCAGTAGGCATATATCCCAGGATATGTGGAGATCCTTCAAGAGCTCTCAAATTCAGGTAGAGGCCAAATATTGAGTCGAGGTGGAGGTTGCTAGGCTACATCTCGAGCCTAGCCTATAGCAAATCCAGGCCCGCAATAGACCTAGGCCAACAACAAACCCAGGCTCGCAAGCCAACATGTGGCCCAAGTGCACATGATTCACATGCACGGTCCATGCACCCCGCATTTTGCAATGTCTATGGGCTACAGTTTGCACAGCCCATGGTATTTCTGAGACATTTCTTGTAGTCCACCACTAGTTTTACACAATCATGGTCCATCATGTTCCATGGTCGAGATCGGTTGGGTGAGGACGATTCCGACGCTATCTGGAACTTGATCCAGCACGATCTCACGTAATTGATGGCGATTGGACGGTCAAGACTATTCTGTGAGTCAAACAGAGTTAACAAAAAATTGAAATCCTTTTCTGATACGGTTTGAACCGCCAAACTCCTGTCAAAATGCTCTTCAATAGAGAGGCTATAAAAAGGATAGATAGGGGTTAGAGAGATAAGATGTGAGGATCTAGAAGATATGGTAGTGGTAGAAGAAAAACCTGTAGGGGCTAAAAGGTCTTCTTGAAAGTTAAGAGCTTTGTCAAGTATTTGGAACTTCTTGTTGAATGAAATTATATGGCTTGAGAGTACGAGTTCTTATTTTATAAGTGATTATTTTTTTCATAGTAAGTTTTGCATGTTTTATTGATTATATATTTTATTTTATTTTTTGTTATTCATTCTCTTGCAGCATCAACAATGACATCATTATCTTAAAAGGAGAATCCATATTCCATATAAGAATTTCCTAATAGATGATATAGGTGGTACCACAGCAAGCACGTAGCATCAAAAGGCCTCATCCATTATAGTCTCAAATTGAAGGTATCGCAGCAAAGGGAGAAATCTAAAATAACATTTCAGCCCAATTGAGAGAGCATACTAAACACAAATAGTAACATGAGGGCATCATCCATTATTATCTGATGAAGAAACACTTGATCTTCAATTTTTTGTTTATCCACTCCCACAGCTTACTAAAACCAACAAGAAATTTAAGATTAAGAAGAATGGGCTAGCTATTAACAAGATTGGTGGCAGAGAAAATCGTGGAGTAAGGTGAGGAACATCTATCTATTCAAGAAGATTTGATTGTTCCTTCCTTTCCAGCAGCACCAAAAAAATAACAACCAGCATGGACACCAAAGTTAAGCGCCAACGACATATGCTATTGCATTGCTTTGGTAGTCATGTCACATACACAATTCAACAGTTGAGGAATTTAGCAAAAGTTGTTCACTTCAATTGTAATGCATAACATCGATCGATTAAGCCATCCTAGAATTCAAATGCTTGTTCATCTACTCCAACACCATATATACCTTGAGATATTCCAATCTTCTTGAGGGAAAAGATGATGAAACTTAGAGATCTATATTATTTAAAGAAGCTAAATACAGTATCTTCAAATCATACAAGTCATGACAAGAGAGAGTTTGATGCTGGTAATTAAAAAAGAAAATAAGAGATAGTTTTATCTATCTTCCTTTGAGGAAGCCTTTGCACATCTTCTGCCAGAACTTCCTATCAGGTTCAGCAGCCTCCACTTCCGCCTTGGCCTCGTTGGCAAAAGCTCGCTGTTTCATAGATTCAGAACCATTCCTTCAGGGTCATGAAGAGAGGATTTTAAATTGTTCGAAGAGAAAACGGCACGAGATCAGATCATACTTACATCAATGGACTCACTACAAACAAGACGGTCAATAAGATTATACAATATATCTTTTGTGTACTCAGGATGCCCTTGGATGCCTAGTATATGGTCCCCAAGACAGAAAATCTCCACTCCAGTCTTCTCAGATAAGGCTATCACCTCAGCACCAAGTGGCACCTCCAACACCTATTCGAGAAGCAAAATTTTCATAGATATTTAGTTATCAAACCATTAATCATCAAGGTTAAGATCATGAAGTGATTAATAGTGGAACACATGGAAGGTTGTGCACGCCTTGCACCAAGAATTCCATACCTCATCTTGGTGGCATTGGATGATAGAAGCATATGGAGGTATCTCCTCTAACTTGCCTAAGAATCCATGTTGAGGCAAGTTGGCCTCCACCATGATCACCTTCCTAATTCCAATGTCCCAACCTTGTAAGCCTTCCCAACCCGACCGCCCAATGCCCGGCATAGCACCTAAAGCAAGCATATATATGGAAAGGACTCGTTAGAAACTTCGAAGAAGAGCGCATGAAAGAGTGCTCAAATTAATGGTTGCTTACTTGGTGGCCAAAGCATATTCCTAGAACTCTCTTTTGCATTGCATCCAAAGTTCGGAGTAGAAAGCAAAGTCTTAAGATCCAAAGGTCGTGGGCATAGGCATCGTAGGGACTACCACTGATCACGAAGCCGTCATACTTGTCGAGATCTTCTATATTTGGGAACTGTCCTTCCACCACCCTGAACAAATCCCAGTTCTCACCTTCTCCCGAAAGGCTTGTAAGAAGACATTGAAGTAGCCATCGTATAGCTTCTTGACGTAGTCGGAGTCCATGGTGGCTAACAGGAGGGCGTATCTCTTTCCTTTCACTAAATCCATGGTGGTTGAAGAAAAGATAAGTACCGAGTGAAAAAGAGTAGGGAGAGTTTGAGAGAGAGGGGTTTTAAACTTTTAGTTCTGAAATGGATTGAGGTGATGAGAAAGCTCGTGGAGTTTGTATGTATTTATAAAGATGGGTAGTGTGGCAAGCAAGTTGGCTTTCGGAAGCACCATGTAACCGAAAAAGTGTTTCCGGGTCCAGATGCAAGAGCCAAATGTTCAGATGCCACAAGGAATGACACTTGGAAGGAAAGCAAGGAGATGTATCCTTCAAGCCAAAACTTGAAATCACGTCAGGTGTATGTTGAACTAGCAACAAAGCTTATTTGCTTTAGTATGTGCTTGCTTTGTGAACCAGCTGTAACTACTGTAGCTAGTGTTGTTCTTTGTATCGATCGGTACGTTTTATGCCATCCGAAGGACCTACAAATAAAGTTTATACTGGAGTTGGTTTCGACGAGAATCCTTCGATATTTAAATCAGAGATCTATAATAGGTAGAAAGCTATAAATGTGAAAAAGAATTGTCTACTCGGAGGTTCTCGAGATTCTAATTATTAGAGTTGAGAAATAGACAATCCGAAAGTATTGGACCATTAATCATGAAATCATGGTATTGTAGCGTTCATTCATTCCTGTGGATGGAGGCCGTTATTGGCGAGATCATCGATACAGAGTAGCTATTTCCACAGTTTAGATGGTTGACTATTTGAAATTTAGATGATTGACTATTTGAAATTTCAGAAATGGATTATATGACAAGGAGTATGTCGAAGGACTGTACCTGATAACAACTAAGTAAAATTACTTCTGCATTAAGCTCGGCATCATTGATAGGCTGATAAATGAGTTTGCAGACAAAACCGTAGTAACTAATTATTGAATTGCGAAAATATCTGAAGTACTTGTAACATCATCTATATATGTTTGCCTGGGCTGCCCAATTTAGTGAAAATATGCCAGAAGGCTGATAACTAATATTCTCCAAAATAGGCATGTTGAATTTTACCAAAAAAACAAATAGGCATGTTGTATACCTATATTCATATATTGTATTCACTTATGTGACATCTGTAAGCATACAGTTCCTATCGACTTAGCAAAATTTTGATGCTATAGACAGAGAATGGGTGATGTTCAGTATGAAACCCCTTGACAGGAATTTATTTAGAGTATATGAAGGTATAAATATATTTCAAATTTATCTCGTAATCTTTACAGATGTATGCAGATGTATATTCTATGGTTGGAGTGGAAGGACAAGAAACAAACATTTACAGGATGTGGAAGTAGAGGAAAAGAAAAGGTCTCCTCTATGAGCTCATGCAATTCATCTTGTTATCCTTCTAGCATCCTTGTGTATCTATAATTCTTTTCATGCCATTGTTAGTATTAACCGATAATGAAGTTCCAAAATCATATATATCTAATCATTTGTTAGGAGTTCATTGCTTGTCATGCCCATGCTAGGATTGTATCCCTAGTTTATTCTAGTTCCCTATGCCAATTTTATGGGGAATAGTTTGTGTGCTGGTTCAAATTAAGTTAGGTTAAGCCTTAGACTTAATATACAAGA
Source organism: Areca catechu (assembly GCA_021397845.1). Taxonomy (NCBI): domain Eukaryota; kingdom Viridiplantae; phylum Streptophyta; class Magnoliopsida; order Arecales; family Arecaceae; genus Areca; species Areca catechu. The sequence continues at coordinate 21,069,003 of CM038045.1, forward strand.
ATTTATCCTTTATTAAAAGTAGAAGATATTGAAGCTTTTATCTTGTAATAGAAGAGAGAGTGTGATTTTATAAAGAGGAGAGAGAGCGTGACATGAAGAGTTGAGAAATCTTTTTTTTTTCCGTTTTGGAGAGGTAATAATCTTTGATGGTAGAAAACCAAACTGATTATTTTGGCCTTCTTTTTTCTTTTTCATTTTTTTTTTGAATAAATTTATTTCTCTTCATATTTTTTAAATTTTTGCTTCCACTATTATTGCTTAATCTAATTGGTATTTATTCTGGATCCTAAACTGGCACAATATTTAATTTACTTTGGATAGTGTACCCTCCTACAACATGGTCAAATAGACGAAATGATTAATGCTATAGAGTCAAAGGTAGCCAATACTAGCATCTAGTTAGGTACCCACAATTGCCAAAATGCAAGGAAGTTGGAAGGAATAAAAGGTGACATAAACTTCAAGCTAAAAGCATACGTATCGTGCGGTGAAGTTCTACCAAGGGAATGCTTTTAATGTAAATTAGCATGTGCCTAATTAATCTTAATTAGAAAGAATTTTCCTTCAATCACATAGGTGCCACTTGCTTTTTCACAGTCTGATTAGATTATTGATTCTAAAGCATCCACATCTCCTACCGAGAAGATGTACCGGAGCATGCATCATGCTAACTATCTATCTCATGATGGATGGCTAACAAATAATATATACTTTGTACATGCATGGTGCGCATTGTTTGTTGATCATTCATCGTGTGATGAACGCTAGCATGGCGCATCCCATGTTACAATGTATCATGGAGGATCTGTGCTCTAGCAAAGAAACGCGGGATCCTTTCCGCCATACCTAATTGCATATTTTCCAGCCCGAATCTCGTAGCCGCCCATTATCGGTCATTTCTTTGGAGGTGCTCATGCATGTACCTTGTTCGTTGATCAGTCTAGGTTCTTGGATTCGAAGGCTGCTGGTTGGAATTCATTAGAACAAAGAAAGAGAGCATGTGCAAGCTTCGGCACCTTCCAAAAGGAATCCGAATAAAGGTTCGATTCCCACCAACCTGGTTCTTGGGGTGTCAGTACTTCGATCGATGTTTCCAAAGGTATATATTTTCATTCCATATCTTGGTTTCTAAGAATTTCATGTTTATGAGAATCTATAGCGCAATAGGACAGTATTAAATTGTTTTTTTCTAAGGTTAGGACAGTATTTAATTGTTTTTTTCATGCTTATTGCATTTTATTTCAGCTTGTTTTCTTGTTTTCTGTTTTTTTAATAAAAAATGAGGGGAGGGGGAAACCCCCGGTGTAGCTCCTCACGGGTCCCAACCCGTTAGATCTTTGTTCGATTCAGGCCGTAATTTTTCGCGTGTCCTCCCTACCAACTGGATAAGTACGTCAGCCTAACTCCACTATGATGCCGGAGTTACGGCCATTCAACCTCCCAGTCGCATGTCCCAGAATTAATCTGAAATTTAATCGAGCCACCTGCGGGATTATTCCTCGAATCCACTACGGTGCCGGAGTTACGGCCATTCAACCTCCCAGTCGCATGTCCCAGAATTAATCTAAAATTTAATCGAGCCATCCGCGGGATCATTCCTTGAATCCATAACCAGTGGATTATTCATAAGAACTGAGCCGCTACTTAACCAACCACACTATTACCGTAATAATTTTTATTTTGTTTAGAAACAAGCACATGGGCAAATGCGAGCATACAAAATGCTTCTAACTCGTTTCAAGAACAACAAAAAAAAAAAACAGTATTTGATTCGCCACTTCTCGCAAATTGCACAAGATGGACAGAATGAAGTACGAGCTTTTTCTCAAATGGATGAGGTACGAGCATCCGTAGAAATTAAAATATAATAATAATAAAACAATTAAAATGTAATGCTAAATGCCTCCTGCTTTGACCCAAAACCACGCTTGGTTGGAGGTACGAGCATCCGTATCTTTCAGTATCCAATATAATTGGAAATAAAATTGTATAAAAATAATAAGTTGCATGTCACGTTATCATATCATGTATATAAATATATAAATATATATATATATATATATATAATGCCTCTTTTTTTGAAAGCGAAGATAAAATAAATTCTGAAAATGATATTTGTGTTTTCACGCTGGAATACCGAGTAAAAATAAATTAAAAAATTATTTCTTGACAAAAATATTCTCATTTATATTAAATTAATATTAAATTATTAATATTATATTAATGTATTATAAATGTATGAATATTTTATTATTAATATTTATTATTAATAAATCATATTCTATATTTATTCATAAGTATCGATTAATAATAATAAATTAATTACTAACAAATAATAGTATTTATTAATTATCAATAATTGACATATAATTTTGACATTAACAATTAATATATTTATTTATGTACCAAAACATATTAAAATGTAATCATAATAAGAAATGTTTTTTTCTAATATATATAGTTAATTTTTAAATATTTATTTACTCTTGTAAATATATTTTAATATTTACAATAGTTAATATTAATAATGTTTATATAAGTGGACCTTAAATGATCAATAAATGGACTGGAAAAAAAATTGTTACTTGAATAATTTGTTCAATGGTGTTATTGACATTTTGGCAATGTTCTTATATGAGATTTAAAGATTACCTCAACCTAAATATAGTAATATTTGTCGATGTAATTTTTCATGATAAATTTTTTACCAACCAAACATAATAAAATATTTTTCTAGGTAATTCTTTTTTAGTAAATGATTTTAAAAAATTATAAGATTATCTTATAATTTGATGTACCCAACCAAACAAAATTTTATAGAATCTCTTTGGAAGTGGTTATTTAATTGTCTACAAATCATCTTGGCGTTTAAGCGTTTTGTGTGTGGAACTGGGTATGGTAAACATTAGCGATATTCATGTTTGCTCCATGGTGAAAGAAATTAATGGATGGGTTAGAGTGGGGATTTGGGGCAATAGTTACGAAGGACACGGACAATTCTATTAAAGTAACAAGGTGAAAAGAAACCGAAGCATTAATAGTAACCGAAGAGATAAGGCTTGTCCCCCGGCTATGCCCTCCGACGCGGCAACGCGTCGAGCATGGTTTGGATGAGCCAATATTTATGCTTATTTATATTTAAAAATATAATATCTATCTCATATTTAATTATACATAAAGTTAGAACTAGACGGTCCAAAGTCCATCCTCTGGAACCGGCCCGCCCAAAGTCCATTACCTGGAATTGGAACGGACTAGCCCAATAAGTTTCGGACCGCCTGAAATTGGATCGAATTTCAGACCAGATTTTAAATATATCGGACCAAACTTCGGGCTTTATTTAATTTTCGGCCAAAAGGAAACCCTGACTCAGTCCTAAAATTCTTAAAATATGGTCCAAAGTTGACTCGATTTCGGGCTGGTCCAAAATTCATTGGATTGGGCCAGCTCAATTCCAACCCTAATTATATGGATCGGGTTGAACCAAGTTAGGTAAAAAAAAATAAAAAAATAAAAAAAAATCATATTGGATCGAATTAATAAAAAAAAATGTTATATAAATATCATAAAATAATTATATTTTTTTAAAAAATATATATTACAATTATATTAAATGAATTGGAATGTATCGTTATTCATATTCGATCTAGTTTTTTTAAAAGTTTTTAAAAATCTACCGCTATTCTACATTTTCATTCAAATAAGGTCGAGTTAGATATTTATGGATCAGTTATAATTGTCATTCTTGATGCCCACTGACTAAATGCATGTTGAGCGAAATCTTTTTATTTTATTAGGGTAGCCTCGAAATTAGACGGACCAACTCGACCTGGTCTATCTAATAATTAGACCCACGACCTACGAATATCCTCTCTCTCCCTCTCTCTCTCTCTCTCACTCTCGATATTCCGGACCACGGGATATCCCCTCGCTTGGTTCTCTCAGCTCTCCTTCTTAGGATCCTCCACTTCCCTCGGTTCTCTCCTTCTAGGATGAAGCTCACGGTGAAAACGTTGAAGGGGAGCCACTTCGATATCCGGGTTCAGCCCAGCGATTCGGTGAACTCCATCTTTTTTCCTTGGTTTTCTTGTTTTTGATGATCATATCTGAATACCTGACCTTTCTTGCGTGAAATATTCTTCTTTTCTTTGGTGGATCATTGGTGTCGGTTTTTGCAATGTTGCATGAAGGCCACATTCTTTGGAAGTTCTTTAATCTTGGTTATTTCCAGTCTTTCTTGGGGTTTGCATCGAGTCCTTGAGACTATATTAGTTCCCTCTTTCGCATAATTCTAGGTTCTTGTAACGTTTTGTTGAAAGCCACATTCCTTTTTTCAAAGAAAAAGTTATTTTCGGTTTCATATAATAATTCTTGGTTCTTGTCGAGTTGTTGGGAGAGCGTGGGATTCGTAGACATAAACAACTTTTGAGGGTAAAAATGAGGCGCCTTTGTTCACGTAGTAGTTTATGGAATCCTAATTTTTCTTTTCTTTTTTTATTATTTTCCTTTTTTTTGGTTGAAGGATGCCGCTTCAAAACTTGGATATCTATATCGAGGTTTCATATAGGGCTTTTTCTATCAGTTGTAGGATTTTTGAAGGTGAATTTTACGTCGATGATATAGAGGGGACATCAGCATTAGGGTTAAATATGGGAGAATCAATTGATTGAAGATGATTCAAGAAGATGCATTGAATGAAAAATTTATGAGTAGTCTGTAAATTGGCAGGGAGTTTGACATAGGAATAGTAATGAGTGTCGTGGAACCAATCTTAATCTTGATCCATGCTACGGTCACGGTTCCTGATTCTTTGATAACCATTGTATTTGAAATTTCTCAAGTTATCCTTCTACATGGTTTCAAAAGTCTCCATTATCCAAATCATGTTCCCCTCATCCACGCCACTCATACAATTTCCTAGCCCTTGGCAAAATTACTGTTCCACATCTCATCCTTCTGTACACATTCTGACTTCTCCACACGTTTCAGCCCATGATCCAAGTCACCTGACATTAACCCTGTGGTCTCCACCTTTTCCGCCTCTCCAGAATTTCCTTATTTACCTTTTAACTTATTTGCACCTCCTCATATGCTCGTCGCGTATCTTCTTACAGCCTGCAGACTCATATCAGTAATTGTAAATTCTTGCTGTCCTCCTCTTATGAAAAAAAGGGTTCAGAATTCTGACTTTTCTTAGTCTTCCATTCGTTTCTGCAAAAGCTAGATGATGGTCAACTTGTGAATTCACTACAAAGAGCCAAAGACTTCCTACACCAATGATTATGAAGCATCTAATTTCCTAAGTTGATTATTAGTTACTAAACTAGGAGTAGGTGTTGGAACAATTCTATATATGGAAGCAAGCTTGAAAATCTCAGCCAGAAGAAGAGGCGGTAGAAAAACACCTAGCTCCAACATCTCAAAAGGCAGCTGTCATTTTGCAGGCAGTTAAGGTCTGGTGCCTAAGCAGTATGCAGCTATTTAGGGGGGTGCCTATGTGATTCATCTACAAAATAATGACAGAAAAAAATATAGTAAAAAGATGTTGTTTGTTAAGATTTTTCAATTTTTCATGTTTCTCAATTAAACTTCCAGACTAAGTTGAGAATATAAGATAAATAACATTTCGCAAAATTATTTCAATACCTATATCCTTGACCAATCTCTAAAAGGAATAAATATTCACTCCTAACATTAGCATGGAAGGTCAAACTCATTATTGGAAGAGTTCAATCCTCCATCAATCTTTTAAAGTGTCAATCAAAGAGCTTCTTAAGTCCAGATGTTTGATACGTATCTCCTGATGCGGATGAAACATGCTAGAGATTATCATAAAGAAATTGCAGTTTTAGAGAGTAATAAGTTCAGATTTTTATGATGATTTTGTTCCCAAAAAGGTTAAGAACAAGCAAGGTTGTCATGTGAAGATTAAAGTACTACCCACAGATTAAGAGTCAACTAAGTAATAAAGAAAATAGGATCCTAAGGTTAAGAAACTACTATTTAGAACATGCTCATCTTCAACAAAATAGAACTTATGAGAAGGGAGGAGTTTGCATACCTAGCAATGATGGTCTCCTTCTCGAAAGATGGGCTCACATAGCTCTCGGGATAGGCACCGGGAAGAAGAAGCCTATTACCTGCAAATGTCCTGGCTTTTCTTCCGGTGGTTCTGAAGGCAAGGAGGCCTTCTTCTGAGGACCGTAACACCTGAGGAATCCTGCAAACACCAAAGATTAGTGACCTGTGAGGTAGAAAAAAATATGGAATAGAGGGTTGGAAGTAGGAAGAGGCAGAAGAAAAGGCTGATGGGGCTTGGCATGGAGAAGGGGTTGGCAGCCTGGTGGGGGAGAAGATGCCTGGATGCTTGGTGTTTGGAGATGCCTGGTGGCTGTGGCGGTGGCGGCTAAGGTTTAGGACTTGGAACTGGTGTTGGGCCTCTCACCCTCTCCTTCACGGAGTGTCAATACTCACAAGCACAGGTAAATTAGAAGAAGAAGAATATTTTTTTTTCATTCATCAATTTCTAACTTACAAGAGGAAGGAGGGGTATTTACAATTCACCTAGATCTCTTAAACTTCCTTTCAAAGTTGAATTGTTTACATGGAAAAAGAGAAAAAAGGGGGCGCCACATATTTTCCATCGTTGTTGGTTATACATGGAAATAAGGAGCGAAGAAAATCTGGGGCTCCTGCATGTTTCTTACTTTGTCTGGGGCACTTTGTATGGAATAAGGAGGGTTGCTTGGGCGCCACTCTTCTTCCCTTTTTGGCTGGAGTGGTTGCATGAAACATGGGTTTGCTTGGGCGCCACTTTCCTTCCATATTTGCTTGGGTGGCCTGAGTGGGGACCAGGGGAGGTGGCACATGAAGTCTCCTCTTCCTTCTTTGCTTCAATAGGGGCCAGTGGAGGTGGCGCAGGGTAATCCTTTATCTTGAAGTGGGGTCCAGTGGCTCTCCTCTTCAACTTGACTTGAATGAAAGAAAATTACAGGACTCAAGATGGACTCATTTGACTGGACACATGGACTCAACTTCATCACATGGACTCAATCGACAAATGGACTCACCCTCATCACATGGACTTAATTGACTCAACTTTATTACAGGACTCAATTGACTCAAAATAAGAACAAATGGACTCAGTTGACTTTGACTCTAAGACTGATAGGACTCAAAACTGATGGACTCGAATGCCTAAGTAATCCATAAAGAGTTCTGAATTGGGTGCAGCCTCTTTCTGATCCTGGTGCCCACATCAATTCTCCCGGGATGGGAGGAACTCAACTTTGTCGAGCAAGGGTCAATCCGGCTCTGGTACTGCTCTAATAGGTCCAGATTGAGGTACTGCAGATCCTCTCGAGTAATCTACGAATTCTCAAATTCTGGTCGACCTTGCTAATGAACCAGGTAACGTTAGTAACCTTTGTTCCAGGTAATAATAGCTTGGTCGTTCAGGATACGCTCAATCCATTCTCCTTTCTCGGGCCAATTGTTGGTGGACACTTTGGGATGGGTTCACTCTCAAGAATAGGGTTTGGTCCAAATGGCTCACTGGGTATCATTGTTGGCTCCCTATACTCAACTAGGTCTGAGATATTGAAGGTTGAGCTAATACCAAATTCGGGTGGTAACTCGAGCATATAGACATTAGGTCCAACTTTCTTTATCACTTTGAAGAGTCCAGCTCCACGGGTATGTAATTTCTTCACGGTTCTCGAAGGAAACCACTCAAGCCTAAGCCTAATCATCACATAATCTCCCTCAGCGAAATCTGACTCTTTTTCGGGAATTAGCCATGTTTTTATAAGTATCATTGCTCACATTAATCTTATGGCTAAGATCTCTAACATGTTGTGCAAATGATTCAGCTGACTCAGAGACTTGTGCATGTATGGACAAAGGCAAGGTCTGCTGAACCGGTACCGGGACCCATACCGGTCAGCGGACGGTACGGTACGGTCCGTACCGTATTGTAAGGTGTACCTGCGTGCTAAATTAAATAAAAAAATAATCTTTCTCCACCTTTCTCACTGAACCGACCCGAATTGGGCCGAACTGACCCGAACTATACCATACCGGTATGAAATTTTTTTTTAATTTTTGTCAAAGGTCCGATGTCCGGACCGTTTTTTCGGTGATGACCTACCGGCTCTTGGCCGATACGGTACGGATGCCCCGTACCGGGCGGTACGGGACGGTTTCGAGAACCCTGGACAAAGGGATTAGGTTTATGGTTTCTTAGACTTATAACCATGGATAATTTCAAATGAACTCTTGCCTGTGGACCTATTAATTGAACTGTTGTAGACGAATTCAGTTCTAGGTAACAAAAGGTCATAATTTCCAGTATTTTCACCTACAAGACATCTCAACAAGTTTCCAAGGCCTTCGGTTTACTATTTCAATCTGGCCATCGGTTGAGGGTGGTAGGAGGTAGAAAATTTGAGCTTGGTTCCTAACATGTGCCAGAGGGTCTTCCAAAAGTAACTCATGAATCGGATATCCCTATCAGATTCAATGGTTTTAGGAAGGCCATGTAACCTATAATCACGTTATCAAGAAAAAGTTTGGCTACCTTGGAGGCATCAAAAGTTTATGAGCAGGGTATGAAGTGTGCCATCTTAGAAAACCTGTCGACCACAACATAGATAGAATCATGTGTCACGCCCCGAATTCAGCATCGGAGTTGGCTACGCAACCGGTCGCACAATCCTAGAATACATTTTAGAGATCATGCAAGGTCTAGGTATACCATATTCACTTTATTTAAAATCATTTCCAATAAACCAATATTATTTAAACAACTGAATAGTAATTACTAAACAATCTATTTATTCAAGTCAAAATCACTACAGAGTCCATGATTTATTACATAAATATCAATAACAGATCTAACTAAACAAAACTAACTAAACCATCTAAGCCTCCTAGTCCGATCCTTGCTACGTATCATTTCTCACAAATCCAATCCATTACCACACTCGAATATCCTACAGAACTCTGAGAAGGAAACAAATAGGAGTTTGAGCTTACAGCCCAGTAAGTTTCCAAACAGTCTCACCATAATAGTATAATTGAAAATACTGGAAAATAATAGTTTATCAGAACATGCAACCAATGCAACCAAAACAACTTAAATGTCAAGTATAACAAAACCTTTGATAACATCACGTTTTCTTTTAGTCTTTCCATTAATTATCCTTTTCTTTAGGGTCTTGGACTAACCACGGTCATGCTCCAGCCATGACTGGCAATCTCATAATCGATCATGTATTCCTCCCGTCGCCAGGCTAGCTCACGTACCAAGCCCATGGCTCTGGCTGTCCCACGTTTTAACCGCCGTGACCGGCTATTCCACGTACGAAGCCCATGGCTCAGGCTGTCCCACGTTTTAACCGTCCATGGCTCAGGCTGTTTCACGTTTTAACCGCCCGTGGCCGGCTGTTCCACATACAAAGCCCGTGGCTCAGGCAATGTAACCACGGTACCATCGTGGCACGGCTAGTCCAAATACCATCAACATTTTATCATTCCATATCATGTCAAATCATATCATTTACAGCTTTCCAATAACTGGTATCATGGTCCAACCCATACAAATATCACTTTATTTGATAAAACATTGTATACAGGAATATAAATAACAACAATCGTACTATCCAACATGAAAAGTCAACTATACCATGCAAAAACAAATCATGCATGCTAATCCATATGCGCACGGATCAAATCATGTCATAATAAACACATATATATAACTGGTGAACAGGTCCAGAGATCCTTACCTTCCAAAAGCTAATCCTAGTATTTGATATTAGTCCGTATCCGGAGCTCGCTCAATACTTTCTTGCTCAGAAAGTTGATCCTCTATAATATACAAATTTTTTAACACTAGATAATCCTAGGATAATTATGAACCCAAAATCTTTACACGTAAAATTCTAACTTCACAAATTCCAAGAAAGGCAGCTTTCCGATCTCCCTTTCAATACTTATATTTTTTCTCCTTTCTCTCTCCTCTTTCTCTCTCTCCTCTTTCCTCTCTCCTCTCTCTCCTCATCTTTTCTCTCTCTTTCTCTTCCTCTCTCTTCATCTTCTATCTCCTCTTTCTCTCTCATCTTTTTTTCTTTTTTTTTTTTCTTTTTTTTTTTCTCTTTTTTCTTTTTCTTCCCTTCTCTTTTTTTTTTCCTCTTCCTCTCTTTCTTCCCTTCTTTTCTCTTCTCCCCAAACCCCCTTGCTGCTCCTTGTCGGCTCAACCGAGCCAGCCTCCCCACGGCTGCCGATGACCAAGGGAGATAATCACCAGGAAGAGCTCGATGGACCGGAGCGGACGGCGGCGCGGCCACAGTCACGCACCGTGAGACCCGTGTTTTGGGCCTTGTGGGCTGAAGTCGGCAGCCCTTGCCGACTTCACCCGAAACCCAGAAAAAAAAATGAACGGAGAAGCCGAACAGGGGAACCCGATCCTTCCTTATCCGGTCGGAGTTCTCGCCGGTGTTTTCGTGAGAGGAGTCGTGAGGGGAGAGGAACTGGCCGGCAATGTCCGTGAGGAATTGGGACTCAATTGGATGGAGTTTGTTTTCTAAACAATAATGGGAACCGTCGGTTAATTCCTTAAATCCCCCTCACCACCGACGATTCAAGGCCATCGAGCCTCCCCACGCGGTTGTTTTTCCTCTCCGATGAGCATCCGAGAGATCGTCGAGGTCCGGTGAGATTTTTGAAGGATTTCATTTAGTTTTTTTTTTTTATTGGATTGTTCGGTCGGTTTTTGGGTTGGGACCGTGGATCACTGTGGCTGCACCACCACTGTCCCGTCGAGGTCCGTCGAGGTCTCCCCGGCAACCACCTCCCATGGCCGCTGCCGGCAACCATGGGGGAGACCAGTTCGGTTGAGGCCGAGGGGGGGCAATGGGGGGATGGTTCGGAGAGAGAAAGAAAGGCAGAAAGAAAGAAAAAAAGGGGGGGTGGGGCTATGTTCCGTGAGGAAAAAGAAAAGATTGAAAAAAAAAAAGAGGAAAATATATATATATTTGAAGAGAGAGAAAGAGAGAGAGAAACCTACCTCTGTCGCCGGGGTGGTTTCCGGTGGCCGGAGCTGCCATCGGTGGCTCACCCGCGAGGTCCCTCACCATCGTGGGAGAGAAAGAGGAGAGAGAGAAGAGAGAGAAAGAGGAGAGAGAGAGAGGAAGGGGAGGAAGGTAAATTTCGGACCAAGATTAGAACTGGATTGATGAGAGTGCCCATGATAGTTTAGTTTCCATTTTAGTTTTTTAAATAGGATTAATTATATGTTTAAATTGTTGGTCAGGATTGTCACTGTCCTTGGAGGATCAAATCTAGGTTTGAATTGTACTTGTTGGTGGATTCTTTTCGGTAAGTTATCTTGACCTCTGATATTATATGCCAAATATGTTATGTATTTATGAATTATTAAAATACGTATAATATATTTTAATTTGCATTGGTTGTATTGGATTGCATTGGGTGCATACATTGTGTTGGTGTGGTGGATTGTGTTGGTGTGAGTTTGTGTTGGTGTGGGTGCATTGTGTGTGTTGTCGCTCTTTAGTCTGACTATGATCATACGAGGACCTAGTCTTCTTATGGGCCTCCAGCGGAGCGATCGCTGGCACATGACCGATGAGCAGTATGTGAGTCAGAGCGTTGTGTTGTCGCTCTCTAGTCTGACTATGATCATACGAGGACCTAGTCTTCTTATGGGCCTCCAGCGGAGCGATCGCTGGCACATGACCGATGAGCGGTATGTGAGTCAGGAGCTAGTTTCTTTATTTTAGCCATGCGTGGCAGGCACATGCAGAGGATGCATGTTTCTCGTGTGATACTCGCTAGTTTTCCTTGGGGCCTCCAGTAGGGCGATCACTGGCGCATGACCGGTTTCGGTATGTGAGTTAGAATCTAGTCTCTTGTGGGACAAGCCACGGGCCGATCGTGGCCATAGTCAAAAGGACTAGGAGAGTAAAGTAAATAGTTGGCCATCCAGTCGTGTCGGTATCGGTATCGGTGTCGGTTGTGATTAAGTATGCATATTTGCATCATGTTGCTGGATATATATATTATTATATTGATGGACATCTTGTTGTATGGTGTGTTTGTGCTTGCTATTTATTAATGGCATATTTGTGTATGTATACTGGAGGTGTTGATAACTTAGCCTGTGTAGCTCATCCCTATTTTTCTATGTTTTTGTTACAAATATCGAAGATCAATTGGCTTTGGGACCAGTCATTGAGGAGCTAGGGTTTAGGAGTTGATCTTTGAATTATATTAAATTTTAGTTGAATTTTATGAAAATTTTTTGAATCAATAAATAATTAGTGAAATTTGTTCCTTACCACTATTTGGATGTTGAATTGAAGATTAGGCCTTGCATGATCTCTAAGATAAAGCCTAGGGCTTCTACGGTCGGTCGTGTAACTGATCCAAGTTCTGGATTCAGGGCGTGACAGAGTGGTATCAGAGCAAAAGTTTAAGATCAGATGACTTAGTGAGAGGGGTAGATTAGGATTTTGATTGAATATTCCAGAGTAATTATCGATACTGATAATTTATTTAATCTTTTTTGATAAGTGTATGTTATAGTTTCAAGGATTCTGCTAGTATAAGAGTTGACATGAATAAAATGTTGGATTAAACTTTCCTAGCTTAATTTTGGAAGGATATTATCGAGACTAGATAATGGATATATGGAGGTGTATTTTGAGTTATGTATTTGTTAATTTCTGAATTATAAATTTGGGGACTGTTGCAATATGTTTATGATGCAGGACTTTAACGATATTAAGAGAGAGAATCTTTCGATTATATAATGGAAATGTGTTTGGGATATGTATAGATTTGCAATTTGCTATTGGCAGATTAAAGATATTATATGGACATGGCATGCATATCTTGGTAAAATTTTTTTTGATAATTTATGTTAGTAATCTTGGATTGGATTCTATATATATATATTTGGAGATTATTGGATATGTTAAACTTCAAGTCAAGTTTAAGATTTGTGAGAAAATTTAGATTATTTTGTTACTGATGTTTCATTTAGCAAAGAGATAGATATTGAAAGACTTATATGGTTTTAGTTTATGAGGGATATCCTTGTCTGAAATTCATCTAATGGAGTTAGAGGATTTGAAAATTTATATCAGGGTGTGCAGTTGTGACTAAAGATATTAGGATCAATTTAAAGTATATTATGATGGATGAATGTGAGCACTTATTGGGATTATTGAATTTAGGCCAAATGATATATATGAGTTTTGGATCATGTATATTTGAGTTTCAGAAGACCTAAATTTGTTTTTAAATTTCGAGGACGAAATTTTTGTTAGGAGGGGAGAATATGAGACCCATGTTTTGGGCCTTGTGGGCTGCCGACTTCACCCGAAACCCAGAAAAAAAAAATGAACGGAGAAGCCGAACAGGGGAACCCGATCCTTCCTTATCCGGTCGAAGTTCTTGCCGGTGTTTCGTGAGAGGAGTCGTGAGGGGAGAGGAACTGGCCGGCGATGTCCGTGAGGGATTGGGACTCAATTGGATGGAGTTTGTTTTCTAAACAACAATGGGAACCGTCGGTTGATTCCTTAAATCCCCCTCACCACCGACGATTCAAGGCCATTGAGCCTCCCCACGCGGTTGTTTTTCCTCTCCGATGAGCATTCGAGAGATCGTCGAGGTCCGTGAGATTTTTGAAGGATTTCATTAATTTTATTTTTATTTGGATTGTTCGGTCGGTTTTTGGTTGGGACCGTGGATCACCGTGGCTGCACCACCACCGTCCCGTCGAGGTCCGTCGAGGTCTCCCCGACAACCACCTCTCATGGCCGTCACCGGCAACCATGGGGGGAGACCAGTTCGGTTGAGGCCGAGGGGGGGCAATGGGTGGATGGTTCGGAAGAGAGAAAGAAAGGCAGAAAGAAAGAAAAAAAAAAGGGGGTGGGGCTCTGTTCCGTGAGGAAAAAGAAAAGATTGAAAAAAAAAAAAGAAAAAAAAAGAAGAAAAGGAAATATATATATATATATATATATATATATATATATGAAGAGAGAGAAGAACCTACCTCTGTCGCCGGGTGGTTCCCGGTGGCCGGAGCTGCCATCGATGGCTCACCCGCGAGGTCCCTCACCATCGTGGGAGAAAAGAGGAGAGAGAGAGAAAAGAGAGAGAAGAGAGAAAAGAGAGAGAAAGAGAGGAGGAAAGGTAAATTTCGGACCAGGATTAGAACTGGATTGATGAGAGTGCCCATGATAGTTTTGTTTCCATTTTAGTTTTATTAAATAGGAATTAATTATATGTTTAAATTGTTGGTCAGGATTGTCATTGTCTTTGGAGGATCATATCTAGGTTTGAATTATACTTGTTGATGGATTCTTTTCGGTAAGTTATCTTGACCTTTGATATTATATGCCAAATATATTATGTATTTATGAATTATTAAAATACGTGTAATATATTTTAATTTGCATTGGATTGTATTGGATTGCATTGGATGCATACATTGTGTTGGTATGGGTGGATTGTGTTGGTGTGGTGCATTGTGTTGGTGTAGGTGTATTGTGTTGGTGTTGTCGCTCTCTAGTTCGACTATGATGATATGAGGATCTAGTTTCCTTGTGGGCCTCCAGCGGGGCGATCGCTGGCACGTGACCGATGAGCGGTATGTGAGTCAGGAGCTAGTTGCCTTATTTTAGCCATGCGTGGCAGGCACATGCAGAGGATGCATGTTTGTGTGCTCGTGTGACTCAGAGCTAGTTTCCTTGTAGGCCTCCAGTGGCGCGATCACTGGCGCATGACCGGTTTCGGTATGAGTTAGGATCTAGTCTCTTGTGGGGCGAGCCACGGTCCGATTGTGGCCATAGTCAAAAGACTAGGAGAGTAAAGTAAATGGTTGGCCATCCATAGTCGTGTCGGTATCGGTATCGTGTCGGTTGATTAAGTATGCATATTTGCATCATGTTGCTGGATATATATATATTATATTGATGGACATCTTGTTGTATGGTGTGTTTGTGCTTGCTATTTATTAATGGCATATTTGTGTATGTATACTGGAGGTGTTGATAACTTACTGGCCTGTGTAGCTCATCCCTATTTTTCTATGTTTTTGTTACAGATATCGAAGATCAATTGGGCTTTGGGACCAGTCAGTGAGGAGCTAGGATTTAGGTGTTGATCTCTGAATTTATATTAAATTTTAGTTAAATTTTATAAAAATTCTTGGAATCAATAAATAATTAGTGAAATTTGTTCCTTACCACTATTTGGATGTTGAATTGAAGATTAGGCCTTGCATGATCTCTAGGATAAAATCTAGGACTTATGCCGCAGGTCGCATAGCCGATCCAGGTTCTGGATTCGGGGCGTGACAGAGTGGTATCAGAGCAAAGGTTTAAGATCAGATGACTTAGTGAGTGGGGTAAATTAGGATTTTGATTGAATATTCCAGAGTAATTATCGATACTGATAATTTATTTAATCTTTTTTTGATAAGTATATGTTATAGTTTCAAGGATTCTGCTAGTATAAGAGGTTGACATGAATAAAATGTTGGATTAAACTTTCCTAGCTTAATTTTGGAAGGATATTATCGAGACTAGATAATGGATATATGGAGGTGTATTTTGAGTTATGTATTTGTTAATTTCTGAATTATAAATTTGGGGACTGTTGCAATATGTTTATGATGCAGGACTTTAACGATATTAAGAGAGAGAATCTTTCGATTATATAATGGAAATATGTTTGGGATAATGTATAGATTTGCAATTTGCTATTGGCAGATTAAAAGATATTATATGGACATGGCTTGCATATCTTGGTAAAATTTTTTTGATAATTTATGTTAGTAATCTTGGGTTGGATTCTATATATATATATGTTTGGAGATTATTGGATATGTTAAACTTCAAGTCAAGTTTAAGATTTGTTAGAAAATTTAGATTATTTTGTTACTGTTGTTTCATTTAGCAAGAGATAGATATTGAAAAACTTATATGGTTTTAGTTTATGAGGGATATCCTTGTTTGAAATTCATCTAATGGAGTTAGAGGATTTGAAAATTTATATCAAGGTGCGCAGTTGTGACTAAAGATATTAAATCAATTTAAAGTGTATTATGATGGATGAATGTGAGCTCTTATTGGGATTATTGAATTTGGGCCAAATGGTATATATGAGTTTTGGATCATGTATATTTGAGTTTCGGAAGACCTAAATTTGTTTTTAAATTTCGAGGACGAAATTTTTGTTAGGAGGGAGAATGTGAGACCCGTGTTTTGGGCCTTGTGGGCTGAAGTCGGCAACCCTTGCCGACTTCACCCGAAACCCAGAAAAAAAAAATGAACGGGAAGCCGAACAGGGGAACCCGATCCTTCCTTATCCGGTCGGAGTTCTCGCCGGTGTTTTCGTGAGAGGTCGTGAGGGGAGAGAGGAACTGGCCGGTGATGTCCGTGAGGGATTGGGATTCAATTGGATGGAGTTTGTTTTCTAAACAACAATGGGAACCGTCGGTTGATTCCTTAAATCCCCCTTACCACCGACGATTCAAGGCCATCGAGCCTCCCCACGCGGTTGTTTTTCCTCTCCGATGAGCATCCGAGAGATCGTCGAGGTCCGGTGAGATTTTTGAAGGATTTCATTTAATTTTTTTTTTTTTGGATTGTTCGGTCGGTTTTTGGGTTGGGACCGTGGATCACCGTGGCTGCACCACCACCGTCCCGTCGAGGTCCGTCGAGGTCTCCCCGACAACCACCTCCCATGGCCGTCACCGGCAACCATGGGGGGAGACCAGTTCGGTTGAGGCCGAGGGGGGCAATGGGGGATGGTTCGGAAGAGAGAAAGAAAGGCAGAAAGAAAGAAAAAAAAAAAAGGGGTGGGGGCTCTGTTCCGTGAGGAAAAAGAAAGATTGAAAAAAAAAGAAAAAAAAAGAAGAAAAGGAATATATATATATATATATATGAAGAGAGAGAGAAACCTACCTCTGTTGCCGGGGTGGTTCCCGGTGGCCGAAGCTGCCATCAGTGGCTCACCCGCGAGGTTCGTCACCATCGTGGGAGAGAAAGAGGAGAGAGAGAGAGAAGAGAAGAAGAGTGAGAAAAAGAGAGAGAAAAGAGAGAGAAAGAGAGAGGAGGAAAGGTAAATTTCGGACCAGGATTAGAACTGGATTGATGAGAGTGCCCATGATAGTTTAGTTTCCATTTTAGTTTTTTTAATAGGAATTAATTATATGTTTAAATTGTTGGTCAGGATTGTCATTGTCCTTGGAGGATCAGATCTAGGTTTGAATTGTATTTGTTGGTGGATTCTTTTCGGTAAGTTATCTTGACCTTTGATATTATATGCCAAATATGTTATGTATTTATGAATTATTAAAATACGTGTAATATATTTTAATTTGCATTGGATGCATACATTGTGTTGGTGTAGGTGGATTGTGTTGGTGTGGGTGCATTGTGTTGGTGTTGTCGCTCTCTAGTCCGACTATGATCATACGAGGATCTAGTCTCCTTGTGGGCCTCCAGCGGGGCGATCGCTGGCACGTGACCGATGAGCGGTATGTGAGTCACGAGCTAGTTGCCTTATTTTAGCCATGCATGGCAGGCACATGCAGAGGATGCATGTTTCTCGTATGATACTCGAACTAGTTTTCTTTGTAGGCCTCCAGTGGGGCGATCACTGGTGCATGACCGGTTTCGGTATATGAGTTAGGATCTAGTCTCTTGTGGGGCAAGCCACGGGCCGATTGTGGCCATAGTCAAAAGGACTAGGAGAGTAAAGTAAATAGTTGGCCATCCATAGTCGTGTCGGTATCGGTATCGGTGTCGGTTGTGATTAAGTATGCATATTTGCATCATGTTGCTGGATATATATATTATTATATTGATGGACATCTTGTTGTATGGTGTGTTTGTGCTTGCTATTTATTAATGGCATATTTGTGTATGTATACTGGAGGTGTTGATAACTTAGCCTGTGTAGCTCATCCCTATTTTTCTATGTTTTTGTTACAAATATCGAAGATCAATTGGGCTTTGGACCAGTCATTGAGGAGCTAGGGTTTAGGAGTTGATCTTGAATTTATATTAATTTTAGTTGAATTTTATGAAAATTTTTTGGAATCAATAAATAATTAGTGAAATTTGTTCCTTACCACTATTTGGATGTTGAATTGAAGATTAGGCCTTGCATGATCTCTAAGATAAAGCCTAGGGCTTCTACGGTCGGTCGTGTAACTGATCCAAGTTCTGGATTCAGGGCGTGACAGAGTGGTATCAGAGCAAAAGTTTAAGATCAGATGACTTAGTGAGAGGGGTAGATTAGGATTTTGATTGAATATTCCAGAGTAATTATCGATACTGATAATTTATTTAATCTTTTTTTGATAAGTGTATGTTATAGTTTCAAGGATTCTGCTAGTATAAGAGGTTGACATGAATAAAATGTTGGATTAAACTTTCCTAGCTTAATTTTGGAAGGATATTATCGAGACTAGATAATGGATATATGGAGGTGTATTTTGAGTTATGTATTTGTTAATTTCTGATTATAAATTTGGGGACTGTTGCAATATGTTTATGATGCAGGACTTTAACGATATTAAGAGAGAGAATCTTTCGATTATATAATGGAAATGTGTTTGGGATAATGTATAGATTTGCAATTTGCTATTGGCAGATTAAAGATATTATATGGACATGGCATGCATATCTTGGTAAATTTTTTTGATAATTTATTTAGTAATCTTGGATTGGATTCTATATATATATATGTTGGAGATTATTGGATATGTTAAACTTCAAGTCAAGTTTAAGATTTGTGAGAAAATTTAGATTATTTTGTTACTGATGTTTCATTTAGCAAAGAGATAGATATTGAAAGACTTATATGGTTTTAGTTTATGAGGGATATCCTTGTCTGAAATTCATCTAATGGAGTTAGAGGATTTGAAAATTTATATCAGGGTGTGCAGTTGTGACTAAAGATATTAGGATCAATTTAAAGTATATTATGATGGATGAATGTGAGCACTTATTGGGATTATTGAATTTAGGCCAAATGATATATATGAGTTTTGGATCATGTATATTTGAGTTTCAGAAGACCTAAATTTGTTTTTAAATTTCGAGGACGAAATTTTTGTTAGGAGGGGAGAATATGAGACCCATGTTTTGGGCCTTGTGGGCTGCCGACTTCACCCGAAACCCAGAAAAAAAAAATGAACGGAGAAGCCGAACAGGGGAACCCGATCCTTCCTTATCCGGTCGAAGTTCTTGCCGGTGTTTTCGTGAGAGGAGTCGTGAGGGGAGAGGGAACTGGCCGGCGATGTCCGTGAGGGATTGGGACTCAATTGGATGGAGTTTGTTTCTAAACAACAATGGGAACCGTCGGTTGATTCCTTAAATCCCCCTCACCACCGACGATTCAAGGCCATTGAGCCTCCCCACGCGGTTGTTTTTCCTCTCCGATGAGCATTCGAGAGATCGTCGAGGTCCGGTGAGATTTTTGAAGGATTTCATTTAATTTTATTTTTATTTGGATTGTTCGGTCGGTTTTTGGGTTGGGACCGTGGATCACCGTGGCTGCACCACCACCGTCCCGTCGAGGTCCGTCGAGGTCTCCCCGACAACCACCTCTCATGGCCGTCACCGGCAACCATGGGGGGAGACCAGTTCGGTTGAGGCCGAGGGGGGGCAATGGGTGGATGGTTCGGAAGAGAGAAAGAAAGGCAGAAAGAAAGAAAAAAAAAAGGGGGTGGGGGCTCTGTTCCGTGAGGAAAAAGAAAAGATTGAAAAAAAAAAGAAAAAAAAAGAAGAAAAGGAATATATATATATAATATATATATATAATATAATATAGAGAGAGAAACCTACCTCTGTCGCCGGGGTGGTTCCCGGTGGCCGGAGCTGCCATCGATGGCTCACCCGCGAGGTCCCTCACCATCGTGGGAGAAAAAGAGGAGAGAGAGAGAAGAGAGAGAAAGAAGAGTGAGAAAAGGAGAGAGAAAGAGGAGAGGGAGGAAAGGTAAATTTCGGACCAGGATTAGAACTGGATTGATGAGAGTGCCCATGATAGTTTTGTTTCCATTTTAGTTTTTTTAAATAGGAATTAATTATATGTTTAAATTGTTGGTCAGGATTGTCATTGTCTTTGGAGGATCATATCTAGGTTTGAATTATACTTGTTGATGGATTCTTTTCGGTAAGTTATCTTGACCTTTGATATTATATGCCAAATATATTATGTATTTATGAATTATTAAAATACGTGTAATATATTTAATTTGCATTGGATTATTGGATTGCATTGGATGCATACATTGTGTTGGTATGGGTGGATTGTGTTGGTGTGGGTGCATTGTGTTGGTGTAGGTGTATTGTGTTGGTGTTGTCGCTCTCTAGTTCGACTATGATGATATGAGGATCTAGTTTCCTTGTGGGCCTCCAGCGGGGCGATCGCTGGCACGTGACCGATGAGCGGTATGTGAGTCAGGAGCTAGTTGCCTTATTTTAGCCATGCGTGGCAGGCACATGCAGAGGATGCATGTTTCTCGTGTGATACTCAGAGCTAGTTTTCCTTGTAGGCCTCCAGTGGCGCGATCACTGGCGCATGACCGGTTTCGGTATGAGTTAGGATCTAGTCTCTTGTGGGCGAGCCACGGTCCGATTGTGGCCATAGTCAAAAAGACTAGGAGAGTAAAGTAAATGGTTGGCCATCCATAGTCGTGTCGGTATCGGTATCGGTGTCGGTTGTGATTAAGTATGCATATTTGCATCATGTTGCTGGATATATATATTATTATATTGATGGACATCTTGTTGTATGGTGTGTTTGTGCTTGCTATTTATTAATGGCATATTTGTGTATGTATACTGGAGGTGTTGATAACTTACTGGGCCTGTGTAGCTCATCCCTATTTTTCTATGTTTTTGTTACAGATATCGAAGATCAATTGGGCTTTGGGACCAGTCAGTGAGGAGCTAGGATTTAGGTGTTTCTCTGAATTTATATTAAATTTTAGTTAAATTTTATGAAAAATTCTTGGAATCAATAAATAATTAGTGAAATTTGTTCCTTACCACTATTTGGATGTTGAATTGAAGATTAGGCCTTGCATGATCTCTAGGATAAAATCTAGGACTTATGCCGCAGGTCGCATAGCCGATCCAGGTTCTGGATTCGGGGCGTGACAGAGTGGTATCAGAGCAAAGGTTTAAGATCAGATGACTTAGTGAGAGTGGGGTAAATTAGGATTTTGATTGAATATTCCAGAGTAATTATCGATACTGATAATTTATTTAATCTTTTTTTGATAAGTATATGTTATAGTTTCAAGGATTCTGCTAGTATAAGAGGTTGACATGAATAAAATGTTGGATTAAACTTTCCTAGCTTAATTTTGGAAGGATATTATCGAGACTAGATAATGGATATATGGAGGTGTATTTTGAGTTATGTATTTGTTAATTTCTGAATTATAAATTTGGGGACTGTTGCAATATGTTTATGATGCAGGACTTTAACGATATTAAGAGAGAATCTTTCGATTATATAATGGAAATATGTTTGGGATAATGTATAGATTTGCAATTTGCTATTGGCAGATTAAAAGATATTATATGGACATGGCTTGCATATCTTGGTAAAATTTTTTTGATAATTTATGTTAGTAATCTTGGGTTGGATTCTATATATATATATATATGTTGGAGATTATTGGATATGTTAAACTTCAAGTCAAGTTTAAGATTTGTTAGAAATTTAGATTATTTTGTTACTGTTGTTTCATTTAGCAAAGAGATAGATATTGAAAACTTATATGGTTTTAGTTTATGAGGGATATCCTTGTTTGAAATTCATCTAATGGAGTTAGAGGATTTGAAAATTTATATCAAGGTGCGCAGTTGTGACTAAAGATATTAAAATCAATTTAAAGTGTATTATGATGGATGAATGTGAGCTCTTATTGGGATTATTGAATTGGGCCAAATGGTATATATGAGTTTTGGATCATGTATATTTGAGTTTCGGAAGACCTAAATTTGTTTTTAAATTTCGAGGACGAAATTTTTGTTAGGAGGGGAGAATGTGAGACCCGTGTTTTGGGCCTTGTGGGCTGAAGTCGGCAACCCTTGCCGACTTCACCCGAAACCCAGAAAAAAAAAATGAACGGGAAGCCGAACAGGGGAACCCGATCCTTCCTTATCCGGTCGGAGTTCTCGCCGGTGTTTTCGTGAGAGGAGTCGTGAGGGGAGAGAGGGAACTGGCCGGTGATGTCCGTGAGGGATTGGGATTCAATTGGATGGAGTTTGTTTTCTAAACAACAATGGGAACCGTCGGTTGATTCCTTAAATCCCCCTTACCACCGACGATTCAAGGCCATCGAGCCTCCCCACGCGGTTGTTTTTCCTCTCCGATGAGCATCCGAGAGATCGTCGAGGTCCGGTGAGATTTTTGAAGGATTTCATTTAATTTTTTTTTTTATTTGGATTGTTCGGTCGGTTTTTGGGTTGGGACCGTGGATCACCGTGGCTGCACCACCACCGTCCCGTCGAGGTCCGTCGAGGTCTCCCCGACAACCACCTCCCATGGCCGTCACCGGCAACCATGGGGGAGACCAGTTCGGTTGAGGCCGAGGGGGGGCAATGGGGGATGGTTCGGAAGAGAGAAAGAAAGGCAGAAAGAAAGAAAAAAAAAAAAAAAGGGGGGGGGGGCTCTGTTCCGTGAGGAAAAGAAAAGATTGAAAAAAAAAAAGAAAAAAAAAGAAGAAAAGGAATATATATATATATATATATGAAGAGAGAGAGAAACCTACCTCTGTTGCCGGGGTGGTTCCCGGTGGCCGAAGCTGCCATCAGTGGCTCACCCGCGAGGTTCGTCACCATCGTGGGAGAGAAAGAGGAGAGAGAGAGAAGAGAGAGAAGAAGAGTGAGAAAAAGGAGAGAGAAAGAGGAGAGGGAGGAAAGGTAAATTTCGGACCAGGATTAGAACTGGATTGATGAGAGTGCCCATGATAGTTTAGTTTCCATTTTAGTTTTTTTAAATAGGAATTAATTATATGTTTAAATTGTTGGTCAGGATTGTCATTGTCCTTGGAGGATCAGATCTAGGTTTGAATTGTATTTGTTGGTGGATTCTTTTCGGTAAGTTATCTTGACCTTTGATATTATATGCCAAATATGTTATGTATTTATGAATTATTAAAATACGTGTAATATATTTTAATTTGCATTGGATGCATACATTGTGTTGGTGTAGGTGGATTGTGTTGGTGTGGTGCATTGTGTTGGTGTTGTCGCTCTCTAGTCCGACTATGATCATACGAGGATCTAGTCTCCTTGTGGGCCTCCAGCGGGGCGATCGCTGGCACGTGACCGATGAGCGGTATGTGAGTCACGAGCTAGTTGCCTTATTTAGCCATGCATGGCAGGCACATGCAGAGGATGCATGTTTCTCGTATGATACTCGAACTAGTTTTCTTTGTAGGCCTCCAGTGGGGCGATCACTGGTGCATGACCGGTTTCGGTATATGAGTTAGGATCTAGTCTCTTGTGGGGCAAGCCACGGGCCGATTGTGGCCATAGTCAAAAGGACTAGGAGAGTAAAGTAAATAGTTGGCCATCCATAGTCGTGTCGGTATCGGTATCGGTGTCGGTTGTGATTAAGTATGCATATTTGCATCATGTTGCTGGATATATATATTATTATATTGATGGACATCTTGTTGTATGGTGTGTTTGTGCTTGCTATTTATTAATGGCATATTTGTGTATGTATACTGGAGGTGTTGATAACTTAGCCTGTGTAGCTCATCCCTATTTTTCTATGTTTTTGTTACAAATATCGAAGATCAATTGGGCTTTGGGACCAGTCATTGAGGAGCTAGGGTTTAGGAGTTGATCTTTGAATTTATATTAAATTTTAGTTGAATTTTATGAAAATTTTTGGAATCAATAAATAATTAGTGAAATTTGTTCCTTACCACTATTTGGATGTTGAATTGAAGATTAGGCCTTGCATGATCTCTAAGATAAAGCCTAGGGCTTCTACGGTCGGTCGTGTAACTGATCCAAGTTCTGGATTCAGGGCGTGACAGAGTGGTATCAGAGCAAAAGTTTAAGATCAGATGACTTAGTGAGAGGGGTAGATTAGGATTTTGATTGAATATTCCAGAGTAATTATCGATACTGATAATTTATTTAATCTTTTTTTGATAAGTGTATGTTATAGTTTCAAGGATTCTGCTAGTATAAGAGGTTGACATGAATAAAATGTTGGATTAAACTTTCCTAGCTTAATTTTGGAAGGATATTATCGAGACTAGATAATGGATATATGGAGGTGTATTTTGAGTTATGTATTTGTTAATTTCTGAATTATAAATTTGGGGACTGTTGCAATATGTTTATGATGCAGGACTTTAACGATATTAAGAGAGAGAATCTTTCGATTATATAATGGAAATGTGTTTGGGATAATGTATAGATTTGCAATTTGCTATTGGCAGATTAAAAGATATTATATGGACATGGCATGCATATCTTGGTAAAAATTTTTTTGATAATTTATGTTAGTAATCTTGGATTGGATTCTATATATATATGTTGGAGATTATTGGATATGTTAAACTTCAAGTCAAGTTTAAGATTTGTGAGAAAATTTAGATTATTTTGTTACTGATGTTTCATTTAGCAAAGAGATAGATATTGAAAGACTTATATGGTTTTAGTTTATGAGGGATATCCTTGTCTGAAATTCATCTAATGGAGTTAGAGGATTTGAAAATTTATATCAGGGTGTGCAGTTGTGACTAAAGATATTAGGATCAATTTAAAGTATATTATGATGGATGAATGTGAGCACTTATTGGGATTATTGAATTTAGGCCAAATGATATATATGAGTTTTGGATCATGTATATTTGAGTTTCAGAAGACCTAAATTTGTTTTTAAATTTCGAGGACGAAATTTTTGTTAGGAGGGGAGAATATGAGACCCATGTTTTGGGCCTTGTGGGCTGCCGACTTCACCCGAAACCCAGAAAAAAAAATGAACGGAGAAGCCGAACAGGGGAACCCGATCCTTCCTTATCCGGTCGAAGTTCTTGCCGGTGTTTTCGTGAGAGGAGTCGTGAGGGAGAGGGAACTGGCCGGCGATGTCCGTGAGGGATTGGGACTCAATTGGATGGAGTTTGTTTTCTAAACAACAATGGGAACCGTCGGTTGATTCCTTAAATCCCCCTCACCACCGACGATTCAAGGCCATTGAGCCTCCCCACGCGGTTGTTTTTCCTCTCCGATGAGCATTCGAGAGATCGTCGAGGTCCGGTGAGATTTTTGAAGGATTTCATTTAATTTTATTTTTATTTGGATTGTTCGGTCGGTTTTTGGGTTGGGACCGTGGATCACCGTGGCTGCACCACCACCGTCCCGTCGAGGTCCGTCGAGGTCTCCCCGACAACCACCTCTCATGGCCGTCACCGGCAACCATGGGGGGAGACCAGTTCGGTTGAGGCCGAGGGGGGGCAATGGTGGATGGTTCGGAAGAGAGAAAGAAAGGCAGAAAGAAAGAAAAAAAAAGGGGTGGGGGCTCTGTTCCGTGAGGAAAAAGAAAAGATTGAAAAAAAAAAAGAAAAAAAAAGAAGAAAAGGAATATATATATATATATATATATATATGAAGAGAGAGAGAAACCTACCTCTGTCGCCGGGGTGGTTCCCGGTGGCCGGAGCTGCCATCGATGGCTCACCCGCGAGGTCCCTCACCATCGTGGGAGAAAAGAGGAGAGAGAGAGAAGAGAGAGAAAGAAGAGTGAGAAAAGGAGAGAGAAAGAGGAGAGGGAGGAAAGGTAAATTTCGGACCAGGATTAGAACTGGATTGATGAGAGTGCCCATGATAGTTTTGTTTCCATTTTAGTTTTATTAAATAGGAATTAATTATATGTTTAAATTGTTGGTCAGGATTGTCATTGTCTTTGGAGGATCATATCTAGGTTTGAATTATACTTGTTGATGGATTCTTTTCGGTAAGTTATCTTGACCTTTGATATTATATGCCAAATATATGTGTATTTATGAATTATTAAATACGTGTAATATATTTTAATTTGCATTGGATTGTATTGGATTGCATTGGATGCATACATTGTGTTGGTATGGGTGGATTGTGTTGGTGTGGGCATTGTGTTGGTGTAGGTGTATTGTGTTGGTGTTGTCGCTCTCTAGTTCGACTATGATGATATGATCTAGTTTCCTTGTGGGCCGCGGGCGATCGCTGGCACGTGACCGATGAGCGGTATGTGAGTCAGGAGCTAGTTGCCTTATTTTAGCCATGCGTGGCAGGCACATGCAGAGGATGCATGTTTCTCGTGTGATACTCAGAGCTAGTTTTCCTTGTAGGCCTCCAGTGGCGCGATCACTGGCGCATGACCGTTTCGGTATGAGTTAGGATCTAGTCTCTTGTGGGGCGAGCCACGGTCCGATTGTGGCCATAGTCAAAAGACTAGGAGAGTAAAGTAAATGGTTGGCCATCCATAGTCGTGTCGGTATCGGTATCGGTGTCGGTTGTGATTAAGTATACATATTTGCATCATGTTGCTGGATATATATATTATTATATTGATGGACATCTTGTTGTATGGTGTGTTTGTGCTTGCTATTTATTAATGGCATATTTGTGTATGTATACTGGAGGTGTTGATAACTTACTGCCTGTGTAGCTCATCCCTATTTTTCTATGTTTTTGTTACAGATATCGAAGATCAATTGGGCTTTGGGACCAGTCAGTGAGGAGCTAGGATTTAGGTGTTGATCTCTGAATTTATATTAAATTTTAGTTAAATTTTATGAAAAATTCTTGGAATCAATAAATAATTAGTGAAATTTGTTCCTTACCACTATTTGGATGTTGAATTGAAGATTAGGCCTTGCATGATCTCTAGGATAAAATCTAGGACTTATGCCGGGTCGGTCGTGTAGCCGATCCAGGTTTGGATTCGGGCGTGACAGAGTGGTATCAGAGCAAAGGTTTAAGATCAGATGACTTAGTGAGAGTGGGGTAAATTAGGATTTTGATTGAATATTCCAGAGTAATTATCGATACTGATAATTTATTTAATCTTTTTTTGATAAGTATATGTTATAGTTTTCAAGGATTCTGCTAGTATAAGAGGTTGACATGAATAAAATGTTGGATTAAACTTTCCTAGCTTAATTTTGGAAGGATATTATCGAGACTAGATAATGGATATATGGAGGTGTATTTTGAGTTATGTATTTGTTAATTTCTGAATTATAAATTTGGGACTGTTGCAATATGTTTATGATGCAGGACTTTAACGATATTAAGAGAGAGAATCTTTCGATTATATAATGGAAATATGTTTGGGATAATGTATAGATTTGCAATTTGCTATTGGCAGATTAAAAGATTATATGGACATGGCTTGCATATCTTGGTAAAATTTTTTTGATAATTTATGTTAGTAATCTTGGGTTGGATTCTATATATATATTATGTTGGAGATTATTGGATATGTTAAACTTCAAGTCAAGTTTAAGATTTGTTAGAAAATTTAGATTATTTTGTTACTGTTTTTCATTTAGCAAAGAGATAGATATTGAAAAACTTATATGGTTTTAGTTTATGAGGGATATCCTTGTTTGAAATTCATCTAATGGAGTTAGAGGATTTGAAAATTTATATCAAGGTGCGCAGTTGTGACTAAAGATATTAAAATCAATTTAAAGTGTATTATGATGGATGAATGTGAGCTCTTATTGGGATTATTGAATTTGGGCCAAATGGTATATATGAGTTTTGGATCATGTATATTTGAGTTTCGGAAGACCTAAATTTGTTTTTAAATTTCGAGGACGAAATTTTTGTTAGGAGGGGAGAATGTGAGACCCGTGTTTTGGGCCTTGTGGGCTGAAGTCGGCAACCCTTGCCGACTTCACCCGAAACCCAGAAAAAAAAATGAACGGGGAAGCCGAACAGGGGAACCCGATCCTTCCTTATCCGGTCGGAGTTCTCGCCGGTGTTTTCGTGAGAGGAGTCGTGAGGGAGAGAGAGGAACTGGCCGGTGATGTCCGTGAGGGATTGGGATTCAATTGGATGGAGTTTGTTTTCTAAACAACAATGGGAACCGTCGGTTGATTCTTAAATCCCCCTTACCACCGACGATTCAAGGCCATCGAGCCTCCCCACGCGGTTGTTTTTCCTCTCCGATGAGCATCCGAGAGATCGTCGAGGTCCGGTGAGATTTTTGAAGGATTTCATTTAATTTTTTTTTATTTGGATTGTTCGGTCGGTTTTTTGGTTGGGACCGTGGATCACCGTGGCTGCACCACCACCGTCCCGTCGAGGTCCGTCGAGGTCTCCCCGACAACCACCTCCCATGGCCGTCACCGGCAACCATGGGGGGAGACCAGTTCGGTTGAGGCGAGGGGGGGCAATGGGGGGATGGTTCGGAAGAGAGAAAGAAAGGCAGAAAGAAAGAAAAAAAAAAAAAAGGGGGTGGGGGCTCTGTTCCGTGAGGAAAAGAAAAGATTGAAAAAAAAAAAGAAAAAAAAGAAGAAAAGGAATATATATATATATATATATGAGAGAGAGAGAAACCTACCTCTGTTGCCGGGGTGGTTCCCGGTGGCCGAAGCTGCCATCAGTGGCTCACCCGCGAGGTTCGTCACCATCGTGGGAGAGAAAGAGGAGAGAGAGAGAAGAGAGAGAAAGAAGAGTGAGAAAAGGAGAGAGAAAGAGGAGAGGGAGGAAAGGTAAATTTCGGACCAGGATTAGAACTGGATTGATGAGAGTGCCCATGATAGTTTAGTTTCCATTTTAGTTTTTTTAAATAGGAATTAATTATATGTTTAAATTGTTGGTCAGGATTGTCATTGTCCTTGGAGGATCAGATCTAGGTTTGAATTGTATTTGTTGGTGGATTCTTTTCGGTAAGTTATCTTGACCTTTGATATTATATGCCAAATATGTTATGTATTTATGAATTATTAAAATACGTGTAATATATTTATTTGCATTGGATGCATACATTGTGTTGGTGTAGGTGGATTGTTTGGTGTGGGTGCATTGTGTTGGTGTTGTCGCTCTCTAGTCCGACTATGATCATACGAGGATCTAGTCTCCTTGTGGGCCTCCAGCGGCGATCGCTGGCACGTGACCGATGAGCGGTATGTGAGTCACGAGCTAGTTGCCTTATTTTAGCCATGCATGGCAGGCACATGCAGAGGATGCATGTTTCTCGTATGATACTCGAACTAGTTTTCTTTGTAGGCCTCCAGTGGGGCGATCACTGGTGCATGACCGGTTTCGGTATATGAGTTAGGATCTAGTCTCTTGTGGGGCAAGCCACGGCCGATTGTGGCCATAGTCAAAAGGACTAGGAGAGTAAAGTAAATAGTTGGCCATCCATAGTCGTGTCGGTATCGGTATCGGTGTCGGTTGTGATTAAGTATGCATATTTGCATCATGTTGCTGGATATATATATTATTATATTGATGGACATCTTGTTGTATGGTGTGTTTGTGCTTGCTATTTATTAATGGCATATTTGTGTATGTATACTGGAGGTGTTGATAACTTAGCCTGTGTAGCTCATCCCTATTTTTCTATGTTTTTGTTACAAATATCGAAGATCAATTGGGCTTGGGACCAGTCATTGAGGAGCTAGGGTTTAGGAGTTGATCTTTGAATTTATATTAAATTTTAGTTGAATTTTATGAAAATTTTTGGAATCAATAAATAATTAGTGAAATTTGTTCCTTACCACTATTTGGATGTTGAATTGAAGATTAGGCCTTGCATGATCTCTAAGATAAAGCCTAGGGCTTCTACGGTCGGTCGTGTAACTGATCCAAGTTCTGGATTCAGGGCGTGACAGAGTGGTATCAGAGCAAAAGTTTAAGATCAGATGACTTAGTGAGAGGGGTAGATTAGGATTTTGATTGAATATTCCAGAGTAATTATCGATACTGATAATTTATTTAATCTTTTTTTGATAAGTGTATGTTATAGTTTCAAGGATTCTGCTAGTATAAGAGGTTGACATGAATAAAATGTTGGATTAAACTTTCCTAGCTTAATTTTGAAGGATATTATCGAGACTAGATAATGGATATATGAGGTGT
Source organism: Areca catechu (assembly GCA_021397845.1). Taxonomy (NCBI): domain Eukaryota; kingdom Viridiplantae; phylum Streptophyta; class Magnoliopsida; order Arecales; family Arecaceae; genus Areca; species Areca catechu. The sequence continues at coordinate 21,099,164 of CM038045.1, forward strand.
ATTTTGAGTTATGTATTTGTTAATTTCTGAATTATAAATTGGGGACTGTTGCAATATGTTTATGATGCAGGACTTTAACGATATTAAGAGAGAGAATCTTTCGATTATATAAGGAAATGTGTTTGGGATAATGTATAGATTTGCAATTTGCTATTGGCAGATTAAAAGATATTATATGGACATGGCATGCATATCTTGGTAAAATTTTTTTGATAATTTATGTTAGTAATCTTGGATTGGATTCTATATATATATATGGAGATTATTGGGATATGTTAAACTTCAAGTCAAGTTTAAGATTTGTGAGAAATTTAGATTATTTTGTTACTGATGTTTCATTAGCAAAGAGATAGATATTGAAAACTTATATGGTTTTAGTTTATGAGGGATATCCTTGGTCTGAATTCATCTAATGGAGTTAGAGGATTTGAAAATTTATATCAGGGTGTGCAGTTGTGACTAAAGATTTAGGATCAATTTAAAGTATATTATGATGGATGAATGTGAGCACTTATTGGGATTATTGAATTTAGGCCAATGATATATATGAGTTTTGGATCATGTATATTTGAGTTTCAGAAGACCTAAATTTGTTTTTAAATTTCGAGGACGAAATTTTTGTTAGGAGGGAGAATATGAGACCCATGTTTTGGGCCTTGTGGGCTGCCGACTTCACCCGAAACCCAGAAAAAAAAAATGAACGGAGAAGCCGAACAGGGGAACCCGATCCTTCCTTATCCGTCGAAGTTCTTGCCGGTGTTTTTCGTGAGAGGAGTCGTGAGGGGAGAGGAACTGGCCGGCGATGTCCGTGAGGGATTGGGACTCAATTGGATGGAGTTTGTTTTCTAAACAACAATGGGAACGTCGTTTGATTCCTTAAATCCCCCTCACCACCGACGATTCAAGGCCATTGAGCCTCCCCACGCGGTTGTTTTTCCTCTCCGATGAGCATTCGAGAGATCGTCGAGGTCCGGTGAGATTTTTGAAGGTTTCATTTAATTTTATTTTTTTTGGATTGTTCGGTCGGTTTTTGGGTTGGGACCGTGGATCACCGTGGCTGCACCACCCCGTCCCGTCGAGGTCCGTCGAGGTCTCCCCGACAACCACCTCTCATGGCCGTCACCGGCAACATGGGGGGAGACCAGTTCGGTTGAGGCCGAGGGGGGGCAATGGGGGATGGTTCGGAAGAGAGAAGAAAGGCAGAAAGAAAGAAAAAAAAAGGGGTGGGGCTCTGTTCCGTGAGGAAAAGAAAAGATTGAAAAAAAAAAAGAAAAAAAAAGAAGAAAAGGATATATATATATATATATATATGAAGAGAGAGAGAGAAACCTACCTCTGTCGCCGGGGTGGTTCCCGGTGGCCGGAGCTGCCATCGATGGCTCACCCGCGAGGTCCCTCACCATCGTGGGAGAAAAAGAGGAGAGAGAGAGAAGAGAGAGAAAGAAGAGTGAGAAAAGGAGAGAGAAAGAGGAGAGGGAGGAAAGGTAAATTTCGGACCAGGATTAGAACTGGATTGATGAGAGTGCCCATGATAGTTTAGTTTCCATTTTAGTTTTTTTAAATAGGAATTAATTATATGTTTAAATTGTTGGTCAGGATTGTCATTGTCCTTGGAGGATCATATCTAGGTTTGAATTGTATTTGTTGGTGGATTCTTTTCGGTAAGTTATCTTGACCTTTGATATTATATGCCAAATATGTTATGTATTTATGAATTATTAAAATACGTGTAATATATTTTAATTTGCATTGGATGCATACATTGTGTTGGTGTAGGTGGATTGTGTTGGTGTGGGTGCATTGTGTTGGTGTTGTCGCTCTCTAGTCCGACTATGATCATACGAGGATCTAGTTTCCTTGTGGGCCTCCAGCGGGGCGATCGCTGGCACGTGACCGATGAGCGGTATGTGAGTCACGAGCTAGTTGCCTTATTTTAGCCATGCATGGCAGGCACATGCAGAGGATGCATGTTTCTCGTGTGATACTCGACTAGTTTTCTTTGTAGGCCTCCAGTGGGGCGATCACTGGCGCATGACCGGTTTCGGTATATGAGTTAGGATCTAGTCTCTTGTGGGGCAAGCCACGGGCCGATTGTGGCCATAGTCAAAAGGACTAGGAGAGTAAAGTAAATAGTTGGCCATCCATAGTCGTGTCGGTATCGGTATCGGTGTCGGTTGTGATTAAGTATGCATATTTGCATCATGTTGCTGGATATATATATTATTATATTGATGGACATCTTGTTGTATGGTGTGTTTGTGCTTGCTATTTATTAATGGCATATTTGTGTATGTATACTGGAGGTGTTGATAACTTAGCCTGTGTAGCTCATCCCTATTTTTCTATGTTTTTGTTACAAATATCGAAGATCAATTGGGCTTTGGGACCAGTCATTGAGGAGCTAGGTTTAGGAGTTGATCTTTGAATTTATATTAAATTTTAGTTGAATTTTATGAAAATTTTTTGGAATCAATAAATAATTAGTGAAATTTGTTCCTTACCACTATTTGGATGTTGAATTGAAGATTAGGCCTTGCATGATCTCTAAGATAAAGCCTAGGGCTTCTACGGTCGGTCGTGTAACTGATCCAAGTTCTGGATTCAGGGCGTGACAGAGTGGTATCAGAGCAAAAGTTTAAGATCAGATGACTTAGTGAGAGGGGTAATTAGGATTTTGATTGAATATTCCAGAGTAATTATCGATACTGATAATTTATTTAATCTTTTTTTGATAAGTGTATGTTATAGTTTCAAGGATTCTGCTAGTATAAGAGGTTGACATGAATAAAATGTTGGATTAAACTTTCCTAGCTTAATTTTGGAAGGATATTATCGAGACTAGATAATGGATATATGGAGGTGTATTTTGAGTTATGTATTTGTTAATTTCTGAATTATAAATTTGGGGACTGTTGCAATATGTTTATGATGCAGGACTTTAACGATATTAAGAGAGAGAATCTTTCGATTATATAATGGAAATATGTTTGGGATAATGTATAGATTTGCAATTTGCTATTGGCAGATTAAAAGATATTATATGGACATGGCTTGCATATCTTGGTAAAATTTTTTTGATAATTTATGTTAGTAATCTTGGATTGGATTCTATATATATATATGTTGGAGATTATTGGATATGTTAAACTTCAAGTCAAGTTTAAGATTTGTGAGAAAATTTAGATTATTTTGTTACTGATGTTTCATTTAGCAAAGAGATAGATATTGAAAGACTTATATGGTTTTAGTTTATGAGGGATATCCTTGTCTGAAATTCATCTAATGGAGTTAGAGGATTTGAAAATTTATATCAGGGTGTGCAGTTGTGACTAAAGATATTAGGATCAATTTAAAGTATATTATGATGGATGAATGTGAGCTCTTATTGGGATTATTGAATTTAGGCCAAATGATATATATGAGTTTTGGATCATGTATATTTGAGTTTCGGAAGACCTAAATTTGTTTTTAAATTTCGAGGACGAAATTTTTGTTAGGAGGGGAGAATGTGAGACCCATGTTTTGGGCCTTGTGGGCTGCCGACTTCACCCGAAACCCAGAAAAAAAAAATGAACGGAGAAGCCGAACAGGGGAACCCGATCCTTCCTTATCCGGTCGAAGTTCTCGCCGGTGTTTTCGTGAGAGGAGTCGTGAGGGGAGAGGGAACTGGCCGGCGATGTCCGTGAGGGATTGGGACTCAATTGGATGGAGTTTGTTTTCTAAACAACAATGGGAACCGTCGGTTGATTCCTTAAATCCCCCTCACCACCGACGATTCAAGGCCATCGAGCCTCCCCACGCGGTTGTTTTTCCTCTCCGATGAGCATTCGAGAGATCGTCGAGGTCCGGTGAGATTTTTGAAGGATTTCATTTAATTTTTTTTTTTTTGGATTGTTCGGTCGGTTTTTGGGTTGGGACCGTGGATCACCGTGGCTGCACCACCACCGTCCCGTCGAGGTCTCCCCGCAACCACCTCCCATGGCCGTCACCGGCAACCATGGGGGGAGACCAGTTCGGTTGAGGCCGAGGGGGGGCAATGGGGGGATGGTTCGGAAGAGAGAAAGAAAGGCAGAAAGAAAGAAAAAAAAAAGGGGGTGGGGGCTCTGTTCCGTGAGGAAAAAGAAAAGATTGAAAAAAAAAAGAAAAAAAAAGAAGAAAAGGATATATATATATATATGAAGAGAGAGAAACCTACCTCTGTCGCCGGGGTGGTTCCCGGTGGCCGGAGCTGCCATCGGTGGCTCACCCGCGAGGTCCCTCACCATCGTGGGAGAGAAAGAGGAGAGAAAAAGAAGAGAGAGAAAGAGAGAGAAAGAGGGAGGAAAGGTAAATTTCGGACCAGGATTAGAACTGGATTGATGAGAGTGCCCATGATAGTTTAGTTTCCATTTTAGTTTTTTAAATAGGAATTAATTATATGTTTAAATTGTTGGTCAGGATTGTCATTGTCCTTGGAGGATCAAATCTAGGTTTGAATTGTATTTGTTGGTGGATTCTTTTCGGTAAGTTATCTTGACCTTTGATATTATATGCCAAATATGTTATGTATTTATGAATTATTAAAATACGTGTAATATATTTTAATTTGCATTGGATTGTATGGATTGCATTGGATGTACATTGTGTTGGTGTGGGTGGATTGTGTTGGTGTGGGTGCATTGTGTTGGTGTTGTCGCTCTCTAGTCCGACTATGATGATACGAGGATCTAGTCTCCTTGTGGGCCTCCAGCGGGGCGATCGCTGGCACGTGACCGATGAGCGGTATGTGAGTCACGAGCTAGTTGCCTTATTTTAGCCATGCATGGCAGGCACATGCAGAGGATGCATGTTTCTCGTATGATACTCAGACTAGTTTTCTTGTAGGCCTCCAGTGGGGCGATCACTGGCGCATGACCGGTTTCGGTATATGAGTTAGGATCTAGTCTCTTGTGGGGCAAGCCACGGGCCGATTGTGGCCATAGTCAAAAGGACTAGGAGAGTAAAGTAAATGGTTGGCCATCCATAGTCGTGTCGGTGTCGGTTGTGATTAAGTATGCATATTTGCATCATGTTGCTGGATATATATATTATTATATTGATGGACATCTTGTTGTATGGTGTGTTTGTGCTTGCTATTTATTAATGGCATATTTGTGTATGTATACTGGAGGTGTTGATAACTTAGCCTGTGTAGCTCATCCCTATTTTTCTATGTTTTTGTTACAAATATCGAAGATCAATTGGGCTTTGGGACCAGTCATTGAGGAGCTAGGGTTTAGGAGTTGATCTTTGAATTTATATTAAATTTTAGTTGAATTTTATGAAAAATTTTTGGAATCAATAAATAATTAGTGAAATTTGTTCCTTACCACTATTTGGATGTTGAATTGAAGATTAGGCCTTGCATGATCTCTAGATAAAATCTAGGGCTTCTACGGTCGGTCGTGTAACTGATCCAGTTCTGGATTCAGGGCGTGACAGAGTGGTATCAGAGCAAAGTTTAAGATCAGATGACTTAGTGAGAGGGGTAGATTAGGATTTTGATTGAATATTCCAGAGTAATTATCGATACTGATAATTTATTTAATCTTTTTTTGATAAGTGTATGTTATAGTTTCAAGGATTCTGCTAGTATAAGAGGTTGACATGAATAAAATGTTGGATTAAACTTTCCTAGCTTAATTTTGGAAGGATATTATCGAGACTAGATAATGGATATATGGAGGTGTATTTTGAGTTATGTATTTGTTAATTTCTGAATTATAAATTTGGGGACTGTTGCAATATGTTTATGATGCAGGACTTTAACGATATTAAGAGAGAGAATCTTTCGATTATATAATGGAAATGTGTTTGGGATAATGTATAGATTTGCAATTTGCTATTGGCAGATTAAAAGATATTATATGGACATGGCATGCATATCTTGGTAAAATTTTTTTGATAATTTATGTTAGTAATCTTGGATTGGATTCTATATATATATATGTTGGAGATTATTGGATATGTTAAACTTCAAGTCAAGTTTAAGATTTGTGAGAAAATTTAGATTATTTTGTTACTGATGTTTCATTTAGCAAAGAGATAGATATTGAAAGACTTATATGGTTTTAGTTTATGAGGGATATCCTTGTCTGAAATTCATCTAATGTCTGAAATTCATCTAATGGAGTTAGAGGATTTGAAAATTTATATCAGGGTGTGCAGTTGTGACTAAAGATATTAATCAATTTAAAGTGTATTATGATGGATGAATGTGAGCACTTATTGGGATTATTGAATTTAGGCCAAATGATATATATGAGTTTTGGATCATGTATATTTGAGTTTCAGAAGACCTAAATTTGTTTTTAAATTTCGAGGACGAAATTTTTGTTAGGAGGGGAGAATGTGAGACCCATGTTTTGGGCCTTGTGGGCTGCGGCACCTTGCCGACTTCACCCGAAACCCAGAAAAAAAAAATGAACGGAGAAGCCGAACAGGGGAACCCGATCCTTCCTTATCCGGTCGAAGTTCTCGCCGGTGTTTTCGTGAGAGGAGTCGTGAGGGGAGAGGGAACTGGCCGGCGATGTCCGTGAGGGATTGGGACTCAATTGGATGGAGTTTGTTTTCTAAACAACAATGGGAACCGTCGGTTGATTCCTTAAATCCCCCTCACCACCGACGATTCAAGGCCATTGAGCCTCCCCACGCGGTTGTTTTTCCTCTCCGATGAGCATTCGAGAGATCGTCGAGGTCCGGTGAGATTTTTGAAGGATTTCATTTAATTTTATTTTTATTTGGATTGTTCGGTCGGTTTTTGGGTTGGGACCGTGGATCACCGTGGCTGCACCACCACCGTCCCGTCGAGGTCCGTCGAGGTCCGTCGAGGTCTCCCCGACAACCACCTCTCATGGCCGTCACCGGCAACCATGGGGGGAGACCAGTTCGGTTGAGGCCGAGGGGGGGCAATGGGGGATGGTTCGGAAGAGAGAAAGAAAGGCAGAAAGAAAGAAAAAAAAAGGGGGTGGGGGCTCTGTTCCGTGAGGAAAAAGAAAAGATTGAAAAAAAAAAAGAAAAAAAAAGAAGAAAAGGAATATATATATATATATATATATATGAAGAGAGAGAGAGAAACCTACCTCTGTCGCCGGGGTGGTTCCCGGTGGCCGGAGCTGCCATCGATGGCTCACCCGCGAGGTCCCTCACCATCGTGGGAGAAAAAGAGGAGAGAGAGAGAAGAGAGAGAAAGAAGAGTGAGAAAAGGAGAGAGAAAGAGGAGAGGGAGGAAAGGTAAATTTCGGACCAGGATTAGAACTGGATTGATGAGAGTGCCCATGATAGTTTTGTTTCCATTTTAGTTTTATTAAATAGGAATTAATTATATGTTTAAATTGTTGGTCAGGATTGTCATTGTCTTTGGAGGATCATATCTAGGTTTGAATTATACTTGTTGATGGATTCTTTTCGGTAAGTTATCTTGACCTTTGATATTATATGCCAAATATATTATGTATTTATGAATTATTAAAATACGTGTAATATATTTTAATTTGCATTGGATTGTATTGGATTGCATTGGATGCATACATTGTGTTGGTATGGGTGGATTGTGTTGGTGTGGGTGCATTGTGTTGGTGTAGGTGTATTGTGTTGGTGTTGTCGCTCTCTAGTTCGACTATGATGATATGAGGATCTAGTTTCCTTGTGGGCCTCCAGCGGGGCGATCGCTGGCACGTGACCGATGAGCGGTATGTGAGTCAGGAGCTAGTTGCCTTATTTTAGCCATGCGTGGCAGGCACATGCAGAGGATGCATGTTTCTCGTGTGATACTCAGAGCTAGTTTTCCTTGTAGGCCTCCAGTGGCGCGATCACTGGCGCATGACCGGTTTCGGTATGAGTTAGGATCTAGTCTCTTGTGGGGCGAGCCACGGTCCGATTGTGGCCATAGTCAAAAAGACTAGGAGTAAAGTAAATGGTTGGCCATCCATAGTCGTGTCGGTATCGGTATCGGTGTCGGTTGTGATTAAGTATGCATATTTGCATCATGTTGCTGGATATATATATTATTATATTGATGGACATCTTGTTGTATGGTGTGTTTGTGCTTGCTATTTATTAATGGCATATTTGTGTATGTATACTGGAGGTGTTGATAACTTACTGGGCCTGTGTAGCTCATCCCTATTTTTCTATGTTTTTGTTACAGATATCGAAGATCAATTGGGCTTTGGGACCAGTCAGTGAGGAGCTAGGATTTAGGTGTTGATCTCTGAATTTATATTAAATTTTAGTTAAATTTTATGAAAAATTCTTGGAATCAATAAATAATTAGTGAAATTTGTTCCTTACCACTATTTGGATGTTGAATTGAAGATTAGGCCTTGCATGATCTCTAGGATAAAATCTAGGACTTATGCCGCAGGTCGCATAGCCGATCCAGGTTCTGGATTCGGGGCGTGACAGAGTGGTATCAGAGCAAAGGTTTAAGATCAGATGACTTAGTGAGAGTGGGGTAAAATTAGGATTTTGATTGAATATTCCAGAGTAATTATCGATACTGATAATTTATTTAATCTTTTTTTGATAAGTATATGTTATAGTTTCAAGGATTCTGCTAGTATAAGAGGTTGACATGAATAAAATGTTGGATTAAACTTTCCTAGCTTAATTTTGGAAGGATATTATCGAGACTAGATAATGGATATATGGAGGTGTATTTTGAGTTATGTATTTGTTAATTTCTGAATTATAAATTTGGGGACTGTTGCAATATGTTTATGATGCAGGACTTTAACGATATTAAGAGAGAGAATCTTTCGATTATATAATGGAAATATGTTTGGGATAATGTATAGATTTGCAATTTGCTATTGGCAGATTAAAAGATATTATATGGACATGGCTTGCATATCTTGGTAAAATTTTTTTGATAATTTATGTTAGTAATCTTGGGTTGGATTCTATATATATATATGTTGGAGATTATTGGATATGTTAAACTTCAAGTCAAGTTTAAGATTTGTTAGAAAATTTAGATTATTTTGTTACTGTTGTTTCATTTAGCAAAGAGATAGATATTGAAAAACTTATATGGTTTTAGTTTATGAGGGATATCCTTGTTTGAAATTCATCTAATGGAGTTAGAGGATTTGAAAATTTATATCAAGGTGCGCAGTTGTGACTAAAGATATTAAAATCAATTTAAAGTGTATTATGATGGATGAATGTGAGCTCTTATTGGGATTATTGAATTTGGGCCAAATGGTATATATGAGTTTTGGATCATGTATATTTGAGTTTCGGAAGACCTAAATTTGTTTTTAAATTTCGAGGACGAAATTTTTGTTAGGAGGGGAGAATGTGAGACCCGTGTTTTGGGCCTTGTGGGCTGAAGTCGGCAACCCTTGCCGACTTCACCCGAAACCCAGAAAAAAAAAATGAACGGGGAAGCCGAACAGGGGAACCCGATCCTTCCTTATCCGGTCGGAGTTCTCGCCGGTGTTTTCGTGAGAGGAGTCGTGAGGGGAGAGAGAGGGAACTGGCCGGTGATGTCCGTGAGGGATTGGGATTCAATTGGATGGAGTTTGTTTTCTAAACAACAATGGGAACCGTCGGTTGATTCCTTAAATCCCCCTTACCACCGACGATTCAAGGCCATCGAGCCTCCCCACGCGGTTGTTTTTCCTCTCCGATGAGCATCCGAGAGATCGTCGAGGTCCGGTGAGATTTTTGAAGGATTTCATTTAATTTTTTTTTTATTTGGATTGTTCGGTCGGTTTTTGGGTTGGGACCGTGGATCACCGTGGCTGCACCACCACCGTCCCGTCGAGGTCCGTCGAGGTCTCCCCGACAACCACCTCCCATGGCCGTCACCGGCAACCATGGGGGGAGACCAGTTCGGTTGAGGCCGAGGGGGGGCAATGGGGGGATGGTTCGGAAGAGAGAAAGAAAGGCAGAAAGAAAAAAAAAAAAAAAAGGGGGTGGGGGCTCTGTTCCGTGAGGAAAAAGAAAAGATTGAAAAAAAAAAGAAAAAAAAAGAAGAAAAGGAATATATATATATATATATATGAAGAGAGAGAGAAACCTACCTCTGTTGCCGGGGTGGTTCCCGGTGGCCGAAGCTGCCATCAGTGGCTCACCCGCGAGGTTCGTCACCATCGTGGGAGAGAAAGAGGAGAGAGAGAGAAGAGAGAGAAAGAAGAGTGAGAAAAAGGAGAGAGAAAGAGGAGAGGGAGGAAAGGTAAATTTCGGACCAGGATTAGAACTGGATTGATGAGAGTGCCCATGATAGTTTAGTTTCCATTTTAGTTTTTTTAAATAGGAATTAATTATATGTTTAAATTGTTGGTCAGGATTGTCATTGTCCTTGGAGGATCAGATCTAGGTTTGAATTGTATTTGTTGGTGGATTCTTTTCGGTAAGTTATCTTGACCTTTGATATTATATGCCAAATATGTTATGTATTTATGAATTATTAAAATACGTGTAATATATTTTAATTTGCATTGGATGCATACATTGTGTTGGTGTAGGTGGATTGTGTTGGTGTGGGTGCATTGTGTTGGTGTTGTCGCTCTCTAGTCCGACTATGATCATACGAGGATCTAGTCTCCTTGTGGGCCTCCAGCGGGGCGATCGCTGGCACGTGACCGATGAGCGGTATGTGAGTCACGAGCTAGTTGCCTTATTTTAGCATGCATGGCAGGCACATGCAGAGGATGCATGTTTCTCGTATGATACTCGAACTAGTTTTCTTTGTAGGCCTCCAGTGGGGCGATCACTGGTGCATGACCGGTTTCGGTATATGAGTTAGGATCTAGTCTCTTGTGGGGCAAGCCACGGGCCGATTGTGGCCATAGTCAAAAGGACTAGGAGAGTAAAGTAAATAGTTGGCCATCCATAGTCGTGTCGGTATCGGTATCGGTGTCGGTTGTGATTAAGTATGCATATTTGCATCATGTTGCTGGATATATATATTATTATATTGATGGACATCTTGTTGTATGGTGTGTTTGTGCTTGCTATTTATTAATGGCATATTTGTGTATGTATACTGGAGGTGTTGATAACTTAGCCTGTGTAGCTCATCCCTATTTTTCTATGTTTTTGTTACAAATATCGAAGATCAATTGGGCTTTGGGACCAGTCATTGAGGAGCTAGGGTTTAGGAGTTGATCTTTGAATTTATATTAAATTTTAGTTGAATTTTATGAAAATTTTTTGGAATCAATAAATAATTAGTGAAATTTGTTCCTTACCACTATTTGGATGTTGAATTGAAGATTAGGCCTTGCATGATCTCTAAGATAAAGCCTAGGGCTTCTACGGTCGGTCGTGTAACTGATCCAAGTTCTGGATTCAGGGCGTGACAGAGTGGTATCAGAGCAAAAGTTTAAGATCAGATGACTTAGTGAGAGGGGTAGATTAGGATTTTGATTGAATATTCCAGAGTAATTATCGATACTGATAATTTATTTAATCTTTTTTTGATAAGTGTATGTTATAGTTTCAAGGATTCTGCTAGTATAAGAGGTTGACATGAATAAAATGTTGGATTAAACTTTCCTAGCTTAATTTTGGAAGGATATTATCGAGACTAGATAATGGATATATGGAGGTGTATTTTGAGTTATGTATTTGTTAATTTCTGAATTATAAATTTGGGGACTGTTGCAATATGTTTATGATGCAGGACTTTAACGATATTAAGAGAGAGAATCTTTCGATTATATAATGGAAATGTGTTTGGGATAATGTATAGATTTGCAATTTGCTATTGGCAGATTAAAAGATATTATATGGACATGGCATGCATATCTTGGTAAAATTTTTTTGATAATTTATGTTAGTAATCTTGGATTGGATTCTATATATATATATATGTTGGAGATTATTGGATATGTTAAACTTCAAGTCAAGTTTAAGATTTGTGAGAAAATTTAGATTATTTTGTTACTGATGTTTCATTTAGCAAAGAGATAGATATTGAAAGACTTATATGGTTTTAGTTTATGAGGGATATCCTTGTCTGAAATTCATCTAATGGAGTTAGAGGATTTGAAAATTTATATCAGGGTGTGCAGTTGTGACTAAAGATATTAGGATCAATTTAAAGTATATTATGATGGATGAATGTGAGCACTTATTGGGATTATTGAATTTAGGCCAAATGATATATATGAGTTTTGGATCATGTATATTTGAGTTTCAGAAGACCTAAATTTGTTTTTAAATTTCGAGGACGAAATTTTTGTTAGGAGGGGAGAATATGAGACCCATGTTTTGGGCCTTGTGGGCTGCCGACTTCACCCGAAACCCAGAAAAAAAAAATGAACGGAGAAGCCGAACAGGGGAACCCGATCCTTCCTTATCCGGTCGAAGTTCTTGCCGGTGTTTTCGTGAGAGGAGTCGTGAGGGGAGAGGGAACTGGCCGGCGATGTCCGTGAGGGATTGGGACTCAATTGGATGGAGTTTGTTTTCTAAACAACAATGGGAACCGTCGGTTGATTCCTTAAATCCCCCTCACCACCGACGATTCAAGGCCATTGAGCCTCCCCACGCGGTTGTTTTTCCTCTCCGATGAGCATTCGAGAGATCGTCGAGGTCCGGTGAGATTTTTGAAGGATTTCATTTAATTTTATTTTTATTTGGATTGTTCGGTCGGTTTTTGGGTTGGGACCGTGGATCACCGTGGCTGCACCACCACCGTCCCGTCGAGGTCCGTCGAGGTCTCCCCGACAACCACCTCTCATGGCCGTCACCGGCAACCATGGGGGGAGACCAGTTCGGTTGAGGCCGAGGGGGGCAATGGGTGGATGGTTCGGAAGAGAGAAAGAAAGGCAGAAAGAAAGAAAAAAAAAGGGGGTGGGGGCTCTGTTCCGTGAGGAAAAAGAAAAGATTGAAAAAAAAAAGAAAAAAAAAGAAGAAAAGGAATATATATATATATATATATATATATATATATATATATATATATGAAGAGAGAGAGAGAAACCTACCTCTGTCGCCGGGGTGGTTCCCGGTGGCCGGAGCTGCCATCGATGGCTCACCCGCGAGGTCCCTCACCATCGTGGGAGAAAAGAGGAGAGAGAGAGAAGAGAGAGAAAGAAGAGTGAGAAAAGGAGAGAGAAAGAGGAGAGGGAGGAAAGGTAAATTTCGGACCAGGATTAGAACTGGATTGATGAGAGTGCCCATGATAGTTTGTTTCCATTTTAGTTTTATTAAATAGGAATTAATTATATGTTTAAATTGTTGGTCAGGATTGTCATTGTCTTTGGAGGATCATATCTAGGTTTGAATTATACTTGTTGATGGATTCTTTTCGGTAAGTTATCTTGACCTTTGATATTATATGCCAAATATATTATGTATTTATGAATTATTAAAATACGTGTAATATATTTTAATTTGCATTGGATTGTATTGGATTGCATTGGATGCATACATTGTGTTGGTATGGGTGGATTGTGTTGGTGTGGGTGCATTGTGTTGGTGTAGGTGTATTGTGTTGGTGTTGTCGCTCTCTAGTTCGACTATGATGATATGAGGATCTAGTTTCTTTGTGGGCCTCCAGCGGGGCGATCGCTGGCACGTGACCGATGAGCGGTATGTGAGTCAGGAGCTAGTTGCCTTATTTTAGCCATGCGTGGCAGGCACATGCAGAGGATGCATGTTTCTCGTGTGATACTCAGAGCTAGTTTTCCTTGTAGGCCTCCAGTGGCGCGATCACTGGCGCATGACCGGTTTCGGTATGAGTTAGGATCTAGTCTCTTGTGGGGCGAGCCACGGTCCGATTGTGGCCATAGTCAAAAAGACTAGGAGAGTAAAGTAAATGGTTGGCCATCCATAGTCGTGTCGGTATCGGTATCGGTGTCGGTTGTGATTAAGTATGCATATTTGCATCATGTTGCTGGATATATATATTATTATATTGATGGACATCTTGTTGTATGGTGTGTTTGTGCTTGCTATTTATTAATGGCATATTTGTGTATGTATACTGGAGGTGTTGATAACTTACTGGGCCTGTGTAGCTCATCCCTATTTTTCTATGTTTTTGTTACAGATATCGAAGATCAATTGGGCTTTGGGACCAGTCAGTGAGGAGCTAGGATTTAGGTGTTGATCTCTGAATTTATATTAAATTTTAGTTAAATTTTATGAAAAATTCTTGGAATCAATAAATAATTAGTGAAATTTGTTCCTTACCACTATTTGGATGTTGAATTGAAGATTAGGCCTTGCATGATCTCTAGGATAAATCTAGGGCTTATGCCGCAGGTCGCATAGCCGATCCAGGTTCTGGATTCGGGGCGTGACAGAGTGGTATCAGAGCAAAGGTTTAAGATCAGATGACTTAGTGAGAGTGGGGTAGAATTAGGATTTGATTGAATATTCCAGAGTAATTATCGATACTGATAATTTATTTAATCTTTTTTTGATAAGTATATGTTATAGTTTCAAGGATTCTGCTAGTATAAGAGGTTGACATGAATAAAATGTTGGATTAAACTTTCCTAGCTTAATTTTGGAAGGATATTATCGAGACTAGATAATGGATATATGGAGGTGTATTTTGAGTTATGTATTTGTTAATTTCTGAATTATAAATTTGGGGACTGTTGCAATATGTTTATGATGCAGGACTTTAACGATATTAAGAGAGAGAATCTTTCGATTATATAATGGAAATATGTTTGGGATAATGTATAGATTTGCAATTTGCTATTGGCAGATTAAAAGATATTATATGGACATGGCTTGCATATCTTGGTAAAATTTTTTTGATAATTTATGTTAGTAATCTTGGGTTGGATTCTATATATATATATATGTTGGAGATTATTGGATATGTTAAACTTCAAGTCAAGTTTAAGATTTGCTAGAAAATTTAGATTATTTTGTTACTGTTGTTTCATTTAGCAAAGAGATAGATATTGAAAAACTTATATGGTTTTAGTTTATGAGGGATATCCTTGTTTGAAATTCATCTAATGGAGTTAGAGGATTTGAAAATTTATATCAAGGTGCGCAGTTGTGACTAAAGATATTAAAATCAATTTAAAGTGTATTATGATGGATGAATGTGAGCTCTTATTGGGATTATTGAATTTGGGCCAAATGGTATATATGAGTTTTGGATCATGTATATTTGAGTTTCGGAAGACCTAAATTTGTTTTTAAATTTCGAGGACGAAATTTTTGTTAGGAGGGGAGAATGTGAGACCCGTGTTTTGGGCCTTGTGGGCTGAAGTCGGCAACCCTTGCCGACTTCACCCGAAACCCAGAAAAAAAAAATGAACGGGGAAGCCGAACAGGGAACCCGATCCTTCCTTATCCGGTCGGAGTTCTCGCCGGTGTTTTCGTGAGAGGAGTCGTGAGGGGAGAGAGGGAACTGGCCGATGATGTCCGTGAGGGATTGGGATTCAATTGGATGGAGTTTGTTTTCTAAACAACAATGGGAACCGTCGGTTGATTCCTTAAATCCCCTTACCACCGACGATTCAAGGCCATCGAGCCTCCCCACGCGGTTGTTTTTCCTCTCCGATGAGCATCCGAGAGATCATCGAGGTCCGATGAGATTTTTGAAGGATTTCATTTAATTTTTTTTTATTTGGATTGTTCGGTCGATTTTTGGGTTGGGACCGTGGATCACCGTGGCTGCACCACCACCGTCCCGTCGAGGTCCGTCGAGGTCTCCCCGACAACCACCTCCCATGGCCGTCACCGGCAACCATGGGGGAGACCAGTTCGGTTGAGGCCGAGGGGGGGCAATGGGGGGATGGTTCGGAAGAGAGAAAGGCAGAAAGAAAGAAAAAAAAAAAAAGGGGGTGCGGGCTCTGTTCCGTGAGGAAAAAGAAAAGATTGAAAAAAAAAAAGAAAAAAAAAAGAAGAAAAGGAATATATATATATATATGAAGAGAGAGAGAAACCTACCTCTGTTGCCGGGGTGGTTCCCGGTGGCCGAAGCTGCCATCAGTGGCTCACCCGCGAGGTTCGTCACCATCGTGGGAGAGAAAGAGGAGAGAGAGAGAAGAGAGAGAAAGAAGAGTGAGAAAAAGGAGAGAGAAAGAGGAGAGGGAGGAAAGGTAAATTTCGGACCAGGATTAGAACTGGATTGATGAGAGTGCCCATGATAGTTTAGTTTCCATTTTAGTTTTTTTAAATAGGAATTAATTATATATTTAAATTGTTGGTCAGGATTGTCATTGTCCTTGGAGGATCAGATCTAGGTTTGAATTGTATTTGTTGGTGGATTCTTTTCGGTAAGTTATCTTGACCTTTGATATTATATGCCAAATATGTTATGTATTTATGAATTATTAAAATACGTGTAATATATTTTAATTTGCATTGGATGCATACATTGTGTTGGTGTAGGTGGATTGTGTTGGTGTGGGTGCATTGTGTTGGTGTTGTCGCTCTCTAGTCCGACTATGATCATACGAGGATCTAGTCTCCTTGTGGGCCTCCAGCGGGGCGATCGCTGGCACGTGACCGATGAGCGGTATGCGAGTCACGAGCTAGTTGCCTTATTTTAGCCATGCATGGCAGGCACATGCAGAGGATGCATGTTTCTCGTATGATACTCGAACTAGTTTTCTTTGTAGGCCTCCAGTGGGGCGATCACTGGTGCATGACCGGTTTCGGTATATGAGTTAGGATCTAATCTCTTGTGGGGCAAGCCACGGGCCGATTGTGGCCATAGTCAAAAGGACTAGGAGAGTAAAATAAATGGTTGGCCATCCATAGTCGTGTCGGTATCGGTATCGGTGTCGGTTGTGATTAAGTATGCATATTTGCATCATGTTGCTGGATATATATATTATTATATTGATGGACATCTTGTTGTATGGTGTGTTTGTGCTTGCTATTTATTAATGGCATATTTGTGTATGTATACTGGAGGTGTTGATAACTTACTGGGCCTGTGTAGCTCATCCATATTTTTCTATGTTTTTGTTATAGATATCGAAGATCAATTGGGCTTTGGGACCAGTCAGTGAGGAGCTAGGATTTAGGTGTTGATCTTTGAATTTATATTAAATTTTAGTTGAATTTTATGAAAAATTCTTGGAATCAATAAATAATTAGTGAAATTTATTCCTTACCACTATTTGGATGTTGAATTGAAGATTAGGCCTTGCATGATCTCTAGGATAAAACCTAAAATTTATGCGGCCAGTCGCGTAGCCGATCCAGGTTCTGGATTCGGGGCGTGACACGTACGGCCCAGCAAAACTCAAACCAAAATCCCGATTTCCCTAAAAATTAAATTAAGGCAAACAGACTCACCGATGTTTGAAGGGGCCCTCCGCCGCTCGCCGGAGAGGAAGAACGATGGCTTGGAAGGGTTTGAAGAGCTTGATTGGTCGACGTTGAAGGAAGATTTAAAGAGAACTCCCGACGGCTTTTCCTCGCTGTTTGGGGAGCAAACACTGCCCGATCGGAGTTTCAGCCCACTCCAACCACGATGCCAACAGAGTCCCTCTACTCCACGGCCTCTCCTCCATCTTTTCCAGCAAAAAATCTGACCGAATAGGGGATAACGAAAGTCCCCTGTTCCGGTCTCTGTACCTTTTTTTGCTTCGTTGAGCCGGCAGTACTTGCCAACTTTGGCCCAAAGCTAGTTTTCACATCATGTTTTCTTAAGGTCTTGGACAATCCTAGCACAAAATCCATACTAAGATCTTGCCAAAGATAGTCAAGTATAGATAAAGGGGTATACAAGCCAGTGTTTTGTTTTTGCTGTTTGGCAACAGCACAAGTTCGATACCTAGCCATAATTTGGGCAACATCCGTTTTTAGACTTGGCCAATAGAACTGGCCTTCAATAACTAGAATGGCCTTGTTCTTACCGAAATGACCAGCTAGACCTCCTGCATGGATTTTTCAAACTAAACATTCTCTAAGGAAAGTACTGAGAATACACAACTTGTTGTCTTTAAAGAGATAGCCATCTTGCAGGGTATACTCACTATATAAACTAGATGGTCCTTGTTTGATAGATTGATAGGTCTCACTAAAGTCGGGACAAGTTTCGTATTCATTCTTCAGTTTGTCAAATCCTACGACTTTAGTACTAACAGAGTTTAGGAGCATGGATCGACGGCTAAGGGCATCAGCGATCTTATTTTCAGTACCAGCATGATGTTTCAGAATAAAGGTGTAAGCTTGAAGTATTATATCCACTTACCATGCCTAGGTTTCAGTTTCTTCTGGGAATTAAGGAATCAGAGTGCTTCATGATCAGAGTATAAAACAAACTCCTATGGTAGAAGGTAATGTCTCCAATATCTCAAGGCTTGCACTACCACATAAAACTCTTTATCATAGGTCGAGTACCTAAGCTTAGCCTCATTCAATTTCTCACTAAAGAAGGCTATGGGATAACTTTCTTGATTTAGGACTCCTATACCAATTCCAAAAGCATCACAAGCAACCTTAAAAACTTTGAAAAAAATCGGGTAACCTCAAAATGGGTGCTTGGGTCATCTTTTCCTTAATGTCTAGGAAGGCTTTATTTGCAGCTTTGGTCCACTCAAAGTTTTCCTTCCTAATGCAGTCAGTGATGGGTGCAACAATTGAGCTAAATTCCCGAATAAATCGTTTATAGAAGGTAGCTAGGCCATGGAAGCTACGCATGTCATATATACTAGTAGGTACTGGCCACTCAATTATGGACTTAATCTTTTCCGAATTAGCTGATACTCCTTCGAGGATCACTACAAATCCTACGAAGATAACTCTATAGGTCAAGAACTTGCATTTCTTCGAATTGGCATAGAAGCTATCTTTCCTAAGGACTTGACAGACTTGTCGATATGGTTTAGGTGGTCTTCCTTAGTCCTATTGTAGATCAAGATATCATCAAAATAAATCACAACAAATTTTTCAATGAACACTTTTAGGACTTGAGTCATGATCCTCATGAAAGTACTAGGTGCGTTGGACAACCCAAAAGGCATTACTACCCATTTATAAAGACCATTCTTAGTTTTAAAAGCTGTTTTTCACTCATCCCCATGTCTGATCCTAACTTGGTGATAGCCACTCTTATGGTCAATCTTAGAAAAAATGGTTGCTCCGTCCATCATGTCTAGCATGTCATCCAAACGGGGAATGAGGAACTATACTTAACTGTTATCTTATTTATGGCACGACTATTAACACACATTCTTCAAGTGCCATCTTTCTTAGGGGTTAAAAGGGTAGTTACTGCACATGGACTTAGACTCTCCCTAATAAATTCTTTTCTTAGGAGTTCTCCAACTTATTTTTGCAATTCTAAGTACTCAGTGGGATTCATCCTATAATATGGGAGGTTCAGCAAAGTGGCTGCTGGGACTAGATCTATGGCATGTTGTATGTCCGTTAAAGGTGGTAGGTGGTCAAGAAGATCTTCAGGAAATATATCTTGGAATTCTGTCGAAAACTCCATAACTTCATGAGGGTGTTCCTTTTGGGGGTGGCCATGAACTTCTTTAGTGGTCAAAATCCAAACCGGTGAACCCTCAGTAATCTCACGCTCCAGTTCTTTAGCATTGATCAAATTTAACCCTGGTTTCTTCTCTTTTAGGTTGCAAGATCCCCTCTTGATATTATCCTTAGGTGGGGTTGGGTTTATCACAATCTTCTTCCCATGGTACTTAAAAGAATATGAATTGGATCGGCCATACAGGGTAGCATCATGGTCATATAGCCACGGTCTATCTAAGATAATACTACTAACTCCTATAGGAAGGACATCACACCATACCTTTTCTTGATAGGATTGAAGTTGGATCATGACTTAGCATCTAAGTTTGATGGGAATAGAAGTTGAGTCTATTTTGGACACCTTATAGGGATTAGGATGGGGAACAGGGGATAAACCTAGGATTTTGACAACACTGGTTGAGATGGCATTCACGCAACTCCCACTATCTATGATGATCTTACATACCTTGTCCCCTAACTTCACAAATGTCTGTAGAATGTTGGTCCTACGCCAATCCTCTTGTTCCTGGGTTTGGATCAAGATACATCTAACAACTCCTAATAGATCAAATGACTCAAAGATTTCATCTCCTTCATATTCATCCACCAAATGTACTCCCGCTTCATACACTTCCTCTTCAAACTCATCAGTAGGTTCAGAATCTTCTTCCTCTAGCTCTCCTATTTATAGGGATCGGGTTGGGCATTGACTAGCATAGTGTCCCAATTTATGACATCTAAAACAAGCAGTATTAGGATTGGGATTAAGATTTCACTGAACTTCATGTGCCTTACCCTTATCATCCTTACGGAGTAATGGGGTTCTAGGATTGGGCCGGCTTGGGTGTACTTGGCTAGATCCTGATTTTTGATTAAGGGTACTAATCCTAGTGGATTCAGGTCGATGGGTTATGGGTCCCCTCTAAAATCTCTCATAGTCTTAGCTATCTAATAAGCCTGTTCGAGATCATGGACCTCTCTCAAAAATAATTATCTCTGAATGTCCTCACGTAGTCCAGCCCTTAACCTAGATAGGGTCATAGTTTCAGACTATCTATACTACACTTCATGACAAATTCATCAAATTTGGCTATGTACTCAGATACAGTCCTGTTTCCCTGACTCAGCCTTTGCCATTGATCTAAAAGTCTCTGGTGATAGGATATGGGGAGGTACTTTTCCCTAAGCTTAAGCTTCATGGCTCTCCAAATAGCTATGGGTATCTTTCCTCTTTTCTTAGTCATCCTTTCAACATTCCCCCAATATAGTCTAGCCTGGCGAACTAACCTGAGCTTAGCAAACTTGAACTTCTTCTCTTCAGACATTTCATACCACTCAAAGTATTGGTCCATATCTCCCTTCCAATCAATGTAAACCTTAGGATCAAGACTACCATCAAATGTAGGTGCCTCTAACCTAATGTTCCTAATGGCTCTCTCATCTTGGTCCATGAAATCATGATTGGGTCTCCTCTGATTAAGCTCCAAGATTGGGTCATGGCGTGGGGCTCTTCTAGGGTTGGGAGGTGTGGGAAAAGGTGTCTCAAGTTCAGTTTCAGTATGGGTCTCATGGATTCTCTCTAGGTTTCCAACACGCTCCTCCATTTGATTAAACCTATTGTTCATTTGGGCATTCAATTGGGCAAACTGTTCAATCATGGTCCTCAGTAAGGTTTCAAAGTTAGACTCCATGGTTAGGCTGAGTTGGGGTTGAGTCTACTGGTATTGGACTCCTGATCTAGTGGTCATGCAGCAAGCACACAAATCGTTCTAGGATTTTGCTAGACCTAACAGCTCAAGTAGAATGAGTCAGCTCAACTTACAACCAAGTCAACAGTTATCATTTCCACTGGCCAGGTAAGAGGTGAGAGTGTGGGAGGCTCCCCCTGCTCTCAGAGGGTCCTAATTAAGTAACCACAGCTTCGCTTAAAATGTTTGCCTCTGGACCCCTAGCCTAGACACCAATTTCAAGAGATAAGTAATGAATTGAGTGCACTAGCTTTCTCATAATACCATGAACTGGACCTGTTGGTATCCCTAGTTCGATTAGGTTGCTACTCAATTTTAATTAGGCTTGGGTTCGTGACGAGGGTAATTGTTTTGGGCCAAGGAAAGGTGATGAAATCCTTTCCTTATCTGAGATAGAGAGATTGTCCTAGAGTGGATTCAATTATTCAGGCACACATATGAAAACCTAAAGTAAGACATGCAGGTTTTTTATGTATTTTTCAGTTCTGAAATTAAGAGAAAAATGGAGATTTAATGAGGACTAACTAGATGAATGATGGATGCAAAGATAAGTGATAAACAAAAAGGTTTTAATGAGAACAAGTCCTAGGTTTAGACTACTATGCAGAAATTTCAGCATGCAGAATTTTCAAAGTACTATGCATGAACATGTCCTAAACCATGCTCTGATACCAAACTAATGCAGGATGAAACATGCTAGAGATTATCATAAAGAAATTGCAGTTCTAGAGAGCAATAAGTTCAGATTTTTATGATGGTTTTGTTCTCGAAAAAGGTTAAGAACAAGCAAGGGTTGTCATGTGAAGATTAAAGTACTACCCGCAGATTAAGAATCAACTAAGTAATAAAGAAAATAGGATCCTAGGATTGAGAAACCACTATTTAGAACATGCTCATCTTTAACAAAACATAACTTGTGAGAAGGGAGGGGTTTGCATACCTGGCAATGATGGTCTCCTTCTCGAAAGATGGGCTCACACAGCTCTCGGGATTGGCACCTGGAAGAAGAAGCCTATCACCCACGGATGTCCCAGCTTTTCTTCTGATGGTTCTGAAGGCAAGGAGGCCTTCTTTTGAGGACCGTAGCACCTAAGGGATCCTGCAAACATCAAGGATTAGTGACATGTGAGGTAGAAAAAAATATGGAATAGAGGGTTGGAAGCAGGGAAGAGGCAGAAGAAAAGGCTGATGGGGCTTGGTATGGAGAAGGGGTTGGCGGCCTAGTGGGGGAGAAGATGCCTAGATGCTTGGTGTTTGGAGATGCCTGGTGGCTGTGGAGGTGGCGGCTAGGGTTTAGGACTTGGAACTGGTGTTGGGCCTCTCACCCTCTCTCTCACGGAGTGTCAATGCTCACAAGCACAGGTAAATTAGAAGAAGACTGTTTTTTTTTCATTCATCAAATTCTAACTTACAAGAGGGAGGAGGGGTATTTATAATTCACCTAGATCTCTTGGACTCCCTTTCAAAGTTGAATTGTTTACATGGAATAAAGAGAGAAAAGAGGGGGCGCCGCATATTTTCCATCTTTGTTGGTTATACATGGAAATAAGGAGAGAAGAAAATCTGGGGCTCCTGCATGCTTTCTTTCTTTGCTTGGGGCACTTTGCATGGAATAAAGAGGGGGTTGCTTAGGCGCCACTCTTTCCTTTTTGGCTGGAGTGGTTGCATGAAACAGGGGTTTGCTGGGGCGCCACTTTCCTTCCATATTTGCTTGGGCGGCTTGAGTGGGGACCAGGGGAGGTGGCGCATGAAGTCTCCTCTTCCTTCTTTGCTTCAGTAGGGGCCAATGGAGGTGGCGCAGGATAATCCTTTATCTTGAAGTGGGGTCCAGTGGCTCTCTTCTTGGACTTGACTTGAATGAAAGAAAATTACAGGACTGAAGATGGACTCACTTGACTGGACAAATGGACTCAACTTCATCACATGGACTCAATTGACAAATGGACTCAACTTCATCACATGGACTCAATTGACTCAGCTTTATTGCAAGACTCAATTGACTCAAAATGAGAACAAATGGACTTAGTTGACTTAACTCTAAGACTGATAGGACTCAAAACTGATGGACCCGAATGCCTAAGTAATCCATAAAGAGTTCTGAATTGGGTGCAGCCTCTTTCTAATCCTGGTGCCCGCACCATCTCCATATATGTATCCAATACAGATTCTTAGAGCTGGACTTGAGGACTAGGTAACATAGCATATAATTCATGCCACATAGGCCGTAAAAATCTAGAATCTGGCCAGAAGTACTGAGTTGACCTTTGTATGTCAGTACTTTTCCAACTGAAAACCTGTTAGACCTGTTTATTTACCTGACTTTTACTAATATTGGATCATTATCTCTAATTCCTGCAACTAATAGCTGAACACCATAGTCCCTGTTGATAAGTTAAATTTAAGTTGCTATTATGTTACTTTCTGAAAGTTTTTAGCTAATTGTTTTTAACATTATAGATATTGGCCGTGAAAAAGAATATTGAAGAGGTACAGGGAAAATATAACTATCCATGGGGGCAGCAATTGTTGATACACAATGGGAAGGTCTGGAAAGATGAGAGTACATTGGAAGAAAACAAAGTTAATGAAGATGGATTTCTTGTTGTGATGCTTCTAAGGTATTTGAATTTTTGTTTACGTATTTTTCCATAGAAAATCAGTGATCTTTCTGCAATTACTTATAATTAAGTTGTTTTCTTTGGTATCTTAATCCTGAAGATTACAAATTATATTAAAGGTGCATACTAGTACTGCTATCATTACTAAAACAAACATTGCCTTGGCATTTTGCTTTCAGTAAATGATGAATTATGCTTTTTTAGAATGTTATTCTTATATAACATTTTAGTCAATCATCAGGAGGATCTTTTAGTTTCAGTTGTGGATCAGGCTAATTCAAAATCTCTATAAAATCATGCAATTGTGCAAATGGGCCCATGGTGGCACCCGTCCTTCATGTGAGAAGTTGGCAGTTCGAATTCTAATGGTGTTGTTTGTCAAGTATTTGACCCACGTTATTCTAATATTAATTCATATGCTCATCTATCATGGGTTTGTATCTGTTTTGTCTTCCCTCCCTCACTTTTCGTTGAAACACTTCAGCACCTGTTTGATTGCCTTAGGTTATTTTCATCATTTCCTAGCCTTAATAAAAGTAATTGTTTGATGTAACATATATCTCCCACACTTATTTTATCAGTTAATGAGAACTTCTTTTCCATGGTTGGTTTGAAGGAATAAACTGGTAAATGTGTCAAATTGTTATTTTTCTTATCGGTTTGTCCATACAGAAGTTATTATATGTGCTCTGTTGTGAACATATTAGCAACTACTGGATCAAATCCATTCTTTTGAGGAGTTAGAAATGTCTATGCTTCTGAATTGAGTGAGTCCAAAGGTGGAATCATTGGCTGTTATCATGAGGATGATGGATATAATTTATTGCACCATCGTATGGAAGTGGTACAGGCATATAGCTTGATGAGTTTATTCATCCATACTCACGTTCAAAAACCTATTAAACTGACCTGATAAGAAAATATTTAAAATTTCACATTTTCATTTTGATAAAATACATCTCAAATCTTTCTTCTTTTGCATGGTATTAGAAAGAGTAGCTCAGGAGGAACCCTGCTAAATCATTTATACACTAGAACACTAAAATTTTGACAAGCTTAAACTTAGTATATTCTAAACCATGAAGCCTTTTTCTTTCAAAAGAATAACAGAACCTTACTAACCATTATTTGATTTATAGGCAAATCTTAATACAACCAAAGAGGAAAGTTAATGCTAGACCTAACTCAGAGAATTTTGGCTCTAAAAGGTAAAAAACACAAGTTTTGCTTGAAATGGGACTATGGGAGAATGTAATGGGAAAAAGAATTGCAAAAAGAAAGAAATTGAAAATACCAGGGCAGACAATCATCTTAGTTATTTTCCAACTTACCTTTGGTTTTGTTGCTCTTGGTGTATGAATTGACTCCTGTCAATATTGGTACATGGGAGGGAGTGCCATGACCTTTAAGTGGTCGGCTTGTTCCCAAAATGTAGTTGTCACTATTTCTTTCCTAATAAAGCTCATAGCTTTTAATATATCAATTGTAATGCCTTTAGTGTTGACTCATGTATGTCAGCAATGGAACCTAAGACTGATTAACTTATGTTATATTTGAAACAGTATCCGAATTATGTTGTTCCATTGAAAAGGTAATGGTCATACATATCCCATGGTGGGTTAGTGCTCCATTAGAAAAAAATTCATTCCGAGGACTAGCAAGAAATATAGGAATAATAACTACAAAAAAGGAAAAAAGTAGCTACATGTATTGTACTGTCCATGCCCATGTTCCAGAACTTAAGAGTGTTTGGATACTTGCAACTGGGTGTAAGCGAACCTCAGTTGCAGGAGGTGGCCTTTTCCCAGTGTTCAGATTGCTGTGAGCTGACCAAAATCCTGCACGTCAAATTGCATTTGGGCAATATTTTGTATTATGGCCAAATTGGCTGTCAGACGTATTGCTGCAATTATAAAAAGCTTCAGAGGCATCTTTATGACAGGTTTTAAGTCCCAACAAGGACAGTGGTTGGTAGAGATATAAGTAATATTGCTTTAATAGTACAAACAAATATAGTTACAGTTTTCAATTACAAACAAACAAACATGAGATCTTGTCCAGCAACAACTGCAAATTTATTGAGCTTTACTGGAAATGTAGTTGCAAATGCAGCAACTACGATTGCATGTAACCCCAGCTAGATTCATTTCCCAACTACAGGTAGTGAAACATTACCTCAGTGAAATTTTCCCATTTTGGTTCTCCAAAGGTTTAACAATATCAAAATAAAAATGCTCTGTGGCTTTCTCAATCTACAAATTTGAGCCCCTCTCTTTATGTGGACTTTTCTCAGGTAGTGATTATGCATGCATATATCATCTTGGTTGGTTTGATGTGCTGTCCCTCAATCAGTTTAACTCTTAGATTTCTTTTGTTGCACTCATAGCCCTATGCTATGTTTCTAGTTTCACTGCAAACTTACCCCACTATATCCTAGTTTTATCATTATCCTACCTTATCATTCTTGTCTCATCCCCAGCCACCGTATATTTAAAACTTATTGCTCATGATGTAGAAATATATTATTCATGCCTGCTTTATATAAGAATATGTGATAGTGCCTTGAAATGACTTCTTAGTTTGACTGTCTCCTCACATTTATGATAATTTATTTACACCTCTCAAGGACATAACTGCTGTGAGTTCTTCATGCACTGCAAGTGTTTGAGGCGTAGATGCTTAGGGTTCTTATGGATATTATGGTTGAAGTCTTCATAACTCTACTTGCCTAGAAAATTAAAAGAAGAAAATTAGCCTTTAAAAGAATTGGATTCCTTTAAAATAACAGTAACAAGATTGCTGGGCATTATCTGGGGTGCTTGATCCTAGGAGACAATATGGGCATCCATTAGTTGGGTTCTTCACCCCATGCAAAATAGGTATTATTGAGGACAAACAAATCTTCACAAGTTTTATGCTCAATTCCTACCTATATAAGAATTATAAAGAATTCTTAGTTTCTGCATGATGCACTTCATCATACCTTACCCTTCTTACCAAACTGAAAATTTCACTTCATGGGAAACCTTTCTTTGTTTTTTCTCTAGTATGGCATTGCTATCTTCTATCATTTTTGTTGCAAGCTTTTATTTTGCTTTTTTTTTTTTGTCCCCCTCAAGTTTATTCAGTTGTTGCTTTGGCATCCCTTCAGAGCAAAACTTCAGGCACAGCTGAAGCCTCATCCACTGCTTAGGTATCATTCCACACATCATCATTGTTCTCCCTTCATTGTAAATTTCTATGGTGTAATATTTCTTCAGTGTTAGTGATATAAAAAATCTGCTTCAAACAGCCCTCAGCTACATCTCCAGCCCCTCGTCCTGCCCCTAGCAACTCTCATGCACAAGCTCCGTGAGTTGCTATTTAGCTGTGCTGCTGCTTGTCCATTCTTTTATATTTTTCAATATCACTCACGTTGAACAAGGATTAACAAAGCTGGCACCAATTATCTGGGATGAGACTTATTGTTGTTTATCAAGGTTTTTCATGTTTCTCTGCTTCTTTTACAGGGGCTTAACCAATGTTATAACAGGCACTGAAAGAGCAACAACAGAGTATGGATTCTCTTTGTTGATAGTAATCATTTGATTATTGTGGTTTTTGTATGGTTTTTTCCACTTGCAAATGAACACAACTACACAAAAGATGACTCACAATATTATAAAGAAGTGTAGTCCGTTCATGTTTACTCATGTATTTGATTTTTCCTCTTGCAAATGAACACAATTACACAAGATAACTCACAATATTAAAGTGTAGTCCATTCATGTTTACTCCTGTACTTCTTGTCTAACTTCTAATTTTTTTTCTGGAGAATATGCTTGTGATCTTAATGAATAGGAAATATTGTTGTATCAATTTATGTGCTGACCTGCTGCATTTGCATGATTCGTGGGCTTCACTTTGCTTGTTTGTTGAAGATGTTGAACTTCTTGAGTTCTTTGTCCCTGTAATTGCTGGTCCGTGACTTTCCATGGTGTTGGCATTTGTCATTTCATTTGTTAGATTTCATATTCTACTGAAGGACCTTTTAGTACATTAAATGCTTGCACTTTGTATTGTATGTGTTGCACGTTCGTGTAGAGCCAAAAACATGCATTTTTTCTTATCTCAGTCTTAAGAGGGCTCAAACTTCCAAGGAGAAATTATTCCTAAGTTCAGAAGCAGTTAAGTTAAAGTAGCAGTTGCTAGTTCTTTATTTAAACTGAAGTGGGAAACATGCTTTCTTGCATTTCTCTGGGTTTAAATATTTTAGCAATTGAACATGGAGTCAATTTAATATATACTTGGCTATTTAATATATTCTTGCATTTCTCTGGGTTTAGATAAAGGAGAGCTTATGGTGGGATGGAAGAAAATTTCATGATCACTTTTTAAAAAGAGTTATTGTTTACATGCTTTTGGAGATTTTTAATTTTTAAAGTGAATCGAGACACCTTGGTTTTCAAGAACATGTAAAATCACATAATCGTCCCATGTTAGATTTAAATGCTGGACTGATTTACAAGAGCAACTTATGGTGAAAACTAACTCTTCACTATTATTATCTTATTTCTGTCAGCACTTCTTGTTATTTCTTAAAAAAACATCCTGTAATGACTGCCCCTATAATATTACTCCATGAGGATATGCGATAATGTCTACTGAAATTATAGATTTAGGATAAAGTTTCTCTTTCCTCTTTGGATAAGCTTTTGTGACAAAGGTAAATGTGTATGCTTAGTTGTGTAAATTATAGAGTTTCGCTTCTTCATTGCAGGGTTCCTGCTAATGTTCGTGGCCAGCTGCATCCAATTTAGTTACAGGGAGTGATATTGAGTCAGTGGTTCAGCAATTGATGGATATGGGTGGTGGGAACTGGGGAAAAGATACTGTTCTCCATGCACTTTGTGCTGCTTACAACAACCCAGAGCATGCTGTGTATTCTGTATGTAATAGAAACTTCTTTTAGTACTTTGGGATGTGAGCAGGCAACAATTTTAGGATGATAGAGATGATATTTTGCATCTCATGTCAGGGTATTCCTGCTACAGCAGAAGTTGCTGTTCCAATTGGTAACATTTCTTCAGCACAAGCATCTGGTCAAGACACAATGGAATCAACTGCAGTGGGGCCTCACTTCTCTCTGGAGTACCAAATTCTGCACCTTTAGATATGTTTCCACAGGTCCCTTTTTTTTTCTTGCTATCATGTTTTCCTTGCCCTTCTCAAGCACATAAAGTTTTGGCTGAATGAATTCATATACAACAGGGGACTCCAAGTATCGGTGCAGGTACTGGGGATGGATCTTTGGATTTCCTTGGACATAATCAACAGGTATACCATTGAAGCCTCATATTTTTTATATCTTAATTGTATTTTTGCTTTAAAATATGATCTATTCTATTTGTATTTGCTAATCCATTCATATACACAATTAATGCAAGATAATATTGTAAATCATTTTCTATACATACATATACTGTATATGTATGATTTTGCCTCTTTCTGGCAGCATCCATCTTCAATAAACAGAACGTGTCAAATGTTTGGCACTGAAATGTGATCCAAAACTATAACTTATTTATTTCTGTGCTTTCGAAGGAATCATTAAAAAAAAATTATAGACAAATAATTATTATTTTTTCTCTGATATTCATTGTGCATTCATGGTGGCTTCTGTTTTCCTCTTTCCAACATGAACCCAACTCAGTCGTTCCAAGAAGTCTGTCAATCATCTTGCACTGTCCACTAGTAGTAGGGATTCTAAGCATTCAGAACCTTATAGTAGTTGGATACTTGTGACATCTGGGAATCTCCCTTCTGCTAGTTGTGGCTGAATTAGTCATGGTTACATGGTGATTCAGAGCCTTTCAAGTTTGAAATATAACTCTTAATGATAAAAAAACAATAAATCATCTGAATGCTGGTCTTGGATTCATGGTATAATATTTGACAGTTCTCTGGGTCTGGGTATTATGGAAGGATCTGCAAGTTTGAAATATCACTCTTAATGATAAAAAACAATGAATCAACCGAATGCCAGTCTTGGATTCATAATATAATATTTGAAGATTCTCTGGTTACTATGGAGGGATATGTCTCCATGTCCCTTTTTTGAATGTGGGCTATGTAAGTTGCCAGTATAGATATGCTACATGATATCGTGTAATGTTATCAATGTATGTGCATGTCACCTTGTGCATGCTCGTGTCAAGCTGGTCCTTTTTTTTCACCAAGTGAGAACTTGGACACTAGGCTACCTCATCTGTATATATCATGTACATGAGTTGGAACCATATTACTTGGGATTTTCAATTTCTTTTTGGATGAGAGGTAGGGGGAGAAGTTGGAGAGATCAAGAATATAAATTATTTATATTAGTGGAATTCAATATCTTGTATTTGATGTTTTCAATAAACATGCAAGTATGCTTTTAACATACATTTTGGGTGGTGTTTGGTGACTCAAATGGGATCACCATGGGAATAGATCACCAATGATGCTAATTCTAAGGTGATTTGATTCCCAGTGATTTAAAATCATTGTATTTGGTATATCATGTTTCAATGATTAAAGATCCCTAAGTATCCACGAGTAACCTATTTAGTATTTCATGAGAATCTAAGATTACTAACTAGATAATACTAAAACTATCCCTGATATATTCTATAAAAATATATTTATTAATCAATACAATATATTATAATAAAATATGAATATATTAATTCTAAATATATTTCATGAAAATATATTTATAGTCCTATAAATTATTAATCCTATAAAAATATATTAATTGTTATTATAGAATTAATATTTTTATTTATACTTATAATATATTATTTAAAAATATTAATATTTATTTTGATTAGAAAAATAAGGTATATAGAAGTAATATATTAAATAATTTTATTATATAAATATAAAGTATAATAAGGTATTTCTACTCTAATTTAAAAACTACTAATAATTTGATGAAAAGATGATTAATAATATATTATAATGTAATATATATCATAAATATAATATATAATATCAATATAATATCATAATATATATAATATTGATATAATATATTAACAGTATATTGATATGCTAATCTTTTTATTAGATTAAGGGATATTTTTGTTCTTAAATTTCAGCCCAAGATCACCGTATGAGGGGTGACTTGGATTCTTGACCTCAAGGATGGATATCCCATCACTAGGTTGGGCAATGATTGAAGGAGTAAAGGTGATTTGGTATTACATTGGCTCACGATGGTATAACCAAATGTGGTAATCTCATCACCTTCCTCCATATCCCTTAATGTTGAGTTGGTTACCCCGTACCAAATGCTCCCTCGAGTACATTTTGTATCCATGCATGGATATCCCTGGACATGGTAGCTGATGTGGCAAGGTCACTGACATGGAGTCCCTGTCAGATCCAGTTGGATGCCACATTGGCGGAAGTTGCCATGTCAGACCTGCTCTTCGAGCTCCTTCGTCGGGCGGCTCTCTCGAGGTCGAGTCCATCCCGGCTCTCTTCGAGCTCCCGCTCTCTTCGAGCTCCTTCGCCGGGCGACTCCCTCGAAGTTGAGCCCACTTCGGTCGAAGTCGAGCTCCCGCTCTCTTCGAGCTCCTTCGCCGGGCGACTCCCACGAAGTCGAGCCAGCCTCGGTCGAAGTCGAGCTCTCGCTTTCTTCGAGCTCCTTCTCCTCGGACCAAGCTCTCTTCAGACGAGAGGTCCAGCAGCCGGAAGCCACCCCCGTGGCCAAAGCCCACGGCGCATCGAGAGGTTCAAAAGCAGAAGGAAGAGGACGGCGCCACCTTCCTTGAGTAGCGGACCGTCGCCCAAGGACCACGGAGGGGCACCCCCCAAGATACCATGATTACTCCCGCTGCTACTTTACCAGATAGGAAAGGGCATCCTAGCCAAGGCACTGCACTTTCCAGCCGACCGTTTGCACCATTCGAAAGAGGAAATCATCCCAGAAGATTCAAATCAGGGGGGCGGCTGCTCCCTGATCAAGGTCCTGCCAAATTTTTCAAAGTAGAGCGACCAGATGGAAGGTCAGAGCCCGCGGCATAACTTCCTATCACGGATGGGGAAAGCACCTGGGCGCACGACATGGAGCATGCCGAACATTGACCTTCCAGTGCCTGCAGAGGGGGAGGAACCCGAGGTAGGTCGCTGAAAGGGCCCATGGCCTAAAAGAAGGTTCAGAAGGTCTTCGAAGAAGGTAAGCAAACAAAGGCAAGCGAATGGAAGAGCAAGTAAGGGGAAGAGAATTCTGAGGCTACCGGAGCACTCGTCGGATGAGTCTCAACGGACAGCTGTCACCTCACGTGCTCTCCTCCACCGCTGCCACTCTCACTCCACTCTTTCTTTCTAAAGCAAATTCTTCTTCTCCAAGCGTGGAGTCTGACCAAAGGGGCCCACAAGGGAGGGTCTGTTCCCCTAGATCGTCACTGACTTGATCATCGGAGTGTCCCCGTCGAGATCCCTGGCCCGGGTCTCCTCTTTTTTGCAGGTCCAGGGTGAGCTGGTTTTCGGGCAACAAGGTCAGTATCCGAGGTCATCCCTAAGCTACAAGCCACGGTGGTGTAGGCGGCAACAGATTGACGCGCCAGGTAGGGGGCAGGACAGTCTAATCCAGGCCATTCCCCACACGTACAACTCCACCCGAAACATGGTGATGACACGCGCGTGGGAGGTCTCCACCAGTCATGCGAGAGACCCCCCTTCTCACGGGGGTCCGCACAGTCCAGAGAGGGAGCCCCCTGCTCCACCGCAACCGCCTCCGGTGGATGTCCAGTTGGCCGCGCTCGTCCAGCAGATGCAGGTTCTAACTGCGGCGGTGCGACAGTTGCAGCATCAACACTGATCCCTGGCCACCCACCAACAGCCAGGGATCCCTGCAGCCCAAGCCGCCGCACCCCGTGATAGCCTACGTTCCTTCCAAGGAAGGCCATCGCTGTCGTGGGCCATGACAGACCCCCGGGGAAGCCACCGGATCTCGACGAAGAGATAGTGGACCGGGTCAGTTGACCGGGAGAGCCGGTCTCCGGTCCTCGAGCAGGCTGCTGCTAAGCGCCACCGAGGCATCGAGGCAAGGTCCCCCGTCGCGACCCCCTTTAGCTATCATCTTCATCTCCTCTGTCAGTCTCGACGGAAGGCTATCAGGCGCATGACCGAAAAGCGCCTGGAGGAGCAGGAGCGTAAGCTGGTGGAACTATCCCGCCGGTTTGCAAACTTGCAGGGCTCCTCCCGTGAGCCTACAGGCCATGACGCCCGTCCCCCTTTCTCCCGAGAAATCCAAGAGCCGATCCCAAGCCGGTTCCGCATGCCGCAGGTGTATCCCTACAATAGGACCACCGACCTCCTGGACCATCTTGAGAGCTACAAGGCTCTCATGAGGGTCCAAGGGACGACCGGCGTCCTCTTCTGCATCGCCTTTCCAGCTACTCTCCGGAAGGCAGCTCAAGTCTGGTTTAGCCGCCTCGAGCCTGAAAGCATCAACTCCTTTGTCTAGCTAGAAAGGAAGTTTGTGGTCCACTTCGATGCCTGTCGGAAGGTGCCACGAGAAGTAGACAGTCTCTTCTCCATCAGGCAACAGGACCACGAACCCTTGCGGGACTATGTGACCGGCTTCAAAGTTGCCGTACTGGAAATCTATAACTTGGATGAACCAGTCGCCATGCTGGCGTTGAAGAGGGGACTCAGGACCTCCCATCTTACCTACTTCCTGGACAAAAAGACGCTAAAGACGTACTCCGACCTCCTCTGCGTTCACAAGTACATCCGCACCGAGGAAGTGGACCGTACGAGGGAGCTGGATGGGAAGCCACTGAAGAAGCAACCTCCGGGGAAGATGCCCGAGATGCGGAAGCCCGGACCGACCATCCCGAATTTCTGTCTAGGGTTGAAGTCGAAGAGCGGCCTCATCCCAGAAGAAAGATACCTCTCCTCGTCCCAAGGTCGAAGATCCCCATGGAGATTGAGGGCGAGCGTTACTTGCGTTGCCCTCCCCTACTGAGGTTATCCAACAGTCGCAACAAGACAAAGTATTGCTAGTTCCACCGCGACCACAGCTATGACACCGAGTGCCGCCACCTTAAGAAAGAAGTTAAAGACCTGATAAGGAGTTACCTCGAAAAATTTATGGGGGGCAAGATCCCAGCGGAACCTTAAGTACTTGCTGCTCTTCCCTCTGTCCTGCAGTCGACAATCAATCCTCCGAGAAGTCTGTGGGCATGATATGTTGGGGAATAGAGCGTGCCTCCAAAGAGGAACTAGGAGGGAGAGTTCGGAAAATATACTCCCCTTTATGAGGGAGGAGGGATCTGGGAATCAAAATATAAATAATGATGCTGTGGTTATCGAGATAACGATTGCCAGGCATCTTGTAAAACGGATTACGGTCGATAATGGAAGTTCAACGGATGTTCTTTTTTACGATGCTTTCTCCAGGATGAATTTATCCTTTACTCAATTGAGGCCCGTTCACACTCTCCTTATCAGTTTTACTGGAGACTCTGTGAGAGTTGAAGGGGAGATCACTCTACCCGTTACTGTCGGGTCACCACCTCGGCAGAGCATTGTCATGATGACCTTCACGGTTGTTAGGCTTCCTTCGGCCTATAACGTGATCCTTGGCCATCCGGGCTCAATCTGCTCAACGCGGTCATCTCCACCAGGCGATTATTGGTGCAGTTTCCCACTCCTGGCGTCGAGAAAATGAGGGGGGCACCTCAGCCGATTCAACATTGTCTTCAAGCTATCCCAGGGGCCAGAAGTTCCGAGGAGGATTCCAGCATCGATGACCTCGACCAAAGGGCGCAGGATCCCAGGGGTGGCCCAGTTAAGCGCCTATTGACGTATCCGCTTGGAGCAGACCTAACAAAGATGGTACAGATTGGGACCCAACTGCAAGAAGAGGAACGGACCCACTTGTTGGGTTTCCTCCGGGCAAATGCGGATGTGTTTGCGTGGACAGTGGCAGACATGCCTGGGATTCTCCCCGACATCATCACTCATAAGTTGAGCTTCGAGCCGAAGTACCGTCCTGTCCGATAGAAGAAAAGATGCTTCGCCTCGAAGAGGCAACGGGCGATCAACGATGAGATGGAGAAGCTCCTCATAGCCGGCTTTGTTTGCGAAGTGCAGTATTCTGGCTGGCTGGCGAACGTGATCATGGTCAAGAAGAACAACGGGAAGTGGAGGATCTACATGGACTATACCGACCTCAACCGAGCCTGCCCGAAGGACAGCTTTCC
This sequence comes from Areca catechu, assembly GCA_021397845.1. NCBI lineage: Eukaryota > Viridiplantae > Streptophyta > Magnoliopsida > Arecales > Arecaceae > Areca > Areca catechu. Next base: position 21,134,210 of record CM038045.1, read on the forward strand.
ATTGCTGAAGATCGACCAACTGGTAGACGCCATTCAGGGCACCGCTTACTCTCCTTCATGGATGCATTCTCCGAGTACAATCAGATCCAGATGCATCCAGAGGATGAGGAGTACATTGCCTTCGTCACGGATCGGGGGATGTACTGTTACCAGATGATGCCTTTCGGCCTGAAGAACGCCAGTGCTACATACCAACGGCTAGTCAATCGAGTCTTCAAGGACCAGATCGACCGGAACGTGCAAGTTTATGTGGACGACATGCTCGTCATTAGCAAGCCGGGGTCAGACCACATCGCTGACTTGGCGAAGGCCTTTCAGAACCTTTGCCTATACCAGATGAAGTTGAATCCGACGAAGTGTGCTTTGGGCGTGACGGCAGGGAAGTTCCTGGGCTTCATGGTCACCAGAGGGGAAGAGAAGCCAACCCTGAGAAAGTTCAGGCGATTGTCGTCATGGAGCACCCCACCTCGAAGAAGCAGGTCCAGCGCCTCACGGGCCGGATCGCTGCCCTGAGATGATTCATCTCACGATCTGCTGACCGCTGCTTGCCTTTCTTCAAGACGCTGCGTAAAGTGCACGATTTCACCTGGACAAAAGAGTGCAGGGAAGCCTTAGAGGAGCTGAAGAAGTTCTTGGCATCACCACCGCTACTCTCCAGGTCGGAAGACGGAGAACTCTTGTTGTACCTAGTGGTTATCCCAGGGGCCATCAGTTCGGTCCTTGTTCGTACATACGAGGATGGAGCTCAGAAACCGGTGTATTATGCCAGCAAACTCCTTCGAGATGCGGAGATCAGGTATACCCGGTCTAAGAAGTTAATTTTGCCCTTATAATGTCTGCTCAGTTGCTCATGCCATACTTCCAAGCGCATCCGATTATGGTCTTGGCGGACCAACCACTGAGGGCCATACTCAGCCGCCCCGATACTTCCGGACATTTGGCCAAGTGGGCTCAATGGCATAGGTACTCCACATTGGATGAAGCCGCTGTCTCACCCGATCCAGGCTCCTCCCAGATAGACGGGTCTCAAGAAGAACATCGATATCAAAGCAGTACTGGTGAACCAACTACCAAAAGTGGTTTGAAATGCAAGTTTTCCTACACCCCGGGAATTTCAAATTATGAGCCTCATGGTGATACTTGATGTGGAAGGGGGTCCACTCTAGAACGCCCCTCAGTCTGTTCCAATATATTCCCATCTGATGAATCCACCATCCTGGAGGTCCCATCACCTGCCTCCTAAATGGCCTATCTCGGTCTCTCCACATCCTCCTCATGAGACAAACCTTGTGCTCCACGACCATCGCTAGCTTCTGTGTCAGAGATCCGATTCAACCCGGGACTTCGACACCTGCAGAGTCATCTGGGTTGGGATGTTAGCCCCCTTCCATGAGCCACCTGCTGAGAAGATGGTCCCCTGATCATCCCTCGTTGTCAAAAGTAGAACCTTAGCTTTAAGAATGCGCGATCTATTATGATGATATCCTTATCCTTTCTTTCAGGTTCCTTGCCGGATCTTGACATCTTGGACTTTGTAGAGCTATGCTTTCTCCCTGCTAAGGCCAGATGATTCATAGGAGACCGAGCATGCTTTGAGTGGCCCATATCCCTACTAGTTTCCCTACTAGGTTTTTCCAATTTGTCGAATCCCAAGTTTTAAGAGTCACAACCCAGCATTCAAACCCGCATCCCCTTCCTCCAAGGATGTTGAAGGACGAGAAAGGGACTGCCGACGAGCGACCTTCACTGGCTTGGACCATCCAGAGCACCATCAGATTCCCCCCCCACCCCCCAACACACGCACGCACACACCAAAAGGCTTATAGGGGGGATCTATATCTTTGCTTTGGAAGTTATAAAAGTGCAGTGCCCAAGCAACATTAAACATGCTATCATCTTATGGTGAAATTTTACCCGGAAGGATGCAAATTATTTCCCCTAATTAATGGTCATGATAAGAAATCCCTTTTACTTTGGAAAGATCTTAAAGGACAAATCATGTTCAAATCTGGCATGCAATGATTTGATCAGCCAGGTTAGCATAAGCAACTATATTAACAATGGAAAATAAGCTTTTGCAAGAAAGGAAACTATATGCCAAGATTATTACATCAGAGAATTTTGTAATTAACAAATAAAGAGTTACGTGGCAAAGGCTTCTACTAATTGTTCTCACACTTTTTTTTTTTTTTAATTTTTTGGGCCAATAAAGCGGCTGCCTCAAAACAGCGTGGCTGTAGGGGGGCAATTAATAAATACATCCAGCATGAAGAATCATCACCTAAAAAGCTCTTGGAACAACACGGCAATGCAAACCCCGGTTTCATTCGATGCCCTCATCAAACGGTAAGCATAATTACAAATATCCATTCAATCTTCACTCCCCTTCACCATTTACGCTCATGCAAGAAACACGGATCTCTCCTTCATTCCCCGTCTTCACGCCAATGTTCGTAAGTTTAACAAATGACTCCGCCCAGCGTGCCAAAAAAGTTTCCTGGCTCTCAGAGAATTCCTCTACCTTTCCCTTCGTTCTGGAATCGCTGACGAGGACCGAATCTGATTGGAAGAGCCCCATTCCGGCCAACAGGTTGCGGTAGTACTGGTTATCAAACAAAGAAGCCGTCACCGGGTCGTTATTAACCGTCATGGTTGCACTTGCACCGGATGGGCATTGTCTGATGAGATCCATTGCGTAATCTTTGTCCAGGGAGGAGCTGTTGACGGGAACAAGATTTCCATTCGGTCCCTTCTGGAACCGCTCACTGAATGCACTGCAGTGAGCCGAGCCAATGGTGTGAGCTCCTGTTATACGTAGTACAAGGATGCGAGTCTCTGTAAGCTCAGGGTATGAGGGAGCTAATGGCTACGATGACTGCAGATTTGACATATTTGTTACCTGAAAGGATTACCAGGTCGTCCATGGAGAGTCCTTTGGAGGAGAAGAGCTGAGCCATCTCGCCGAGTGAGAAGGTAGTGTCCACCATGTTTGGTCTCACGTTCGAAGACGATGAAACCCGTCCATCTCGTCTTCCTAGTGGGACCTCGACTGATGGTCCTCCAGCCTGGGAATAAGTTGGTCACCAATCGATGGTAAGCAAGGTTACTGGTAAAGACTATTCCTCTTCCACCTTCGATGCATATATTGAATTACTTCATTTCTCATGAATCAAAATTCTTTGGATCAGTGAAAAAAAAAAAAAAAACTTAGCTAGGCACTAATAATTATATTCTGCTGCACGATAGTAACTAGACGGTATAATTCAAGAAAGATTTAAATTTCTTACAGAGCCAAAAATTTAGATGAGTAACCATAAACTGTTTTTTTTTTTTTTTTCGATTTTGATGGAAATGGGAGGGGAACTCCCCCGTCTAAATCTATCCATGCTGAAACTATCATCAGAGATGCTGAAGATAAGAGTAGATTCTTATGTTCAGTTGCATATCAGGAATTGCCACGCATGAAAACAAGAACTGGCAAGAAAACATTCACCAATTTAAAACCAAACTTATGAGAATAGCAATCTGAAAGAACGATGGCATGCTGGTGTTGCAAGCTTCAATTGCGCATCGCAAAACAAGCAATTGGCATCGCAGTTGGGGAAAGGTGTGAAAAACAGAGGAGGGAGGAAAAAAAAAAAAAATTGTTTCTCCTAAGATGCTTTCTCCTTGGAAGATGTTAGATCTAACAGGGCATCCATACAAACTTAAAAATAAGAATCATAGAGTTTTTTGGAAATATAAGTAGGTATTCGAGAATAATATGTGGAAAAGGTTAAGATAGGCATAGCTGAGTTCATTTATCAGTGCATAATTTTAAACTTACCATCTCCACAGCATCTCTTGCAACCATAACCAATACATCAGCGCAGGAGACAGCCCGAGGGCAAAACACTTCCAGCAGCCTCTTTGCTGACTCCACTTTGGAACCCACCGAGGGATTTGTTTGCTGGATCGGACCTCTCAGTCCCCCTTTCCTTCCAACACACGGAGCCATCACAACCCTGAGATCGCTTAACCATTACAAGGCTATCTCGGGAAAAGTCGAGTGTTTACAAGGCCGTTTTAGGAACAGTTCATCTCCTATTAATTCTAACCACGGCTAAAATTTTTAACCATGAGGTCCATCTACCATGCTATCAAATTACAGGTCCATATCTTAGGAATAGTTTCTCGTTGAGGCATTGGAACGTACCTCCACGATACAATCATGGAAAAGTAGGCGGAGGAGCTTCCCGGTGAGGGTGGGGTCAAAGGCGACAGCGGAGCGCACCGTGTTCTTTACAAGCAGCTCTACATTCGGGCAAGAAAGTGAGTAGAAATCCGTGGACAGTTGTGAAGTGGAGGGAGGAAAGAGAGATGCAAAGAGAAGAAATGCAAGAAGGGTAGAGAGAAGGGAGCACTGGGATGATTTGGTGAGTTTTGGTTCCATTGAGGAGGACTAGGAGTCTGCGTCGTTTAGAGTGAGAGAGAAGAGAAGAGGGATGAAAACTTGCCAGCCCAACTGGTGGTTTTGGGTATTTATTGTGGAGGAGGTGTGGAAGGAGGTGGGCGAGGGTGACTTGGCTGCATTTAGTTTTGGTGAATGGTGTTATCGGTTGGCAGGAAGCAAGGCATTAATACATGCCTCATAAAAATGAAAAACAGCACTGACCATATACCATACTAACTACTCTGTAATTTGTTATGGTAAAGGTTGGCCCTCTGTCCAAGAGCTTCTTAAATAAAAAAGAGGCAGCTGGCACTGTTCAGTGCAGTCATAATTCACAACCATCGATCTCCTAGTTGACTGATTTTGAGTACTGATGAAACAAGGCATGCTGAGGAGAAAGGGGAGAATTAGTGTCCAGCTTTATGTGTGTTGGAAGCCAGTTAACTCAACTTGAAGACCTTAAAGGCAGTTCTCTCCTATCACACGTTAATCATTTCCAGTCTCTCATCAAGTCCAATTAACTGCTCTCCAATCAAGCTCCATACCCCCGACCATGCTTCTATGCACGTTCTTGTTATATGTTATTGTTCTTGTGAGAATTCTTGTAGATATATATTTAGTTTTATATCGATCATTTGAAAGATCTTTGATGATTTTATAGGATCAAAAAATCTAAATAATAAATTTTGGCTAGTATTTTTTTGATGAATCCTGGATTGGTTCTTATGTAAGTGCCCATCCTTAAAGCTGCACTTTGCCATAATGTATTTCCTCTCAAATCAAGGGTCACCCTCTCTCCAAAAGCCATATTTTACTATATCCCTTAATCCAGCACCTACTAAATTGTAATTGTGTATTATTGTTATTCAAAGAGCAATAAATTCTAGCTTTTTTTTTTGTCGTTGCAATTCTTGATGTTCGGTAGGGTTCATTCTATAATGGGGAAGGTTCGGTAAGGTCGCTCCACGGACCAAGTCTATTGCATGTTGGATGTCCCTAAGGGGTGGGAGTTGGTCGGGTAACTCATCGGGGAAAACATCTTTAAACTCATCTAGCACTTCAACGACTTCCTGAGATTGTTCTTTTGGGGAGGGCTCTTGATATTCCTTAGTTGTCAAAACCCAAACAGGTGAACCATTGCTAATCTCTTGCTCCAATTCTTTAGCAGTGATCATGTTTATCCCTTGTGTCTTATCTCTCAATTGGCTAGATCCTCTTTTAATTGGGTCCTTAGGTGGAGAAGAATTGATTACAATTTTCTTCCCATTATGAGTAAACGAGCATGAATTAGAGCGACCATAGAATATAACGTCATGATCGTATAACCATGGTCGTCCTAAAATGATACTGCTAACTCCCATTGGAAGAACATCGCACCAAACTTTCTCTTGGTAAGACTGGAACTGGATGGTAACTATGCACCTAGACTTGATGGGAATAGAGGTTGAGTCTATCCAGGATACCTTATATGGATTAGGATGGGGTACAGTGGACAATCCTAGGTTTTTGACTGTGTTGGTGGATATGGCATTGACTCAGCTACCACTATCTAAGATGACCTTGCACACTTTTTCGCCTATCTTGATGAAAGTCTATAGGATACTAGTCCTACGCTAGTCTTCTTGGTCTTTGGTTTGGGTGAGGATACACCTAACCACTCCTAAAAGATCATGATCTACCAGGGCTTCATCACCTTCATATTCTTCAGCCAAATTCTCATCCGCCTGGTATATTTCCTCTTCACACTCATCTTGGGGTTCTATGGCTTCCTCTTCTACTTCCCCTATGTGTAAGGATCGATTTGGACAGTTTCTAGCATAGTGACCTACCTTCTGACATTTGAAACATGCATTCGGATTTCTTTGGACTTCAGGTGATTTTCCTTTATCATCTCTTCGGGTCACAGGTGCATTAGGATTGGGTCGGTTGAATCTAGATTGACTGGGTCCTATATGCTGATTAGGTACACTAATCCTAGGGGCGTCGGGTCTACGATAAACTGGATTCCTGTGAAATCTCTCAACATCTCTAGCTATCTGATAGGCCAGTTCTAGATCATGGACTTCTCTCATGAATAATTCCTTCTGGATTTCTTCCCTCAGTCCGGCTCTAAATCTAGACAGGGTTACCGACTCAGATTCATCAACATTGCACCTCATTATAAACTCATCAAATTTGGCAATGTACTCTGCGACACTCCTATTTCCTTGAGTAAGTCTTTGCCATTGATCTAGGAGTCTTTGGTGGTAGGACATAGGAAGGTATTTTTTCCTAAGCCTAAGTTTCATCGCTCTCCAGGTTACTATAGGCACATCACCTCTTTGCCTAGCCAATCGCTCAACATTTTCCCAATAGAGCCTAGCTTGTCTTACCAACTTTAGTTTCGCAAACTTACATTTTCTTTCCTCAGTCATGTCATACCAATCAAAGTACTGGTCCATCTCTCCTTCCCGGTCGATGTAAATTTTGGGATCTAAGATTCCATCAAATGTGGGTGCTTCCAACCTAACATTTTTTATGGCTCGATCATCTTGGTCTAACTGAATTGGAGTGGGTCTCCTGACATTTGGTTCATAAGTGGGCTCAAGATAGAGTCTCCTTGGATTGGGTTCATGGGCTTGCTCATGATTGGGCCCCCTAGGATTTGGTTCACAGAAATGGTCTTGCTGAGGTCTCCTAGGGTTGGGCTCATGGAAATGGTTTTGGCATGGGACCCTTCTAGAGTTGACTGGTGTTTCAAACTCAGGTTCAAGATCAGGTTCGGGTTCATTCTGGACTTCATGGTTTCCTCCAGGAGTTCTACATTCTAATTGATCCAACCTAGTCGTGATGTGGGCTAACTGATCATTCATGTCTGGTTGGTCTGGGCCATGTTCTGGTTGGTTTGGGCCAATTGCTCAGTCAAATTTTTGTTTAGTTGGGCCACTTGATCATTCAAGGCTTTAATCAGATTTCCAAGATTTTGGTCCATGGCTACACTTGACTGGGCTTGGGCTGGTGAATATGATGTACCTGCTCTAGTTGTCATGCATGCAAGTGGACTCAAACTCGGGCTAAGGTTTTCTAGACATGTTAGCTCAAATAAACTGAGTTGGCTAGGTACAATCAAACCAATAACTACTCTTTTCCACTGGCCAATCAGGAGGTGGGTCTGTGGGAGGTTTCCCCAGCTCTCGCTGGGACCTAATTAAAAACCACAAGAACCGCTTAGGCTTAACCACTTAACCTCGATCCTTGACACCAGCTTCAAATAATAGGTGAAGAATTGGTTGCACAAGCTTGTCCCAATTGACTTGAACTATACCTAGAGTCCCAAACTAGTCGCCTAATCAAGGTGGCAAACTAGATTGTAGTAACTCTACACTTGGCCTGGTGTCAGAACAAGGGGAGTGTGAGATCCCTTCTTTGGCCTACCTAAGCCCGATGCAATTAGCCCGGTAGACAGATCAGCACCCAAGCCCTTAGTTCCAATCCTAGTCACCAAGTAATAGGGCACACACAAGACTAGTTGACACAATGACTTGACACTAACCAGGACTCGACCAATTGATGTCCCTAACCCACTAGGGCAATTAAGGTTCTACTCAATTTTAATTAGGGGATTGGGTTCAATGCACAATGAGGGTTGTTGTTCTTGGGCTAAGGATAGGTGATCAATCCTGCCCCCATGTCATATTGATACCCTTAATTGAGTTAAGATGAATGCACACAACCATGCTGAAAATTAATTCTACTAGAATTTTAGACAGAACAGTACTAAATCACAGCTCGAAAATTCTACATTTAACTAAAAATTCTAGAAAAATTATGTAAACTTTTATCAATTATAACGGATCTAACAAAATAAGAATCACTAAATTCTGAGTTCTATGCTGAGAAAAACAATTCATTTATCAGACCATATACGCACAGATTCAGAAAATTCCAGCTAGTAAGATAATTGAGAAATTAATCTATGCTAACAATAGTGATGACCAAGATAGGACAACCTTACACTATAAGGATTCTCCCTTATAGTAGGACAACTTGATTTCACCTTGGTATTTAACATGCAATTATGCAAACACTTAACAGGCTATGCAAGATATTAAAACTCTATGTGCAGAATTCCAGCAAACAATGAATTTCAGCATCTATGCAAATCCTACCCTAATCCAACCATGCTCTGATACCAAAATGATGCGGCATGAAAATGCTTTCTATTGAGGATGAGTTAAAAGTTGAGCAATGAAAACCTAAACACATGAACTAGCTTTCAATCTAAGAGACTCAAGCAAGACCTAGAGAAAAATTTGGTAATTCTTAAACATATGCCACAGTAATAGCTAGATTGTCCTAAAAGAAGATTAAATCTAAGGTTAAAGAATTAAGAACCTAGAGGTTAACCTTCAATAGATCAGAAATGAAGAGATGAGGAAGATTTGTTACCAATGATGAGCTCTCTTTTTGAAGTGATAGACCCGTAGTAACATTCGAATAAACCAATCCTGGATGAGAAGATGATCGTTCCGAGAAATTACGCCCCATCCATTCGTGCTCCTTTGGCAAGACGACGAGCTCTTGAACTCCGGATTAAAGAGAACCCTGCAAGGAAAGGATTAGAAATGGAATATTTGAAAAGATTAAAACACAAAGAAAAAGAGGAGATCATAAGAATTGTTCTTCTTATGGAGGCTCAAGAAACTCTTGTTGGGGAAGATGGGATCCATGGAAGGATGTTTCCTTGATGTCTTCTTCTTGGAAATGGAATTGACCCTTGAAACTAAATGGAAGTTGTACGCCCAAAAAAGAAATGCTTCTCAAACTTCAAACTAGAACTTTATCTAAAGCTATAAGAGAACATCACAAACACTCAAATAATGGCAAGACAAAGACCTTCTTCTTTATTTCATTTTATCCCAAAAAAAATCAACTCCATACAATGGGGCATTGGATCTCCTTTTATAAGCTACCAAGCCCTTTGTTTAAAATTTAAAAGAAAGGAGAGATACATGGGATGGTTGAGAGATACATGGGATAGTTGAGAGATACATGGGATGGTTGGAGAGATATAGGGGGAAGTGGTTACATGAGGTGGAGGTTTAGTTTGGCCGCCCAAATTTGAATTTGACTCCTTCTTGGTCACCCACTTCAATGGGTGAGGTGGCACATGTGGTGGCAATCCCATTAGGTGGTGTTGCTTGATGATGTGGATGATGATGTGGCGCCCTCTAAGCTTGGTGAAGTGGCATGATGATGTGGTAATCCCAAGAGAAGTTGAGAGGTAGTTGCTTGGTAGTCTTTTGATGGTAGTTGATTGTTAGTTGCTCTTGTAGTTGACTGGTAGTTGTCCTGGTAGTTGTCTTGCTTGTATTATTCTAACAAGATAAAATTATTCTGCAAGTCGGGGTTGGATGTGTTGCATCAGGAGTCGATCCATAGTGAGTGAAGACCGTTGTCGGTGTCCGCACCATGTCCTCTTCATGAACAAGGAGTGGCCTGCAAATCAAAATAGAAGGTAGTGTTGCCGAGACTCACTTACCTGTAGGTATTTCGACCAAAGGTTAGTTGGCGTTGCATGGTGATAATGCTAGTACTTCAGTCTGAATCCTCTTTGACCAGATAGAAGGTGGTGCCGAGGAGGAAGAGGTTGGTGAGGTGCACAACTTGGATGCATACATACATGACCGGGCATATAGTTGACATGACCGAGCTCGAAGTACCCCTTGAAACCTTTGATGAAGGCATTGAAGTTGCTGAAAGATGGGAGCCACCCTGGCTGAAGAACTCAAGGAGAAAGAGAGTTTGAGCCACCCCGGCTGAAGAACTCAAGGAGAGAGAGAGTTCGACTCCAGCTAGATGCTCGACCTTGGGGGAGCCATCTTGGTGAAGGAACTCAAGGAGCAGGAGTACGACTCCGGCCAGATGCTCGACCTCGGGGGAGCCATCCTGGCAAAGGAACTCAAGGAGAGAGAGTTGAACTCTGACCAGATGCTCGACCTCGAGGGAGCCATCCTGGCGGAGGAACTCAAGGAGCAGGAGTTCGACTCTGGCCAGATGCTCGACCTCAAGGGAGCCATCCTGGCAGAGGAACTCAAGAAGTGGGAGTTTCACTCTGGCCAGATACTCGACCTCGGGGGAGCCATCCTGGCAGAGGAACTCAAGAAGCGAGAGTTCGACTCTGGCCAGATGCTCAACCTCGGGGGAGCCATCCTGGTGGAGGAACTCAAAGAGCGGTAGCCCGCCAGCGCATGGACGACCGTCGCAAACTCCAGCTGGTGGAGGTGCAACCATCACAAACTTTCACGGTGGTTGGCCTTGTGCAGTCCAGCGGTCGAGAATGTTTAATAAGGTTGGTGATGATGGTGTTGCGGAAGCCCTCAGGAGGGGAGCAGTATAGTGCATGCATTTATGAGCTTTGCACCATCCAACGCCTGCGTTGCATGGAGTAACTGGATCATTGTTTGCGTCATGTTTGCATGGAGTGGAGGACGAAATCCCACTCATAGTCTTTGCATGGTGTGCATGAGGTGACGGGGCCTTCTCTTCTTCCACCCTTTGGGAATCGCACTTCATCGTTGCCTTCCCCGACAATGGTGGGGGTTGGTACTCTTCATTTCAAATGGGAGTTTAACCTCAGTATGGAGCTTGGTCTTAGTGAGAAGCTTGACTTCAGCTTGGCTTGAGAATGAGCTTGACTTCAGCTCGGCTTGATTGAGGAGCTTCGAAAGCTTCCTGGCTTTGGTGCAGGACTTCTGGTGTTTCCCATCTTAAGGCACCGGGATTTCCAATCTTGAGGTGCCAGGGTTTCCGGTCTTAAGGCACCGCCGAGCTTCAGGAGTTTCCGATCTTGAGGTGTCAGGATTTTCGATCTTAAGGTGCCGAGCTTCAAGAGTTTCCGGTCTTGAGGTGCCGGGGTTTCCTATCTTAAGGTGCCGGGCTTCAGGAGTTTCCGGCCTTGAGGTGCCGGGGTTTTCGGTCTTGAGGTGCCGGGCTTTGGGAGTTTCTGGTCTTGAGGTGCCGAGCTTCAGGAGTTTCCAGTCTTTAGGTGCGGGACTTCAGGAGTTTCCGGTCTTGAGGTGCTGGGCTTTAGGAGTTTCCGGTCTTTAGGTGCCGCGAATGCTGAACTGTGAGTTTCGCAATAGATGGAGGGACTTCTTGGAGTCTTTTGCGGACATCTCCGGACTATGAGTTCAGTAGCGGGTGCAGAGCTATAAAACCTGTCGTCGATGATGATATAGGAGCTTTTCCTGCAGAACTGAAATATAATTTTTTATGCTGCAAATATAGCGGAGAAAGGAGTTACCTTAAGAAAGAATAGGACTCCATGCATGGGAGAATCGAGCTCCGTTGCATGGAAGAGGAGGAGCTCCGTCGCATGGGAGAAGAGAACTCTATTGCATGGGAGAGCAGGGCTCCGTTGCATGGGAGGAGAGAACTCCTTTGCATGGGAGAGTAGGGCTCCATTGTATGGGAGGAGAGAGCTCTGTTGCATGGGAGAGGTGAAACCCTGTTGCATGGGAGAGGTGAGACACCGTTTCATGGAAGTGTGAGACTCCGTTGCATGGGAGCATAAGGCCATGTTGCATGGGAGCTTGAGGCTCCGTTGCACGGGAGAGATGAGGCTCCGTTGCATGGGAGCTTGAGGCTCCGTTGCATGGGAGCTTGAGGCTCCATTACACGAGAGAGATGAGGCTCCGTTGCATAGGAGCTTGAGGCTCCGTTGCATGGGAGCTTGAGGCTCCATTACATGAGAGAGATGAGGCTCCGTTGCATGGGAGCTTGAGGCTCCGTTGCATGGGAGAGGGCTCCGTTGCATGGGAGCATAAGGCCCTATTGCATGGGAGAGGTGAGACCCCGTTGCACGGAAGAGATGAGGCTCTATTGCATGAAAGAATAGGACTCCTGAGAAGTGACGGGTGTTTGAAAAGACCACGAGCATGAATACTACGATTAGACCCTTTTTCCTTCTCTTCTTCCCCCCTTTTTTTTTCCGGAACCTGTGCGGCCAACCACCCATGGCATTGGCGTGGGTTTGAATATTCCCCGCCTGATCTTGCTGGGGATGATGATGCCCCTTCAGGCTCGGAACCTTTTTCGAGACCACTCCCTAGAGTCCCAAGAGAGAGGGGAGCTCCCGTGCCCCCATCCTCATGCCCCCGGTCTGCTCCCCGGGGGTAGAGGACGAAGGTGGCTACTATTGTCCACCAGTTGGAGAGCTTTGATCTGCCCCCTTCTTGGCGCGCCAATCTGTCGCCGCCTGGATCGTCGTGGCCCATATCTCTGGTGCATCGGGTCCCTCCCGCCGGGCACTCAACCTCCGGCCTCGAGAATCGACTTTCTCTATCAGGCGGACCTGCAAAACAGGAGAGACGTGGGCCGGGGATTCCGGTGAAAACACTCCGACGATCAAGTCAGTGGGACGATCGAGGAGAATAGAAGACCTCTAAGACGGAGAGCTTGGGAGACTCTCCGCTCCCAAAGGGTGATAAGAATGGAAGATAATGCAAGATTCAAGAGAGTATATCGTCTCTTACCTCCCCATACCTTTTCATGCTGGTTTTATGTAAACGAGCGACTCCTGTTGTCTGGGAAGGCATGCTCTTCTTGATATAGGCCTATGAGGCTTCTGCAGGCCTGGGAGGCTAGGATAGGTTGGTGAATCTTCTTCTTCTGGGTGATTCAGGAGGTTGGTGAAGGAGCACAGTGCCTTGGGTGGGGCACTCCTTCCTGATTGGTGTAAACTACGACCTAGGGCTTTAATATAGCCCTTCTTACAGGCAGCGCGCTACAAGACCTGGGACAGAGTCGGACGGACCGTGGCATGCAAATCAAGACGAGCAGATGGAGGCTCTCTGTGCACACGGACCAAGATGAGGCACATAGAGTCCTCCCTGTGCGTGGATCGAGGCAAGGCACACAGAGTCCTCCCTGTGCGTGGATCAAGGCATGGCATGCAGAGTCTCTCTATGCACGGATCTAGGCGAGGCACGCAGAGTCCTCCCACGTGCGCGGATCAAGGCATGGCATGTAGAGTCTCTTCATGCACGTGGATCAGGGCGCGCAGAACCCCACTGGAGCGGGGCACTAGGCTGCCCCCAGCGGAGCCGGGCGAAACTGAACTGGAGCAGGACTACTGTAGCGCGTGCTGCCCCCAGGCAAGCCAGATGGGCTAAAACGGACAAACTCCATGCAGGCAGAGCCAAGACCGTGCCAGGAGGAGGCGCAGGCGCAGGCGCAGGGCGGAGCCGGACTGGAGCGGGGCCCCAGGCTGACGCCGAGCATGCACCAGGCTGGCTGAGGTGAACGAACTCCATGTAGGCGGAGCCAAGAGCGGAGCCAGGCCAGAGAGGGGCCCAAGTCGATGCCCGGCGTAGGTTACCGCGGATGTGCCTCCGGAAGGTCCGGACTGGAGGTCCGGATGAAGATGGGCGCGGCCATGGGGGCATGCCTCCGGACCCCCGCGGGTGGAGACGAACACTGGCCCTCCGTCGAAGCGTACTCGAGGGGAATGGAGCTGTAGACGGAGGTGGGCTGACGCGGACAGCGCCGGAGGGCCCCGGCTGGGCATGCTGCCCCAGCGACACATGGGCCGATCCATGCACAAAACACGCTGGACTGGGCACGGCCATGCCAAACTGAGTGGAGCCGCAGTCGACTAGGCACGGGCGTGCCGGACTGGGCACGGCCGTGCTGGACTGAGTGGAGCCGAAGTCGACTGGGCACGAGCGTGCCGGACTGGGCAGAGCCGGAGTCGACTGGGCACGGGCGTGCCGGACTAGGTGGAGTCGGGCGTGCCGGACTGGGCGGAGCTGGAATCGACTAGGTACGGGCATGCCGGATTGGGCGGAGCTGGAGTCGACTAGGCACTGGCGTGCCAGACTAGGCGGAGCCAGAGTCGACTAGGCACTGGCGTGCCAGACTAGGCGCCACCAAGGAGGATGCTGTGTCAGGACCGAATGGATTTTTTATTACTGTAACAATAACATATGCTACTCTCTTAATATTCAAATTAGCATTTAATGCAGGTCATGTTCCATCTCGTTGCACCAACTCGGATCTACATGGATCAATTAGAAGAAATGGTGCATGCCAGCTAGGATTTATTGCATCACCATGTGCGGTGTACAAAAAATTTCGCTACCACTCTAATAAAAGGCCCATCAATGATAAGACGAGCAACCATTAAACAAAATATACCAAGCACATCAATGGGAAAAAAAATTAGAATAGGTTTAGTCACCTATATCATGGACAAATTGATGCCCGTCGAATTCACCAAATTTAACTACTGTCCCACTAATTGTTTTAATTTTTTTCTTGTAGTATTAGTGAGTCCAGGTCGAACCCTAGAGACTGAATATAATGATCAAATTTAATAATTAGACCACGGGGGTTTCAACAATTATGAAATCAAAGAAATAATTATGCAATTAAGAGAAAACTTTAATTCAAGTTCAGATTCAATTCAGATTCAATTCAAGTTCAGATTCGATTCAAGGGGTTTCAATGCTAAGTTGCAGTTTGATCATTTGTATATAAATATATTATTCTCTCTGAATACTTAGCCAATGACTTACCTATGAGCTAGATAAATCTAATAATCCCTATATTCATTAATTCAAGTCAAGTGTCCAAATTAAATTCTTATCAATGAACCAATTGGTATTAAGCAATCCTCATGAATTCATTGATAGCATTATATACTAGGATGAAGCTAAGAATGAACAATAATTAGACAAGCATAAATTATTTAATTCATTCTATGTTTCCTTTTAGATAATAATGAAAAATTGGATCATAATCATTTTGCCTAAGTGCTACTTTAACCAAGTTGCATAACAATTACAGAACTTAGTTTAGTAATCAATTATATAGACAATCAATTAATAGGCCTCTTAATCAATTAATCTACATGATAAATCAATAATAAAAACAAGAAAACATAGATATTCAGCAAGAGAATAATATCAAATTAACAAATCCAACCTCACGATCATGCTAACATAGCTAACTGTCCCTTGAATCGAAACAAAGAAATTACTCAATCATGAAAAATAAAAATGACATGAAATTGATTCGGTTTCCTTTCCTATTCATAGCAGAAAACAAATCTAAGTCCTGTTCTTCTCCTTTCCAGCTAAAAACAGAACTCTCCTTCCAACAGAGTTCGTTTGCAGCAGAAAACAAAGCTCGTCTTGTTCTTCTTCCAGCAGAAAACAGATGCTCCTTCCAGCAGAAAATTATTGTAGCAGCAATCTCTTCCAGTAAAAGTTGTTTGCTCCTCTGCAGCAGCAAAAGAAATCTTCTTCTTCCAGCCAAGAACTCGTCCTCCTCTTGCTTTCTACAACACTCATTCTCCTCTCCGAAAAAACAGTACTCAAAACTCGTTCTGCTGCTGCTCTGAAAACTCTCCATAATCTCCTTCTCCTTCCAACCGCTCTGTCATTCTTGAAATGGAATGTGTCTCCACGTTCGTTTGCCTCCATGATCGACTCCACGTCCCAGCCTGCAGCAGCTCGAATAGCAAATCCCATCCAATCTACCCAGTCCAACGTCTTCTACACATCCAGATTCTGTTCCGGATCAAATCTTCGACAACTTATTCCGTTCCATGCTTTTATTTGCTGCCCACTTGAGTCCTTGGATGGCACCAGGATTACTTTGCTAAACCAACTTCTCTGGTGGCCGTCTATGCTCTGTTCCAATGGTTCCAGCTAGCCATAAATCAATTTCAGCCATCTTCTGCACCGACGCCAAGCATTCTAAAATAGAACTTTATTTCCAGAATTTTTTTGGTAGGATAGCTACATTTTTAGGCCTTGGGCTCTCCATGAAACTTGTAGCTAATTGAGTGTACTCGAATTTTGGCCTTTGAATCACATCATTTGGCCCTTAGAAGCTCAAAATATTCACTTTCAAAACTTCAGCCTTCAGATAACCATTCCAGTTTCCATATCTGACTTTGAAGCACAGTTTGGAGATCCAATTGAATTCGGATTTTAATGCACCATAGCTTTCTGGAAAGCTTAGGATGTCCCCTACAACTTCACTGGAGACCATTTCTTCCAATTTGAGTGTTAAGGTCATCAAAAACATATAAGAACCAAGAAAGATGAAATCGCATAATGCTGAAAATTAAGTCTCATACATAAACTTATGCATTAATCATCAGAATAAAAGAATAAATATACCAAATAGACTAAATATAGGAAGAAATAAGATGTGCAATTATATATCTATCACAAAGTAAAAGAGAAAATAAGAAAAGAAAGATGTCATATCAATTTTTTTAACTGAAAAATTCTGTAGCCATCCTAACACATTTCTGCTTGATCATCTTAACATATTTTAAGATGATCACAAAACTTTTAAATTTAAAATACTGATATGGTTTTTTTTGTTTTTTATAACTTTATCTATGTATACATGACAAACTAACTCTATTCAAAAATTCGTGGTTGTTGCCGCGTCTTCTCCCGGACCAGGCTCGATCGGCTATGCTGGAGCGCTCTTCTCCCGGTACCTGCAACAGAGTCCCCGAGGGCTGGTAGTGCTCCGGTGGGGGGACACTCCGATGCCTAAGTTAGCGAGAGCTTGAGGGCAACAGAATGGAGGAATCAGATGGAGATATTGAATGGAAAGGGAAGAGAGTACCTCCCTCTAGATGAGGTCCCCCGGTCACCTTACATAGGTGTGGAATACTGCCAAATTCTATTAGAGGATGGGTTAAGAATGTCCGATTTATCCCTAGGAGAATCATGATAGAGGCCAGGTGGCACCGGGACGTGGCCGTGTCATGGTGTCCGTTGTAACGGAATTCCGATACCATCTGAAAAGGGCTTCCGGAGCCTTCGAGCCATTTCTGGAGTGAGAGTGAGTCAGTCGGACTTCGACGGAAATGGATCGGTCGGTCATCCGAGGGAGAACATCCGTAGGCCTTCTAGAGGAGTAGACCGGTCGGATCTCGACGGAAGTGGGTCGTTCGAACCTCTACTTCAGTGAGTCAGCCGGTCGGACTTTCGATGGAGTGGGTCGGTCGAACCTCAACAGGAGTGGGTCGGTCGAACCTCAACAGGAGTGGGTTAGCCATCCGACCAGGAGGTCGCTAGCTCTGGTTCAATTCAGGAAAAGCCGATTGAGTACAACAGTTGCCCCCCTGCTCCTGGCCTTTGAGGGGCCACGTGGCTTCGAAGGACAGGAGCACCATCTTTGCACAGGTCACGTCCGCCCTCGAGATAACCGCAAACTTGACCAGGAACGTCGCGTCTGATCGCTTCAAATCTCCCACGATCGACATCAGGGACAAGTGTCGACCTCGCATTGGGGCGTGGGAGCTGCAGTTAATGCAAAAGAGGCGTCATGATGAAGGGCCAAGTTGGCCTACGCAACGGTTGGAATGCAGGGACGAGCCGCACAACGTGGCAGCATCTAAGCAGTCGATGTCACTCCCGGGGCAATCTTCTTGCCGTTGATTCAGCCTTCACGCAGATCGCCACCTGCCCGCTCCCATTAACCAGTTGCCTCGACTTCTGTGGCACGGAATGTCGCACCGAACAATGGGATGGTTACAACGCCCACGGGGTGAAGGAAGGTGCCTCTCCGAGACCTATAAAAGGGGGGGCGAGGTGCTCAGGAAGAACTTCCTGCTGCGACTGCGCCTCGCGAGAGAAAGAGAGCGTCTCCCCCTTCCGCAGTTTCCGATCTTCTAGGAACCCAGTTCTAGGTCAGTCCTTCCTGTCTTTCTTCTTCCTCCATATTAATAGTGTCCGGTAGTCGTGGTCCGATCCATAGATATAGGGAACCAAGTCCGAGTGAGATCCAGTCGGTGATGACCCGGGAACGGGTCAATAATCTCAGGGCTGTGTACAACATACCCTCGACTCTACACCTTATAGTCCCAAGCCAAGAGGGGAGAGTGAATTACCCATTGGGACCGGGAAACCTTCCAATGTACGAAGCCCATATCAAGGCCGGCCTGAGGTTTCCATTGCATCCTTTTTTCATAGAAGTCTTAAACTTCTATAGAGTGACCCCAGCGCAGCTGACCCCGAATAGCATTCGGGCGATTTGTTGCTTCATAGTACTATGTCATAGAGCCGAGACCGAACCTAGGTTGTCCCTCTTCGGCAAATTTTTTCTTTTGAAGAAGGGTTTCAGGAGTCATGAGTGATGGATGTTTTGTCCCCGCCCTAGCCGAAGGGTCCTGAAGTGCCTTCCGTCGGCCATCCACGGATAGAAGGCCAAATTTTTCTTCATAGATAGTCTTCATCCTTGGGGCTTCGAGCCGCTATGAAGAGAGCCAAGGTTGAGGCTCCGCGAGGGGAAGGCGATTCTGATGGCCAATCAGGCTAGCTTTACTGAAATAGAGAGGGCCGGTCCAACCATGGCGTATGAACTACTCGAGGAAGACGTCCTTCACCAGGCAGGGGTTAGCCACCAGAGATTCCTAGGTAGCACAAGGGGGCCATCATGGTCGACCGACCTTCTCTCTTGCACTTATTTCATTAACTTCATATTTCCCTTCTTTTCGCTTACCTTGATCTTTCTTTGGAACAGGAAGAAGAATAAAGGTTGACAAGGCCAAGGTGATCCAATGGGCGGTGAGGAAGAGGGCCGCCCCAGGAGCAGAGCTGACCGTCGAGAGGCAGAAGAAGAGGCAGGTGAAGGAACAGCCCGCGCTTGTTGTAAATGTGGACTCCGATGAGGACGCCGCCCCTCTGACAGAGGTATTGGCAAAGAAGGTGCCAGGGTCTTCAACTCCTATCAAGCGGTTGCCGCCCGACCGAAGCAGGAAGAGCCGGAGTTGTTTGACATGGTGGCAGCTTCAGCCCCAGCACCCGCCAAACCAGTAGAAGCGATCTTCCCTGTAGACAAAGGAAAGGGGACGGTCGAAGGAGAGGTGGCCAAAGGGGAGGCAACTGAGGAAGTCCATCAGGAGGCGCATCAACATTGGCACGCTCTAAACAATGCAAAGAGGGCGCAGAGTCTGCTCAGAGGGGTGATGACGGACGCCGACTGGGAGCTGTCGATCCAAAGGAACCTGAGCGACGTGGCGAAGGATTCCTACCGTGACCTCATGAGGGTAAGATATCTACTTTGCACCCCTGTGCCTTTCTTTTTACTTGTCTTGTGCGAGATTAACCCGGTATTTTGCTTGCAGCTTCTTCACGGAATTTTCCTGATGGACGATGGCTTAGGTCAGCTGCTCTTTGCGGCCAAAACCACAGCCAAGAAGATCCAGGAGTCAGAGACGGTCCGAGGCAGCAGAGGCATCTCTGAAGGCCATGGAGGAGAGGCTGTCGGCTATCCAGGCTGAAGCTGAGTCATCAAGGGAAGCATCGAAAGACCTCCAGAATTGGCTAGCCGACCGGGAGGCTAGGCTGAAGAAGAAAAAGGCGAAGGTCAACTCCCTCGTCCATCGGTTGAGGGAGGAGGAAGAACGATTCGCCGAAGCCGACAAAAGGGTCCAAGCTGAGCAGGCGTCCACAGCAAAGTGGGCGAGCCAGCTGAGTGAGGCCAAGGAGCTGGCGACGAAACAGGTTCATGATGCCATAGCAACATACAAGGCCTCTACAGACTTTACCAAGGAAGTAGAAGAAGCAGCATCGGAGTTCTATTCATAGGGCTACGATGATTGCTTGAAGAAGGTAGCCGGACTCTTCCCGGGACTTGACCTATTCGGCGCTCAACTGAGTGGATCAGCCGAGGGAGAGGGATACCCGTCCGATGGTGGGGCCGAACCCGAGGCTGAAGGCAGCGCAAAAGAGGTTGGGGATAAAACGCAAGTTGAGGCTGACGTAGAGATGGCGGACGACCCAGTGGAAGCTTCAACTGCATCGAGTGGGGCCAAAGTCGAGGCCCCTGCTGTACCTTCGGTGGGTCAGACCTAAGGTGTTTGTAAAGGTCTGACCTTCTTTTGTAAAGAACCCCTTTTGATATAATAGAAGAACTTCTTTTTGTCATCACTTGTATGTATTTTGTGTATAAGAAGTCAGTCGTATTGACTGAAGCTCTTTCTTTTCAAAATATTTCTAAGTATTTTCAGTCGGCTTGATAGGATCGCAGGCTTTTCGAAATAGCTGCTAGACAGTAGCTCAATCCGAACCTAAACACTTAGAAATTTTTCTAAGTATTGGTTCGTCGGCTTGCTCAAATTCAAAGCCAGATCTTCGTGTGAGTCCCTTTAAAGCCGTTGTTGGTTGGAGTCGTGTCTTTAGAAGTGGGCTGCCCTAGAGCCTTTGCTAACCCGGGTCGGACTTTTGGAAGTGGGCTGCCCTAGAGCCTTTGTCGATCGGGGCCGAACTTTTGGAAGTGGGCTACCCTAGAGCCTTTGTCGATCGGGGCTGGACTTTTGGAAGTGGGCTGCCCTAGAGCCTTTGCCGACTGGGGTCAGACTTTTGGAACTGGGCTGCCCTAGAGCCTTTGCCGACCGGGATCGGACTTTTGGAAGTGGACTGACATAGAGCCTTTGCCGATCGGGGTCGGACTTTTGGAAGTGGGCTGCCCTAAAGCCTTTACCGACCAGGGTCGAACTTTTGGAGGTGGGCTGCCCTAGAGCCTTTGCCGACCGGGGTCGGACTTTTGGAAGTGGGCTGCCCTAGAGCCTTTGCCGACCTGGGTCGGATTTTTGGAAGTGGGTTGTGGAAGAAGTTATGGCCTTTATTGATAATACTTGCGAAGATTATCTACATTCCAAGGGCGCGTCACTTGCCGCCCATCCAAATGTTCGAGCCGGTAAGTTCTGGCTCGAATTACTTCAACAACTCGATAAGGGCCTTTCCAATTAGGGGAGAGTTTTCCTTGCTCGGTCAGCCTTGATATTTCAGTTCTTTGCAAAACCAGATCTCCAACCTGGAAAACTCGAGCCTTGACTCAAGAGTTGTAGAATCTAGCCATCTTCTACCGATAAGTTGCCATCTTCAAACTTGCTTGGAGCCTGGTCTCTTCCAGCAGGTCTAGGTCGGCTTTCTTTCACTCTGAGTTGGTTGGCTCGGCGAAATGATCAATCCACAAGGATTGCAAGGACACCTTTACAGGAATAACCGCCTAGCTTCCATAGGTCAGGTTGAATGGAGTCTCCCAGGTCACCGTTCGGGCGATTGTCCGGTAGGCCCAGAGCATTGAGTGAAGTTTCTCTGCCCAAAGTTCTTTGGCATCATTCAGTCGGGTCTTCAATCCATGTAGGATTGTATGATTGGTGACTTTAGCTTCTCCATTGGACTGAGGGTGGCCGACCGACGTGAGCCGATGGGAGATGTGATATTGCTGGCAGAAGTTCTGGAACTTAGGGTTGTCGAACTGTCTTCCATTGTCAGTGATGATTGTCTGTGGAATGCTGAATCGGAAGATGATGCAATTTCAGACAAAGTTCTCTACCTTGGCCTCTGTTATTTGTGCTAGTGGTTCAGCCTCCATCCATTTGGTGAAGTAATCAATGGCCACAAGGAGGAGTTTCCATTGGCTGGATGTTGGGGGGAATGGTCCTAGGACATCCATTCCCCATTGTGTGAATGGCCAGGGCATAGTGAGTAGAACCAGCAGACTGGCAGGCCTCCTTTGAATATTGGAGTACCTTTGCCACGCGTCGCACTTTCTGATGAAGTCTGACGCATCTTTTTGGATTGTGGGCCAATAGTATCCCTATCGGATAATCTTGTAAGCAATAGATCTTCCCCCAGGTGGTCACCATAGATGCCTTCATGCACTTCTCTGAGTGCGCAGTGTACATCCGTTGGCCCCAAGCACTTCAGTAAGGACTGTAAAAATGATTGCTTGTAGAGAGTGCCGTCGAGGACAACATACTTCGAAGCCATACAGCGTACATGCTTGGCTTCGGTCAGATTTTATGGTAGGGTTCCTTTAACAAGGAAAGCAAGAATTGGGTCCATCCAAGAAGCTTCTTGTTCAACTTGGTGGACTTCCACCGGCTTCTCGGCAATGCTTGGGCGCTCCAGGTACTCCACAAAGGTTCGATCGGAGGTGTTGGTGATGGCTGTTGCTGCCCGAATCGTCATGGCCCGTAGCTGCTGATGGCGTTAGGTGTGTTGCATCCGCCCGCCTAGGAACGCCTCCGGTGCCTCAGGACCTGCAATGAAGCAACGTCAGTGACTCGGGCCGGAGATTCCGGTGGGAGCACTCCGACGGTCAAGTCAGTGGCGATCCAGGGGAACAGATCCTCCTGGTCGAGCCCCTCTAGATGAGCTTCATGCTAGGAGGAGTGAATATAGTGTGAGTGGAAGATGAGGACAAGCTGGAAATGGTGTTGGTCGAGGTGGTCTTGCCCTCCTCTCTGGCCTTCTTCCCTTGTGTCGCTCTGGTTCCTCTCTTGAATTGAAAAGCATGCTATAGGTATCCTTTTTTGAGGTTAGATGCCGATACCTTTTTTGCTTATTTTTTGACGGGAGTTTCTATCTTGGTTTGCTTCGGGATCTCCCCCTGCTGTCGTGTATGGCGAGGTACCATGACGTGGACGGGACGTCTTTCCTGTTGTGACAATCGGGGAAGCCTCCGTAGATTTCTGACATTCCTTCTACTTATCCCTCTCCTGGAAGTCTGTCAGGGTCTCAATCGGCGGGCCATCGGTCTTGGGATCCATGCTCTCTAGTAGGATCTTTTCTCTGGTTGTACAGCAGATCGACGGAGGGTATGGTGCCTTGATTGCGGCATGGTTGGTGTCATACGGCCCTCGGGAGCATGGCCACTATCCTCGGATGAGAGGTATGGCTCCCTTGGCGGCCAACGTATTGGCTTGAACAGAGGGCCGATGGTGCGGACACCAGAGGCACCAGAATAAGGCAGAGGCTTCTCAACCCTCTGTGGATCACTTAGTTAATATTTGAGTCCCTGTAATAAAGCTTAGTCCAGCTACATTTGAGTCCTGTAATTAGTCCAGCTCTTATTGAGCTAGTTCAGTCCAATGCTAGCCAACTCATGTCGAGCTAATTTCAATTTTGAGTCCTGTCCAATCAGATTGAAGACTCAAGACCACATCATACGAGTGAAGACCAAGTTCAACCTAATTGAAGACATAAAAGTTAAGCCCAAGTCCAACCCAGCTTGAAGACTTGAAGAGTCCAGGAAGAGAAGACAAAATCAGGAACAAATTCAAAACCCTGGACCAGTTGGAATGGTGCGGGCACCAGACTCAGAAAAAGACTTCAGAGCTCCATCTGGATCTCTGATTAACCTTGCCCGAAGAATTAGGGTTTTTTGATTTTTAATAAGAGTTGACTAGATCAACTTAATTTAGCTTGAGTCTACATTACCTGCATTTTATTTTGTTGAGTCATGTTGACTCAGTAGTGGACTAGGGTTTCAAAATGGGATGTTACACTTTCTTCCAAGACCAGGCAAGTGGACACCACACTCCCAGCCACACTCCCAGTCCAGGGGGCGCCATATCCACATCCAGCAGCTTTTGGTCCCCACTCCACAGATGGCAACTTCCTTCTTTCATGCACCAAATAAAGAGAAGTCCACCAAGAGAGCACAAATCAAGGGGGGCGGCCAAGACTTTCCCAAGAAATTCCAAGCAAAGAAGGGAAGAAATTTCTCTTGGAAGATAACATCAAAGGGCGCCCATTACCTGCCAAAAGCATCCAAAACAAAGATGGGAAGGGCCTTGACTTAGGGAGGAAGAAAAGGAGGAGTCCAAAAGAGTTGATCCAGGGAAGGAAGAAATTTTTTCTTGAAAATCCAAGCAAGGTGGCGCCATCTACCTGCCATTTATAACCCAAATCCTATTTTTTGGTATTTTGGCCGACCATATGTAAGGGATTTGCCCTAATTTGGAGATCCCCTCCTTTAGTCCCACATGGGAAGATGTGAAACCCTTCTCCCTTGTAATGCCTTATAAATTAAACCCCTCTTGTAAGTTTACAAAATGAGATGAATGAAAGAAATTTTTTTCTTGAGCAAACTTGTGTTTTCTCTTGTCCGCACTTGCTTCCAGGTGTTGAGCTCCGTGAGGGAGTAAATCCGGGTTCCCCTGGAACCTTGAGGAGGTGAGAGATCTCCAAAACCCTAAACCCTAGGTTAGCCACTCAATTCCCAAACCCTAGCCGCCATCACCCTTCTCTTTCCACCAAGCCCTAGTCTATTCCTCTTCTCACGGCCACCCTCTCCAAGTCCAGGCCGGCCACCAGCATCCAGCTCCGGTCCAGATACTTCAGCTCTACAGCAATTCTAAGAGGAAGTCAGATCGGCCTCCAGGAGAATTCGATTTCAGCAACTTCGGCTTTCAAGTTCTTCAACCTGGTAAGATCTTTTCTTGAGTTTCTGAATTCCTTCACTTGTTCCTCTTCTTTCCCAGATCTTGAGTCCAGGAGAAGCCGACCAAACCACGAGACCAGTATTGGAGGATCCATTGCGAAGATAGCCGACTCCGAGGATCCCACAATCTGCTCGAGAGGGTTCTTCCACCAAAATCCTTAGAAGATCACTGTCTGGTTAGTAAACCATCTCTTCTCTATATTTCTGTTCTGTTGAAAGTTCAGAGCGAAACCCTAGGTCTGGGAGTTTCTCAACCCCCAGCGATCCGTTACTTCTGAACTACTCTGATAATTTAGTTTCTTCTAAACTGTGCTTTCAATCCTTACCTAGTTTCCTTCAACGTAGTTTAGCTTTACTTTGAGTCGAAGCCAATTTCTAAAATATATATAAAAAAAAAGAATTAATCTTAATTTTACTTCCGCATACGCATCTTTGTTCTTTGTTCTGCATCATTTTTGGTATCAGAGCCCTGTCTAGGGTTTCTGTTTGATTGTTGGTTTGAGTCCCTCTCTTTTTACTTTGTCTGCTCGAAGTAGACTCCCCAGGACGTCCGGTCCTAGGAACGAAGCGAGGTGCAAACCTCCTCTTCCCATTCCACGGGGTATTCCTAAGGCGTGTAGGGGATCCGTTGGGTTATAACTTCGTAGCAGAAATTGTAAACGGGGAAGTGCTCTGTTTTCAGCCCGTAATTATCCTGTTGCAGGAATTATTTCTCACTGCAGGTAACTCTAAATTTAGTGATTTTTATTTTGCTGAAACCAGTATAATTGATAGTAATTTTCATAATTTTCTCATGATTTATTGGTTTCCGTGCGATTTCTGAGAATTAAATTATTGTAACTCTATTTTTGTGTTCTGCAATCCATTTATTTTTTAGTGTTCATCTCTTAATTCAACTTAAGGACATTTGAGTATCTAAGATAAGGGGAGGAGTTGATAACCTCTCCTTAGCCCAAAACCACCTCCCCTTCATTCGAACCTAAGCCTTTAATCTAAAATTGATTAGACCTAATTTGCCCTAGTGGGCTAGGGACATCAACAAGTCGGGTCAAGGCTAGTGTTGAGTCAGTTTGTCTGGTTAATCTGTGTGTGCTTTGTACTCAGTGTCTAGAACGGTGGTTCATGGATTCCATCCCGAAGGGATTGTGTGCTGGTCCGCCTACCTGGCCAATCTCTGATTGGTGTCTAGGATTGGCATTCAGGGACCTAACACTCCCCTTACACCTGCCTGGCTGAGTCCTGAGTTACTACAGGCTAGCTTGCCACTCTGATTGGGCATCTAGTTTGGGCTCTAGGTCTAGTTAGCCCGTAGTCGTTCAGTTGAGTCTCATTTTATGTGTTTGCTTGCATCATGTCTACCCGGAATGGAGTACCCTACCAACCTGGTCAAGCCCAACCTGATTTAGAGGCCATAGTTAGAGCTCTTACAGAGAGTATGAACAAATTAAGTCAGGATATGAATGAGAATTTTGCTCAGCTTAGGGATCGAGTCCAAGTACTTGAGGAACCTAGGCATCGAAATTAGACTCCTGACCCAGATTTTAATGTGCCTCAACCTCACCCACACCAAGAGCCTAGAAGACCTTTATACCGAGATCCTGAACCTAATCATAGGAGGCCTGACCCAGAACCTGAGGATAGAGATGATAGGTTCATTCGGAACATCAAGTTAGATGCACCCACTTTTGATGGTAGCCTAAATCCTAAGGTGTATTCTGATTGGGAGGGTGAGATGGACCAGTACTTTGAGTGGTATGCCATGTCTGAGGAGAGGAAATTCAAGTTTGCCAAGATGAAATTAATACGTCAAGCTAGGTTATACTGGGGGAACATTGAGCTGACCACTAGAAGACGAAATGTAGAGCCCATAACCACTTGGCAGGGTATGAAAGAGAAACTTAGAGACAAGTACCTACCCATTTCATACCAGCAAAATTTGTTAGACCAATGACAGACTTTGAAACAAGGGAACCGATCTGTTTCAGACTACATAACCATCTTTGATGAATACCTAATGAGATGTGATGTGAGTGAAGCCCATGAAGTCACCTTGTCTAGATTTAGGGCTGGACTTAGGAAAGATATTAAGAGAGAGTTGTTTCTGAGAGAGGTTACTGACCTAGACCAAGCCTATCAGATTGCACTGAACACTGAGAAGTTCCAGAGAGGACCCATGCCATCTAGGGTTAGTGCCCCAATCCCAAGAAATGGACCTAGCCAGGTTACCCCTAGCAAGCCTAATCAGGGTATCCCCACCCCTAGGCCCACGGACAAAGGTAAGGCACCTGACACCCAGAGAACCCCTAGTATCGTCTGTTTTAAGTGCCAGAAGCCCGGTCATATCTCCACTCAGTGCACAGCCATAGCTTGTTTCAAGTGTCATAAGGTAGGTCATGTTTCTAGCCAGTGCCCTCGTAGATCCCTATATATAGAAGAGGGAGGAGAAGAGAGTTTCGAGCCTAATGAGGAGTTTGAAGAAGAAGTTTATGAGGCCGGAATGAATTTGGTTGATGAGTATGAAGGAGAGGAAGAATCCACTGAATCTGACCACTTAGGGGTTGTAAGATGCATCCTGTCCCAGACTAAAGTTCAGGAAGATTGGCGTAGGACCAACATCCTACAGACTTTCCTTAAACTAGGGGATAAGGTTTGTAAAATCATCATAGATAGTGGGAGCTGTGTGAATGCCATTTCTACTAGCACTGTCAAAATGTTAGGCTTAACCCCAGTTCCCCACCCCAACCCCTATAAGGTTTCTTGGGTAGACTCTACCTCTATACCCATCCAGTCTAGATGTCAGGTCCAAATCCAAATGCAATCCTATCAAGAGAAGATTTGGTGTGATGTCTTGCCTATGGGGGTGAGCAGTATAATTCTTGGAAGACCTTGGTTGTATGATCATGATGCCACCCTCTTAGGAAAACCCTTTGGCATAAGTTAGGGACGAAACTTAAGTTTTCAACTGCCTATCATCCCCAGACTGACGGCCAAACCGAAGTAGTGAACCGTAGTTTAGGCAATCTGCTAAGGTGTCTTGTTGGTGAAAACATTAGGAACTGGGATTTGTACTTACCTAGAGCTGAATTTGCATATAATGACTCGGTCAATAGGTCTACGGATATGAGTCCATTTGAAATTGTGCATGGTTACAAACCCCACACACCTCTTGACCTAGCTCCTTTACCAGTCCACACACGGGTCTCCGAGTCTGCCGAAGTTTTTGCACAGCATATAAAAGACTTGCATAAAGAAATTCAAGCCAAAATAAATTTAAGTAACGAAACTTATAAGAAATTGGCTAATTCTCAAAGGTGAGTCAAAACTTTTGACGAAGGAGACTATGTAATGATTAGGTTAAGGCCTGAACGGTTTCCTCCTGGAACCGTTAGAAAGTTACATGCTAGGGGAGTGGACCATTTAGAGTGGTAAAGAGAGTAGGATCCAATGCCTATGTGCTCGAGTTGCCTCCAGAACTAGGCATTAGCTCCACTTTCAACATTACAGACCTAGTAGAATATAGGGAGCCAGCTGTGATTCCCAGTGAGGCTTTTGAACCTAATCCTGCTCTTGAGAGTGAACCTGACCCTGTGTGTCCACCAACAAATTGGCCTGTGAGGAAAGAGCAGATTGAAAAGATCCTGGATGATCAGGTTATCTCTACTCGTAATCGAGGATACCAAAGATACCTGGTCCGCTGGCTAGGAAGGCCAGATTCTGATGACTCTTGGATCTCCCGAGAAGAGTTACAAGAGCTGGACCCAGACCTCTTGGAGAGATACCAGAGCCAACTTGATCCATACTCGACAGGGTCGAGTTCCTCCCACCCTGGAAGAATTGGTGCGGGCACCAGACTCAGAAAAAGACTTCAGAGCTCCATCTGGATCTCTGATTAACCTTGCCCGAAGAATTAGGATTTTTTTGGTTTTTAATAAGAGTTGACTAGATCAACTTAATTTAGCTTGAGTCTACATTACCTGCATTTTATTTTGTTGAGTCATGTTGACTCAGTAGTGGACTAGGGTTTCAAAATGGGATGTTACACTTTCTTCCAAGACCAGGCAAGTGGACACCACACTCCCAGCCACACTCCCAGTCCAGGGGGCGCCATATCCACATCCAGCAGCTTTTGGTCCCCACTCCACAGATGGCAACTTCCTTCTTTCATGCACCAAATAAAGAGAAGTCCACCAAGAGAGCACAAATCAAGGGGGGCGGCCAAGACTTTCCCAAGAAATTCCAAGCAAAGAAGGGAAGAAATTTCTCTTGGAAGAGAACATCAAGGGGCGCCCATTACCTGCCAAAAGCATCCAAAACAAAGATGGGAAGGGCCTTGACTTAGGGAGGAAGAAAAGGATGAGTCCAAAAGAGTTGATCCAGGGAAGGAAGAAAATTTTTCTTGAAAATCCAAGCAAGGTGGCGCCATCTACCTGCCATTTATAACCCAAATCCTATTTTTTTGGTATTTTGGCCGACCATATGTAAGGGATTTGCCCTAATTTGGAGATCCCCTCCTTTAGTCCCACATGGGAAGATGTGAAACCCTTCTCCCTTGTAATGCCTTATAAATTAAACCCCTCTTGTAAGTTTACAAAATGAGATGAATGAAAGAAATTTTTTTCTTGAGCAAACTTGTGTTTTCTCTTGTCCGCACTTGCTTCCAGGTGTTGAGCTCCGTGAGGGAGTAAATCCGGGTTCCCCTGGAACCTTGAGGAGGTGAGAGATCTCTAAAACCCTAAACCCTAGGTTAGCCACTCAATTCCCAAACCCTAGCCGCCATCACCCTTCTCTTTCCACCAAGCCCTAGTCTATTCCTCTTCTCACGGCCACCCTCTCCAAGTCCAGGCCGGCCACCAGCATCCAGCTCCGGTCCAGATACTTCAGCTCTACAGCAATTCTAAGAGGAAGTCAGATCGGCCTCCAGGAGAATTCGATTTCAGCAACTTCGGCTTTCAAGTTCTTCAACCTGGTAAGATCTTTTCTTGAGTTTCTGAATTCCTTCACTTGTTCCTCTTCTTTCCCAGATCTTGAGTCTAGGAGAAGCCGACCAAACCATGAGACCAGTATTGGAGGATCCATTGCGAAGATAGCCGACTCCGAGGATCCCACAATCTGCTCGAGAGGGTTCTTCCACCAAAATCCTGAGAAGATCACTGTCTGGTTAGTAAACCATCTCTTCTCTCTATTTCTGTTCTGTTGAAAGTTCAGAGCGAAACCCTAGGTCTGGGAGTTTCTCAACCCCCAGCGATCCGTTACTTCTGAACTACTATGATAATTTAGTTTCTTCTAAACTGTGCTTTCAATCCTTACCTAGTTTCCTTCAACGTAGTTTAGCTTTACTTTGAGTCGAAGCCAATTTCTAAAATATATATAAAAAAAAAAAAATTAATCTTAATTTTACTTCCGCATACGCATCTTTGTTCTTTGTTCTGCATCATTTTTGGTATCAGAGCCCTGTCTAGGGTTTCTATTTGATTGTTGGTTTGAGTCCCACTCTTTTTACTTTGTCTGCTCGAAGTAGACTCCCCAGGACGTCCGGTCCTAGGAACGAAGCGAGGTGCAAACCTCCTCTTCCCATTCCACGGGGTGTTCCTAGGGCGTGTAGGAGATCCGTTGGGTTATAACTTCGTAGCAGAAATTGTAAACGGGGAAGTGCTCTATTTTCAGCCCGTAATTACCCTGTTGCAGGAATTATTTCTCACTGCAGGTAACTCTAAATTTAGTGATTTTTATTTTTCTGAAACCAGTATAATTGATAGTAATTTTCATAATTTTCTCATGATTTATTGGTTTCCGTGCGATTTCTGAGAATTAAATTACTGCAATTCTGTTTTTGTGTTCTGCAATCCATTTATTTTTAAGTGTTCATCTCTTAATTCAACTTAAGGACATTTGAGCATCTAAGATAAGGGAAGGAGTTGATAACCTCTCCTTAGCCCAAAACCACCTCCCCTTCATTCGAACCTAAGCCTTTAATCTAAAATTGATTAGACCTAATTTGCCCTAGTGGGCTAGGGACATCAACAAGTCGGGTCAAGGCTAGTGTTGAGTCAGTTTGTCTGGTTAATCTGTGTGTGCTTTGTACTCAGTGTCTAGAACGGTGGTTCATGGATTCCATCCCGAAGGGATTGTGTGCTGGTCCGCCTACCTGGCCAATCTCTGATTGGTGTCTAGGATTGGCATTCAGGGACCTAACACTCCCCTTACACCTGCCTGGCTGAGTCCTGAGTTACTACAGGCTAGCTTGCCACTCTGATTGGGCATCTAGTTTGGGCTCTAGGTCTAGTTAGCCCGTAGTCGTTCAGTTGAGTCTCATTTTGTGTGTTTGCTTGCATCATGTCTACCCGGAATGGAGTACCCTACCAACCTGGTCAAGCCCAACCTGATTTAGAGGCCATGGTTAGAGCTCTTACAGAGAGTATGAACAAATTAAGTCAGGATATGAATGAGAATTTTGCCCAGCTTAGGGATCGAGTCCAAGTACTTGAGGAACCTAGGCATCGAAACTGGACTCCTGACCCAGATTTTAATGTGCCTCAACCTCACCCACACCAAGAGCCTAGAAGACCTTTATACCGAGATCCTGAACCTAATCATAGGAGGCCTGACCCAGAACCTGAGGATAGAGATGATAGGTTCATTCGGAACATCAAGTTAGATGCACCCACTTTTGATGGTAGCCTAAATCCTAAGGTGTATTCTGATTGGGAGGGTGAGATGGACCAGTACTTTGAGTGGTATGCCATGTCTGAGGAGAGGAAATTCAAGTTTGCCAAGATGAAATTAATACGTCAAGCTAGGTTATACTGGGGGAACATTGAGCTGACCACTAGAAGACGAAATGTAGAGCCCATAACCACTTGGCAGGGTATGAAAGAGAAACTTAGAGACAAGTACCTACCCATTTCATACCAGCAAAATCTGTTAGACCAATGGCAGACTTTGAAACAAGGGAACCGATCTGTTTCAGACTACATAACCACCTTTGATGAATACCTAATGAGATGTGATGTGAGTGAAGCCCATGAAGTCACCTTGTCTAGATTTAGGGCTGGACTTAGGAAAGATATTAAGAGAGAGTTGTTTCTGAGAGAGGTTACTGACCTAGACCAAGCCTATCAGATTGCACTGAACACTGAGAAGTTCCAGAGAGGACCCATGCCATCTAGGGTTAGTGCCCCAATCCCAAGAAATGGACCTAGCCAGGTTACCCCTAGCAAGCCTAATCAAGGTATCCCCACCCCTTGGCCCACGGACAAAGGTAAGGCACCTGACACCCAGAGAACCCCTAGTATCGTCTGTTTTAAGTGCCAGAAGCCCGGTCATATCTCCACTCAGTGCACAGCCATAGCTTGTTTCAAGTGTCATAAGGTAGGTCATGTTTCTAGCCAGTGCCCTCGTAGATCCCTATATATAGAAGAGGGAGGAGAAGAGAGTTTCGAGCCTAATGAGGAGTTTGAAGAAGAAGTTTATGAGGCCGGAATGAATTTGGTTGATGAGTATGAAGGAGAGGAAGAATCCACTGAATCTGACCACTTAGGGGTTGTAAGATGCATCCTGTCCCAGACTAAAGTTCAGGAAGATTGGCGTAGGACCAACATCCTACAGACTTTCCTTAAACTAGGGGATAAGGTTTGTAAAATCATCATAGATAGTGGGAGCTGTGTGAATGCCATTTCTACTAGTACTGTCAAAATGTTAGGCTTAACCCCAGTTCCCCACCCCAATCCCTATAAGGTTTCTTGGGTAGACTCTACCTCTATACCCATCCAGTCTAGATGTCAGGTCCAAATCCAAATGCAATCCTATCAAGAGAAGATTTGGTATGATGTCTTGCCCATGGGGGTGAGCAGTATAATTCTTGGAAGACCTTGGTTGTATGATCATGATGCCACCCTCTTAGGAAAATCCAACACCTGTGTCTTTAGTTTCAATGGGAAGAAAATCACAATCCATTCAGTCCCTCCTAAGGACAAGGTAGCTAAAGGAACCAGTAAGGTTAGGGAGATGAAGACTGGAGTGAACCTAATTAGTGCCAAGGATCTAGAACAAGAAATTCATAGTGGTTCACCCATCTGGATGTTGACTGCTAAGGAACTTAGGACTCCTACACCCTCAGAGCCTCCTCAGGAAGTTAAGCCTTTATTAGAAGAATTTGAGGATGTTTTTCCCGAGGATCTGCCAGACCACCTTCCACCTCTTAGGGATATTCAGCATTCCATAGATTTAGTCCCAGGAGCTACTTTACCCAACTTGCCCCATTATAGGATGAATCCATCTGAGCATAAAGAACTGCAAAAGCAGGTTGGCGAATTGTTGAGGAAGGGGTTCATTAGAGAGAGTCTTAGCCCTTGTGCAGTCCCTGCACTTCTAACCCCGAAGAAGGATGGCACGTGGAGGATGTGTGTTGACAGTCGTGCCATCAATAAAATCACAATCAAATATAGGTTCCACATCCCTAGACTAGATGACATGCTTGATATGATGGCCGGTGCCATGGTTTTTTCTAAATTGATCTCAAGAGCGGCTATCATCAGGTTAGGATTAGACCAGGGGATGAGTGGAAAACAGCCTTCAAAACTAAGGATGGTCTCTATGAATGGGTTGTTATGCCTTTTGGGTTGTCCAATGCCCCTAGTACTTTCATGAGGATTATGACCCAGGTACTTAGAGCTTTCATAGGGAAGTTTGTAGTGGTCTATTTTGATGATATCCTGATCTATAGTAAGACCCCTGCAGATCACCTAGGCCACCTTAGACAAGTCTGTCAAGTTTTGAGGAATGATAGTCTCTACGGTAATCTCAAAAAGTGTAAATTTATGACCAGTAAGATTATCTTCCTTGCATTTTTTGTAACCCCTGACGGCGTGGCTGCCGATCCTGAAAAGATTAGGTCCATAGTAGAATGGCCAGAGCCGACTAGTGTGCATGAAGTCAGAAGTTTCCATGGCTTGGCTACCTTCTATAGGCGATTCATCAAGGGGTTTGGTACCGTAGTTGCTCCTATCACAGACTGCATCAGGAAGGGAGAATTTCAGTGGACCAAAGCAGCCCATAAAGCCTTCCTAGATCTTAAGGATAGGATGACCCAGGCACCCATTTTGAGACTACCAGACTTTTCAAAGGTATTTGAGGTTGCCTGTGATGCTTCAGGAGTAGGTATAGGTGGAGTCCTAAGCCAAGAGAACCATCCCGTAGCATTCTTTAGTGAAAAACTTAATGATGCTAAGCTTAGGTATTCTACCTATGATAAGGAATTTTATGCGGTAGTGCAAGCTTTGCGTTACTGGAGACATTATTTACTACCGCAAGAATTTGTGCTATTTTCGGATCATGAGACTCTTAGATTCTTGAACTCTCAGAAGAAGCTTAACTCTAGGCATGCCAAGTGGGTAGAGTATATCCAGTCCTATACTTTTGTTCTGAAGCATAAGGCTGGATCTGAAAATAAGGTAGCTGATGCCCTTAGTCGTCGATCTTTGTTGTTGAATTCTGTTAGGGCTGAAGTCATAGGGTTTGAGCAAATCAAAGAAGAATATGAGTCGTGTCCAGAATTCAAGACTGTATACCAGGATCTAACTCAAGGACCATCTAGTGAACATAAGGATTATTCCCTTTTAGATGGCTTTCTGTTCTTTAAGAATAGGCTTTGCATCCCTAGAACCTCTCTTAGGGAATTCTTGATTTGGGAAACTGATGCGGGAGGTTTAGCTGGCCATTTCGGAAAAGATAAGACCACCCTGGCTATTGAAGACCATTTTTTCTGGCCTAGCTTAAAAAGAGATGTAGCACACATTGTGGCTAGGTGTCGGACCTGTGCTGTTGCCAAACAGCGAAAACAGAACACCGGCCTTTATACCCCACTCCCTGTCCCAGATCGTCCTTGGCAAGATGTGAGCATGGACTTTGTGTTAGGTTTGCCTAAGACCCAGAGGAGGCATGACTCTATCTGTGTTGTAGTAGACCGATTTTCCAAGATGGCCCATTTCTTGCCTTGTTCCCAAATATTTGATGCGTCTAAGGTAGCCACCCTGTTCTTTAATGAGATAGTTTGACTCCATGGCCTACCCAAGACCATTGTTTCTGATAGGGATGTTCGGTTCACCAGCTATTTCTGGAAAACCCTTTGGCAGGCAGAGGTGTTGCCTCATGGAAGCTCAGCTCAGCAAAGGCACTCATGTTGAAAGCTTGTCATGGCGTCTGATGGGGACTCCATGTCCGCTGCCTCGTGCCACGCAGCATTCTGGCCACATCTTTTGCCCACCATGCCCGAGGCCCATTGACGCGCAGCGCTTGGGACGAAGGGTGTAATTATGGCGCTGACATGGAAAGACGAAGAAATTGGGCGGAATAATGGCTAAAATCGACGGCGCCTCACTTTGCGATCTTATGAGCTTGTGGGAGGATGCCATGTGGCCATGCAGGAGGGGGGCCATCGAGGCAGGTGCTGAAGTCATAGCGACCGCGACCGGATGGGCGCACGGGCCCAATGGATGGTCGACACACGACGGGCGCCTTCTAGGGGGCCGTAAAGGTACGGTCGGGCGCAGGTAGTTTCGGAAGGAGGGGCAAGTTTTTTCGATGCTTACCCTCGTTCAAACTCCGCGTACCCAGTACCTTGCAGGAGCTTCTCCGTCTCCCTCTTCCCCTTCAGCTACCGGCATCCTCCTAGAGTTTCTGCAGGTTAGCCTCCTCTTCTCACCTCATGGGAGTCATTTTAGGGTCCCTCTTGTCCTTTTTCTTCTTCCTTCTTGTCTCTTCCCTCCATGGATCGCTTTGGTTCGGAGTTCCGTCCTTCTCACCAAGCCGAAGCCGGATCCTCCCGGTCGAGAACTCCCTCTTCCTCTGACGAGGAGGTGGAGGTGGCGAGGTTCGAGTTTAGTAGGCAGCCCACCCCGGGTCCGGTAATCATCAGGCAATCCGGGTCTTCTCCTCCTCCTCGAGTCCTTTCTGAGCCTGAACCTTCTCGGTCGACCGGTCCCGGAGGGATTGCCTCGGTGATTACCTCTGAAGATCTGCTGGCCATCCGAGAAGCCTACGGGATTGCCGAGTATGTCCGTCTCTCCGTTCCTCGTCCGGGGGAGCGGGTGACTTCCAGTGGTCCTGGGCGGATTGCCCTTTATGAGGAGGCCTTTGCTGGGGGCCTCCGTTTTCCTCTTCACCCCTTCTTCCTTTCATTTCTGGCCAACTATCGTCTCGTCCTGGCTTAATTGGTCCCTAACACCGTTAGGACCATTTTTGCCTTCATAGTCTTGTGTCATTTCCACGGGATTGTTGCCCGTTTCTCCCTCTTTAGGACATTTTTCATCTTGAAACGCCACCCCACCGAGGAGGGGTGGGGGTCGCTTTCCTCCCGCCCTCGGGGAATAAAGTTTGTCCTCCCCTCTTCCATTAAGGGATGGAAGAGCAGGTTTTTCTTTGCTTCCGTAGAGGGGGTTGACTGGGTCTGGAGTGAACCAGATCGGTCTCCAAACCAGAACTCTGCTATCGAGGAGGCCGACGTCGAACTGTACAAGCAGCTCATATCGACGGAGATCCCCTCGCTCGAGGTTTTGCTGTCCGAACAAAATCTTCACGAGGCTGGGGTGGGCCCGGCATTGGAGTCGGGTGAGTCCCACTTGGCCATCCCCTTCTTTTTCTTCTTCTCTTTTTCCTTTTTTTTCTCTTTTTTTTTTTTTTTTTTGGGGGGGGGGGGGGCGGTCTGACCTTGTTTCTGTCTTGGTGCAGCAATGAAGTTCTCGATGGATGAGCTACTCTCGTTCTCCGAGAAGTGGGAGCGGGCCACTGAGACTGCCGAGCCAGCACCAAAGAGAGCCCAAGCTGAGAACGGGGCGAGGTCAGTGCCGGATGGGGCGGAAGTGCTGGTGCAGGCAGAGACAAATGCACCGGTACAGGAGCGCAGGCAGAAGAGGGCGGCCGAGCCCATCTCGGAGCCTCCCGTAGTGGCGTCCGAGCCCAAGGTGGTTGTCCGTGCGAGGTCAGCTGCCGCTGCTGCCAGGTCGGCGCCCCCCTCCTCGGAGGTCGCCAGTGTCGAGAAGGACGGGGGGGCGCAAGAAGTCATGCCATCATCCCAAGTCCGATCCGATGTGGTGCCAATCTCCCAGTTGGTACCAAGGGAGCCTTCTACCGCCGAAGGACCCGAACCGGCGGGAACACGAGAGAGGAACTACCACCGAGTCCCTTTTTTGCTGGGCCCGAACGTGTCCTTGATGAAGGACGCGAGCCTGGCAGAGCGCATATGGACTTCTCGGTCCAGTCATGAGACAGACACGAGGGGAGTGGGCGACTCCTCAGTGATGTCATCACGGCGTCGTTCACCCAGCTGTATGTCGTAAGTAGTTTTCCTTGACTTTGACATCTTTCTGTCTCCTTCTCTATTAGTCTATTGCTGACCTGGCTCTTTCGACTGCAGCAAGGGCAGGAGCTGAACCTCATAAGGGATTACTGCCGCAACTGAGCAAGGAGGGACAGAGAGCAAGGAGTCGAGCTCGCATCCCTCAAAGCTGAAGTAGGTCGCAAGGATGCGGAGGTTCGGGAGGCTAGCCAAAAGGTGAAGAGCCTCCAGGCCGAAGCTACTGAAGCGGCAAAAATAAGGAAGGAGCTCAACAACGAGCTCGAGTCCAAGCGGGCCTGGCTGAAGGAGCTTCGGGCCGAGTCGGAGGCGGCCAGAGAGAGGGCCACCTCCGCTGAGAAGAAGGTGGCTACGACCGAGAAGAGAGCTGCCGATGCAGAGGAGAAGGCCACTCTTTCCCACCGCTCCACTGAAACTGCTGAGAAGGCGCTGGCGACGGCCGTCCGTCTATCCAAGCACCTGAAGGCGGAGCTGGAAGAGGTCCGGCGCCGGGCCGAGGCTACAGAGAAGGTAGCTGCTGATGCTGTGGCTGCCTTCAAGGCGACCCCAAAGTACCTCAAGGATATTCGGGAAGCGGCAACAGACTCCTTCGCCAAGGGGTTCGCATACTGCCGGTCCCAACTACGGGGAGTTATGTCCGAGGAGCAGCTGGCCGCACTTCGAGTCCCGGGGAAGAAGGCTTCCTCCGCAATGACAACAGTGGCGGCAAGGCAGGGAGCGACTCCAACTGAGGCTCGGGCTCCAGTGACCTCAAAAGCACCTGGCCTCGGGGAACCGGCATTGACGGCGACGAGGGCGGCACCTGCACCGCGACCGGAGGCAGCCGGTCCGACCCTAGTGGCCTCAGCAGTTGAACCTGCTCCTCCTGCGGAGGTGGAGGAGGGAGAGGTCCCAATAGTGCACCGCCCGGGGAAGGAGCCAGCCCCTTAGGATAGGATTTTCCTTCTTTTTTATACTTGTATTTTCTTTCATTTCTTGACCGAGTCACTCGGCCTGTCGGGGCCCGGAAGATAGTGTAATCGGTTCTTCCAGCAATGAAATGCATCTTTGTAATCATGGTGTCTCCGTTGTTTGCAATATGGAATGTCCCCTCTCTCCCTTATTCTCCCTTTCTTTGCTACTTCTTTCTTTTCGGTGCAGGGAGGTCCGAGATGGGAGTCAGGAACTTCGACTGGCACTGACATAGTGTTGAGCTCGAGGTCATGCTGGTGAAGGATGTTGACCTTGGACTCAGCTGCTTGGAGACATGATCCAGCGATCGCCGTCTCAGAGCTGGGCTCGGAGGCGTCGGAGGCTGAGATCCTTGGTGTTGGAAGTCTGAGTCTTGAGCCTTAGTGTCTCGGAGCCAGTCTCGAGGACATTGATGCTTGAAAATTATGGTGCTAGAAATCTGAGTTCTAGGCCTTGGCATCCTGGAGTTGAGCTCGGAGGCACTAAGTGCCTGGGGGTTTCCCAGGACCTTTGCCAGGGAGCCGGGCTCACCGGTGCCGGAGGGTCGTCCGGTCTTTGGTGCCGGAAGATCATCCGATCTTTGATGCCAGGGAGCTAGGCTCGTCGGTGCCTGGGGGCTTCCCAGGTCTTTGTGCCAGAGCCCTCTTCTCTGGGCTTTGATGCCGGGGAGTTAGGCTCGCCGGTGCCTGGGGGCTTCCCAGGTCTTTTGTGCTGGAGGGTCGTGGGATCTGATCTTTGGTTTAGCGACGATGCTGTCCAGCCCAGGGGACCTGAGCTCGGAGGGGCACCTCGCGACGGAGGAGGCTGAGCTCGACTCCTGACCACGGGACCCGATCTCGAGGGGTCTGCCTTGGGTGGAAGCTCATGCTTGGCTCCGGCCTAGGCATCTCGGGCTTGCAGGAGCGGACCTGGCGGAGAACGGGGCCCGGCTCCAGCTATCATCATGAGGCCGGGCCGGACGCGTTGATGATGACGAGTTGCATGGTTCCAAAGCGCCCTTGGCCAGAGGTCTAAACTTCGATCTTGAGCAAGCGTCCTAGAGCTGGGCTCGGAGACGGTGATGTTGGAGAGCCGCGAGGCTCGGAGGTGCCCTTGGCCAGGGATCTGAGCTCCGGTCTTGTGCAGGCATCCTGAAGCTGGGCTCGAAGATGATGAGAACTTGAGATGGCGCCTTGGGGTTAAGCTCGTAGGCGCTGAGTGCCTGGGGGCTTCCCAGGTCCTTCGCCGGGGAGCTAGGCTCGCCGGTGCCGGAAGGTCATCCGGTCTTTGTTGCTAGGGAGCTGGGCTCGCCGATGCCGGAGGGTCATCCGATCGTTGATGCCGGGGAGCTGGGCTCGTCGGTGCCAGAGATCGTCCGGTCTTTGATGCCGGGGAGCTGGGCTCGCTGGTGTCGGAGGTCGTCCGGTCATTGATGTCGGGGAGCTGGGCTCGCCGGTGCCGGAGGTCGTCC
Organism: Areca catechu; assembly: GCA_021397845.1. Taxonomy (NCBI): domain Eukaryota; kingdom Viridiplantae; phylum Streptophyta; class Magnoliopsida; order Arecales; family Arecaceae; genus Areca; species Areca catechu. The sequence continues at coordinate 21,173,645 of CM038045.1, forward strand.
GGTCTTTGTGGCCGGGGAGCTGGGCTCGCCGGTGCCGGAGGTCGTCCGATCTTTGTGACCGGGGAGCTGGGCTCGCCGGTGCCGGACATTGTTCGGTCTTTGATGCCAGGGAGCTAGGCTCGCCGGTATCGGAGGTCGTCCAGTCTTTGTTGCCGGGGAGCTGGGCTCGCCGGTGCCGGAGATCGTCCGGTCTTTGTTGCCGTGTAGCTGGGCTTGCCGGCGCCGGTGGTCATCCAGTCTTTGATGCCGGGGAGTTGGGCTCGCCGGTACCAGAGGTCGTCCGGTCTTTTATGCCAGAGAGCTGGGCTCGCCGGTGCCGGAGGTCGTCCGGTCTTTGATGCCGGGGAGCTGGGCTCGCCGGTGCCGGAGGTCGTCCGGTCTTTGATGCCGGGGAGCTGGGCTCGCCGGTGCCTGGGGGCTTCCCAGGTCTTCGTGCCATAGTACTCTTCTCTGGGCTTTGGTGCCTGCAAGGCAGATAAACCGTTGCACAGGAAAAGGACTTTTATTGCAAATGGAGGGAGAACTTACATTGTTGGTAGTAACTCCCCGGATTACAAGTGTTCCATGTCCAGGGGGAGTCTGGTTCCATCCAGGTCCTCGAGATAGTGGGCTCTCTGCAGGAGGGCCTCGGCCACTTTGTAGGGGCCTTCCTCATTCGGTGGGGGTTTACCGCGCTCTTTGGGTTGAGACGCCTCAACTTAGCACAACACCATGTTGCCGGGTCAGAAGATCTTCAACTTCACCTGGGTGCTATGATGTCGGGCGACCCGTTACCGGTACGCTGCCATCCAAAGCCAGGCTTTGACCCTCGTTTCTTCGAGGAGGTCCCGGTTGAGGGGGTGTGCCGAGCTCAACTGGAATCACTATCTCCATGCCGAAGACGAGGTTGAACGGTGCTTTGCCCGTGGCCGCTCTGGGCGCTGTGTGATAGGCTCACAGGACGCTCGGGAGCTTTTCCGCTCCTTGCCCCCCAGGCCTTCTCGGAGGCGCACCCAGTCCCCTAGTGTATCATCCCTACCGGCTTCTCGGTAGGGCGATTGTCGACCGCTGGGACTGGTGGAGGGGCAACGAGTGCCTGGGATTCCAACTGAGATCTGCCCCCCACATACCTTCTGAGGTAGCCTCTCTTGATGAGCTCCTCAATCTTCCATTTGAGGTCACGGCATTCCTCGATGTCGTGACCATGGTCGCGATAGAAGCGACAGTACTTTGACTTGTCACTGGTGGCAGACGGCTTCAATGGCGGTGGATGCCTCAAGTAGGTCTCACCCTCGACCTCCATGAGGATCTTTGTCCTCGAGGTGAGAAGGGGAGTGAGATTTCTTTCAAGGACAGGAGTGTTCCTCGGCCCCGGCCCAGGGCGGAAGCTCTGAGCCAACGGCACTGGCTTCCACGGCCCAGGCGCTTCGACGGGCATGGGCCTCTTTAGCGACTTCCTGTCAAGCTCCCGTCGGGTACGATCCGCCTCCTCGGCGTGGATATACTTCTGGGCACGGATGAGAAGCTCGGAGTAAGACTTCGGAGGCTTTTTGTCAAGCGAGTACGTCAAGCGGGAGGTCTTGAGCCCTCGCTTCAGGGCCAGCATGGCGACCGGCTCCTCCAAACAGTATATCTCCAGGGCGGCAACCTTGAAACGAGCCACGTAATCCTGCAGCGGCTCCTGATCCTGTTGCCTGGTAGAAAAGAGGCTGTCCGCCTCGCATGGCATCCTCCGGCAAACGTCGAAGTGAGCCACGAACTTCTACCCCAACTGGGCGAAGGAGTTAATGCTCTCCGTCTCGAGGTGGGAGAACCATACTCGAGCCACCTTCCAGAGAGTGGCGGGGAAGGCGATGCACAACAAAGCGTCGGTGGCCTCCTGGACCCTCATGAGGGTTTGGTAGCTTTCTAGGTGGTCCAGGGGGTCTATGGTCCCGTCGTAAGGATCCACCTGCGGCATCCGGAACAGGTGCGGGATCGGCTCCGCTTGGATTTCTTGGGAGAATGGAGGACGGGCGTCATAGCCCGCTGGCTCACTAGCAGAGCCCGGCATGCTGGCAAAACGGTGATCGAACTCCGCCAGCTTGCGTTCATGCTCCTCTAGGTGCCTACCCGTCACGCGCCTGGCGGCTTCATCAGGAAACCCCTCCACAGAAGGAGACGGAGAAGGTGACATGGATGCGTGGCACCCGTGGCGGGGGGTCTTACTTTTCCTGCCTCGACGAGGTCTGGGCGCCTCCCACCCGAGGTTTAATGAGCGACTCTCTCCATCAGCAGAGCCGGCTCGTTGTCTTTTCGTCGGAGCTTGATGGCTGCCTCGGTTGTCAGTGGCAGCCTGCGGCTATGACAGCCTTCCTTGGAAAGAGCACAGGCTATCGTAGGGAGTTGCGGCATGGGTCACCAGGGTCCCTGGCTGCTGGTATTGGAGCTAACGCACTCCGTGGCAAGAACTTGCATCTGCTGGGCAAGTGCGGCCAGCTGGGCCTCTGGTGGGGGTGGCTGGACCGGAGTAGGTGGCTACACTTCTGTCTCCGGTCTGTGCGGGTTCCCATGAGAAGGGGATGCCTCCGCACGGCTGGGAGAAGCTCCCCCGGCCCGGGTGGTCATCGTCCCCCCGGTGGTTCGGTTGAGCGGGGCTTGAACTAGATCGAGTGTCGTTCTGCGCCCCTACCTAGCACGCCAATCTGTTGCTACCCGAATCGTCATGGCCAGTAGCTGCTGATGGCATCAGGTGTGTTGCTTCCGCCCGTCTGGGAACGCCTCCGGTGCCTCGGGACCTGCAAGGAAGCAACGTCAGTGACCCGGGCTGGGGATTCTGGTGGGGGCACTCCGACGGTCAAGACAGTGGCGATCCAAGAAAATAGATCCTCCTGGTCGAGCCCCTCTAGATGAGCTCCATGCTAGGAGGAGTGAATATAGTGTGAGTAGAAGATGAGGATGAGCTGGGAATGGTGTTGGCCAAGGTGGTCTTGCCCTCCTCTCTGGCCTTTTTCCCTTGTGTCACTCTAGTTCCTCTCTTGAATTGAAAAGTATGCTATGGGTATCCTTTTTTGAGGTTAGATGCCGATACCTTTTTTGCTTGTTTTTTTGCGGGAGTTTCTACCTTGGTTTGCTTCGAGATCTCCCCCTGCTATCGTGTACGGCGAGATATCGTGACATGGACGGGACATCTCTCCTGTTGTGACAGTCGGGGAAGCCTCCATAGATTTCTGACATTCCTTCTACTTATCCCTCTCTTGGAAGTATGTCAGGATCTCGATCGACGAGCCACGATCTTGGGATCCGTGCTCTCTGGTAGGGTCTTTTTTCCGGTTGTACGACAGATCGGTGGAGGGTATGGCACCTTGATTGCGGCATGGTTGGTATCGTACGGCCCTCGGGAGCATCGCCACTGTCCTCGGAGGAGAGGTATGGCTCCCTTGGCGGCCAGCGTATTGGCTTGAATAGAGGGCCGAGCTGGAGAGGCAGGGCCCGTTTGTGGTAGACTCGCCTGGTGCTGCTTAGCAGGACGGAGGCGGACCGAGCTCGGTCGCGAAGGGGCGCCTCATGGTGGAGGAGGCTGAGCTCGACTCCTGACCACGGGGACCGACCTCAGACGAGCTCGGTGTCGGGGTGCCACCCAGCCCAGGGGACCTGAGCTCGGAGGGGCGCCTCGTGGCGAAGGAGGCTGAGCTCGACTCCTGACCACGGGACCCGATCTCGAGGGGTCCGCCTTAGGTGGGAACTTGGACTCGGCTCCGGCCTAGGTGTTCCGGGCTTGCGGGAACGGACCTAGCAGAGGACGGAGCTTGCCTTTGGCGGGCAGAGGTGTTGCCTCAGGGAAGCTTAGCTCAACAAAGGCGCTCATGTTGAAAGCTTGTTGTGGCGTCTGATGGGGACTCCACATCCACTGCCTCGTGCCATGTCAGCGTTCTGGCCACATCAATGGCCATAGCCAATCATGACAAAGCATCCACCCAGGAGTTCTGCAGTCGAGGTATATGGAGAATTTCAAAGAATTTGAGCCGAGATACGAAGTTTTATACCTTGTTCAAGTACTTGGCCAGGGTTAGATCTCTCGCTTCGAATTCGCCCTTCACTTCATTTACCACCAACTGAGAATCGGAGAAGGCCCTAATTCAGCCGATGCCCAGCTCATTTGTTATTCCTAGTCCTGCGAGGAGGGCTTCATACTCCGCTTGATTGTTTGACACTTGAAAGGCAAAGTGCAAAGCATACTCTAGGCTTTGCCCATCGGGGTCAGCTAGGATCAGGCCTGCCCCACAGCTTGCAAGGTTGGAGGCTCTGACCACATGAAGGGTCCAAGCGGGCTCCGCTTCTTCGATGGTTTTAGCTTCAGGTGCGCCGACCGTCTGCGGGGTTGCCTCCTGTCTCCAGGTACATTCTTCAATGAAGTCAGCAATTACCTGGACTTTCATGGCCGACCGAGGTCGGAAAGAGATGTCGAATTCGCCAAGCTTGACGGCCCACTTGACGAGCCGACTGGACATGTCCGAACTTCTGAGGATCGCCTTGAGAGGTTGGTCGGACAGGACAATGATAGGATGGGCCTGGAAGTAGGGCCGGAGCCACTTGGCAGCTATGCCCAGGGAATAGACAAGCTTTTGCATTTTAGGGTACCTTGTTTCGACGTCATGGAGAACCTTACTGGTGTAGTAAACAGGTTTCTACTGGCCATCTTCTCCTACTCGCACGAGGATGGAGCTGATCGCTTCGTCCGATGCCGACAGGTACAGGTATAATGCCTCTCCTTCTGTTGGTTTGGCCAACAACGGGGGGTTCCTTAGGTAATCCTTCAAAGCTTCAAAAGCCGACTGACATTCGTCGGTCCAGTGGAAGTGGTCCGACCAATGCAAGGTCTTGAAAAATGGCAGGGACTTCTCAGCCGATCGGGAGATGAAACGGTTGAGGGAAGCTATACAGCCTGTAAGCTCTTGCACTTATTTCTTATTGGTCGGATGCCCCATCTCAACAACAGCCCTGATCTTGTCAGGGTTAACTTCAATCCTCCTTGTGTAACCAGGAAACCAAGAAACTTCCTGGAAGTCATCCCGAATTGCACTTGGCAGGATTCAGCTTCATCCGATGGCATCTCAATGCATCAAAGGACTCCTGCAAGTCTTTTATGTGGTCTGCCTTGTGGAGGCTCTTGACTATCATATCATCAACATATGCCTTCATGTTTCTTCCAAGCTGCCCTTCAAAGACCCGATTGATCAGCCTTTGAAAAGTGCCACCAACGTTCTTTAAGCCGAAGGGCATCATCTTGTAGCAGTATAGCCCCTTATCGGTGACGAAGGCCATCTTCTCCTCATCCTCCGAGTACATCCTGATCTGATTGTAACCAGAGAAGGCATCCATAAAGCACAGAAGCTGATGGCCGGCTATGGCATCCACCAACTGATCGATCTTTGGCAGAGGAAAGCTGTCCTTTGGGCAAGCCTTGTTGAGGTCGGTATAGTCCACACATATTCTCCACTTCCCTTAGCCTTCTTTATTATAACATTTGCTAACCAGTCCGGGTAATGGGTCTCTCTGATGAAGCCGACCTCAGAGAGCTTCTTGACCTCTTCGTCAATTGCCCTTTGTCTCTCCGGAGCGAAGCTCCTCTTCTTCTGTCTGATAGGCCTATAGGTCGGATCTACTTTAAGTTGGTGGGTGATGACCTCCGATGAAATGCCAAGCATGTTCGATGCCGACCAAGCGAAAACATCAGCATTACCTCTTAGGAAGTCAATCAACTCCAACTTGGCCTCCTCTTTGAGAGTGCTTCCAATTTGGAGAACCCTGGTGGGGTCGTCCAAACACAATCTTCTCGACAGGTTGGCCATGGCCATCGGCTTCGACTCTGGGGTCAAGTTGTTCAAGAGTGGGATATCCCTCTGATTGCTTGTCATGGATAGTCAAGCATTGTCTAGCCATCCTTCGGTCTCCCCTCACTACTCCGACTCCATTACGAGTCGGAAACTTTGCCAGCAGATGGTAGGTAAAAACAATGGCGCGAAACTTATCTCAGGCCGGCCGGCCTAGGATGGCATTATAAGTCAATGTCGTATGTACGACCACAAAGTTGATGGGGAGAGTCTTCTAGTAAGGCTCTTCCCGATGGTCACAGGCAGAGTTATTTCTCCTTCAACTCCAACAGAGTTTCCCCCGAAGCCTGTCAGTGGCATGGAGGATTTTTGCAGCCTTGATCTGGACAGGTTCATTCTGACAAAAGCATCATACAATAAGACTTCCGTACAGCTTCCATTATCGATAAGGATTCACTTTATATCATAGTTGGTAATTACTGCCAACACAATTACAGGGTCATCCCCAGAAAGATGGGATTCCAGGAGGTCGATCTTCGTCAGAAAAACTGATTACATTGGAACCCCTAAACCTCTTCACAATATCCTGGTCTTCATCAGGTCTCCAGTCGGACCAGCGATGTAGCATGCCAACATTCCTGTCAGTCGGACACTGATTGGGAAGCTCTACTTCTCCCAGGGGGTCTCTGGCATTGAGGTTTTGGCCCGATCCCTGCGGGGTCGGATATACTTGTGTAGGTCCCCCCTCCTGATGAGGTATTCAATGGCATCCTTCAGCTGGATACACTCTTCAATGTTGTGTCCATGGTCCCGATAGAATCGGCAGTACTTGTCTCTATTTTTTGAGGCGGAGGGGCCCCTCATCGGATGAGACCTTTGCAAGAAAGTCTCATTTTCGATTTCCAGAAGAATTTTTTCCATTGGAAGGGACAGGGGCGCATAAGTTTCGAACCTCTTGGGGAAGTCCTTCGGCTTTGAGCTGCGGCATTGGGCAGAACGGTTGCCATCGCTGGGGGATTGGACTTCGGGGTCCTTGTCGCTCCGCTTCTTGGGGGCCGTGATACGGGACACAGACTCGATGTAACCCTGGGTTATTTGGGAAAGAAAAACAACTAAATAAACTAGGACTGTGGGAGGGCTAAGAAGCCTCCCGAGACTAGGGTGACACTGAAAACTAAATTCCTAAAACAACTGATCTCTTTTGTTTTCAATTTTCTTGGTGAAGGTGGCAAAGGAAGGATGGAGATGGGGGACTGGGAACTGGAACTCATGGCCTTGGGACTCACTTTAACGAGGAGACGCACACAGAAAGTCAGGGATCAAAGCACATAGCTACCCTAAGCTCTCATCGAACCCATCATCCACATAGTAGGGCTCTCATAGAGGCTGCTAGGGTGACTCTCAAAGGACATGAGGGGATAAGAAGATGGGACAGGGGGTAACTAGGGTGCTCAAACCCATCATCCACATAGTAGGGCTCTCACACCCCCTAACGAACCCATTATCCATACGGTAGGGAACGAAAGCAAACGGGCCTCGGCCCAGAACCAAAACCAGAACCAATGGAGAACCCAAAAATTTATATCAAAGTCTATTCATTACAGGGGAAGAGGGGGCCTTTATATAGAAAAACCAAAACCCTCGGTTTCTTAGCCTCCAAGAAAACTATAAAAAAGAAAAATAAATTACATCAAAATTTGTGCTGCATCAAAAGTGATGCTGATCTGCTCTGAGAAGCATGTCGGCTTGATGATCTGCGCTGAAAAGCATGCTGCTCTGAAAACTGGACTGCTCCGAAATCCATGCAAACTCAAACTCACGGACGTGCACAGGAAGGGAACCAAGTCCGGCGGGGCACCAGCGGATGGTCAGGAAGAGGGTGGCGGATAGGGCCGGCGGAAGGCTAGCGAAAGACTGCCAGACGGTGGGACGACGGCAAGTGAATGGGTGGCGGAATAGGGGTGGCACAGCATGCCCTATGCATGCGTTTGGGCTTCCACGGGCGTGGGGCCCCGGGCGCCGGTGAGGACCCCCGGCGGCAGGGCCTTGGCCGGCGGACGGCGGCAGGTGGGCGACAGCGACGGCGTCAGGCGACGGGCGATGACGTCACACGGACGAATGCGTCCGTTGATCTTCCCCACGGCCGTGGGGTCCTGGGCGCTGGCAAGGGCCCCACCAGTGGCCAGGCGAGAGCCGGCAGGCGGCGGGACGGCGACGGGCAGCAGGCCGGCGGCGACGGCGACGGCGCAAGGCGGCACGGTCGCACATGGGCGGCACGGTCGCACATGGACGGACGGACGCCTCCTGCATCCGTTTGTCTTCCCACGGGTGTGGAAGGCGGCGGGCGGCTTTTCGACGAGGGCGGGGCCGGCGAGCTCCGGAGGGTCGGCCGGCGGGGTCGGGCGGCCCGAATCTGGGGCCAGCGGGGCGGAGGCTAGGGTTTGGGAGATTTTTTAAAACTCACGGGAGAAGATGGAATAATGTAGGAATAAAGCGAGAATAAGATCGGGATAAAGATGGAATAGCGGGAATATATGGAATAGTGGGAAAGGAAAAATAAAAAAATTCGAGAAAATAAGAAAAAATAAGAAAAAGAACCTGGACCTGCCCTGGATCCCCATCATTCTCCTCGACCGCGAAGAACTTGACTCCGTCGAGTTCGAAAAAATCATGGAGCACACCCTAATCCATAACTCGCTCTGATACCAAATTGATGCGGAACACAGACTCGATGTAATCCTGGGTTATTTGGGAAAGGGAAACAACTAAACAAACAAGGATCGTGGGAGGGCTAAGAAGCCTCCCGGGACTAGGGTTACACTGAAAACTAAACTTCTAAAATAGCTGATCTCTTTTGTTTTCAATTTTCTTGGTGGTGGTGGCGAAGGAAGGATGGAGATGGGGGACTGGGAACTGGAACTCATGGCCCTAGGACTCACTCTAATGGGGAGACGTACATAGAAAGTCAGGGATCAAAGCACATAGCTACCCTGAGCTCTTATTGAACCCATCATCCACATAGTAGGGCTCTCATGGAGGCCACTAGGGTGACTCTCAAAGGACATGAGGGGATAAGAAGATGGGATAGGGGGTAACTAGGGCGCTCGAACCCATCATCCACATAGTAGGGCTCTCACACCCACCAACGAACCCATTATCTACACAGTAGGGAACGAAGGCAAACGGGCCTTAGCTCAAAACCATAACCAGAACCAATAGAGAACCCAAAAATTTATATCAAAGTCTATTCATTACAGGGGAAGAGGGGGCCTTTATATAGAAAAACCAAAACCCTCAATTTCTTAGCCTCCAAGAAAACTAAAAAAAAGGAAAATAAATTACCTCAAAATTCATGCTACATCAAAAGTGGTGCTGATCTGCTCTGAGAAGCGTGTCAGCTTGATGATCTGCACTAAAAAGCATGCTACTTTAAAAATTGGATTGCTCTGAAATCCGTGCAAACTCAAACTCACGGACGTGCACAGGAAGGGAACCAAGTCCGGCGGGGCACCAGCGGACGGCCGAGAAGGGGGCGGTGGACGGGGCCGGCGAAGGGCGAGCGGCAGACGGCCAGACGGTGGGATGGTGGCAAGTGACTGGATGACGGAACAGGGGTGGCACGGCACGCCCTGTGCATGTCGTTTGGGCTTCCACGGGCGTGGGGCCCGGGCACCGGCGAGGACCTCCGGTGGCCGGGCCTTGGCCGGTGGATGGCGGCAGGCGGGCGAGGATGGCGGCAGGCGAGCGGCAGCATCGGCGTCAGGCGGCGGGGGATGACGTCACACGGACGAATGCGTCTGTTGATCTTCCCCACGGTCGTGGGGTCTTGGGCGCCAGCGAGGGCCCCACCGACGATCGTGCGAGAGCCGGTGGGCGATGGGACGGCGGCGGGCAGCAGGCCGGCGGCGACGGTGGCGGCGCAGGGCGGCACAGCCGCACGTGGGCTAACGAACGCCTCCCGCATCCGTTCGTCTTCCCACGGGCGTGGGTGGCAACGGGCGGCTTTTTCGGCGAGGGCAGGGCCGACGGGTGGGCCGGCGAGGGCGGCCGGGGGTCGGGCGGCCCGGATATAGGGCCGGCGGGGTGAAGGCTAGGGTTTGGGAGATTTTTTAAAACTCATGGGAGAAGATAGAATAATGTAGGAATAAAGCGAGAATAAGATCAGGATAAAGATGGAATAGCAGGAGTAGGTGGAATAGCGGGAATAGAAAAAATAAAAAAATCCAAGAAAATAAGAAAAAATAGGAAAAGAAACCTGGACCTGCCCTGGATCCCCATCAGGCCGACCTCTCTTCAGCCTGGCATCGGCTCATTGCCTGCTCTTCTGCCAAGGCGTACTTCTGTGCCTGGGCCAGCAACTCGGAGTAGCTAGTCAGAAATTTCTTGTCCAGGAAGAAAGTGAGCCTGGACGAACGCAGTCCTCTTTTAAAGGCCGACATAGCTACGTCTTCATTCAGGTCCGGGATCTCCATGGCCATTGAGTTGAAACGGGCCATGTAGTCTCGAAGGGTCTCCCCCTCCTTTTGCAGCACGAGGAAGAGGCAGTTGATTTTTCTCGGGATCCGACTGCAGGTCCTGAAATGGGAGAGAAAAAAGTTTTCAAGTTAAGGGAAGGAGTAGATCGTACCTGGTCAGATGGCGAAGAACTACATCCAAGCGGCCTTCTTCAGGGTTGCTGGGAAGGTAATGCAGTGAAGAGTGTCGGAGGCGCCCTGTACCATCATGTGGACCTTGTAGGTGCCCAGATGATCCAGTGGGTCGGTGGTACCGTTTTAAGGGTCCACCTGTGAAATTTTTAGTGACAGGGGATCGACTCCCCCATGATCTCATCAGAGAAAGGCGGGCGGGAGTCATACGTCTGCCCCCTTCGGCTTTTTGCCGATCAACAATTTCAGCAATGTGCTCCTCCATGCACAGAATCTTGCTGGTGTAGTCCCTTGGGGCTTCAGCAGAATGCCGAACGTCATGAGGAACGGAGTCAGCAAAGGAGGACGGCCTCGCCCTCTTCCAATCGACACGAACCCCCAAAGACCTTCGAGGTTCTAGAACGACATGGGAGAGAGGCTGAGGGGCTTCTTACCGTCGGCTCCCCTCAGCGACTGGTTGGTGGTAGGTGCAGGACGCAGCAGGCGGCTGCTGCCGGTTGTTAGCCGCTTCATGGAGATGCTGAACCGTAGTTGTGAGCGTGTTGATGCCGTTCAGGAGCATTTGGAACTGCTGTAGTCCCAGAACAACAGTGGGTTCGGCGGCGGCAGTGGCGACATCATTCTCCCTGGGAGGTCCTTCAGACCTGGACAGGGAGTGACCTCTCCTAGCGGAGGTGTTCTGGGCTCTTCCCTTTGCCATTATCAAACTTAATAAGCGGGTTCCTCCTTTTAGAGAAGGAAATTATGAACCTGGACCGAAGGTTAGCCGCCCTCCCTCTAGCGCCAATCTGTTACCGCGTCTTCTCCCATACCAGGCTCGATCGGCTATGCTGGAGAGCTCCTCTCCCGGTACCTGTAATAGAGTTCCCGAGGGCCGGTGGTGCTCCGACGGGGGGACACTCCGATGTCTAAGTTAACGAGAGCTTGAGGGCAACAGAATGGAGGAATCAGATGGAGATGTTGAATGGAAAGGGAAGAGAGTACCTCCCTCTAAATGAGGTCCCCCGATCACCTTATATAGATGTAGAATACTGCCAAATTATGTTAGAGGATGGGTTGAGAATGTCCGATTTCTCCCTAAGAGAATCAAGGTAGAGGCCAGGTGGCACCAGGACATGACCGTGTCATGGTGTCCGTTATAACGGAATTCTAGTACCAGCTGGAAAGGGCTTCCAGACCTTCGAGCCATTTCTGGAGTGAGAGTGAGTTGGTCGGACTTCGATGGAAATGGATCGGTCGGTCGTCCGAGGGAGAACATTCGTAGGCCTTCTGGAGGAGTAGACCGGTCGGATGTCGACGGAAGTGGATCGTTCGGACCTCTACTTCAGTGAATCGACCGATCGAACTTTCGGTGGAGTGGATCGGCCGAACCTCAACAGAAGTGGGTTAATCGTCCGATCGGAAGGCCGCTAGCTCCGATTCAATTCAGGAAAAATCGGTTGAGTACAACACTGGCTATACAGTATCAACGTAATAAGTGGGTAGGTGGGGCCTTAATATTTAATTTAGTATCCTATCACCGGTGATTCATGAAAATCCGGTCTGGCCTGGGCTATGCTAAGCATTATTTTTAAATTAAAATAGTACGTATAAAGTATTCCACGTATTTCTTGACAAAATTGTACGCTTGTTTGTTTGTTTCATTCAACTTTCTTCCACCAAAGTGCAAGAAGGAAACAAGCAACGCCGAGTGATTGAAGGGCTATCATTCACCCAAATGTTACGCTTTTTTGGCCGTATCTTTCCCATCTTCTCGGAGTATGACGTTCCAATCCATTTGTGTGGTCAGGAGACGGAGGCAGGCTGAACACGGCGATGAAAAAAAGAGAGGAAAAGTAGTACTCGCATGCACAAACACCCTCTTTTTTTGGTTTCGGAAACTTAACTCTCTCTCCGTCCTTACTTGCGAGAGGTGAGGTGTGTATCTCCGAGCATGGCAGCCTTTCATCTCTCATCTCTCTGCCTTCCCTCGTTCCACAAAGCACTGGACTCCTCTTCCTCTGTTCTCCCTTGCAAGCCCACTTCCATATATCCACTCTCCACGGCCAATACGACTACCTTTGGTAGTTCTAACATTTATCGAACAAAAAAAAATCCGAGGGAAAGGAGGCGACCGGGAGAGAGCCGGGCTGCGGTAGTGGAGGATGTGGACAAGGAGGTATTGCTACCAGGGGGAACGGAGGAGGAAACCGCCGAGGAGTACGACTGGAGGGAGGAGTGGTACCCACTCTACCTGGCGGCCGAGGTGCCCGACGACGCACCCCTCGGCCTCACCGTCTTCCACAAACAGGTCGTTCTGTATCGAGATGGCAGCGGCGTTCTCCGCTGCTACGAGGACCGATGCCCCCACCGGTATGAAATTTTGGACCATTTCAGGCATCGTAAATCAACTTGTTAATTATATTCATATCAATCTTTACGTGATGGTGGCATGTAGTGGCACGGAAGAGATCGCATATCCTGCTCCGCTTTCATTTTAGTGCACGAATACGCAGTAATTGCTGAAATAATGAAATTGGCCTGCGAATTTGAGTCTTGCGGAAACCTTTTCAGATTAGCAAAACTCTCCGAAGGGCAGCTTGTTGATGGGAGACTGGAGTGCCTCTACCACGGTTGGCAATTCGAGGGAGATGGGAAATGCGTGAAGATCCCACAGGTTCGATTCTCTCGATTTTAATTAATTTCATTGCCCTTCCAGTATCCAGAGAGGATAAGATCTGGAAGCAACAAATAGAATCACTTCATAGGAGGATGTCGATTTCGTTGCAGTTGCCGGAAGGTGGCAAGATACCGCAGAGAGCGTGTGCTAAAACCTATCAAGTTAGAGAATCTCAAGGAGTAGTATGGATCTGGATGTCGGAGAAGAACCCACCGAACGCTGACAAGCTCCCCCGGTTCGAGCACTACGACAGACCGGGCTTCCAAGACCTATCCACGGTTCATGAGCTCCCCTACGACCACTCCATCCTCCTCGAGAACCTCATGGACCCTGCACATGTGCCCATCTCCCACGACCGAACCGACTGGACTGCCAAGAGAGAAGATGCTCAGCCTCTGATCTTCAACGTCACCGAGAGAACCAGCAGGGGATTTGCAGGGGAATGGGGCCGATCGAAGAACCCGGCGCTGATGAACTTCCTTCGATTCCAAGCACCCTGCGTCCTTTCGAACAGCTTGGAACTCGTCGACAAGAAAGGGGAAAAGCAGTACTTCTCAGCTCTGTTCCTGTGCAGGCCATCAGGCCAAGGGAAGTCGATGCTCATAGTGAGGTTTGGAGCGAGCACGAGACCGGTCCTTCTCAAATTGGTCCCTACATGGTACTACCACCAGAATGCCGGCAAGGTTTTCGAGCAGGACATGGGATTCCTTTCATCGCAAAATGAAGTTTTGATGAAGGAGAATGTGCCCACCAAGGATCTCTACCTCAATTTAAAATCCTCGGACGCTTGGGTTGCGGAGTATAGGAAGTGGATGGATAAGGTCGGACACGGGATGCCTTACTACTTCGGGCACAAGTCCATATCGCTGCCCAAAGAGCCTGCAGTGGTAGAAGAAGCTCCGGCAGGGCTGATTGCCGGGATCTCCGCTTCCTTCCCTGCCAAGGGGGGAGTGGGAACACAGTACGCACCGAATCCGGCAAATAAATACTACCGCCATGTGGTCCACTGCAAGGCCTGTAGAGCTGCTGTCAAAGCATTTCAAGCATGGAAGGATGCACTGATGTTTCTCGCCCTCGCAGCTGTGGCAGCAGCAATTCTGGCAGCGGCTCGGAAATGGAAGGTTATTGCACTGGCATCAGCAGCATTGTTCTTCGCTGCTTCGTATGCCTGCTCTTCTGCACTTTCTCTCATCACAACCAACTTCATTAGGACACATCGAAGATTGTGAGGTAATAGCACGAATATATGATCTTTTATATATGTGTTTGCTAAGATAAATTCGGGTGATTGTGGTAACTTGCTCTGATTTTCAAATTGGTTAACTCCAATTCTTAGAAGCTGCTTACGATTTTGGAGGACAATGCTTAGGCTCGAAAGAAAACAAAATGATGAGAGATTGGATCAAAATAAAGCCTTCAGAACGTTGCTTATATTTAGAATAAATGATCATTTTTATAAATGTTACCAGATTTTTACACCCCCCCACCCAAAAAAAAAAAAAACAAAGATTGAAAGATCCTGTGGATATTTATCATAGTATCAAAAATGACTCTTTTTCTTTTCTAAAATAGGGAGCCGTAGTATATATTATCTACTTTGGATGATATATGCCGCTTATCAAACAATGAGAGATGATCCTATTTGTATTTGGTTCCAACAGCATTGTTGCTGGCCGAATCTCATGCCTGCTCTAGCGCAGTTGCCCGCATAATAATAAACTTGATTAGAGCACACAGATGAATGTAAGATAGTAAGGATCTCAACTCCATCCCTCTCCACTATGTTAAAGGGTACATGTTATTCTATATGATTTTGGGCAACCTATAGAAAAATGAGAATGGAGTTGTAACCAGATCAAATACTAATAGGATATCGATATATCTGTATTCATTTATTTATTTCACAGATAAATATAAATATTAGTCAGATGCAAAATTTTATATCTATATTTATTTAAAATAAATATGAATACGAAAAGTACAGATATAAATAAAAAAATAAATTAGATAATTAAATTTTATAAGTACAAATATTAGATGTTAAGTATAATTAATAGAATATTAATGTGATTATATATATTTTTAAAAGTTTCTGAATAACATATGAATTTAAATAAATTTATAAATAACATTGAATATTCAGATATGAATCAAATACCCATCTATCCATATTCAATTTTTTTTATATATAGATACACATATGGATACGAATATTAATCAAACCCTTAAATTTTTATCCATATCCGAATAAATTTGGAAACTAAAATAAATTATAGTATTATCCCATACATTTCATGAGAAACATGCCTACTACATTGCAGCTCCCTTCACAATCACCAACTTAGTTTGGGCAAGCAGATGAGTGAGGTACCCTTTATCTATTTAAACATGTTAAATAATACAGATTTTTCAATATTGCATATAATTTTTGGATTGCTATTTGTACATATTAGGGAGTGCAAAGACAAAAGTGCTTAAAACAGTAGTCCAATTTGTAAGTGTGATCAGGCAGAATGGAAGCATCAAAATGAAGTTGGGCTCAACGTGTTCATTTTATGATACTGCTATACTTTTTTGTGGAAAATATATTAAGAAACCATCACCAAATTGAACAATCGTGCAGCTGCCAGTCATAAACCAGAACAGGAACGACAGTAAGCGCTTTTATGGATAATAAACAGCAAGATAATTCCCAACTACATATCATCCACTTCTCGATCTCTGCTGCCTACTGCTCATTATAGATCAAGACTTCAATGGTTAGATAACTGTTATGACTGGTTCAACACCAGAATAACATGCATGATGAATATACCCCAATACCATAAAAAGACATTCTTTAGAAGTTAAAACCATGGTTTAGAAGCACTACTCTAGGTCAAAATTCTTCTAACCAGGAAATTTCATGTTGAAGCACAGATCGCAATGCCAGACGATTGTTATAGCAGCACCATTCTTGTCTCCAGGTGCCAACTAATTGTTCTGAGTGCAGCTACTGTTGCAAGAAACAATCAAGGGCAGTGTAGCAAGTCACAAAGATGGGCAAGGTGTGGGTCTGCTGTAAAGCCGAAAGTAAGATTCTGCCAGATCTGCCTGTAATGTATGGCGGATTTTGTAGTTCTTGTTAGGCATCCTATATTCAGCAGTGGAGAGTGCTGTACGATTCTCAAAGTCCAGTGTACTACAGGCGGGCCCTAGTGGAAAGTGTCTTTTTTTTTTTTTGTGCTCCAGACAGTCTAAACTGCAACTCACAAGCTAATAGGTTCTGTGCACATATGGTGTCATGATTCCTTTTAATCTCAAGTTGCTATTGAAGAGAACTAAAAAAGAAATCACAATGAGATTCAATCAGTAAGAATGGAGATTCTACATTTTATAAAGACTTCCGGACACCATCAGCACAGGAATATGCTCCTAATTGCACTCTCTGACAGCCCACTTTGAATTGTATAAATCAGCATGAATACAGCTATATATTAATCACCAATAACAGTACACTTCTCAAAATAATAAAACCACCACCAGGATCAGATAAGACTGGCAAGAAGAATATTAAATGGAGCTAACGTTAATGAATGTTATGCGGCCTAGCAATACAAAATGACATGGAAGCCAGTGTTTTCTTCCGTTGCCTGAACTTTGCATTAAAATGATAAATCAAAAAATGACAAAATTGCACCTTCAAATAAATGTCTATTTACTTGATGAACGGGTTGGCATAGCGGATCTCTTCCTTTTGCAGCCCCAGCTAGATGCCTCCTGGTTTGTCTTTCTCTTACTCCCCAGATAACCTTGGCAGTTGGAAGCCTTGCTCCCCAGATAACCTTGGCAGTTGGATGCCCCACAGTAACATTTGACCATAGGCCCGAAATGCACAAATCTACATAAAAAGGCAAATGAACTCTGTATACAGATTTGAATAAGAAATTCTGATAAATGTCTGATGGACAAGAAGCCGTTGATCTTAGCAAATAAACTTATAATCCTTTTTCCCTATATGAGACATTTAGAATGAGCATAGGAGTATGAAGGCAAAAAAGAGTCATAGGAGACAATCATTACACGTTTAGTTTGCTGTGTCAGAAAGAAAAAGATAAATTAATATCAGTTATAACAAGTCATTTGTTTAGTGAATTCATTGATGGAAAAGTACAAAACAAAAAGCAAAAAGAAGAGATATAGTTTGTGCTCATGTGACATGCATATTGAACTTTCTCCGATTAGTAATTGACAAACATGGCCAACCAAGTATAATCAGATAAAATCAGTCCTGTAAGCCATTCCATCCTTGTACAGACATATACAAGTAGTTTTACAAGGCAAAAAAGGAGCATCTGACTGAAGATATGATAACACCAGAAATTATCGCTACTTTTAGATAACCTGAGATTTAAGCAGAAGAAATCAAGAAATTGAAATCACATGATGACGACAAATAGTCATCAGATACCTGTAGTCATATGTCAAAGGCTCCCCAACTTCTATGGAGCGCGAAGCAAACACACCAACACGTGTCTCCCCATCAACTTGCCTTAAAAAGTTCCAAAAAAATGATCAGTCATAGCATGATCCCAAAAAAAAAATAATTTCCTGCTATATATGAAAAGCCTCAATCAATATCTACCAAGAACTGACTAGCTTTGGAAATATTGTTTAAAAAAAAAAAAACATCTTGAGCGGAATTTTCAAAGGCATACCATTTCTCTAGTTTACAATTAGGATTGCAACTGTGGTTTAAAAAACGAGAAGCATTTCCTTTAAAAGTTGCATCAATTGTGAAATCTTTACGAATCTCGCACATATAAAAATTTCGATCGCCTCGATGCTTCATGTCCCACAGTCTTTGCTCGCACAAAACATCATCAATAACTGAAACAGAAGAAAGGAAATAAAAATGTATATCAAAAAATGCAAATTCAAAAGATGAATGTAAGCAGCTATTATTTGTGTTGAAGATCATTCTTAATCCAAAACTTATAGTTTATGGATACCATTTTAAAGAAGTGGAACTTCATCTAACAAATTGCAAAGCAATGCATGCATGAACGAACAGTAATGCAATGGAACAACAAAAGAACAAACATCAGAATATTTCAGCTAAATTATCTAAAAAAAGGGGAAAAATATAATAATTCACTTGAAAAAAATACAGAAATTATCTAAATTACACAAAGAGGTGCCATAAGCATCCAAACTATCTATTAAACTGTTCAAGTGAATGTTCAACTCTCTAGCTCCACCAAAAGTGGAAGCATATGGAGAGGAATGGATATGCCTAACAGCCTATATATATAAGTCACAAAAACTTGAATGTCATTAGCCTTCAAAAAAAAAAAAAAGGAATTTCATTTCACTGCAAGGAAACCAAGCTTCCAGACCATAATTAACTTCAGCATGGATATAATGCTTCATTGCCTTCACACATCTACTGAATTCTAAGCAATTCCTTGTTTCTTTAAACTACAATAAGCAGACTAGATATGGTAGAAACTGGATTGCAAACTTTAGTTTCTTAGAAGGTCAATCCTCAAAAAGCATAATTACAACAGTAATTCAGTCCAGAGTAACTATCAAGAATCTCATAACAATATATGGATAGCAAATGGCATGATTTAAATATCACATTGAATTGTCTGCAAAATAGATATAGCGTTACAATTGAGGAATTAGCATACTATGTTACACAATGTCAACTAAGCATAATAAACATCATAATGATATGTTCCACATAAATGTCAAGCGAGCATAATAAACAAATATGATGTCCATCTACCTTCTCCAATATATTCAATGACAAAGTCTCCCTTTTCCATTGCCTCTAATGCAACTACTCCCCATCCACAATGTTGTGTCTACAAGAACATAAATATGTCATATACTGCACAAAGTTAATGACATGGAACAATGAAAGCAAAAATACAATTCAAAAGAAACACAAAATTATGATCCATGCCCCCATAATTTCTTTGCAATATGCCTTTTAATAATAACAATTATTTTATTTAAAAAAAAAAACCTTTTCACTGATAAAAGGGAAATACCAGCATTAGCACCTAAGATTCAAAAACACACTTAACTTCACTGAATCTACTTCAATCTTCCCAAGGATGGCCTTGTGCATATTTATATGGACCATAATGATATTATATGAAAAATCCAGATTTTCATTTTACATTATTATTATATAGATTATAGAGTAACTAATGCTTAAATCTAACTGTAACTCATACAAATGTTATTTACATCCCTGATCCCACAGCTTAACTTGAGAAACCTATAATATCATATTGTACAAATATAATGCACAATCGAATCCAAACTATTGCACTTTAAATAAACATATAAACAACACCTTAATTTATCTAAAATATAGTTATATCCTTTAAGTGATAATCATGAAAACAAAATAGTAGGCCCATTCATGAAGCATGTTATAAGTCTTGAATCCTTTGAAAAGTGGAACACCAATGAATAGTAAATACTACGCGGGGGGGGGGGGGGGGGGGGGGGGGGGGGGGGGGGGTGTGGGTGGGGCAAGCAAAAACACAAAGACCAGACGAGGGCAAAAATAACATGATCAAACTTTTAAAATGCAACTTGATAAGAGCAATGTGTTGCCTGAATATTTCAGTCAACTAGAACAGAATTGTCACATGAGAAGATTATATTTCCATCCAACAGAAATTTCAGGTTTGCATTCTTAGAAGGTTTGCTTTTTTTTTTTTTTTTGATGAACTGGTGTATTCCATTCAAGGACGAAAGTGAATACGACCAAGATAATCAGACATCATAAAGTCTCGAAGCTGAACATGAACAAAATGCTAATCGATCCACAATACCAGACCAGAGTGATTGGCAACATAGGAGGCGACCCAATCAACACTGAGTTCGCCTCCCTATACACATGCCTGACCGAAGTGAATGTACAGCCCTGCAAAAAAAAGCTGATATCTCTGTAATGGGATGGGAAGTAGGAGCAGCAGACGTCCGAGCTATCCAAGAGATAATAGTGATCGAATCACCCTCGATGAATAAGCGATCGAGATGGAGGATTTGACGAGCATATCTGATCCCAGCCCATGCCGCTAGCAACTCGATCCGGGGGACAGAGGGGTCCCAGACTGGGAATCCCCCCGCAGCCAAGAATCCAAGGCTAAAATCCCGAATGATGAAGGCTGCAACTCCTCTGCCCTGACGGAGACTACCGTCAAAGTTGACAATAACGAAAGTCGGAGGAGGGAGTTCCCAAGCGACAGACACCCGAAGGGTCGCTCGAGGAGTGGAAGGAGAACCCCAGGTCTCCTTAGTCGTGACTGTCGATCTCCAATACTTCGGTAGCGACTGCCCTGGCTCTCTCCACCAGCATCCTGGGAGAGCATCTAGCAGAGGCAAAGATCCGATCATTCCTAGACAACCAGATATGGTATACCAGGTAGGCCATGAAAGAGACATGAAAGGAAGTGCCTGTCTGAAGGGAGAGCAAGAAAGAGTCCTGAATATCATGAGCCTGAGAGACCAAATCAAGGAATCCAGCCAATCTCCATGTAGTCGCCGCTCGAGCACAGCAAAAAATAGCATGCGCCTGAGTCTCGCTCTCATATGCACAGAAAGGGTAGTCAGAAGGAATGAAAAGATCCCTCGAGAAAAAAAGCTGCCGGATAGGAAGTCGATGCTAGGTGAGCTTCCAGATGAACAGAGAGACCATGGGATTGACCGGTAAGGACCAAATCCAACCATAAGAATGAGGCGAAGAAGGCTCCGGAGTGAAAATCATCGCCAGGTCTAGAATCGGTGCACACGTGGAAGTAAAGTGCCTCCACACCCTGGTATCTGGGTAAGGGTGAATGGACAGAATGATAGGAAGCACCCGAAGACCCGGGATGTCGCCGAATAAAGAGAACACCGCCTGGCGATCCCAAGAGAAAAGATCAGGAGACAAGATATCAAGAATCGAAATAGTCGACGGCGTGTGCACGAAGATAAAGGTAGGCCACCAAATGAATGGAATATCCGAGATCCAAGGTCGGTCATAAATCTAATGGAAGAACCATCCACAATCATCCAAGATAAATGCGGAATGACTCACGAGGCTCTGGTGATCGTCTCCCTCCAAATAATGGAACAATTCCTAGGGGGCCTGAAGGAGCTATTGAAGTCAGCAGGAATATCACCATACTTGGACCTCACAAGGGAGGACCAAAGACCATCTGGGCAAAGAAAAAATATGACAGCATGCCTGGACAGGAAAGCCTCCCGACGAGCAAGAAGGGAAGGAATGCCCAGGCCTCCCATTACAGTTGGCTGGCACACCAAATCCCATCTCAATAAGTGAATCCTACGACGGGCAAGCAAAGAGTCCCAAAGAAAAGCCCACATCATCTGCTCAACATCGAGGATAACCCGCTTCGGATAACAGCATTAGATAATAAATAAATGGAGAAAGAAGAAAGCACCAAGCGAATAAGAGTAATCCTGCCCATGGAGGAGAGGGATCTACCCTACCAACCGTCAATCCTCTGCGAACAGCCGCAAGAAGAGGAGCACACTCCACCCTAGAAAGTCTGGAGCCAGAAATGAGGATACCCAAATAATGTAGAGGACCCTGGCACTCAGTAATCCCCAAAATATCGCCAACTCTGCGGCGCAGTCTGGTAAAGGTTTTAGAACTAAAGTAAATCCCAGACTTGTGCAGATTAACTCTCTGGCCTGAAGCATAGCAATAATCCTCCATGACTCTCCAGAGACCTCGAGCATTTATAAGAGAAGCCCGACCAATAAGTAAACAATCATCAGCAAATAATAAATGTGAAATCAGCGAGGCTCCAGGGGCAAGGAAATACGGTTGAACTACCGCATTCTGCACGGCTACAGATAGAGATCTGGAGAGATAGCAGAAATAATGAAAAAAGAGAGAGAGAGAGAGGGCAACCTTGATGAAGGCCAAGAGAGGAGTGGAAGAAATCCGTAAGAGAGCCATTGACCAAAATAGAGAATAATGGCTGAGAAATACAGGCCATAATCTTGGCGATCCAAATAGGATGAAAACCAAAGTTCTCCAAAGCCTTGAAGAGGAAGCTCCAACTGACCCGATCATAAGCTCTTTCCATATCCAACTTTATTGCCATTAAGCACCGATGCTTGAGGGCACGCCGAAGATCATGCATAAATTCATGGGCAGTGAGAACATTGTCAGATATACTCCAGCCGCCAACGAAGCCCCTTACTTCGAGCTAATCAGCTGCGAGAGAATAGTCCCCATCCGAGCTAATCAGCTGCTGTGGGAGAATAGTCCTCATTCTGTTCGCCAAAAACTTAGCACAAACTTTGTAGAGAGTTATGCAGAAACTAATCGACCGAAAATGAAAAGGCTCAATCGCATCAAGACGCTTAGGAATGAGAACAATAAAGATTTGCTTCCAAGATCGCGACATCCTCCCAGTGTCAAAAAATAACTGGATAGCAGCAACCATGTCGGTGCGCAGAATATCCCAACATGACCGAAAGAAGAAAGGAGGGAACCCATCAGGACCCGGAGCTTTACCTTCCCCTAGAGACCAAAATGCATATTTAACTTCCTCCTCGAGGACCCGAGTCAAAAGCAAAGAATTTTGGAAGGCGGTAACTGAAACCTCAGGGGGCAAAGAAGAGGTAAAAAAGGAATTAGGAGTGGGGGCATTCCACCTGGAAGAGAAGTGGAACAATTCCCTTCTGATATCGGCTTCGTCCTCAATCCACCCATTTTGATTAGAAAAAAGAGCCCGAATGCTGTTGGTATGCCTTCTAATAATAGTAGCATGATGAAAGAACCTGGTATTTCTATCACCCTCCTGCAGCTATTGAACTCTGGATTTTTGCCTCCAGAGAACCTCCTGTCTCAAAAGAAAGTGATGAAGAGAAAGGTAATGCCTAAGGGAGTCCATATCTTGATCAGATAAAAGACCATCCAAGTCTTCCTTCCCCTACAAGGAATTGATAGAGACTTCGACAGACTTTAGATGACTGTTAAGATTTCCAACCTCCACCCTATTCCACCACAGCAGGCGACGTTTGAGTAGATCCAACCTCCAAGAAATCCTATAGGTAGCATCACCCCTAACCGGCATCCTCCAGACCTCCCGGACAATGTTTTTAGACTTGGGGTAAGAAAGCCAGAATTTTTCAAAGAAGGGAGTTGGACCCCGAACATTTTGCTCCAAAGACAGATGGGACAGTGATCCGAGGCAATGCGCCT
The DNA here is from genome assembly GCA_021397845.1 of Areca catechu. Taxonomy (NCBI): domain Eukaryota; kingdom Viridiplantae; phylum Streptophyta; class Magnoliopsida; order Arecales; family Arecaceae; genus Areca; species Areca catechu. The sequence continues at coordinate 21,196,973 of CM038045.1, forward strand.
AAGATGACGACCATGTGATCCGGATAAAGAGTGAGCCAGGTCAGGGTAGCATAAAATCTGTCCAGTCTCTCCCACACTGACCGGACTAGCCCGGTTATTACACCAGGTAAAACGAGGTCCTATAAACCCCAAATCAAGCAGTCCATTATTCTGGATAAAACTAGTAAATTCTCTAGAACCAATATCCTGAACAAAGGGTCTGCCACCCCGCTTGCCTGTCAATGGAGTTCAAATCACCGGCAACAACAATAGGAATACCCTGATTAATCAGCACCGAAGCCTCTTCCTAGGCCGTTCTTCTCTCCCTATATGACGTACTTGCGTAGACGCCACATAGGAGCTAAGTATGCTGATTAGGTTCAGAGACCACAATAGCAACAACTTGGGAGGATCTATGAAAAGCATTCACTTTAACTACTACCCTATTCCATGTAACAATAATGCCCCCAGCCAAACCCTGGGAGGGCACAAAATAAAACCCCCAACCCCAGGGGACATGACATCTGATGCAATCCAAACTAGGACTAGAAACCCTAGTCTCCAACCATACATAAAGCTAAGGATTATAAAGCTGCATATACCTATGATAAGTAGATAAAAAAAAAAGGCTTTTTAGCCCCATAACATTCCATACAAGTATCTTCATTACATATTCATAACATAGGTTGACCAATCCCCTGCCGATCCATATCCCCCTTGCATTCAAAACTTCCTTCTTCCCATCAACACCTGCTGAGTCTTCTTCAGCTACAGATAGATACCCTGCAATCACAGAACTCCCTCCCACAGAGCATAGCACCCTCATAACTGTCTCACAGATAGCGTCATGCCCAGCAACCGTCCTAGGTGATATTGAAGACCCAACACTATCTGGCTTCCCCATCCCCACAAGATTCCCTGAGAGCCCCTGGGTGCCCATAACACTCCTAACCTCACTCCTCGAGTGCCCCTGAGTCCCCGCTCCGTCTCGAAACCCAGCTCTCATGGACTGTCCAAACCCCCTGAGACCACCCTCAGCAAACCCGTGGCCCCCCGAAAGCCCTTCCCCTCCTTCCACAGACCCCTGTTCCACAGAAACCTTAGGACTCACAGAGACAACCTTCAGCAGCCCCTCCCCCCCCCAACCTGCCCGGATGGCGAGTTCACAGAACAGGGCACTAACTTACCCTTCCTGTATGGAGCACACCCCGCCACCCCAGGAACCAATGACAGCACCCCTTCCATAGAAGGACTCCCTAGCACCCCCAGCTTAGCCACAGCCTTCATGGCCTCGCCACTCTTTCCCTCCACCCTCCACTCCATTTTCTTGTCACCCTTCTTACCCAGTGTGTCAAGGGAACCAGACGACCGAACCAGAGCAGACATATTATGTTTAACAGCATCCAAGGGAGAGGGGGGCTAACCTGATCCGGCAGTGAGGGAATAGACTTAGAGGAAGGAGAAGTGGACCTTGACGGGCTCCTGCTCCACTTCAATGAGAGTCCCATATTCTATCATCAGCTGGTCTTTGAGTCCACCTTTAGCCGGGATGAGCTCCATATAGTCGGCTATGGGAGCAAAGAAACCTCCCCCAGCCTTTAAAACTCCCCCTCCCTCAGATAGATCCGACCCTGAAGCATCTAGAGGGCACCTCTAAGCCACCTTAGAGGGCTTTTGCCAGCCCTCAGAGTCAGGAGGGGAGCTTGTATTGGAGGACAAACGGGTTGGAGAAAAACGAGAGGGAGTAGAGGGCAGAGGCTCAGAAGATGAAGCCAGTTCCCTTCCCCTTCTCAGAAGTCTGGCCACCCCTTGGAAGGCCAGCCACAGGGCGAGGTTGACGGGCCCTAGCCATGACCAGCCAAGGACCAAACGTAAATTTTGCCTCTGCAGCCGGCGGCCTAGAACCAGTGCCATCAGTGGCCTTCTTCAACTCGCTGCTCTCCAGCTGTTTCGCCACAAAGTTCTCCTTAGAGAGAACGGAGGACCTTGAACGACACTAGGATTGTTCTCCAAAGAGCTACATTCACCAACCGTATGCCCGATGCGACCACAGAGGAAACAGACCGGGGGGAGGCTTTCAAATACAAACTGTTGCCAGAAAACCGAGTCCGTCCCGTGAATAAGAACACCCGGAAGCAGAGGTTTGGAAGCGTCGATCTCCACTCGAACCCGGGCAAACCCAATTTTTTTCATCAGATCTGTGAAATTGTCAAGTGAGAAAGGGATACCTGCTTCCCCTGCGACCGTCATAATCGCCGCTGGCTCCCAATACTCCAACTGGAGCTCCAGCAAACGCATCCAAACCACAGTACGATTAGCAAGACTTCTTCCCAGGATGAAATCCAAGTGCCACGGAGCAAAGGCCATCAGTTGGCCAGCCACATACCACGGTCCCTAGCAAGAACTCAATCACAAACCTCCTTAGAACCAACCCGCAAAACAATGTGATCCTCACCCATCGGAAACACCTCCGACTCAAACGGCAGCTGCAACTTTAGCCGGACATCCTTCGCCACCGGAGCAAGCTGAACCCAACGACCCAAGCTACGGAATATGACGGCCAAGCCCTGCCATTTCCGGTGAGCGTCGTCAAGAACCGAACCCGGCATCACAAGGACTTTAAAGAAGCTCTGCTGCAGACACTCAATTTCATCCTTAGTGGCTTGTACGAGGACCAAACCGGCGCTCGGAGCGGGCCGTGCACCACCTCCGCCCACGATCGCTCAGCCGAACCTTTCGCATTGGAGTCGGACGCTCCAGCACCACAATCGGCTCCTTCTTCCATCATTCGAGAGACCCAAACAGAGGAACGGAAACCCTGAAGGAAACCCCAAACCCAAAACTCTTTACCTCAAAGCAAGGGGAGAAGACGACAAGAGTCCCAAGTCACTCAGACCGACCGCACCGAGCGAAGTTTCACGGCAATGAGGTCTTTTGGCTTAGGTTTGCTTTTAAATATAGGTGTATTTAGCCTACTTTGTAGTATTTTCTTGTTGATTTAGCTAATAACATTTTGTGTGCAAGCTATGATATCATAGGTATTGATGCCCAAAAGGTAGACAGTTTTGTTCTCGTCATGGATAAGTATCTCTTTTCTTCAATAGGATCCATATCCCTTTTTAAAAATAGTAGTGTTAAAGCTCTTGCCATGCTAGAGGAGAGCTTCACCTCTTTGTCACTTATACGACGACTTTGAATATTGACATTACCCACATAAAATAGAACAAAAAATAAAAGTCTTAACTATACCTAATCAATCTAATACTCCAAACACCAACATTTCTTATAAGATGTGAATGAAAAATCCGAGTTATGATGTGTGTACTATGTATACATATACGTGCATGTATCCATGTCTAATATGCTTGTAACTTTAATTAATAGTCAATAGTGAAAGGTCTCGAACTACTATTATCCAACTAACTTCACTAAATTGAAATGTTTGATATGAACAATAATATTATGCAGTCTGTAAAACTAGATGCTTAAAATTATCACCTAATAACATAGCCTAATGAGTAGAGTTTTGGCCCAATCTTCATAAGTAAAGGAAGTCCAATTATAATACTCTGAATCACCAAAAGGATTCATCAGCTCCTACAATAAGGGAAAAACGAATAACATAAACAGATTGTGGAAATGAAAGCTGAACAATATGCTTTGTTTCCAATAAATAGATAAAACAACAATTACAAGCAATGGTTACTGGAATCATGAAAGATTAGAGTAATAAATTTAGAAATTAAAGTGAATAGAGAAAACTAACGGAAAGTGCATTCTGATGAGGACATTATAAACATCAAAACACCCAAGAGTCAAGGAAAAGATATTGGCAAATCTAATTATGTTTAAAGATAGCTATCTAACAACTATATCAGGAAGGAGACTAGAAGGATGAGATAGCCACCACTCTTAATGATAACAATTTAACATAGTTACATATCAAACATAACACATGCACAAGGCAAGTACATTATACTGATGTTGATATTATGCACACACAAAAATACAAACCACAACTAACAATTGCAGCAAACTTTTACCTTGACAATTTTTATCTTTTTCTCTTTGCGGAATGGTCTGTTTGTGCACATATCTGAGCAATGGCAGGCCTTGGAACAGCTGATTGAAAGACCCCTGTTGAATAATGCATCCACATAAATCATGTAATGCATACCAAAAAGCAATATATACCAGGATTGTGAGGTATACACAAGCATTTACTCATGTTCCTATGAAAAGACAATAATTTTGCAATACACATATGTCAGATTAATAATAGCTCCTACTCCAAGCTCGACAACACCCATGAACAAAGTATTTCACCGAAGAAATGGCTCAAGTATGTCACATCACTACCACCTAAACATGTTAATAATCTATGAAATTCAGAAAAGATTTAAGTAAGAGAAGGAAGAAGAACAAGTGTCGAAAGAGATTTCAGTCTTCACAAAGTAATTTTATATTATTATTAATCAACTCAAGGATTCATGGTACCCAGTTACTTGATAATAAAAAATTAAGCATCGCAAGACTTTAAATTAAAAATGATTACAAAATCCATATTAGGTTTTATATCATGAATTGCCATCTTCAACTAGCCCACTTGAGAACAAGTTTGAACTACACAATGAGTACAGTCATGAGCTTATCAAACAGCACATTGATTAAATAATTTGTTTGTATTTATTTTATTCTTTTGCAAATTAAACTACCAAGAAAATAGAATCACATGAAAATTGATGCATTAAATGAAACAACATTGCAGCAGTTTATAAACACCAAAAGACTTGCAAATTTTGACTAATCCAAAAATAGCCAAAAGGCACTGTCTAAATGTTCAAAAAAAATGATCCAATCGTTAACAATAGACTGATATCAATGTTTGTACTTAAATCAATAAAATTCAAGCAATTGATTGTGATCAAAAAAGTGCCAGTACCTGCATTCGCAGTCGTCCTTACATGTGGATTCAGCATGGCAATTAGTGCATCCAACACCAGTTTCTGCAACATCACGCTTCTTCTTGACTAAATAAATATCTATCTTTGTTAAGGACACAAAATATAAGATCAGATGAGATCTTTTCTTTCATAAATAAATACTAAATCTAGCTAATTAAGCAAAGCAAAGCTGTTTTAGTTGTCCCTCGTGCAATAAATTTCTGCACAATAGCAATTTTAAGAAGTTCCAATTAATATTCAAACTTGATAAAGGATACTGCGCTTGATATGTATGTAAGGAGATGGCTCGTTTTTGTTCTCCAAAACATCCTTCAAAATGGAACCAATCTTATACTCTTCATCAACATATGGAAGTGGCAAGCGGCTAAAGATCTCCTGCAAATAAAGATAGAACAGTTACAACACCACACGAACAAGCAATTAATATAGAAACTCCTAGAAAAATTATTGATTGGAACTAGCTCTTTCAGCAGCTTCTGAAACTTTCTCTGTTGTCCAAGTTCATTATTCATTTAGTTTTTCATTAAAAATTTATCAATTTACAGAAAAGCATAAATCTGGGGAAGAATCTTGTTCAAACAAAAATTTCAAATTCCATTATGACATAAGTATTATGAATTGTCACAAAACAACTAAACATCATTTGACTCAAAGAACAGCTGAATCTTCATAAGATTAGACAACATGCAAAATCACAATGTACCATGATTTTACTGAAAACCCCAATTCACCCAAAGAAGAATTATTTAATTATAGGTTATAACCAAGTAATTAGAGCCAAGGAATGAAATGAGGGACATCCTTGGTAAGAAATCCAGAAACGAAAAATAGTGATAATGGTTCTGACCTCAACATTACTCGTAGGATCTGCAAGCTGTTATCCAATCAAATAAATCAGTCCTGTCAACCAACCTAATCAATAAAAAATAAGATAAAGAAGCATAATTCTAGAACAGGTACATAAAAAAGCACAAGAACAGAATGCAGGCCATACAGAGCACCAAGGATACATGATTGCCAAATTTTTTATAGCATAAATTTCATAATTCAAGTATCTGATTTGGAGATCTATAGCAATTAGGAAGCAGTTAAAATTCATAACAGAAGAAATAATATAAGGCAATCAATCTGCAATGAACTGAGAGGTATGAAGGAACTCTCTACCAAACCTGCAGATTTTTCTGTGTAGATCATGGGGGGGAAAGTTTAAATAAGGTACTTGACTTATTAGCTACAAACATAGACAGAAAGACTAATTCTTCTTTGAGTTCATTATTTGGGTGCAAGAGAGCTGAATAAGTAAATGCAACCAACCAACACCAGCATAAAAACCTCTACTTCATCATCTGATGTAAGTACAAGATAAGAGAGATCAGTAAGGTAAGTTAAATTGCAATTTATAAAACAAGCAAAAAATTCAGTCCTTTTATCTTAAAATCTGGCAATCCTAAAAGAGGTAAGAAAGTTTAATACGGCAAAATAACAAGTAAATAAGATATACATAATTGTCAAGAAATTTGCCCATTGACCAACCACTGACTCAGATTTTGCATTATTTTGAACATTAGCAGTGAAAAATGAACTTTTGTGACACAGATTTCATACAAAATTGAACCTTTTTTTCACAACAGAAAGGATGCGGTCCCTTAAACAACACATCACCAATATAAATGAAGGGATGCATCACCTATCAGCATATATATACCATGGTGTACCAATAATGAACTAGAAACCAATTCCAAAATTTGCAGTTCAAAAGACCCTTTTTTTTTTCCTGATACAACCATGTTCATAAGGATAGAAAACTTACTGAAATGAATGGGCTCTCCTATTGTAGCAAAATGAACTTATCCAGTCATTGAGGAGGTTAAGAACTCTATCTTCCTTTACTAGCTTATTTTTAATTTATATATCCATGCAGATTGCTTCAAATGCAATGAGAGGTCAAAAGATGTAGGTTCTTCTAAAAAGTAGATATGCCTAAAGCAAGAATTTCTGACATGGTTTGCATATGAAACCTCTAGTAAAGAGATCCCATGATGCCACTGAAGAGTGTAACTGAGCATGACTGGTAACTTTTGAAAAAGAAGAAATTCAGTGAACAGCAAATATTGTCTAATTAAGGAAAGAAGAGATCGACCTCCTTCTCAAGTCTCCAATCAGAAGGATGCCTCCAACAAATTAATGTCCCTGGTCGGTCTGTTAGATAGATGATATCTTCAGGCCATGGTGCACACTTGGGATGTGCTGCCATTGTGCATCGTACACAACGCCAATAAAATTTCTGTTTGCAAAGGAAACAACCCTGTAGGGCAATCAAGAAGAATGAATGAGTTGTTCATGCTACAGTTAAGTGCAATCAAGATATGTTTTAAAGCCATACTTCCATAAGAAAAGATTTGGAAAAACCAAAAAAAAAGAGGGAAAAAGGATCTTCAAATAATAAATAAAATATAAGTATTTGCACATACACTTATAAGAAAAAAGGTAAGTAGAAGGCTAGCAGGCAATTACATTGTTTATAACCACCCTTAAGTGAGTGAACAATGTTGAGGTACTTGTATTGGTATTGACAAGAATGCATATGATTTTATAATACATTGGTGTCCATCTATCTATAACATGTAAATTTGATTATTTTGCAATATAATAAATGTGAAAGGAAATTACAAAACCTCTCTAAGATTAGGGGTAAATTACACTTACATCCAATAGTTTGAAAAACCTATGTTTACCCTCCTGAAGTTTATTTTTATCCAACACTTTAACCCATAACTTAACAAAACGTTAGTCAAACCATTAACCTTAAATGGGACTCAAATACCATGTCAGAAAAAATTTCAAAAATGACCAAAATAATCTTAAGTGACATAACAATCACCCAAGGATATAAGAAAACATGTACACGCTTCTCCCCACCTAAAGGCAATTTCGACTTTTCACATAAGGAAATGGTTTCACCCGTGCCATTGATTTCATGGGGTGTAAGTGTAGATTTTTTAAATTATTGCGTGTGAGTGTAATAAACATATACCTCAAGAGGGTTTTGTAATTTATTTTAAATGTAATTATCAAAGTTGGCATGTTATCCTTTGAGGGGTCATAAGAGTACTGAAAAAAAGGGGGTATTATATAAGAATAAACTACAAACAGCTGTAGGTTGCAATCATTTTAATGGAACGAATGGGGACTTAAAGCAGAAAAATAGCTTTACTTAAAGTATATCTAGACCACAAGTTAGTTCCACCAAAACATATCTTGAGACATCCTTCACGTATTGGTTTTTCAAACAGAACAAAATATATATGAAAATAACAAATTATAAAGCAAAACAGTTCCATAATTTAAGTACAATAGGAACAAACAAAATCTGCAATTATTAAAGGAAGAAAAGAAAAGAATAAAAGACAATCAAAAACTAGATCAGCTGATAAAATGTGATTCAGGGCAGAGATAGCAGTACCCAGCACCACCAGAGCAAGAGAAAAGAAAGGAAAGGAGGTAAAGATAAGGGTAGCAGGCCTGTTGTCTTAATAAACTCAACCTATACTCCCTTTCCCAGTTCATACAGCTCCTTCTATAGGACCTTGTCATAGAAAAGTAAAAGAAAGGTAGAGAATGGTAGAAGACAAGACTGATCCAAAGGGAAGAGAAAAAGAGTAGACTACAAGGCTGATCCAAAGAAAAAAGAAAAAGAAGGCAGAGGGGCTGATTTGAAGAGAAATAGAGGAAAATGAGGGATAGAAAGGCTTGCCAAGAAGATATTTACATACAGAACAAGGCCGTGTGAGCATGAGCAAGAAAAAAAGGATACGGTGGTAGGTCAATAAGCATTACGTATTTGACTTTGACCATCATCCCTCATATGGATGACGACCTTAGAGCCTTAGTTTGACTTAACAGCTTTCTAGTAACCACCAAGGCCCCAATCTACAGAATTATATCATTTATTTGATGTGCTCCTTTATTTATTACAATAACCACCCATCATAAATGCCATCTCACTCATGTGACTGGCACATTACAGAAGAAGTGAGTGTGAAAACATCCCACAGGGAAACAAAAGCTATCCAAAAATCATAGGAGAATAATGTTTCAAGGCAGCATTAACCTACCAGGATCCCAATGCAAGATATAATTGGATCACCCCATTTTAAGACAGAAACAGCAGAGAAATATAGATCAACACCTAGAGTTCAGTATGGATTTATGCAAATGAAACCTAGAGAAAATATTAAACTTGTGGAAATGATAACATTGTCTGAAAATTCTTGACCAAAAAGAAGCCATATTTAATCACCTAGGGTAGCTAAAGTCATGGACTTGAGGAATTCCTAGCAACAATAAAAGAGAAGTATCTGGTTTACTTAAGCTGAGCATCCCATTACATGGGCAGCCTTTCTTAGAACCCAAAACCAGGTAGCCACATATAGCAGAACCAATCGCTAGTTTTAAGTATCAGGCTAACGACTGATAGTAACATGACAGGCCAGAGAACAACTAAACAACAATTCAAATGGCATCAAAAAACAAATTTGATATTCCTTTGCCACTATATTATTCCAAACTGTAATACCAATTGCCTAGAATATCCCCGCTCTAATATGTGGAAGCAACAAATATCTCATTTGGCCAAGAAGTTGGAATGTGATCAGCACAAGACAAATGATTGATACATTAACTAGGCATCCAAATGGTGAAGAAAGGAATCCTTCCCAAGCAACTGAGAACTGAAAATTTCAAGTTGGCCCAAAATTCTCCTCATCTAGTCCTATATGCATTGAACCGATCCATGAAATCTGACTCAAATTGTCTTCATTCAATCTGTTCATTGTTCCATGCTCATTCTCTTCCAATTGGAACAATTAAGTTCTTCAACATCTAAGGCTGGTTTTGGTATTGGTTGTCTTTCTAAATCAAGAAGCACTTTTTACTGCGCTGATAGTCATCAGGTCTAATATGAAAAGGATCAATCCTAATTTAGCTATTAATCTAGTATTTTACCCATTTAATAAACTTCAAGTAAAAGTTACAGTCCATAGAAGGCTGTCTGTGGATCTGAGTTTATATTTCTGACTTACAATCCAAAGCAATATGAGGTCCATTCCATTCCTTGTTAGGGAGTTCGATCCACTTATATTAGCCTTGCATCCAATTTCATTCAAGTTTAAAGTGTAAACAAAGAATTTGGAGGCCCAACACATGAGTTCAGTTTTTGCTGAGTAGAATTAATAATGAGGTTGATTGAATTAGGATTTAGTTAATACACTTGCATTACCAAAAAAGTTGCTTTGCACAAGGCAAAGACATCAGTTATAAGACACAAAATAGCATTTTTGAATAGGCATAAGACAAAAACTAGTTCTTGTTTTCCTAGTTTCTCTAACAAGCTGCTTGCTAATTTCTACTTGTCTAAGAAGTAATTTTTTATTGGATTTGTCTATGCACAAATATGTGTATGCGCATACTAGTATGAAAATATTTTTTCTTTTAAAGATGTAAAAGAATTTCTTGGAACAACACCAAACATGTCTATACATGGTATATCGGCACAAGTCCCTTGCAAGAATAAACAATGCTAACTCCTAATGTGTGCGAGCACATGCTTGGGGTTGTCTGTATATGTATAGCCATGAATTCCTATGTGTGTGAAAGAGAGAGCGAAGAGAGAGTAGTCAAGGCAAGAATGAAGTATTAAAGCGTTCACAATCAAGGGAAAACAAGGCCATAATATAAGACCTGAAACATACAATAACAAATATAGTATGCTTAAATTCTTGCCATACAAAAGCAAGTAAAATAAAAGGGTATGGCTATAGCTATAGAAAATTTACATGTTGAGGGCACTTGAATGGTTTATTTTTGGGGAGTCCAGTTTTTGTTTAGCACACATCCGATGGAAAATTTGTCGACAACCTTTGACCGAGCATTGTACTTCTTCACCAGGGTAGATACATCTATTGCACATCTGACAATCAACCTATTAAAGAAGACCAACCTAATATAAGGAGCAGAAATAATTTTAATAGAAAATAAATCAACCATTGTGTTAGAATCAGAAACATCAAATATCTGGATTAATATCACATAAGATGAATGCAAGAATACGAGTCTGAAAAAAAATGACCCAAAGTGCCTTGTTGTATTAAGTGGTGCTTCATTCAATTTTACCAATCATCATTTTCCCATTTGTCACAGAATAAGGAATAATGAACAAATTTCCTGCTTTTCTTACACTGCAGTGTTTGTAATTGATCAAATAAAATGAGCATAACACAGTTATAAGAATGACAGTATTGATTAAAGAGAAGGATAAAAGATCAATCCTGCTTTTGATTTTCTCTGTTCAAAATTTTAATGATTAATTCCGGGAAAGTGGATATCACGAAATGTTAAACTTGGAAAAGGCATTTCAGTAGGTCTTTCAATTGTCCGGCCAAGATTGCATAGATTGGTAATACATTCACTTAAGCAACTTTCTTGATTGCCCCAACATCAAGAATATTTTTTTAAAAAAATTTGGTTATTCTTGCATATTGGAAAGCAAAGAGTTAACAGCAAGCAAGCAGTACTCCCTGACTAAATTGTAAAAAAGTTTCCCATGGTGCTTTGATCTGTTGATGAATACAATATTTCCAGAAGGAAACTTCATAAACCAATATTCTCCTTCACCCTTATTATTATAGACACGATAGCAACAGCTTTCTTTTCCTTTGCAATTTATTTAAATCCCCGAATATTTGCAGTCTCACATAATTTTCTTTGTTCCCTCCCAGGTACTGAGTACTATTTTCCGAAATTTTCCAATTTTTCATCATTTTTCTTTCTGAAATAGACTTCCTCAATGCTGGCAATTTTACAACAATCATGGTACAGAAATGATCCAAACCATCAACCAACATCAGAGAACTAAAAAACCACAAAAAGAATGAAGATGGTCCAGGAAAGGATGAAGAAGACCAAGAAGTCAAAGAAGGGCCTGCTGACTGAGTAAACTTCTAAAGAGTTTCCAATAATAATTCGATCAATTGATGGACATAATATTTCAGGAAAGACAACTTAAAACTTATGCTAATAATTTGACACGAACCCCAAATATTTCCAAAGTGTAGCAACATTTCTTGTTCTACACCTGAGGACTTTCCTATTGATTGCTCTTTTTTGTGTTTCCCGATTTTTCTCTTTTTCCTTCGCAAATATAGCCTTTCCCCGCGTAACGAAATTCCCGATCATAATAGCGGTACCGACACAATCAAAAGCATTACACGACACTAGAAAACTAGAAAACCAAGGAAAAGAAAGAAGACGGTTTCAAGAAAGCATACAGAAACCCTAGAAGCATCAAGAACTCACCAATTTTGGGGAATGGGTGAGGAAAGGCAAGAAGCACTCCCTTTCAGGCACCCCGGACGCCACCTTCCTCTCCACCCAAGCCCTGACGTGCTCCGCGAGCAACACCTCGCCGCCGGCCTTTTTGGCCCCCTTCCTTTCCCTCTTGAGGACCGAGCACGTCCCGCGCGTGGAGATGGGGAATCTGAGGCGGCGGCTCCACCGGCAATCGAGGGCGTCGCCATCTAGGGTTTCGGGACGGGAAGAAGAGGAAGAGCAGGACGGGTCGCAGGGCTGGAGGACGGGAAGAAGAGCAGAAGAGGCGGAAGGGGCGGAGGAGAAAGGAGAGGAAGGGGGAGGGAGGAGGAGATTGCTTAGATCCGGCATGGCCGAGAGAGAAGATTAGGTCATGGAGGGACAGGGAGGCAGTAGAGAGAGGCGGGGGAGGTTTAGTTCTTAATCTGGGGTGAGGGCATTCTTCTCTTTTTATTTCTTTTTTTTTTTTCCCAGGGGGTTAGCAGAGAGGGGGAAAGAGAAAACGAAGGGGGAACCGAATTGAGACGTGGGCGGGAAAATGGGGGACCTGCGGGCATTTAAGAAGAGCCCCGGGTGGGATAGGGAAGGGCGAAATTACGGACGGATCGCCGTGGTGGTGGGTAAATTACTAGACAGCCATCACCGCCGCTTCTGAAGCGATCGTCGGCGTTGGATTTGGAAGAGAGAACGCACGGTAACGGAACAGAACAGTTTGCGGGGAGAGCGATAGACGGACCGATGGTTAGAAACAGCCGCCGCCTTTTCACGTGGAATTAATTTAGTAAAACACATTTGCGTAAATTGAGGGAAAAATGGATGAGTGGGGAGTGGGGGAGGATCAACTAGCCGCCGACAAGGGCAGTGAGATGAAACCAAACCATTTTTTCGTCCACCTGTCCGGAAACCGCAAGTTTGGTACTAGCCGTTGTCTGGAATCAAGTTTGGTACTAGCCGTTGTTGGTGAGCTATCGGTACACAGATGTATCCACTGGTTTTTCACTCCGGATCAGCTCAATCAATAATAAGATCACAATGCCTTGTTAGGACTCAATTCTCTTTAAATTATGAAAAAAGAACTCAAATTTTCATCATCCATTCAGCCACACATCGCTGTTTTGTAACAATGATCATGATCTTTTTATTCCCTTCCTGTAGAAATCCTTCAAGACTAATGATAAATAGCTTATGCTATTCAGACAACCATCATACATGGATATTATTTAATTAAAGCACCTCCAACATGTTAGAGCATTTTTCACGACGGAACCGTTATTTTAGATCACCGTAGCAATCATCTAGTTATTGCACAGCAGCAGACTCTAGAGAATTCCTGTTGGCAATGTGATCACGTGTTATATGATGCACACTCAACAGTCCATAATTCCATCGGAATATCGCCCCAAAATTGAAATTGGCATAAAGGATAGAACATATATGCCAGCAAACCGAGATATATGTATTATATATATATATAGAGAGAGAGAGGGGTTGATCCGGAGCTGGAAGCATATTTAATAGAATAAAAATATTCCACAGGAAGAGAGAACAACCTGGTGAGATGCCGGAAAACTCGTCATGCATGCTTTTTTGAGTTACCGTCGCAAGAGAGCCAGAAGTCTCCCTTCACCGAAAACAAAGAAAAGTTACCAAGGAACCAGAACATGATTGGGGGACCAAAAGGGCATTGGCCAATGCATGCACCAATCATTCTGCAACTGCACCAATCATTCCGCAGCAACGCCGCCGCTGTTTTCGTACTGTTTGCCTCCCAAAGATTTCAACAACTAAAGCTCCCTCCTGACTAAGAAAACAGTAGACATATCAATGCAAATTAATACCATGATCCAAAGCTCGGATGAATGGAAATAAAATTTACAAAGAAGTGATTTGCAATCTGCTGATAAACAACGCAAAGACAGAATGAGCATCTCATGGTTCAACCATGAAGAACGTGTTTGTAATTCCACATATTATAGCAACCACTTTATCATTCTCGCATCAATGTTCACACTCATTCTCGCATCAATATTCACACTCCGGCCATAAAACAGATTCCTACACGAATGCATCACAGAGGGCACATATATAGACCCGTATGTACAGTTGCAGTTAGGACTCAGCAATGCTAGACTTGGGCCCCATTAATTATGGCATCCTTCCATACTTGGAAGTCAGAACTCCCTATCTGGAAAAAGAACGGGAGCAATTAGAGACCAGATGAAGAGAGCCGCTGTGGCCCACTCGGTAACAATCCTGACACACACAGAGGGCCAGCCCACATCAACAAGCTTTCCACTTTCACCAACCGAGGTTGACCAGCCAGTCAGAAGCATCGAGGAGTACATGCTGGCTAGAGAGAAAATGAGGTAGAAGAAAGAGTACGAGTAAGAGACTAGTTTATGCTCATCCTTCTTCTTGTCTTCCTGTTGCTCTACCTTATCGAAAGGAAGCAAAGGCTTCTCAGAACCTACACCAGGTGAAACACAGGAGACTTGCAAATTCAAAAGCCATCTAAAGAACTAGAGTCAATCAGTGATGGTTTAAGAATCAAAAAATGAACACTGACCAGCACGTGGTGAGCTTGGTGGCGAGAGCAGAGTTGTTGAAGAACCAGCACGAACAGCAGAATAGATAACAGAGAGGACAGTTGTCAGCAATCCCAGGGTAAGACTTCCCGTTGAAACAGCTTTTGAGTGATTATGGAGACCATTGCACTCGTAATCCCTAGGTTCACTAGATAGCCCACTGTAACAGAGGTAAGCACAGTAGAGAGAGAGCACTGATGCTGGCAATAAGCTGCCATTTACCTGCATGCATCAATAGAAACAATCTCTTGGATATCAGAAAGCTTGTATATATCAATGAAACATTAACTGCCCATGCGTGGCCTATGCTACCATGTGGAAAAGACTCAGCATTACAACAACATAATCAACATAACAAAGATGGACGGTCATTTAGCAGCACAACACCCTTCAAAAGCAGCCTCAAGAAGCAAGAATGAATCTTATTGGAGAAACATTTAATTGAAGATGGCTGATTAGATGTCAAACTATAAGGCACTTTGCTTCTTCAATCAACTTTCCCATTCTTAATTACAAGAATATAGATTCTGTTCTATCAAGCAAATAACAGCTCAAGATTACCGCGTTAGTCCCAATTTCACGCAATCCAGCACAACCACCAGAACAAGATAAAAATAATATTTCACAAACAAAAGGAAATAGAGGAAAAAGGATAAATGATTCTGTTAGAAAAGGCCCATCTCCTTTGTCTGATTAAACTATAGAAAAGTTTCATCATACTTTAGGGCATGGTGTGATTCTTAGATAAGAGTATAGCCGGTACACAAAATCAAGTTATTGAAAAACAAGACTGACAATCAGTTGAAACCCATTAGAAACAAAACCTGCATCACTTTAAAGTTTAAACCCAATTTTCACCAGGCCACCTTTTCAGCATTGGACACCTAATTATAAAAGTTGATAAAATAATATAAGTAAAGTTGAATTGCAGAATATGACTTTGGGCTGGTGTAAAGTGAGGCTGAAAAGGCATGAAGAGGAGGTGGTACAAGTCACAGAGGATCTCAGCCTGAGCACTGAAAAGATAGATAGCCATGCCACCAATTATTTTGGCCAGCCGAAGCATTGTAGACAGACCAACTCAAAAGCTGACCATGTCATGACACCAATTACAATTGCAGTGCTGAAGTGCCAGCTATATTCATTTCAGCAGCACTCCATGTAACAATATCAGTAGCAACTCGGCTAGCAACAACAGTCAATGAGATCAACTGCCCCATGAGGTTGAATATCAAATTTATTAGTTAATCATTCATAAGTGATAACTCAAATGCTTCTTACTCCCTTCAAGAAGGTTGCATTAACCAAAGCCCACAATTTTTATATTTACAAATAAAAAGTTGTTGCTTGAATACAAAAAATGAAAGACCACATGATAGTCTTAAATCAACAAATATATGGTTTCACTATTTTCAAAGATTCATCAGACATTAGCAGTAAAAATTTCAGAATGGTTTGCCCTCTAACAGCCACAGCATGTAGCGGTGCGAATAAGCTGAGCTGGTCAAGCTTGACTCCACTCGACTATTTGCAAGCTCAAGTTAAGCTCGAGTAGCTCAATAGTTTTTCAAGTCGAGCTCGAGTAATAAAATACTTGACTTGAAAACTTATAAACCTAGTTAAGTGTATATATTTTATAATATTATATTTTATTTATAACATATGTTAGTATTTTAATATTTTAAAACATAACATTATGTTATATTTTGTTCTAACCATATTTTTTAGTTATGACCGAGGTTTGAATTTGAGCTCGGACTCAACCTCGAGTATAGCTTGATCTCAAGTTGAGTCGCATCGAGTCAATCTCGAATATTTTTTTTTTTTAATTGAGTCAAGTTCGAGTTTGAACATTAAGGCTCAATCAATCTCGACTCAAATTTCGAGCTCGAGTATCTTAAATCAAGTCGAGCTTGACTATTTAGCTAATCAAATCGACCTAGCTCGATTGCACCCCAACTTGCATGAAGAGGCTGCCTTTCAACCTTCCAAATATTCCTTAGACATCAGCAGTCATGACACCCACAATGGTTTGCTCTCCAACACAGGTTGCATGAAAGTGGGTGGTTTTCATAACCAAGTTAGTCCTCTGGTAAAGGATATGCCATACAGGTTTACATAAATTAAAAACCAAAAATAAGATTAATGAGCCTAAGTTCCTTAACTTATTACGTAGACATGACACTTTTCAGAGGATTGCAGAAATGCAGACAGCAGCTATGCACATCCTAGAATTCAGTAACCCTGTCCCATGAACAACATTTGGCAATGGAAAATACACGGATATCTTCAGCCTATCTAATGCAGATGAACAAACTTCTTTCCTCATACTAATAGAGGAAAAGAAGTTTTTTAAATTATTTTTTCTTTACTTCTTGCTAATTTAAGTGTTATTTTCCCCTTCCAAGTATACAAGTATTGAGGTAAGAGGGTTGCTTGTTTACTAACTCTTGCTTCATATCTGTCGTCTTCCAACATTTTTTTTTCTAGAGGGAGTCTTTTCTCTTTGCAGGTTTACATATTGATATCTTATATTCTCAGCTAATTCCGCACCTACAATCGAGAAAAAAAACACACACACGCACTTTTTATATTCCTCTAGCTAAGATGATATTTACTTTTAAACAACAAAATGCTTTTATTATTAAAGATTTCAGAAAATTATTAGCCTCAAGGAAGTAAGATATCAACAAAAGTGTTAAATAATAGCCAATTAAACTGATTGAAAACTAACTACTGTTTTAGTGGGTCTAGACTTCTTAAAAACCGAAGAACAAAGCACAACAATGTTGAGCAAGAAAAAGGACTTCCGGATGTTTTTAATGAGTAGGATAGAAAGTCATCTAATTATCACATTATAGGAGTTCTTGTACCAACCGAGTGAAACTGTCAAGGCAGGACAAGGATATACTGCAGGAAAGAACATAGCAATTTTCTAAAGTATTCCTAAATTATTCAACTACTATTATGGTAAAATTTACATCATATTTCACTGAATGGCTCTGTAAACTTAATGGTTATGGTAAGCTCATCATACCTTTGGATGTAATGCAACAACCGCAAAAACAAACACAAGAATCAATGTCAAAACAATAAAAAACGTGTTGAGGCCACAATCATGTCCTGATGGAGTGAACCAATGAAACAGCAGTCCAATAAATGAAAATGTGGCCACATAGCAAACAAGTGAGACAATGAACAATGCCATGTACCTGCCATTGAAGGATGCAAATAAAAGTTAAGAAATTATTCAGCTATAAACAAGAATAATTACTAAAAGCCTAGAATCAATTGCTAATGAAGAGCAATGCAAAGAAACACTTAGATGGTTATACGAACCAGAACTGTTCATCCTTAGAGACCCAGCTGTCATTCCATCCATGGACAAAGTCCAACAAGAGAACAACCTGTACTAGTAGAAACAATCCCGATCCAAATTTTGATATTGTCTCTGCAATTACAAAAATGCTAATGTCACTGCCTCAATGCCAAATCCATCAAGCACATAAGTTCCCAGCTCAAATCAATACATCATAACATAATAGCATCATCAACTAAGGACTAAGAAAATATCAGAAAGATCAGCTTCTTACTAGTTTGTCAGTTTAAATATAATTGGCACCTCCAATGGTGCTGCAAGGACAGAAAGTTGGCAACCATGGTTAGAGAAAGAGAGAAAGAGAGAAAGAGAGAGAAAGGGAGAAGGAGGAAGAAAGAAGAAGAACTACATGCCTTTGAAGGCATGATGAATGCAAACCCCACCATCTTTATAAATTCCCCAAGCTTATATGAAACAGTGATTCCAAAAATTCAAGTAACTTGATAGTCATTAACCAGGAATCATGAGTAACAAATGTAGAAAATCCAAGTCAAAAGATCACACAAGGACCAAAAGGCAAAGGGTGAAAAATAAATTTCCAGTCTAGTGTCCAGTCATCTTTCTGAGTCATAAATGTGACCACTACGATTAGTAATTTAACATACTCCCATGAAAGACATTCATATCCAAGGGTCTTATCTTCCAATAATGGGAGCTATCCAGGGATTCTTATGATGGTTGCCATTCTGATTCAATTAGTATAGTTCGCACTTCCACCAAACTCTGACCTGCACCATCTCTATCCTTCATTTCACCATCTCAGACACTGATCCATTACTTATTACTTCATCCTATACCAGTGCGACTTTTCTTTTGGTAAGATACGTTGGAGGACTTATGCTTCACACAGTAAACACTTTCTGGCTTTGCTTGACAATGATTAAATCCAACCTATCCTGCTCAACTACCAGATTGTGCAAAATTCACATTCAAACATGTCCAGCATGACCGTCAGTTGAATTCTTACTTAGTCTAGTTGAAGAAATAATCAAAACAAAATTCTAACAAAACATTCAATTTCTGCAAAATTGAACATGAATTCACAAATCTGGATCAAGAGAAATTAAATTACATGTAAATCCTATATTTTTTTCTTTTTCTTTTTGACGATTTCTGGTGACAGAAATATCATATAAGAACAAACTTTTGCTGCAACTTCAGAAGCTACGATGTTCTAATTCAAAGACAGATCAAGCATAACAAAACCCAACATACTTTCCATCAATTCACTAAAGAAGAGCATGAATTCTAATCATCATCTTTGACCAAGTTACCTCCTTCATACGTTTCCAATCAACATAATTCCATAAAAGTAAAAACTGAGGATAAAATCTCACCATAGAAGCTGACAACGCCATTGGGAATGAAGAACATAAGAATCACCAGCACAAACCAGCACACGATCTTCGCCATCCATCCCCCGTGGTGCAACCGATCGCGTGGATCCTTTTGATCCTTGATCCCCACCATCATAAGCGCCAGGATCGTGAAGAAGAGGAAATTCCCAAGGCTCGCGCGAAGCACGGCATCCGTCTCGAACCACTCTCTATCAGGCGTTCGATGGAAGTGATTGATCCCTACAAAATGCCCAAGAATTCGAAATCACCCACATAAATTGGATCAACAAAAGCGAATAAGGATCAATTGGGGTTCCAGAGCTTACAGGGGAGTTTCTCCATGAGTGGGGCGGCGACCTCGCGGAGAATCCAGGAGACGATGAGGGAGAAGCCGAAGAGTCCGCAGTAGGCGATGCGGGCGGAGCGGCGGCTGATCCCGCCGACCACCGACCGGCACGCCTCGCAGGCGCAGGCCGCGCAGCACGAGGCGAGGCACGACGCTGCCCACATCTCGCCAAGATCCCTTCCTGTTCTCCTTCTTCGAGATCGAGAGAAACCCTAATCGCTTGATCTGAGAAACCCTCGACGACGCGGGAGGAGCCCAGCTGGAGAAGTCGCCCCGTAGACTTGCTCTTTTTCAAACATGGATCAGAAGGAGAGGACGGGGAATAAAAAGACGTCGAGGATGCCGCCGTTAAAGTTAAAAGAGCCGGGTCCTCGATGATAAAGTCGGCAACCATGTGTGACGACTACCCTTTTTGGACCAAGATTATGTCAGACGAGAATCACTCAGACGTTTCTGATGCTAATTGAAAACTAATTATCCGTGCCCTTGGAGTTAGATTAAAAAAAAACAAAAAAAAAGCTAAAAAACCCTCATCGAACACCAAATTACTTGTGAGTACCTCGGTTGCAAGAACAACATTTTTTTTGTATACAAATGAACTATTTTCGATACTGCACAAGTCAAGTTTGATGGAAGAAACTTATGTGAAAACCAATTCTAAAACACATTACATAACACAAAAAATGTGCTGAAAACTTGACATGATTTATGCCTTCTCCCAAAGTATTCGGTTTTCTTTCTCATTTTCCATGTTTGAGATCTTAAAATGACAACTCAAGGCGGAATATCAAGTGAAACATCCTTTTTTTTACCAAAATGTTGATTTTTTTTAATATTTTCAAATTTGATGACGGGTCAAAAATTAAGAAGGTTCTTAGAATATTTTAGTTCTTCCCACTCCTATTGAATCTCCACCAAATATCATGTTACTTTATCCTAATGGTTGTATTATTCTTTCCAAAGTCATTATTTTAAACTATTCTTCCCAAAGTCATTATTTTGATCTTAAAAAAAACTATTCAATTAACCAAACATATCCAATACTATGGCACTTAGGAGTGGTTTGGTTCACAGAAAATGGAGGAAAAAAAGGTATTTCCTGGAAGGTAAAGAAGAGCCTCCTTGTTTAGTTAGAGTTTTAAAAGGAGAACGAACGAAAAAAATTTTTTATAGAAAACACTTTTCATATTTCATGAAAAGTGAAAATTCATGAAAGATAAGTTTTGGCACTTTTCATGACATGAAAAGTGGTGGCTTTTTTCTTTTTAAAAATATCTTTTTAAAATCTACAACTAAAATTTTATAAAATATCAATGAATAGTAAGATGTAATACTGGATAGTAATAACATTCTAATATTTATATTAATATGATATTATATTTAATACATATATATTAGTATTATATTAATATAATAAATGATTTTGTTGCCGTCCGGATCGTCGTGGCCCGTAGCTGCTGATGGTGTCGGGTGGTACGCGTCCGCCCGCCGGGGATACCTTCGGTGCCTCGGGACCTGCAAGACAGCCAACGTCAGTGACCCGGGCCGGGAATTCCGGCGGGGGCACTCCGACGATCAAGTCAGTGATGATCCAGGGGAATAGATCCTCCTGGTCGAGCCCCTCTGGATAAGCTCCACGCTAGGAGGAGTGTGTGGAGTGTATGAGAGTGCGAGTAAGCTAGGAGATGTGGTGGCCGAGGTGGTCTTGCCCTCCTCTCTGGCATCTCCCCCCTCGCTTCTCTCTTTGTGGTGGTCATGTTGTTCTTGCTTGGAAGAAAACAATATCTCCTCCCCTCTCCTCTTTTTGTTGTTGTTACCTCTCTCTTTTTTACTCTGGCTGAGTCTTCCACTTTGGCTTGCCTCGGGGTTCTCCCGTGTTGTCAGGCTGGTACGACGAAGTATCGTGCCATAGATGGGACACCTTCTTGATTCGGTAGTTGGAGAAGCTTCAATGTGCCTCCGACATTTCTTCTGTTTGCACTTCATGGAAGCCTGGCAGGATCTCGATTATCGTGCCACCGATCTCGGGACTCGTGCTCTTCGGTAGGGTCTTTTCTCCGTTCGTACGGCAAGTCGGCAGAGGGTGTAGCGTGTTGATGTGAGCTTCCTTTCTTTCTGGTGTGGGCGACGGCCATGGGCATTTATGGCGACGTGGCGGATGCTGCTGTACGGTCCTCGGGGGGCCCGCCACCGTCTTCGGAGGAGAGGCACGGCTTCTTTGACGGTTGGTACTTCGATTTGTGCTGAGGGCCGAGCTGGAAAGATGGGGCCCGCTTGCAGCGGAAATGCCTCGTCGCGGCTCGGCTGTGCGGAGGAGGGCCGAATTAGGTTCCAGGCCATGGGAGGGCCCATCTTTGACCGAGCTCGGGCCAACAGAGGTGGATGAGGCGCGCCCAGCTCAGGGGACCTGGCCTTGAAGGGGCGCCACGTGGTAGAGGAGGCTTGAGCTCAACTCTGGACCACGGGGCCCGACCTCGGGCTCGGAAGGTCTACCTCTGGTGGGACTTGAGCTCGGCTCCGACCTAGGCATCCGACTTGGCGAGGACCGACCTAGCGGAGGACGGAGCCCGTCTTCGATGGATGGCCCCGTTGGCATCGGGGAGCTCGGCCCGACGAAGGGGCCGATAGTGGGAATCCAACGTGGCGTCCAATGAGAGCTCCATATCAGGCTTCTTGCTCCACGTCAGCGATCCGGTCACATCATTTGCTCCCCACTCCCGAGGCCCATTGTCACGCGGCGCTCGGGTCAAAGGGAGTAGCTACAGCGCTGACGTGAAAAGGTGGAGAAATCTGGTGTAATAATTACCGATATCGGCGGTGCCTCGCTCAGCTGTCCTTCGAACCTGTGCGGGGGCGCCGCGTGGCTACGTCTTGGGAGCAGTTATGGCGGGCACGAAAGTTGGAGCGATCGTGGTCGGATGGGGGTGCTGGCCTCGTTGATCCGCGACACATGGCATGACTCTTGGGAAAGTTGTATCGGTACGGTCGGGCGCAGGTTGTCTCGAATGGATGGGTGAGTCCTTTCGAAACATACCTTTTTCAAACTCTTCGTGCCCAGAGTCATACAGGAGCCTTCCTCTTCTTCTTCTCCAGTCGTCGGCATCTTCCTTAAGCTTTAGCAGGTTAGCTCTCCCTTTTTGCCCGTTAGAAGTTGCCGTAGGTCTTCCTCCTCTCACTTCCTCCTTCTCGTCATTTAGGAGTTGTTATGTCCTTCTTTTTCTTCCATGGATCGCTTCGGCCCAAACTTCCGTCCCTCGTGCCAAGCTGAGGCCGAACCTTCCCGGCCGAAGACTCCCTCTTCTTCCGACGAGGAGATGGAGGCAGCGAGGTATAAGTTCAGTAGAAGACCTTATCATGGCCCGGTGTCCATTAGGAAACCCGGGTCTTCTCCTCCTCCCCGCTTGGCTCTCCTTCCTGCTCCTACTTTTGCTTCCACTTCCGCTTCTGCTTATGCTTCTGCTTCCCTTCCTGAGCCTGAGCCTTCTCGGTCGACAGGTCCCAGAGGGATCACTTCGGTGATTACCGCTGAGGACCTTATGTCTATCCGGGAAGCTTATGGCATCCCCGAGTCCATCCAGCTCTCCGTCCCTCATCCCGGGGAGCGGGTTACCTCCAGTGGCCCTCGACGGATCGTCTTCTATGAGAAGACCTTCGTCGGGGTCTCCGCTTCCCTGTACATCCTTTTTTCCTTTCTTTCTTGGCCAATTACCGGCTTGTTCCTGCCCAGTTGGTCCCTAACGCCGTCAGGATGATATTCTGCTTCA
Organism: Areca catechu; assembly: GCA_021397845.1. NCBI lineage: Eukaryota > Viridiplantae > Streptophyta > Magnoliopsida > Arecales > Arecaceae > Areca > Areca catechu. The sequence continues at coordinate 21,220,692 of CM038045.1, forward strand.
TCGTTCTGTGCCACTTCCACGAGATTGTTTCCCGTTTTTTCTTGTTCAGGGCCTTCTTCATCCTGAAACGTCACCCTACCGAGGACGGGTGGTGGTCCCTTTCTTCCCACCCTCGGGGCATCAGGTTTGTGCTCCCCTCTTCCATCAAAGGATGGAAGAGTAGGTTCTTTTTTACCTCAGTAGAGGGGATCGACTGGGTTTAGAGCAACCCAGATCGATCTCCGAATAGGAACTCCTCGGTCGAAGCTGCTGACCTTGACATGTATGACCTACTCAAATCGGCCGAGATCCCATCTCTGGAGGTCTTGTTGTCGGAGCAGAATCTTCACGAGGCCAGGGTAAGCTCGGCGCGGGAGCCGGGTGAGTTTGACTTGACCACCCCCTTCTCGTTTCTGATTTATTTTTCTTCATCTTTTTTCTTTCTTCTTCTTCTTCTTTTTTTTTTTTTTTGCTCAGGGCTGACCTTGTCTTTTGTGGTGCAGATATGAAATTTTTGATGGACGAGCTATTGTCCTTCTCCGAGGAGCGGGAGCAAGCTGTCGAGGCCGGCGGGCCCGCTCCGAAGCGGGCTCGCGTTGATGAAGGCCCCACCATGACCAGGGAGAGGGTAGAGAACCTCAGGATCGTCTACGGCATTCCGACCACCCTACACCTCACCATTCATAGTAGGGAAGGGAGAGTCAACGGCCCGCTGAACTTAGGTGCACTTCCCCTACATGAAGATCACCTTAAGGCAGGCCTCCGATTTCCACTCCACTGTTTTTTCATCCAAATCTTCAATAGCTATAAGATTACCTCTTCTCAACTGACCCCGAACAACATTCGGGTCATCTGTGGCTTCCTGGTCGTCTATCGGGAAGCCGAAATAGAACCAAGATTATCCCTGTTTTTGAACTTCTTCCTCTTGAAACAGGACTTTCGGAGTAAGGAGTGGTGGGTTTTTAGTCCTCACCCAAACCGAAAGATATTCGGGGGACTTCCGTCGGCTATCCACGGATGGAAGTCCCGATTTTTCTTTGTAGACAACCTGGAACCATGGGGGTTCGAGCCGGCATGGAGAGAGCCGAGGCCGAATGCCATAAATGGGAGGAAGGTATCGAGGGCCAACGAGGCCGACTTCCTTAAGCTAAATGATGAAGACCCGAAATTCGTCGGCTTCATGCTCCAAGAGGACAGCCTCCATCAGGCTGGAATCAGCCGACATCCAATGCTGGGTAGGGCGGAGGCCACTGAGGGGAACCTACCGTTCTTTCATTTGCTGACTTCAATGTTGTCATTAACTCTAACCTTGTTTGCTGGCAGGTGGTAAGATGAGATCGGATCGGGCGGTTCTTTCAGCGCGGTCGGCATGGAAGAGAGTCGTTCGCATTTCAGAGCCAACCCCCCGGGAGCCAAAGAGACACCGGGCACCAGAGCCAACACCCGAGAGCTCGAAAAAGCAGCGGGCGGAGGAGCCGTCCGTAATGATTATCTCGGTGGAGTCCGAAGATGACATGCCACTGGCGGACCGCCAGAGGGCGATAACACTGGAGCGCTCGTCATCTGCTGGGCCATCAATTGCCCGATCTGGAGAGGGGCTTTCGGCACCGACCGAGGTGGGGATGACACCATCCTCTCCGCCACTGGACCTGACGGAGGAGACTTCTCCGGGCGCCCGGGGAAGGCAGGCGATGGATGACCCGTCGACCGTCAAGGGGAGGGTCGACGATGCTGGCGGTGATGCGGACCGCCAAGGATGGCAGGCTGACGCCGAATAGGCCAAAGAACAGCTACAGAAGGCTGTCATTAGCCCTGACAGGCGGTCGGTAAACGAAGCTGCTGGGAGTCTTCTTCATCATGTGTTGGGGGTGAGTTTCAGGTCCAAACCCTTAGCCCTTATTCTCTTGTTTATAATCTTCTAACTGTATATTTGTCGGCAGCTCGTCCAGGACTCATTGCTGGTGGATGACGGCTTGGACGAGTTGCTCCAGCTGAAGGAGCACTTGACCAAAAGGGCCGATGCAGTCGAGATGGCGAGGGACACCACGTGGGTGGCGCTGACAGCCGCCAGAGTGGAGCTGACCATCCTTCGGGCAGCCGAAGGAGAATTATCTGCTGTTTGAGCTGAGTCCGAGGCCCAAAAGAAGCGGCTTGAAAACCTGCTGACCCGGGAGGCTGACCGGAAGGCAAAACTAAAAAATAACAGACAGAAGGTCAAAGCTCTGACGCGCCGGCTGGCGGAGGAGGAAGAGCGCCTGGCCGAATCCGAAAGGTGCTCGAGGGGCCACCAATTAGCGACGGAGCGTTACAAGGGTCTGCTGAAGGCGACCCAGGACCTGATGAAGACGGGGGCAGAGACATCCGTCAAGGAGTATAAGGCCTCCAGAGATTTTCAGGAGGAGATGAACGAAGCTGGGACGGTTGGCTTCGACTATGGATACGAGGAATGCTATCACAAGGTCAACGCCGCATTCCTGGAACTTGATCTCTCCTTCCTCCAGTTGCCGAAGCCGACGGAGGAGATGGACGCGGAGACGGCGGGTCCGACAGAAGGTGCGACTGAGACACTAGTTGGTGTCGCTACCGCGGAGGTCGGGTCAGACGTCCGAGCCGAGGCCGACGCGAGAGCGGCAACCCTTGCTACTGGAATCTCAGGGGGAGTTGAGGAGGCCGAAGTCGATGTTGTATCTGTACCTCTGGAGGGTCAGACCTAGATATTTGTAAAGGTCTGACCTTCTATTTTGTAAAGAACCTTTTGAAGCAATAGAACTTTTTATAACATCTTGTGTATATATGCTTTAAAAATTTTCTAAGGGCCCGTCGGCTTGTATAAGCGGACGGTCGGGCCACCGGAGTAGATGTAAGTTAGTAGCCCAAACCGAGTCAAGCTACTTTAGGATTTCCACTCTAAGTGTTGACCCGTCAATTCATCTGAACTAGGAGACGTTGAGGCAGATGATGGACGGTAGCTTAGGCCGGACTCATTTGCTTAGGAAATTTCTTCCCAAGTATCGGTCCATCGGCTCATCTGAACTAGGAGACGTTGAGGCAGATGACGAACGGTAGCTCAGGCCGGACTCATTTGCTTAGGAAATTTCTTTCCAAGTATCGGTCCGTCGGCTCATCTGAACTAGGAGACGTTGAGACAGATGATGGACGGTAGCTCAGGTCGGGCTCATTTACTTAGGAACTTCTTCTAAGTATCAGTCCGTCGGCTCATTCGAACTAGGAAGCTTTGCTGATCGGAGTCGGACTTTCGGAAATGGATTGTCTTAGAGCCTTTGTCAATCAGAGTCGGACTTTCGAAATAGGCATCTTCAATATTAATCAGGAAATGGAGAAGAAGAAGGTATCATAGATTGCACATCTTCCACATTTTGACGTCAGCATTATGGTCTCCATCCCAGACCTCCGCAATGACATTCCAGGCAATATTCAACTGCTTGCCATCAGGCTGTCCCCAATAAATTCCCATTGCCGAACCATTTGTGCATTCTACTAATACATCGTAGGTGAAAACCCATACACCATCCGGGATCAACAAGTCTTCATGATTTTAGCCTGATGAAGGCAATGGTAATAGATGAATCCTAAATTTTGAGCATATAAATGCTATTGTGAATTTTAGGGAAAAGAGAGACTAGTGTATTATTATGAAGAAGAGTAACCAAGGCCTCCTGTTTGGATTGAAAAAAACTCTCACATGAAAACCTTTTAACACTGCCTGACTGATTGGAACCCCTTTAATTTTAATCAATTGCATCAAGAAATCAAAATGACAGCGACAGAAACCTCAAGACCATAGCTCGAAACCAAGAAAAACATATCGCTGCGGCATGATAAGAGAAATAAAGAAATTAAAACCATGACCTTGAACTGATGTTGAAAAAGAACCATGGATACCTTAAATAATATTGTTACAAGGTCGAGAAGATAATCCGGAATGGATGGATAATCTGAAATTTTCCCCCTGGCTGCGGCACTCCCTATGAGAACCTTTGTTTCTATACAAAAACATGAAACCCAAAGGAAATGAAAAGGTCTCTCTGCTTCCTCAAAAAGAGATGAAAGGGTCTGTGCATTTGTATTCGGGAAAATTATATTTATATTCCAAAATTTAAATTTTTTGACCCTTTTTTTTTTTCACAACTGGTTATCAAAACCTTACCCATATAAATGGTTACAGACCAACGGTTTAATCTAGGGCAATCGTAAGTGAAAATATATTCACAAAAATAATGCAGAGCATCAATTGACGTTTCTACACAACTCTAAGAAATTGGCTGCTGTTAGCCTGTCTTGGATGAAAGCATGGTACCGGGTCTTAGTTCAGATGGTACCGCCTGTTGTTACCGAAAAAGAGAGAGAACAAAGAAAAAAACACACCGGGTTATACTAGTGGAAACGGTATCTATCAGTGGACTGGTAGTCGTCTAGCCGAGCAAATGCATGCCTATTGAGTTTTAGAGCATTAAAAATGACAACAGAGAGCAGTATACAATCTGACATAAATAAACATCATCAATAAAATCAGGCCATGACATTATAGCAGTTTCCACAAAAACCACTATCCAACAATGCCCAAAAAATAGCTCCAGTAAGCCAAGATTATAGGCAGAGACAGCTTTGGGTCAACAACCATTCTCCATGAGACCAAGAAAGCCTCCTTGATTCATGAACCCCCAAGGCTTGACAGGCATGCGCTTCACAGTAAGGTGAGGAGAGCCTCAAGACAATCAAGTTTCCCTGGAGAAGCTGGGCAGGTTGTGAAACATCAGAATTTAAGCCACCTTTTCTCTTTCTCCTTGTTGACAACTGCACTAGAGGCTGAAGCATGAGCAGCCTCGGCATCTGCCAAAGCCTTGCGAGTTTCATTCAACTTCTTCAAAGCTGCTTCACATACTGCCTTATCGTTGCGATTGCGGTTCACCATCTCTTCTAGCTTCTCAGCACGGTTTCTTAGCTCTTTTACTTCATCATCATATGCAATCAAGGATCGTCTGTCCTCTTTCTTGGTGATTTTCTGAGCATCAGCTGTCTCCTTTTTAAGTCTGCTCCTGGAACCATTTGCAACATCTTGCCCAGCAAGATGGGTATTAATAAAGCTGAACACATCTGATTGCTGCTCTACTGCTTTAGCAGCCCGGACTGCTTCAGCATACTTCCTGTCACGCTTTCTTTTGCCACCTCTGCTGCGTTTCTTGCCATGGCCTGCTCTATTTTCTTCAGTCTCATTAGAGGCAACTGCATGATCAAGAGATTGCTGAGGCAGGAGAACTTTTGCTGTAATTGGATCAAGCATGCCTTGACCTGAGACACCTAATCCCATCCCTTCACGATAACCCATGTTGGCCATCATCTTGGAAGCAATGCCCCGTGTATGATGTTCCCACTTTGCAAACAATGCTGTATCTGTCTGAATACCCCTTGCTGTTGTTGCATCCAAGAATCCTAGGCCTTGGTGGCCTGTTTCATTTTCTCCATCTTCCTCTTCTTCACTGGATTCAGATGTTCTCAAGCTCGAATCGTCATCTTCATCATCACTCATTTCAGCATATTCAGATATAGAGAGAGCATCTGTCCCGAGTTTAGCCGAGCTCCCATCATCTTGGAAGACAACCTGAGCCAGTGCAAGCTCATCATCCCATGACTCAAGCTCTGCTTTCCTCCAGATGCCAGAATGACCTCCAGAAATTGCCCAGATGCTGGAACCTACCAAAGACTGTTGCCATATCGTGGGAATGTACTGCTTCAGTGATGAAGTAGGAAGAACCATTCCTGTGAAAGTGGTTTTGCATTAGAAGTGCATACTCAGTTTTGCTTTAAGACAGCAGGACTATTGCACACATTTCCACCGCAGCAAATAAGAGTCATGAACTTAAATCTACAACTGGTCATCCATTTTTTAATGTTAGAGATTGGAAGCAAACTTGAAAGCCTCATATTGAGCACAAACATAAAATACAAAGGGTTCAAAAGTGAAGGTCATGAACAGGTTGCAAATCAGGTAGATGAACCTAAAAAGTGATAACATACCATGTGATAAGCGGCAGTTACTACCAAATCGACATCTTTGCTGTAGAAAGAACTTGCACATCTGCACTTTGGTGGACTTGTATTAGTAAGTTTTGTTAAGGAGTCTTCCAGGGCTCTAAGCGAGATATGCACAGGAAACAAAAATTGCAATAGATGGACGCACAGCAACCAAAACCAGCAACACTTGAAACTATCAGAATTCTGTTGCTTAAACAACACCACAGTGTGACTATCAGAACTCCGTTGTAGGATGCAGTGCGCACAAGGGCACTAAAAGTGATGACAGCAGCAAGTTTCAGTTATTTACAGCACAAAACAATTGTTTAAACAGGTAAAAGAATAAGGGAAGACATCTGTGATCCCTTGATCCATCTTGCACTGCAATCAAGGTGGTCCAGACTCCATAGAAGGTTACTTTAATGAGTCTTGGCAGGTCGTCCTCGTTTGGACATGTTCAGTTGGCAAGGTTATTGTTTTAGAATGTGATTGCTAAGATAAGCATTTTAGAATGCAATTGTAAGCATTGTCCATAATAATACTAGCCTGCTTCAATTGGGTGACATGAGCAAGGTTGAGGTCCATAAATTGTTTGCTCATATCAGAAAACCCCCCATCAACAGGCAATGAGTGATTGTTTAAAAAAGAGTGATGTTTTAGTAGGAGTGTGAGGATCATCCTTGGTAGTTAGCATTCTACATAGAAAACTACTTGGTAATTGCTTGCTAGGGGAAAAACTATCCAACTCATGACAAAAGAATAAGGATAGACTACCCCTGGTGGAGGCAACTTGACTTCAGATGTGGTACAGTATAACCAATGGCTTATCTTCGACCTTAAATGGCACCAACTGTTAGTTGGTGTAGAGTGGAATAAATGGCCAAGTGCTAGTTTACCATATACAATACTCTATTTTAAGTTTTTTTTTACCCGAAATGAGATACCAGTGACTCCTGAAGATAGTAGCATGCCAAGCAAAGTTGAATTCACTGTGAATGAAGCTACTGAAGATGCTTGTTCTACTTGATATGTTATTCTGTATAAATTTTGTTAATAAACCTTACATCGTAATGTCCTGTAGTTTTTTGTTAAAACAATGAATTGCACTTAATTCGCTTTATCTTGTAATTCTTACCATGTAGAGAATTTGCAAACTTGAATTGAACAGGTGTGCCAAACAAACAAAAACTCCAAAACCCCCTCCAAAAAAAGAAAGAAAGAAATGACAAAGGAGGAGGAGGAGCAGAAGGAAAAAGTAGGAGGGGGGGGGGGGAAGAGAGAGATAGCGATCAAACTCAAGAAAGCATATTACAAGTTCTAGATGCTTCTTAATGATAACAGGTTGGAGAAACAAAATAAGGTTTAAACAATTTTACTGAACTGCCATGAGTAATAAAATGGCAGCAGTATGCTGGTCTTCTTCATCCACATAAGAACATCTTGACAAAGAAGAGTTATGCATGCAATTTAACAGAGAGCAATGGGATCAGAAATTCTACGCACCAGCATGCTCTCAGATGTAGGGGTAAGGAACGAGATCCTTGCAGAATTAACACCTTCAAATCCTACTATGTGACCATTATACCAGCGCCCATCAGTATGACGGAATCTACACTTTGTTCCAATGGAGTATTTTTCTGATTCTAATGGCTCTGGTTCAATCTGACTTGGATCCAAAGGCTCCACTTTGACATCCTGAACGCTTAATTCCGGCCCTTGGCTTGAAAAGATTGCATCAGCTTCCTTCAGTAACCGTGTACGTTTTAGGTGAAGAAGACCTTCCTCTGCATCCTTGATTGCCAGGAGAAGCTCTTCATGGACCTTCAAACATACAGAAAGTTGGCCTCGTAAACATGGGAAGGAATTAAGTAGATGGAAGAAATTCTTATATCCTTCAAGCAAATATGGAATGAGTTATTTAGAAATGTCATGGCAGAAAATCTTTGATTTAAAAACCAGAAGCAAAATCAAAAGCAAGTCCCAAACATGTACATCACATGCTGCAGATCCATGTTAACGTATTGAATGATTAAGTTCATCGAAGATGAGTCACCGACCGATTGTTATTTTTTGAGACAACTGATCCATTGCTATTAGAAGGTAACCATTGCATGTTCCAGAAAATTACTATATGACTAAGAAAAAGTTGAACAAAAATCTCAAACGTGAAACAACCATTGGAAGAATCTATAACTATATCCATATAACTGAAACCCATGATAGTCTTGCACCACCACCCCCAACGCATATGATCAATTTAGGCTTATTTCTTCAGAGTTTTGGATACCATTGTCACATAGATTTCCTTAGTAATTACCTTGAACGTTGGTGCATAAAAAATAGGCTCAGCTACTCCATTCGGAATATCTAATGATTTTTGGTAACCATATGTCACATAAAAACATTATCATTTTTCGGCGTCACTCCTAATCCCCACCACATATTCTATATTTTCTCTCTATTGCTCCAAATTGAACAGAAATACGCTTTAACATCCTTGCAATGCTTATCTTATGCTCACGGGCCCTATAATTTAACTATACGTAAGCTAATAAAATTTTCAATCTTGATGGTAATCAACAATCCGATGCGCCTCTTATATATATATATAAACAATCATCACATTCTCCATTAATTTCAATATTTTCAAATCATCTAACTTTCGGTGCTATATGCGGAGAAGCAGAAAAAAATCCATATACCGGTCTAATTGAATATAAATTCCAATCAAGTGGTCCAATTTCTCTCTCGCGTGTAACGAAATCCGAGAGAGAAACCCTAGTTGACGGAACCCTAGAATCGAATCCGCGGGGACGTACCGTATGAAGCTCGGGATTGGAGGGGTCGGAGGCAAGGGCTTCCTTCACCGCATCCAGCGACTCCTTCTGCTCCTCCAGCTGCTGCTCCAGCTGCCGCTCTATCGCTGCCTCCTCGCTGCCGTCTTCTCCCGCCATGGATGGATCCACAGAGAGCCGGAGGTCGCGCTCTGGAACAAGGGCGGATCGTATCGGTAGACCGCCCGGGAGGGGGGGATAGGCAAGATGGCCAATTGCCTCCAGAGCTTCTGGGGCAGCGCCTCCATGCGTAGATCGGTCCGGTCTAGGGTCAGTCTCGAGTCACTCAAGTGGTATGTGTGGCCCCGGGCTTCACGTATTTGTTGATAGGAAAAAGGTTTTGTGCAGTGCGTGCAGCAAATTCAACGCGTCGTATATTTTTATTGATTCAAAAATATTTTTATAATATAATAAAATAAAAATTGAGATATTAATATTAATTAAAATTTTATTCAGATCGAAATATTTTTTTTTTCGATTCTTTTTCTACATGGATGTTATAGGTTTTAAATTAGGATGTCATAGCTTTTGAACTAAGATATCGTAATACTGTTTCATATTTTAATTTATATTTTTCTGTAGGGATGTCGTAGATTTGAATTAGGATGTCGTAGCTTTTGAACTAGGGTATCGTAATACTGTTTCAGGTTTAATTTATATTTTTCTACATGGGTATCGTAGGTTTGAATTAGAGTGTCGTAGCTTTTGAACTAGGATGTCGTAATACTATTTCAGATTTTAATTTATATTTTCTGCAGAGGTATCATAGGTTTGAACTAGGGTGTCGTAACTTTTGAACTAGAATGTCGTAATATTGTTTCTGGTCATTTTTTAACCAGAGTGACGTAGGTTTTGAACTAGGGTGTCGTAAGTTTTGAATTAGATGTCGTATTACTGTTTCACGTCATTTTTGAATCATGGTGTCGTAGGTTTTGAACTAGGGTGTCGTAGGTTTTGAACTAGGATGTCGTAAGTTTTGAACTAGGGTGTCATAATACGGTTTCAGGTCATTTTTTGAACCAGGGTGTCGTAGATCTTGAACTGAGATGTCATAGCTTTTGAACTAGGATATCGTAAGGATATTTTGGCCTGGACGAAAATTTTAATTAATACTAGTCATCTTAGCTTTTGTCTTATCATACTATAGTGAATATTTTTGGACCAATAGAAGCGTGCGGTGCAGGCCACGCTGGATTTGCTGCACCGCACGTGGTGCACAAAGAATTACTCTTGGTGATAGTTGAGCTGCATTGGACTGGATCATGTTCACAATCCTGATCCAGTACGATACAATTACCCCTTACATGGATTGGGTTATGTTGAGAGCAGCCCTGAGCCAACCCAACTTTTAGAATCTTGAACCTTATCTCAACTTAACTGAATCCAAGGTTGAGATTTCTCTAACAAAGCCTAGCCCAACCTTATCTTAATCTAAGTTCATGTTTTAGGTCAGCCAAAATAGGTGAAAGTAGTAAAATTTCAAGATAGGAAAAAAATTTAGGACATTTTTCTTTTTGGATGAATTAGTTTAATCGAGATCTTGATCATTCTAAAATTTCAATAATGTACTGATACATAATTTAAGATGGTTAAAGATATAATTAAATAATTCATAAGAAATATAAAAATAAATTATTTACTTATGCATAAAGTTGAGTTAAGTTGAGTCAGACCAAGTTCAAGTTGGATTGGAAATTTCAGACCAATTTTTTGGTAAGGATCATTCGACGCTCAAGTTAGCTTGGCTTGAGAACGGAAAAAAAGAACTAGGAGAGTGGAAGCAAAGAAAAAGATATTTGTGAATGCTCTTACATGGGATCCCCTACGGCTATTTATAGAGAGGGAGCTCACCTTGGCGGTTAGTTGTTTCTAGAAATTGTGTGGGGATCATGATGAGGATCATGATAGGGATCACGACGAGGATCACGGCGGGGATCATGGCAAGGATCACGTCACACACTCGCAGTGCAAGATGGCCTTGCAATGGCTTGATCCGGGTTTTGACCAAATCTGGCATGAATGGAGCTCGGAGGTTAGAAAATGATTTAACATGTTAGGAGCTTCTGAGATGGTAAGTCTGAGAGCTAGGTCGGTTGGGCTTGCGGCGCGAGCTGATGCAATCTGATGTTAAGGTTGGACTTCGGAAGGCATGACTTCAATATATGCTAGTCAACTTCGAGATAGAGGTCAGCCAATCCGAGGTAGAGGTTGGACCAGATAGGGGTGAATGCCCATAACACTTGCTCCCTACTTGCAAGTCTGAGGTGAAGCTCAAATGGAGTAAACTTTCAAATGGAGGCTGAACCTTTTATGCATTTAATGTGCCTCGAAGTAGGATCTCTAGTTGGATTTCTGATCAGCCACATGTCATCTTGTGGACTACCAAATTTTTCTGTATCCTCGGATCTAGGCCATAGAGGGCCTAGTCCATGGAAGATTGACTGGACCAATCAGGTGGTGACACTTGGTGAGCATTAAAGGGGGATAGTTGAATCTCTTCAAATCAGAGCCATTTGAGATCTTATAAATAGGCTTCTTACCTCTCACTTTCTACTTCTCATCTTTTGCTTTCAATAGGTGAGCCAGTTGGGCAATTTTCGATGATCGCCATTAGCCACTTGGTCCTCTGAGCTCGCAAGCCTCATGGTTAAAATTTGAGGTCCAAGCTTCAAGTTCTGAAGTCTAAACTCCGAGGCTACTTAGCTATAATCATAGGTTAGTTTCTTGTCTTTTAGGTCTAGGATGGACACGAAGCCTACTGTTGGTAGCTAGTTCTCTAGATCAAGCTCGGATAAAAGTCGATTTGAGTCCTCGTCCAATCACCCCGAAGTGGACGAAAGGTTGGACATTGGCCCATTTAGCATAGCTTCCATCCTCACTCATAAGAATTTAAAAATTTTCAAGTTTCAGTACCAGATTCCTACGGGATTTTCTCTTGAGGTTGCCGGTCTCAAGGACCGAATAGCTTATCCTCCTCCTGATCAGCTTGGGTTCTACGAGGAGTGTCTCTGAGTTGGACTTCAGTTGCTCATACCTTCATAGTAGAACTTTTTAAGTCTTTCAGCATAGCTCGATGTTATGTCATCCCAAATTCTTAGTGACTGATTGTTGCATTTCTTTCCTATTATGTCCTCAGCGCCGAGCCAACCATCACTATCTTCAGGGCGTGCTTCATTTTCAAGGAGCACCTTAAAAAAGACTGGTGATGGTACTCTCTCACTGACCTAGTCGGTAACTTGTTTAGGGGGCTCCTTCTACCATGCATGGCTAAAAGGAGTGGTTCTTTTTCATATCGACCAAGCAACCTTGGAGCTTCGATGCTTCATGGGAATCATCTCAACTATCAAAAGATAAGATACCAGTACTCCAAGGTGCCGAGGAGGAGGTCATGGAGTATATTTTTTACTGACTTACTTTGCCTTATGCCAATTACTTTCGGAGCGGATGTTCTATGAGGTCGGTTTGAGTCCAGCCCACTCTATTAGTAAATTTGTTGCCTCGATTCCATCTTACCTCAGATTTCCCAATCTGACTTCTTTTTCAATTTTGTAGCTATGAGTGTTGAAGTTTTGGAGACTATCTACCGAATAGTCCAAAAAAGGAAGGCCCTTACCAGCACCTCACACCAAAGAAGCCCAAAGCTGGGTACTCCTAGCATAACTAGAAATGGGCTCCTCTCGTGGATCAGCTCAAACGAGCATGCTGAGGCAAGAGTCTTCAGGGCACAGGAGGTTCTCCCGATTATGTCGGCCCCTTTGGCCGATGCTTCTTCTTCATCTTCGACATCTCAGGCATCGATTAAGATTATATTGTGCCAAATCGGTGCCACCTCCCATCTTGATGAGGTCCTCAATCAAGTTTGAGCCCGTAGTCCCAAAATAAGAGAAGGGGATTAAAAACACCAAGGTCGCCCATCAATTGCTCTGGTTGGTGATCCTCCACGGTGATGTCAATGATGTTAATGCCAAGGGTCCAGGGTTTCGCATTGGGATTCTTATGAGTCCCTCACTCCTGTGAATTTCATCCCCATGTTCTTCTCTTCTATTTTCTTTATTTTGCATAACTAATTGTTCTTCTTTAGCTCATCCACCATGTGGACTATTCTGTCAGATTTTTCAGGAAGTCCAAGGATGTGATGGAAAAGGCCGATGATTGGGTGATGACAGTTGAGAAGAGGGTCACCGAGTTGGAAGAGGCCTTGAAAGCTATTAAGGCCAAGGTAGGGGAGGACCGGTCCAAGGCTAGCAGGGAGATCAAGTCCCTAAAGGTGAAAACTAATGTAGCCAAGCAAAAAATTTTAAGGTCAAAGCTCGAGCCTAGACTGATCTGGCTAATTCATTTCAGACCACCATCGCCTAGTGGGAGAAGCTTGTGGTAGAAAAGGTCCAAGCCACAGAGGCTTTCTGAGCCTCGGAGGATTTCTACAAGCTAATGGCGGAGTTCAGCACCGAGGCCTACCTTGCAGGAATGGTCGAGCTTTGAGCCAAAGTGGATGCATTCTTCCTTGGCCTCGATGTTACCCGACTGGATGCTAACGAGGAGCCCGGGGCTATCAAGATGAATGAGATGGTGGTGGTCGAGGACACTCCTACCGAAGTGGCCGCTGAAAATCCTCCTGTGGCTCAGTGGTGATCATCTTGGGTACTCCAAGCTCTCTATCCTCAAGGGCTTTAGCACTTGTAGACTCTTAGATTTTTCCTTTTTTCTTGTACTAGTGCTCGAGTTGAATCTAAGCTTTTTTGGTTGAGGTCGAACTCTTGTATCCTTTAGCCTTCAGCCGAAGATATTTTGTATGACCCAATCCTTGTGTTTCTTTGGACCTTTGCTTGACTTGTTTGGGATGGACAAGGAAGTCAGCCATTCGCATGAGGTCCCAAAGATTAGCTCCTTCGCATTTCTTTGGGCCTTTGCTTGACTTTTTCGATATAGACAAGGAGATTGGCCATTGACGTGAGGTCTCGAAAGTTAGCCCCTTCACATTTCTTTGGACCTTTACTTAACTTGTTTGAGGTAGATAAGGAGGTTGACTGCTCACGTGAGGTCCTGAAGATTAGCCCCTTTGAATTTTTTAGGCCTTTGCTTGACTTATCCAAGATAGACAAGGAGGTTGGCCATTGATCGGAGGTTAGCCTACTCATTCATAACACAAGGTAAAATGCAAAATGAGTTCTTTATTAAAAATTGGTTACATCATTGATAATAGATGCGTAGTCATGCTCTTCCCTCACTTCGTTTAGAAAGTCCAAGTTAGCTCGGAGGTTGGATGAGTTGTTCTCTTTATCAAGCTTCTCTACCCTGTAGGAGGGAAGGTTGATCTTTAGGGGTATGACAACTTTAGTTCCAAATGCCAATTTAAAGGGAGTTTCACCAATAGGGATTCACTGGATAGTTATGTAGGCCCATAGCATGTTACGGAGCTCTTCGATCTTCTGTCCTTTTGCTTAGTTCAGCCTTGTCTTAAGTCCCTATAGCAAAGTTTGGTTAGTCACCTTAGCCTCTCCATTGCTTTAAGGGTGTTCCACTGATGTTAGTCGATGAGCAATCCTCAAATCTTTATAGAACTCTATGAATTTGGTATTATCAAATTGATGCCCATTGTCGATGATGATAGCTCTTGGCAGGTCGAACCTATAAAATAATATACTTTCATATGAAATTATGAGCCTTATCTAGTAATGCAGGCTGACACTTCTGCTTCTATCCATTTTGTGAAATAATCGATAGCGACATCAAAGAATTTCTGTGCATGGGTGATCGAAAAAAGTTTAAGAATGTCCATCCTCTATTGAGCAAATGGCCATGGAGAGATAATCGATGCGAGTGGTACCATAGGTCGGTGCTATATGTTTGAGTTTCTTTGGCATTGATCATATCTCCTCCGAGGTTAGCTGCCTCTTACTGCATGGCTAGCTAGTAATAATCCTGTTGTAGCACCTTGTAGGCTCCCCAGGCGATTTTCATAAATACCTTCGTATACCTCCCTGAGCGCATAATCAGCTTCAGATGGTCAAAGGCATTTAAGCAGAGGCTAGAAATATAATCTTTTGTATAATTTATAATCAAGTTTCAAGTACTTGGAAGCATGGTACTTTAGCTTATGAGCTTTATCACGTTGAGCATGAAACATATCCTTTAAATATTTCATCATGAATTTTATCCAACTTGGTTTGGACTAGATTTGCATCACTATAGCTTCTTTTGTGTTAGGCCTTTTACGGACTCTAAAATATGAGCTCCCCTTCAGGTTCGATACTTCTTATATCACAAGTTTCAATAAAAGATCGGCCTGAGTATTCTCTGTCCTCGAGATTTTCTCAAACTTTAGGAAAGCAAAGGCCAGGGTGAGGTCTTTCACCTTTTGTAGGTATTTAGCCATGTTAGGCTCTCGTGCCTCATATTCACCACGCACTTATCTAATGACAAGCTATGAGTCACCGTAGACCTTTAGGTGTTGAACTTTCAGGTCTCTAGCAATCTTAAGCCATGTGATAAGGGCCTCATATTCAGCTTCATTATTTGAAGCTTTGAATTTGAAGCAAAAGGCATATTCTACCACTACCTCCTCTGGGCTGGTGAGAACTAGCTCTGCTTTAGATCCTTCTCCATTCAAAGACCCATCAACATGAACGACCTAACTCTCTTTGACCTCCTCAGTTCCGAGCTCTACTCTTGGTTCTGCGAGATTGATCTCAAGCTCTTCAAGGATAGTGCATTCTAAGACAATTTGCTTACACCCGAGCCTTTATTGATGGTCGGGGAAGGTACTTGATATCAAACTCTCCTAACTCAATGGCCCACTTAGCAATCCAATCTGAGGTATCAGGTCAGTGAAGGACCGACCTTGTGGGGAGGTCAATAAAAATTGCCATTGTATGCACCTAGAAGTAAGGTCAAAGTCTTCGAGCAGAAATCAGCAGCACATACACCACATTTTCCAATTTTGCAACCTAGTCTCTATGTCATGCAGAACTTGACTGATATAGTAAACTGACTTCTGAAATACACCTCCTACCTTACTAACATAGATCCAAGTGCTAACTTTGACACTGCTAGGTATAAGTAGAGAACCTTATTTTGTTTGGCTTGCTAAGTAGTGGTGGCGACCTAATATACCTTTTCAGCTTGTCAAATGCAATTTGGCACTCAGTTGTTTACTGAAAATTCTTTGACTATTTAAGAGCACTAAAAAAGGGCAAACTCTTTTCAGCCAATCTCGATAGGAATCTGTCGGATCGACACTCCTAACCATCTTTACAAAAGGAACGTCCCTATTATAAGAGGCAAGTTAATCTTTCTTAAACCGGTGCAGCAACCATGGGTGCCCAGGTTGGCTCCCCGCGCGAGCACCGCAGCACCAAGCCCAGGGTACTAACCCATGAGCCGGCTCGCTGAAGCTAGCATATAAGTACCTGTCAAGAGGAGCTGACTGGACCAGACCCACCTAGCTGGCATCCGCGTTGCACGGACCCAGACCTCTACGAGGCGTGAGCTGGACCAGGCCAACAATCCCCCCCAGCGAAATGATCGTGTTTTTTCCCCTGCGGAGACTCGAACCCGAGACTTAGGCTCTGATACCAATTATCGGATCGACACCCCTAACCATCTTTATAAAAGGAACGTCCCTATTATAAGAGACAAGTAATCTTTCTTAAACCGGCGCAGCAACCTTGGGTGCCCGGGTCGGCTCCCCACGCGAGCACCACAGCACCAAGCCCAGGGTACTAACCCACAAGCCGGCTCGCTGAAGCTAACACATAAGTACCCATCAAGAGGAGCTGACTGGACCAGACCCACCTAGCTAGCATCCGCGTTGCACGGACCCAGACCTCTACGAGGCGTGAGCTGGACCAGGCCAACAGAATCTGTCAAGAGCTGCGATCCTCTCTATCAAACATTGCACCTCTTTGATTGTCCCAGATGTTGTCATCTCTTGCAGGGCTCGAATTTTCTCTGGATTGGCCTCCATCCTATGCTACAACACCATGGACCCCAAGAACTTGCCTGAGATAACTTCAAAGGTGCACTTGTTGAGGTTGAGCTTCATCCAGAAGTAATGCAGTATATTAAAGGTCTTCTATAGGTCAGAGATATGGTGCTCAGCAACCCGGCTTTTTACTAATATATCATCGATGTAAACCTTTATATTCCTCATGATTTGTCCTTGAAGACCTTGTTCATAAATCTTTAGTATGTCACCCATGCATTTTTCAGGTCAAAAGGCATGATCTTGTAACACAACAAACCTTAATCAATGATGAAAGTTGTCTCCTCGTTATCATGGGATGTTATGTGAATCTAATTGTAACCAGAAAAGGCATCCATAAAAGAGAGAAGCCTATGACCCAAGGTGGCATCCTCTAACTGATCAATCTGAAATAATGGATAGCTATCCTTCAAGCAAGCCCTATTGAGACCGGTGTAATCGATGCACATCCGTCACTTTCTATTTATTTATTTTTTTGACAAGTACAATATTAGCCATCCACTCTGGATAGTTTACCTCTTTTATAAAGCCAGCTTTGAGCAGTTTGTCTACCTCTTCTTCAATTACTTTCTATCATTCAGGTGCAAAGCTCCTCTTCTTCTGCTAAACTAGCATGTAGTTGGATTAACATTTTAAAAGTATGCAATCACCTTTGAGGCTATCCCTAGTATATCAACTATAGTCCAAGCAAAATCATCCATGTTCATACAACAGAAAGCCACCAAATGCTGGCGATCTTCCTTGTTCAGACACGAGCCAACTTGAACCACCTTTTTTGAATTGGATTTGGTCATCACTATTGGTACTAAGTCTTCCATAGGTTCCTCTCTTTGTTTAGTGAGCTGATCTTTGACCTCGAGCTCTTCATGAGGCAACTCCACCTTGGCTTCACTTCACAAGGTCGTCATGTAGTATTCTCTCGCCAACACTTGGTTCTCCCTAACCCCACCAACTCAATTAGGTGTGGAGAATTTAATCAATAGGTGATAGATCGACACTATAGTCTAAAGGGTATTCAACCTAGGCCAACCTAATATGGCATTGTACACCAAATAAATCTTCATAACTAAAATTCGAACTTAGATGATCCTTTGCCCAAGGGCCTGACCCACTATTAGGGTTGTTACAGCCGTGACAGTGACGTGGCCAGGCTCAGGTATCGCCGAATGCGAGCGAGCCACGTGTGAGTTTCCCTGCCAGAATCAGCGCCACGTCCTCAAAGCTAGGGTCGGCAAGACCGCACCGCCCGATGACTATCTGAAGCAAACAGCTCCCGCCGAGGTCGAGTTCGGCGCGGAGTCCCCCACCGACTCATCTGCGCCCGGGCTCGGAGGATCCGCCCCGAGTAAGGTCGGCCGAGGTCGGCTGACCCTCCGCCTTGCGCCAGGTGGCCACCCGGAGACGGGTCCACCTCGGCCGAAGCCAGGCGATCTTCTGCCACCTCGCCAGGTGTCCACCCAGGAGGGGTCCACCTAGGCCGAGGTCGGCTGACCCTCCGCCTTGCGCCAGGTGGCCACCCGGAGACGGGTCCACCTCGGCCGAAGCCAGGCGATCTTCTGCCACCTCGCCAGGTGTCCACCCAGGAGGGGTCCACCTAGGCCGAGGTCGGCTGACCCTCCGCCTTGCGCCAGGTGGCCACCCGGAGACGGGTCCACCTCGGCCGAAGCCAGGCGATCTTCTGCCACCTCGCCAGGTGTCCACCCAGGAGGGGTCCACCTAGGCCGAGGTCGGCTGACCCTCCGCCTTGCGCCAGGTGGCCACCCGGAGACGGGTCCACCTCGGCCGAAGCCAGGCGATCTCTGCCACCTCGCCAGGTGTCCACCCAGGAGGGGTCCACCTAGCCGAGGTCGGCGACCCCCCGCCTTCGCCAGGTGGCCACCCGGAGACAGGTCCACTCAGCCGAGGTCGGCGATCCCCGCCTCTCGCCAGTGGCCCCCGGAGACAGGTCCAACTCAGCCGAGGTCAGCGACGGGGAAAGCGACAGGTCCCGAGGCCATCCCTCGGGCCGTACCGACCCCAGACGGCATCCCGTACGGAGGGCGGCGGCACGCGGAACGTCACTTACATTGGCCCGACAGGTCCCGCAGTCGAGAGACCCGATCCTGACGGAACAGGCCCCGTAAACGGATGGCGCCCACGCTCGGGGAAAAGAGCACTCTCACGGAGCCCGAAGCCTGACGACTGGCCGCTCTGCCAGCGCCGCCCCCCCTCCTTTTCTCTTCTGTCCTTGCCTTCTCCCTGCTGGGCCCGGTGGACGAGGTCGGAAAGCCGCCTGGCCTCCTTCACCAAAAAGGGAAAAGAAAGGAAGACAGGGGAGAGGAGTTTTCGAGGAGGAAAAGGACAGGCGCACGACGGAGGGAGATAAAGAGGGAAGAATCTGGAGACTGCAAGGTAAGCCAACTAGCCTGGGGACAAGGAGGAAGCACCGGCACAAGGCCTCGCTCCGAAAAAGAAACCAGAGATCCCGAGAGGGGAATACTGGACGTGAGCTCGGCAAGCAGGCCCAGCCGAGATTCCGGTCCCCAGCGCGTTCCCTTCACCAGTTAACTCTCCAAATCTGGGGCCCTTTAAGGGCCTGGGAGGGAGAGTCTGTTCCTTCTCGTCGTCTACTGACTTGACCGTCGGAGCCCCCTCGCCGGAATCCCCGGCCAGGGTCCTCTAACCCCTTTGTCGCAGGTTCTCCGCAGGAAGGGAGGCTCCCTCGCCAGGCGGTCAGGAAGGATCGGCTGATCCACGGCACGGGCGCGGCGACGAGAACGGCAACAGATTGGCGTGCCAGGTAGGGGGGCAGGACACTAACCCCAGAGGGAACTAGCTTTTTGCAGGTGTCACGCTCTCCAGCAATGGTGGTCACTCGTGGTCGCGAGGCGTCCACCAGCCGTGTGGGAGAAGCCCACTCCCCTCCGGGGGGCCACACCCCCGAACGGGAGCTTCCGGCTCCCCTCCTCTTCCGCAGCAGCCTACCCCGGCGGACGGATCCCTTGCGGCCATCGTCCAGCAGCTGCAGACCTTGACCTCAGCGGTCCGACAGCTACAGCATCAGCAACGATCCCTGGCCACTCAGCCGCAGCCAGGGACTCCCGCGGCCCGAGCCGCGGGACAGCGTGGGAGCCTGCGCTCAATCCAGGGCAGGCCGTCCCATCCACAAGCCATCTCCAACCCCCGAGGGAGCCGCCAAGCTCCCCCGAAGAGAAACTATTCCGGTTCGGAGGATCACGAGAGTCGATCCCCGGCCGATGGGGCCGAAACGGCGCATCGCAGCAAGCGACGCCGGGGCCAGACCTCGCGCCGAGACCGATCGGCGCCCCCTTCACCTGCAGTCTCGGTGGAAGACTCCACCGACGAAGCCATCAGGCGCCAGGCTGAGAGGCGCCTAGAAGAGCACGAGCGCAAGTTGGCGGAGTTCGCCCGACGGTTCGCCGACCTGCAGAACTCGTCAGCTGACCCGGCGGGCTACGACTCCCGCCCCCCTTTCTCCGAAGAAATCCAGGCGGAACCGATCCCGAAACGGTTCCGCATGCCGCAGGTGGACCCCTACGACGGGACCACCGACCCCCTGGACCATTTGGAGAGTTATAAAGCTCTCATGAGGGTCCAGGGCGCCACCGACGCCCTTCTGTGCATCGCCTTCCCAGCAACCCTTCGGAAGGCCGCTCGAGTCTGGTTCGCCCGCCTCGAGCCCGGATCCATTTGCTCCTTCCAGCAGTTGGAAGGAAAGTTTGTGGCGCACTTCGACGCTTGTCGAAAGGTGCCAAGGGAGGTAGACAGCCTCTTCTCCATCCGCCAGCAGGACCAGGAGCTGCTCCGAGACTACATCACCCGGTTTAAGACCGCAGCCCTGGAGATCTACAGCTTGGACGAGCCCGTCGCTATGCTGGCTTTGAAGCGCGGGCTCAAGACGTCCCGCCTGACCTATTCCCTGGACAAGAAGCCGCCCAGGACGTATTCCGAGCTCCTCCTCCGCGCCCACAAGTACATCCGGGCGGAGGAGGCTGACCGCACCCGTCGAGAGCTGGACGGGAAGATTCCGAAGAAGTCAGTTCCAAGGGACGCCCCGGGAGTTCGGAGGCCCGGGCCGTCCGCCGACCCTCGCCCGAATCCAAGGCCGAGGGCCGAGTCTACTTCCGAGCGGAGGTACACCCCTCTCCTTGCACCTCGAGCAAAAATCCTCATGGAAATCGAGGGCGAGCGCTACCTCCGCCGACCTCCACCTCAGAACCCGAGAGCCGCCCGAGACAAATCAAAGTACTGCCAGTTCCACCGCGAGCACGGACACGATACGGAGGAGTGCCGCCATTTGAAGCGGGAGATTGAGGAGCTGATCGGGAGGGGTTACCTCAGGAAGTTCGTCAAGAACGAGGCCCCCTCCGAGAAGCAGCCGCTCGCGGCCTTACCACCTGTCCCTGCGATCGACAACCGGCCAACAGAGAAGCCCGTGGGCATGATCTCGCGCGGGTCCGGCCGAGCAGAGAAGAGAGCCCGGGAAGTCCCGGAGAATGTAATCCCTCCCAAGGGAGGGGAGTCTAATGACAATGTAAACAATGATGCCGTGGTGGTCGAGATGACCATCGCGAAGCATCCTGTACATCGAATCATGGTGGATAGTGGAAGCTCGGCCGACGTACTTTTTTACGATGCTTTCTCTCGGATGAATTTGTCTCCCGACCAGCTAAAGCCAGTGCACATCCCACTGGTAGGTTTTACAGGGGACTCCGTGGGAGTCGAAGGGGAAATCACTCTCCCGGTCACCGCCGGATCCCCATCTCGGCAGGCGACCATCATGGCAACATTCACTGTCGTCAAGCTCCCTTCGCCTTACAACGCCATTCTCGGGCGTCCCGGGCTCAACCAACTAGACGCCACCATCTCCACGAGGAGACTGCTGGTGCAGTTCCCCACGCCCTTCGGGCTCGGGGAAATGAAGGGGACGATTCAGCTGGTCCCGTTCTGCCTACAGACAATCCCAGGCACCAGGAGCGCAGAGCTCGCCCACGATATCGAGGATCTCGACCTGAGAGAGAAGGAACCCAGGGGAGGGCCCGTAGAGCGCCTGCTACCCTTTCCCCTTGGTTCGGACCCCTGAAGACGGTGCAAGTCGGGGCCCAGCTCCCCGAAGAGGAGCGAACCCGCCTGCTGGAGTTCCTCCGTGCCAACGCCGATGTGTTCGCCTGGTCGGCGGCCGACATGCCGGGTATCCCGCCCGAGATTATCATGCACAGCCTGAACGTGGACCCAGGTTGCCGCCCGGTCCCAGAAGAAGAGAAGCTTTGCCATGGAGAGGCAGAAGGCGATCAACGAGGAGATAGAAAAGCTCCTCGCCGCCGGTTTCGTCCGAGAAGTCCAATACCCCAGCTGGTTAGCAAACGTGGTCATGGTAAAGAAGAGTAGTGGTAAGTGGAGGATCTGTGTGGACTACACCGACCTCAATCGAGCTTGCCCGAAGGACAGCTTCCCTCTGCCGAAGATCGACCAGCTGGTCGACACCACCTCGGGGCATCGTCTCCTGTCATTCATGGACGCTTTTTCCGGATACAACCAGATCCGGATGAATCCAGAGGACGAAGAGCGCACTGCCTTCATAACTGACCGCGGGACTTTCTGTTACAGGATGATGCCTTTCGGCCTCAAGAACGCGGGGGCGACGTACCAACGTCTGGTCAATAAAGTCTTCAAAGACCAGATAGGCCGCAACATGCAGGTATACGTGGACGACATGCTAGTAATGAGCAAACTTGACTCGGACCACGTGGTCGACCTGACGGAGACATTCGGCAACCTCCGGCGCCACCAGATGAAGCTGAACCCGACGAAGTGCGCCTTCGGGGTCTCCGCCGGAAAGTTCCTAGGGTTCATGGTGACCCAAAGAGGAATCGAGGCCAACCCAGAGAAGGTCCAGGCCATCCTGGACATGGAGCAGCCAGCCTCCAAGAAGCAAGTGCAGCAACTGACCGGCCGGGTTGCGGCCCTTAGCCGTTTTATTTCCAGGTCGGCGGATCGCTGCCGTCCCTTCTTCAAGGTGCTGAGGAAGATGAATGGTTTCACCTGGACCGAGGAGTGCTAGTAGGCCTTCGAGGAGTTGAAGAAGATGCTCGCATCGCCACCTTTGCTGTCCAGCCCGAGGAGGGGGAGGAGCTTACCCTCTACTTGGCCGTTACCCCGGAGGCCGTCAGCTCTGTCCTGGTCCGAACCGACGACCACGGGATCCAGCGGCCGGTGTACTATACCAGCAAACTCCTCCGGGACGCGGAGCTCAGGTATTCCCGGTCCGAGAAACTCGTTTTTGTGCTAATAGTGTCTGCCCAGCGTCTCAGGCCCTATTTCCAAGCGCATCCCATCGCCGTCTTGACGGATCAACCGCTGAAAGCGGTGCTCAGCCGACCCGATACCTCGGGACGATTGGCCAAGTGGGCACTGAAACTCAGCGAGTTCGACATTACGTACCGACCGAGGTCGGCAATGAAGGCACAGGTGCTGGCCGATTTCTTGGTCGAGTGCGCAGGTTTGGGCAAGGAGCCCGAGGAGGACCCCCCGGCCCGGCCAATGGAGGTCGGCACCGACGAGCCCGGAGAGGACGCCTGGATCCTCCATGTAGACGGAGCCTCAAACTCCGGCAGGAGCGGAGCTGGGCTCATCCTTGCCAACGGCGACGGAGTCGTCGCCGAGTGCGCGCTCCGTTTCCAGTTCCCCGCGACAAATAACCAAGCGGAATACGAGGCACTTCTCGCCGGACTGAGAGTCTCCCGCGAGCTGGGCGTGACCAACCTCAGAGCCTTCACTGACTCCCAGCTCGTGGCGGGGCAGGTGTCCGGGGAGTACGTCGCTCACGACCCCCAGATGGCGAAGTATTTGGAGCTCGTCAAGGCGGGCGTGTCCAAGTTCCGGCGCTTCAACATCTTCCATATCCCCCGCGGGGAGAACGCCCGCGCGGATGCCCTCTCTCGGCTGGCGACCCTGCCGGACACGATGCTGGGATGCGCTCATGTGGAGCGACTCGAAGTCCCAAGCCTCGAAGTACCGGCGGAGGTCCATCAGGTCAGCCAGGAGCCCGGCTGGATGGACAAGTACGCTGCGTACATCACCAGTGGCACCCTGCCGGAAGACCGAGACGCGGCTCGCCTCATCAGGAAGAAGGCCGTGCGGTTTGTCCTGATGGACGGGCAGCTGTATCGAAGGTCCTACTCTTATCTCCTCCTCAAGTGCATTGGACCCACAGAAGCCAAGCTTGTGCTCCAGGAGATTCACGAAGGCATCTGTGGGAACCACGTGGGGGGCAGGGCATTGGCGTACAAGGCCCTTCGTCAAGGATACTTCTGGGAGACGATGAAGGAGGACGCCGCCGACTTCGTGAAGAAATGCGACCGGTGCCAGCGTCACGCCACGGTACAGCGGCAACCCTCCAACCCGATCTCTCAGCTCTCAGTCCCCTGGCCGTTCGCCCAGTGGGGGATGGACCTCCTGGGCCCATTCCCGCCGGCGTCCGGCCAGCGGAAGTTCTTGATAGTGGCTATCGACTACTTCACAAAGTGGGTCGAGGCCGAACCCTTGGCAAGAATCACCGAGGCAAACGTCGCCAAGTTCTTCTGGAAGTCCATCATCTGCCGCTTCGGCCTCCCCCACACCGTGGTCACCGACAACGGATGCCAGTTCGACTGTCGGGAGTTCGAAGATTTCTGCAACGACCTCGGCATCAAGCATCGCTTCACTTCTGTGGCGCACCCCCAAACCAACGGGGAAGCCGAGATCACGAACAGGACCATTCTTCAGGGCCTCCGCAAGCGGCTAGACCAAGCCAAGGGCAGGTGGGCCGACGAGCTTCCCAGCATTCTTTGGGCATACCACACCACCCCAAGGACGGCTACTGACGAAACTCCATTCAACCTCGTCTTCGGGGCCGAAGCAGTCATCCCGATCGAGCTCAGCATACCCACGCTGCGCGTGGAGCAATACGACGAGACAGAAAACCCGGCCAGGATGATGCTCAACCTAGACCTCCTCGAAGAAACGAGGGACAAGGCCCGAATCCGAATGGCGGCATACCGACAACGTGTAGCCAGATATTACAACTCCCGAGTACGGCCGAAGGTTTTTCGTCCCGGGGACTTGGTCCTCCGGCGCGCAGAAGCCTCCCAGCCACGGGAATGCGGCAAGCTTTCACCCAACTGGGAAGGCCCTTATCGGGTGGCAGAAGCCCTCCCTCACGGAGCATGTTACTTGGAAGAATTGGGAGGTGCCAGGTTCCCCCGGACATGGAACCCCTCGAACCTGAGAATGTACTACCAGTGATGTAAGGCTCCCAGTTTCTGTAACAAAGCTTCTCCACTTTAAACACTCTTCTCTAACTTCAACAAGAAGGCCTGCGGCATCGAGCTCAGTCCGGAAGATCCTGGGCTTCGGCCTGGAAGGTGGCGTCGAACCCAGTTCGCCCACGCAAGCCCGGAGCACAGCTCAGCAAGCCGCGCAAGGTTTGAGAAGGCCTGCGGCATCGAGCTCAGTCTGGAAGATCCTGGGCTTCGGCCTGGAAGGTGGCGTCGAACCCAGTTCGACCATGCAAGCCCGGAGCACAGCTCGGCAAGCCGCGCAAGGTTTGAGAAAGCCTGCGGCATCGAGCTCAGTCCGGAAGATCCTGGGCTTCGGCCTGGAAGGTGGCGTCGAACCCAGTTCGCCCATGCAAGCCCGGAGCACAGCTCAGCAAGCCGCGCAAGGTTTGAGAAAGCCTGCGGCATCGAGCTCAGTCCGGAAGATCCTGGGCTTCGGCCTGGAAGGTGGCACCGAACCTAGTTCGCCCGCGCAAGCCCGGAGCACAGCTCAGCAAGCCGCGCAAGGTTTTGAGAAAGCCTGCGGCATCGAGCTCAGTCCGGAAGATCCCGGGTTTCGGCCCGGAAGATGGTGCAGAAACTGTGTTGTCCGCGCAAGCATGAAGGCAGCCCAAAGTCGGACCTGCTCAGGGTTTGCCCTGCCGCGACATGACTCTGCAGACTCCGTCCTTCGATTTAGTATAGAAGGACCAGGCCTGCAGTTATCTCAGGTGTCCCAGACCGACATCTCAGAAACAAAAAGAAGAAAAAAGAAAAGGCAAAATGATGAACGAGTTTTGGTAAAAGCTGTGTCTTCATTAAACGAAGTCTTTCAGTACAAACTGGGAGCCCCGACAGGCCGGGACTCCCCAAAAGAAGAAAAAGAAAGGAAAACAAAACTACAGAGCAACGATCACTGGGGCGCAGGGTCGGTGCCGTCCGCCGGAGGCGCGGGTGCCACTTCTTCGATTTCCACGACGACCGGCTCCTGGGGCTGTGCCGGGACCGCGGCGTCGCCGGTCGGAGGTGCTACAGGTGTCGCCTGAGATGTCGCCTGGGTCGCGCCGGGGACCCTGCTCTCGCTCCCCGGCTTCCTGCCGCCGACGACGACCCCACTCAAGTCCAGCTGGGGGAAGAAGGCCCCCACCTTCTCCCGGCACATCCGGAACCCCTTTAGGAAGGAGTCCACGGCGGCCTCCCGGACTTCCGACGTGAACTCGTCGGAGGCCCGGAACTTGGGGACGGCCTCCTGCGCTTCCCGCTTCGCCGCCTCCAGGAGCCCGTTGATGTAGGAGCTCCGGTCCTTCACCGCGGCCACCTCTCGCCGGGCCTCATCCAGTTGGCGCTCCAAAAATAGGGAATGGGCCTGCAGGCGGGCCTTCTCCGCCGCATCCTCCTCAGTCCGGCGCTGGTTGGAGGTCCGCTCCTCCACCAAGGAGGCCTCCAATTCTTTGTTCCGCTCCTCGGAACGTGTCAGGTCGGACTGGAGGGCCTGCTTCTCAGCTCGCAGCTCGGCCCCCTTGTCCATCAGGTCCTTCACATCGGCCGCGAGTTTGCCAAGCTTTAGCTCCCGATCGGAGTCCCGCTTGGCGTTCCCTACGAGGTAATTCCTCAGTAGGAGGACGTCGTTCCCGATCTGCAGAGGCAAAAACAGCGCATGTCAGTATCAAGGCAGAAGGCCTCGGATTGGAAGTAAAGAAGAAGGGAAAGCTCAGACTTACCGTAAAAAGCTGGGGCAGGATGCCGAGCAGCGCGTCCGCATAGTCTCGGCCGCCCCGAGCTCGGCGGTCCCGGGCGGTGGAAGCGTACTCCATCACCCTCTCCGCCAGTCCTCGGTCGAGGATGACCGAGTCTCGGTGCGAGATCTCCGGTGCTGGACCCTTCGGGCTGACCCCCGCGGCAGCTGCCCCCTCGGCCGGAGCCGCAACCGACGGGCCGGCGGTCGCCACTGGCGGTGCCGTCGGGCTGGTGGCAGGAACGGGCCCGGCGATGGGCAGAGCAGCGGGCGTCGGAGCTCTCTCTACAACGCCGCCAGGCCGCGGGGCCGAAGTGCCAGGGGCGCCGCCCTGAGGAGGCCTGGGCGGGGAAACGGCAGTAGCTGGGCCGGGCACGGTCGCCGCCACGACCTCCCGGCTCGTCTCTGTGCGAGCCCTCTTCGCTACGGGCTCATCCACGTCGATGACCTCCCGCTGAGCCGCGCCCTCCAGGAGGTTCTCCAGAGAAAATTTCATCCCTGCAAAATGAAGAAAGCAGAAGGTCAGATAGTTCGATCTTAAAAAGAGAGCGGGGGGGGGCAGAAATTAATGCGGGGCCAAATCTCACCGGTCTCACGGATGGGACTGATGCCGGCCTCAAAAAGATTCTGCTCAGAGAGCAGAACCTCGAGCGTCGGGACCACGTCACTCAGGAGCTGGGTGTATGACTCCTGGTCCGCAGACTCGACTCGGGAATTCCGGTTCGGCGACCGGTCCGGTTCGCTCCAGGCCCAGTCGACGTCGTCAACCGAGGCAAAGAAAAACCGGCTCTTCCATCCCTTGACCGAGGAAGGGAGGTCGAACCGGAGACACCTAGGCCGGGGCAAAATGTACCACCAGCCGTCATCGGTGGAGCACTTCTTCAGGGTGAACAGGGCCCTGAAGAGAGAAAAACGGGCAACAAACCCATGGAAATGGCAGAAGACGATGAAGGAGAAGATGACCCGGATGGCATTAGGAGCCAGCTGGGCCGGGACGAGCCGAAAATGGCTGAGGAAGGAAAGAAAGAAAGGGTGCAGAGGAAAACGAAGACCCCCGAGGAGGAAGTCTTCGTAGAAGGCAATGCGGCCGGGGCCACTCATGGTGACACGCTCCCCGGACCGCGGAGCAAACAGACGGACAGATCCCGGGATGCCATAGGCATCCCGGAGCAGAGAAAGATCGCCTTCGGTCATGGTAGAAGCATGACCGGAGAGACCGGCGGGAAGAGGTGGCGGAGCCGGAAGAGAAATTAAGGCGGGGAGTGAACGGAGGGGCACGGCAGGCGCAACCGGAGGGGACCGGATCCCCCTGGGGATGCCAATAGTGACACCCCCGGGTTGCAAGCGCCGGCGGACCTCCTCTGGAATTACCTCCTCATCCGAGGAGGAAGAAGATGGAGTCCTCGGCCGGGATGGACCGGCCTCGTCCGGGTTAGAAGAGACATGGCGACGGCGCGCCATGGAGAAGGAAAGGACAAAGAAACTGAATAAGAAATGAGAGAGAAGGAGGGGGGCTAGA
This sequence comes from Areca catechu, assembly GCA_021397845.1. Lineage (NCBI taxonomy): Eukaryota > Viridiplantae > Streptophyta > Magnoliopsida > Arecales > Arecaceae > Areca > Areca catechu. Next base: position 21,249,070 of record CM038045.1, read on the forward strand.
GAAGGAGAAGAAGACACTCACCCAAAAATGCACAGACGGGCGCGAGCAGCAGAAGTTGTTAGCCTGCAGCAAACCGCCCACGAAGCAAGGGAAAAGGCCTCGTTCTGGAAAGTCCCCTCCCTTTCAAACTCAGCCGGCAGCAGCCGTACCCATCATTCCGCCTCAGACCACTGGATGGTCGCCACGTGGGCACACGCCCGACACCGACGCCTCGTTAGCAGAGTAACGGCCTCTGCCCCGAAGCGACGCATTGATTACGGGCAAGTGGACGACGCGTGGCGACCCCCCATAGGTCTTCAGCCGCATCGAGCCACGACGAATGGAGATCGTGCCAATTATGATGCAAGATCTTCGCCTCCCCACGTCATGTCTGCAATTAATCCCGACGTTCCGTTTTACGATGCCCCGACGGAACGGCGGGCTGGGGGGCAACTGTTACAGCCGTGACAGTGACGTGGCCAGGCTCAGGTATCGCCGAATGCGAGCGAGCCATGTGTGAGTTTCCCTGCCAGAATCAGCGCCACGTCCTCAAAGCTAGGGTCGGCAAGACCGCACCGCCCGACGACTATCTGAAGCAAACAGCTCCCGCCGAGGTCGAGTTCGGCGCGGAGTCCCCCACCGACTCATCTGCACCCGGGCTCGGAGGAGTCCGCCCCGAGTAAGGTCGGCCGAGGTCGGCTGACCCTCCGCCTTGCGCCAGGTGGCCACCCGGAGACGGGTCCACCTCGGCCGAAGCCAGGCGATCTTCTGCCACCTCGCCAGGTGTCCAACCAGGAGGGGTCCACCTAGGCCGAGGTCGGCTGACCCTCCGCCTTGCGCCAGGTGGCCACCCGGAGACGGGTCCACCTCGGCCGAAGCCAGGCGATCTTCTGCCACCTCGCCAGGTGTCCACCCAGGAGGGGTCCACCTAGGCCGAGGTCGGCTGACCCTCTGCCTTGCGCCAGGTGGCCACCCGGAGACGGGTCCACCTCGGCCGAAGCCAGGCGATCTTCTGCCACCTCGCCAGGTGTCCACCCAGGAGGGGTCCACCTAGGTCGAGGTCGGCTGACCCTCCGCCTTGCGCCAGGTGGCCACCCGGAGACGGGTCCACCTCGGCCGAAGCCAGGCGATCTTCTGCCACCTCGCCAGGTGTCCACCCAGGAGGGGTCCACCTAGGCCGAGGTCGGCTGACCCCCCGCCTTGCGCCAGGTGGCCACCCGGAGACGGGTCCACCTCGGCCGAAGCCAGGCGACCTCCTGCCACCTCGCCAGGTGTCCACCCAGGAGGGGTCCACCTAAGCCGAGGTCGGCCGATCCCTCGCCTCTCGCCAGTTGGCCCCCGGAGACAGGTCCAACTCAGCCGAGGTCAGACTGCTCGTACGGAGAGGCCCCCGGGGAAAGCGACAGGTCCCGAGGCCATCCCTCGGGCCGTACCGACCCCAGACGGCGTCCCGTACGGAGGGCGGCAGCACGCGGAACGTCACTTACATTGGCCCGACAGGTCCCGCAGTCGAGAGACCCGATCCTGATGGAACAGGCCCCGTAAATGGATGGCGCCCACGCTCGGGGAAAAGAGCACTCTCACGGAGCCCGAAGCCTGACGACTGGCCGCTCTGCCAGCACCGCCCCCCCTCCTTTTCTCTTCTGTCCTTGCCTTCTCCCTGCTGGGCCCGGTGGACGAGGTCGGAAAGCCGCCTGGCCTCCTTCACCAAAAAGGGAAAAGAAAGGAAGACAGGGGAGAGGAGTTTTCGAGGAGGAAAAGGACAGGCGCACGACGGAGGGAGATAAAGAGGGAAGAATCTGGAGACTGCAAGGTAAGCCAACTAGCCTGGGGACAAGGAGGAAGCACCGGCACAAGGCCTCACTCCGAAAAAGAAACCAGAGATCCCGAGAGGGGAATACTGGACGTGAGCTCGGCAAGCAGGCCCAGCCGAGATTCCGGTCCCCAGCGCGTTCCCTTCACCAGTTAACTCTCCAAATCTGGGGCCCTTTAGAGGGCCTGGGAGGGAGAGTCTGTTCCTTCTCGTCGTCTACTGACTTGACCGTCGGAGCCCCCTCGCCGGAATCCCCGGCCAGGGTCCTCTAACCCCTTTGTCGCAGGTTCTCCGCAGGAAGGGAGGCTCCCTCGCCAGGCGGTCAGGAAGGATCGGCTGATCCACGGCACGGGCGCGGCGACGAGAACGGCAACAAGGGTTAATCGAATAACTCCTTCCCCTCCATAGGCATGATGGTTTCAGAAAAATTAACCAAAGGGGAGCTCAACTTCTCTAACATATCCTTAGATAATCTCATTTTTAAGAATATATCATATAATAGAACATCTATGGAGCTTCCATTATCAATTAGGATGCGGTGTATATTATAATTTACAACATTCATGGTGACCACAATAGGATTATCATGCGGGTACTGCACACTATGGAGGTTAGCATCAGAAAAGGTGATGATTTCATCCTCGATCCTTTCCCTCTTCTAAGTTCCTTGTCTACCTTGGTACCCCCAGAGATAATGTGGACTTGCCCAGTTGCATTTCTGTTTTCCTAAGGACTCTCAAGCCAAGGTGGTTCATCCCAAGCTCGATCTTGGTGTAGTTGCTGTATGTATTTCCTCGGTCTCCCTCATCTAATGAGTGCTTTGATCTCATCCTTGAGCTGGTGGCATTTTTAGTATCGTGCCCATGGTCATGATGGTAGTAACAATACTTGGTCTCTCATATGAGGAGGGGATAGCATCCTCCTTGACCTCAATAGGTTTTCTTGATGTTCAATCACCATTAAAATTTGTGTCTGAGGAGATATAAGCAGGGTATAGTTTACGAACTTCAAGGGTGGAGACCTAGATCGACAACTCCGAGGTGTTGATTTGGATTGTTAGTCCTAGATTGGAGTCCATAACCTCTGATGAGGTGGGGGGGGTGTGGGTTCGATGTCTTCCTTTATCATTTTATCGTCGATCCCTCTTATGACTCTCTACTTGGCCATGGACATCTTCCTTTTTCTCATGAGGCTTGTTAGGAAGAGAATCCCCATACCAGGCTATTCCTCTTCTATGTTTGTATACTTCTCTGTCCTCGCCAGCATTTCGATGAGGTTTTGGGGTACCTCTTCTTCAGCTAGAAGAATTTTTTCTCTGGAGCTCGCCCTTCAGGATGGTCATTGCCATTGACTGGTCAAGATTTCTGACCTCCAGAATAGTTATGTTGAAGCGGCTAATGTACTCTCAAAGTAGCTCTCCTCATTGCTTAATGCTGACCAAAGAATCAGAATCTCAGCATTGCTTCTAGTTGGTGACAAAGTACACTACGAAGGATCTTTTGAACTGCTCGAAAGAATCAATATTTCGCAAAATGGATGGAAAAGCTCGGCATGGAATGTCATCGATCATCTCGTGGTGAATCATAATTGCCTTGAAGTTCTCTAAATGATTGACGGGATATAAGGTCCCATCATAGGGCTCCAATTACGGCATCTTGAATTACAAGGGGATCAATTCTTCTATTATCTTTCTGGTGAATAGAGGGTCGGTACTAAAGCCAAACTCATCGTCCAGCTATTAAGGCATGCTCTACAAGGCTTCAATGCGATGTTGCATCGATCAAAATCTTCTCTCCAGTTTTGGATCTTGCACTGTATAGGTGCCTCAGTTCCGAGGTGATATCATAGGAGTGGAGTTCTTCCTAATTATGGGATCAGTGAGCGTCTACGCAACCTTGGGGTAGGGCTTCTAGGTTGGGTTGGTCAACTCTGACCTTGCCTCAGACTGTGCAGAGAAAATGATTGCTTGGCTTGAGCTCAGTTTCAATATGGTGGATCAGGTATGGGTCAAGCTACCATTGCTTGGTTTCCGTCCTGCATTATGACGGTCAAGGCCTGGACCTGGTGAACAGGTCATTGAACTATTCATGGGTGACTGTGAGTTCTAGTTGAGGGAGAGGTAGCTCATAAACCAGTTCAGGAATTGGAACCTCCTCCTCCTAGGCATCATCATGGCATAGGCCATTTGACGTTCCTTTCCATCTCATGGTTGACATCTCTCTTTGAAAAAATGGGGACTGAAGGAGCCCCTCCTTTTAGCACCAATTTATTGTTACAGGTTCCAAGCTTGATCAGAAAGTCGGATTCAAGGAAGAGGACGAGCTTAGGTTGAGCGATTGCTGTGGGCTCTAGATGTTAGGGGCTGAAACCTGTAAAAAAGTTCCATGTTGGTTTTCCGGTAGAGACTCTCTGATGCTCAAATTAGCTCACTCTGAGAACAGGAAAGAGAGCTGGGAAAGTAGGAGCGAAAAAGGATTTTTGTGAATGCCCTTACTTGAGATCCCCCTACCACTATCTATGAAGGGGAGAGTTGCTCACCTTAGCGATTAGCTATTTCCGAGAATTGTGTGATGTCCTTAGTGGGGATCACGATAGGGATCACAATGAGGATCATGGAGAGAATCATGTCACATGCTCATGGCAAGGATCATGTCACATGCTTACGATGGAGCTCAGAGGTCAAAGAATCATCTGACATGTTAGGAGCTTTCGAGGTGGTAAGTATGAGGTCTAGGTCAACTAGGCTTGTGGTGTAAGCTGATGCAACCCGATGTTGAGGTTAGACTTTGGGAGGCGGACATGAAATCAATATATGCTGGTCAACTTCGAGGTGGAGGTCTGCCAATCCAAGATAGAGGTTAGCAATTCCGAGATAAAGGTCATACTAGATAGGGGTGAATGCCCATTACACATATATTGTGGACCAACATGCTAATGCTTAACAATGTGGCTACATTTGAGGAAAAAAATAAGAACTCTAGATGTCTAGGAAAGAATTAAAAGGAGCAATCTAAAAGTAGAAACAAAAAAACTACCAGATCAAGAAAAAGTAATGTGGAGGCAAAGAAGTAGAATATAATGGCTAAAGCATGATAGAAATACCTAATTATTTCATTTAAGTACAAGTGCAAGATGATGGAAAAACTTTATCCCTTTCATAGAGTATCAAGGTAAAGTGATAGACAACTCGAAGCAAATAAGGAGCATCTTTGTGAAATATTATTTGGAACTTATTGGACATACCTCAAATACTAACTTAAAAGTGGACTATAAGGCTTTACTTGACATGGACCAAACAAACCTTAGCATTTTGGAGACGAGATTCTTGGAAGAAAAAATAAAGAATGCAATTTTTAGTCTTGCAAAAGATAAAGCCCTAGGGCTCGATGATTTTCTAGTTTCATTTTATCAACATTACAGGCTGGTCATCAAGAACGATCTCAGTAGGCTCTTGAATAGACTTTATAATAACCATATGGACATTGCAAGGTTAAAATTTGGCTTTGTCACTCTCATCCCAAAAAAACTTGAGAACTATGATGTCAAGGACTACAGACTTATTTCGTTGATTCATGGGATCATGAAATATTTTTCAAGATATTAAGTAGTAGACTCACTAAGCACATGAATGCTTTTATGATGGAATCATAATTGGCTTTCATCAAAGGTAGATTAATTAATGATACCTACCTAAGTGCAATGGAGATTCTTTCTTCGAGCAAGAAAAATAGGAAGAAAGGGATTCTTTCCAATTTAGACTTTGAGAAAGCCTTTGATAATATAGATTGGAGATTTCTAATCGCTCTGTCAAAGGCAAGGGGATTTGGAAATAATAGGTGGATTTCAACTATTTTGAACTCTTCAAAAATGGCTCTTTTACTTAATGAGGAACCTACAAGATGGATCCAAACGAGAAAATATCTTAAGCAAGAAGACCCATCGTCTCCTCTCCTATTTGCACTTGTGACTGATATTCTCAGCCATCTTCTCAAACTCGCTGCTAGTAATAACATGATTAGAGGAATAGACCGACAAAACACCACTAGGAGCATCCTTTTGCTTCAATACGCTGATGACCATTAATTCTTTACAGTGTTGAAAAGGTTTATGTGCAAAATCTTGAACTTATTTTGTATTCTTTTGAACTGTTGATTGGATTAAAGATTAACTTCAACAAAGAGATCTCTATTCGGCATTTACATCTCTAATTTCGAAAAATACCAATTTTGCAAAACTCTTGGAAAGCATGCTTGCAGGATTTTCCACTAGATACTTAGGTTTTCCATTACACCACTCAAAGTTAAGTTCAGAACATTGGAACTTCATTATTGTAAAAAATATAAAAGAAAATAGCTAGTTGAAAAAGAAAATTGTTATTGTTGGGAGGATGAGTAGCTTTAATAAACTCTGCCCTAAGCACCATGCCAACCTATTTGGTATCTTCTGCTCTTATAACATCATAAATTATCAACAAAATAGATAGATTAAGAAGGAATTTCTATGGAAAGCAAATGGCACTTGCTCCAAAGGACACTGTTTTGCAAACTAGGCCAAGGTCCGCAGGCCAAAGAGGGATACAATGGGTTAAGAGTAAAAAATCTTTAGATATTTAACAAATGCCTTCTTCAAAAATGATAGTGGAGATATTATTAAAAAAAATGTATTTGCAGTGGCATCAAGTAATCCAAAAGACTCGCTACAATGATAAGATTCCTAGCACAACTAATGGCCAAAGCTTTGGAAAAGCTTCATCAACATGGAAAGATATAAACTTAGTAGGGGAGTTTTTCTTTGGCATTATAAGTTTTAAACATGGGAATGGCAAGCAAATAGTATTTTGGCATGACTCATGAATAAAAGAAAATCCTTTAATAACTCTTTTCCCAATGCTTTATCACCTCCAAGGATCACATGTGCCTCGTTCGCCGGCAAGATGTACCTATACACAAATCTTTTGCCAGAGAAAGTTGAGGTTCTTCAATAAAAATCTTTATATGCTTAAGTCAGCAAAAGATCAATGGAACAGAAAAAATGAAAATAATTACATTCTCAAGAGCTCTATTGTGCATTCTTGAGTTATCTTCGCTATCCCTATTTATAAAAGACGTCTCGTTAGTTATCTCTTGAAACCATACCATTAAAGACGTAGAGGATAACCACTCGCATCGTAGCATCAAAGTTGGTTAGTCATATTCACAGCATGCTTAATTGCTTACGAACACAATGGTCATGGAAAGTGAACTTCTTAGATGGATAATTATCGACTTATTAATTACTAGTAAAGATGGCAAAATATAACTCGACCTGCCAACCTGACCCACATTCAAACCACCTTAAATAGGTTTGCGTTAAGCTTACATGGATTCAGATCATAAACGGGTTGTTGACTCGTGGAATGATTTTGATAAAACTAAACATTGGAGCATGCATTTAATTACTGATTATCTTTCAAGTATTCTCAAAGTTTTTGTAGGATGTTTTCATTGAATAACCTTCCTCCCTACAACATTGAAGAATGTCATGTTAATTTTTGTTGAAATACTGTGTAAAGAAGAGCCCATAGAAAAATAAATCATGTATTCATAAAAAAGGGCCACTTCTATATAGTTTTCAAGTTTAATTTTTTCAAGATCAGTATTTGAAGGAGTTGGAAAGCTTTTGAGCTATTTTGAAGTCATTAGAAGAAGTCTGAACATTTGAGGAGCTAAGTGACAAGAGCCGACTCAAGGTTTAGCATGGCAAGAAGTTTTCTGGCATGCAGACATTCGAGCCGACTCGAGTCAGAGGAGCCGATTCAGGCAGAGTTCAATTATGAAGTTCTGAGAATTTGAGCCGACTCGAAGGTATCCGAGTCAACTCAACCAGAGTGAAGATTTTCTCAGGCTAACAATCGAGTCGACTCGAGTATAGAAGAGCCGACTCTTCCAGAGAGCTGAAAATCTCAGTTTCGAAGAATTAACCAGGTGAGTCGACTTGAAGCAAAAGAGTCGACTTGACCAGAGTGTCATTTTGACCTAATGGAGAATCCGAGCCGACTCGAAGCAGAAGAGCCAACTCGAGCTATCCGAGCCGACTTGAGTGACAGTTTCAGGTTAGTAATGGCTAGTTTCAGAACTCTTATTTCGAATTCCAATGGTCTACAATGGCTATATTTCGAATTCCAATGGTCTACAACGGCTATATTTCGATTTTCAATGGTCTACAACGGCGATAACCACTTGAAATTGCTGGAGGGAGTATTTATAAGTGGTATGAACCACTTTTGGAGAAGTTAATGAGAAAGGAATGAGAAATTAAAGAGCTTTCACTGAACATTCAAAATAATTCACTATAGAGCATTCAAAGGAAGCACTCAAGACTTCACCAACTCTCATCAGAATCTTGAGGCATTAATTGAAAAAGTGAAGAAGCCTTGAAGAGCATTCAAAGTGCAATCAAGAGGGCTTCTCAAGTGCTGCAACTGCAACCATCCGACAACTTCGGTTTGTCATATTGTTGTTTTATTCTTTTAACTCATCTTTTGAGTTGTTCCAAGTATAACAAGGGGCTATAACTTGGAGTTTGATAGGTTATTGGTGAGCCTTAAAAATCAAGTATAGTGGGTTGTTAGTTATCCCGTTTAAAACTAACTTCGTATTGAATTTTTGGTTAGCTCAGGATAAAACCAAGTTTGGGTTTTGGATTGTGAGCCAGTGAAAACAATTTGGCTGTATTCCAAAGGTGAATATAGTGGAAAGCTCAAGTGGTATCTTGGATAGTGGACGTAGGAGTGAGGTTGCTCCAAATCACTATAAAATTTGTTGGTCTGTGATTGTGTTTCCTGTTCTTACTTGCTTCCGCAGTAGTAACTTAATTCACAGCACATACCACACCAAGAACTTAAAAAGGAGCATATACTTGCAATAATTTTTTAAATACCCAATTCATCCCCCTTCTTAGGTAAGCCACCTGGGCAATTCCGTTTAACCTATTTATTAAATGAATCAAGTTCAGGTTTAATGCTTTCAACCTGCATAACTTGTTCAATATATTTTTATTTTTTAAATTAAATTAATATATAATTAAGTTATTTAAAATTTTAAAATATTTGATCCTTTCTCAATCTATTTGAAATTCAAATTTCCTATTGCCATGTCACGTCGCCCTGACTTTGTGCAGAGGGCGGGCGACACTGTAGATGGAGATTTTTTTGTTTCTCTCACTCCAGGCTCTAGCGACCTAACCTCTCCGATCCTTTCATGTATCACCTCATCTCTAGACCAGCCTGTTGCTACTGCTAGAACCCTCCCTCCCCTCCATCGTGCATCCCCCTTCCTCTTCTCTCTAGTTTTCATGTGCTCCCCTCCCCCCGCGCCCCCCTGACCTGTTGAAGCCCTCCCTCCCCTCACCAATCATCTCGATTGCCATGGTTCATAAGCCTTATGGCCTCTGCCCTATCCCAATCCCCATCATTGGAATCCCTCCCCCATTCTTGGAATCCCCTCCTTTGAGATCCTCCCCTTTTTTGCGGTGCCTCTAAATGGCTTGTGCTTGAAGGAGCCTCACCTCCAACTTGGCCACCCATCTCTCCTACCGCTTCCACCTCTCCTTCACCCACATCCTCCATGACTACCACTACTATGGTGCTGCCAAACCTTCTCACCGCTCATCACTCCCTCTTATTTTCCAATCCTCTCATGCTTCTGATCCATCCTGAGCTTTGACTTTGGCTTTTCTCACTGTACACCACCATCTCATCCTCGATGTCGATGCTGCACTCCTCCCCCCTCCATGGTTTAAGTCGCTTGACCTGTCGGAGCCCTCCCTCCCATCACCAGTTTCTCCCAATGCGGTGGCTCATAGCCCCCTCATGGCTTCTGGTCTACGGTGCATCCCCCTCCCTCCATTAGTTCTCCTGAGCTTCTCCGAGCACTCTCCTTCATTGGCCTGTCACCTTCCTCCCCCTCCATGGATAGCCTGCTCGCGGCATAGCAATTAGTTTTTTTCTTTTAATCAGGTCGGAAATGGGTTAGATACCTATTTTTTATATCTAAAGTATAGATAGGTTATAAATAGATCAAGTCAGATAACCTATTTATTAAATAGGCCAGGTTCAGATTTTAAAACCTAACCTGTTTAATAAATAGATCGGGCTGGATTCGGGTTGAAGCTTTTTTAACTCGATTTCTGACTCGATCCATTTATACCGACCCGACCCAATTGCCACCCTTAATTTCTGGTGCTCGGTTGAAGGTTATGACAAAGAACTTGTCAAAATCCTCTCAAAGCTTGTTAAGACACGGCTCTCCTGGAAACCTCTCAAACCCTTCGTGAAGCCTCTTTGGGGTCTACTTGGCTAATGGCTAACTAGACTGAAATGTTACAAGGTCTAGTTGGCAGTTAGCTGACTAGATGGAGAAGGCACAGTGCCTAGTCAACCATGACTCAAACTGAAGGGTTACAAGGTCTAGTCAATTGTTAGCTGACTATATGGAGAATGCACAATGCCTAGTCGGTCATGGTCGATTAGGCTGGGAAGTTGCCAAATCTAGTTGATTTTAGATCGACTAGATGGGGGGTAGGAGTTAGTCGGCCATGGGCTGACTAAATGGAGGGGGTTAGGGTTTAATCTACCATGGGCTGACTAGACTTCTTTGCTTTTGGAGCTACTTGGTCTTAGGCAGGGTGGATTATTTCTAGGCTTTATTGAAAGTCGATTCAAACAAATCATTATCGAGTAGCTTCGCGGTATGACTTGGTTTCACGTTGACTTATTTCTAGTTTACCGAGTCAAGTCCTTTTCTTACTCAAGTCATCGCAAACATGGGTTTACCTTTCTGGTGCAAGTTTAATTGCATCAATCAAAGATCAAATGATGACATTAGAGTAACAAATAATAATATCAACAATAATAATATCTATATCAATGTAGTTTGACGATATGAGCTGATAGCTCAATCCTACCATCTTAAGGCTACTGACACTCTGACAGTCCAACATGATTATATTTCTAATGGCAAAAACCTTGTCATTAGTTGATTTTCAAGTTTGAGTTGACTAACTATATTTATACATTAATTAGTGTATTGTCCATATTGAACCAATGGTGATTAGGCCATCATCAATTAATTTTTATCATCAAAATCACCCTTAAGGTGGGGTTTTCCTACACCTTTCTTTTTATTTTAAATTTTAAAATTTAAAACAACAAATATATATATAACGTGTATCCTATTTGTCGGCCCGACCTTGGTTAAACATGTTAAGCCTGTGCCCGGCTCGATGTTTATTAGGGGTTGGGAAAAGTCTTTCTGCACCACTTGCGGTGCAGCAAATTTAGCATGGCATGCACCATAATTTTTTATTGATCCAAATATATTTACTGTAGCATGACGGGATGGGAGCAGAGCATGACTAGCATTAATTATCATTCAGCTTTTATTTGAAATTTTATCAAAATACCTTCCTTCCAGTCCCTTGAACTAGGGTGTCGTAATATTGTTTTAGGTTTTAATTTATATTTTATGCATTTTTGAACTAAGATGTTGTAGATTTTGAACCAGGGTGTTGTAAATTTTGAACTAGGATGTCGTAATACAGGTCATTTTTAAAATAGGGTGTCGTAGGTTTTGAACTATGGTATCGTAGCTTTTGAACTAGGGTGTCATAATACTGTTTCAGGTTTTAATTTATATTTTCTGCAGTTTTGAACTAGGGTGTCGTAGGTTTTGAACTAGGATGTCGTAGGTTTTGAACTAGGGTATCGTAATACTGTTTCAGGTCATTTTTGAACTAGGGGGTCGTAGGTTTTGAAATAGGGTATCGTAATACTGTTTCAGGTTATTTTTGAACTAGGATGTCGTAGGTTTTGAACTAGAATATCATAATACTGTTTCAGATCATTTTTAAACTAGGGTATCGTAGGATTTGAACTAGAATGTCATAGGTTTTGAACTATGATGTCGTAATATTGTTTCAGGTCATTTTTTAAACTAGGATGTTGTATATTTTGAACTAGGATGTTATAAATTTTGAACTAGAATATTATAAAAATATTTTGATCTAGACAAAAATTTTAATTAATACTAATCATCTTAATTTTTATACCATCATATTATAGCGAATATATTTAGATCAATAAAAAATTTGCTATACACTGAATTTGCTGCGCCGGTGCACAAAGAATTACTCCGGCTGGCACATCAAGGCCATGCCGATTTAACGGGCTACTACTGTGGGACTACGGCTAACTCCGGGCCTGGCACGGTCCAACCGCGTCTATGGATGAAAATTAGGTCCTTGTTAAGTTAGGTCCACCGGGACTATTCTCGTGCTGGACAGCACATTCCTAGCTGTCCGGAATTGGATCCGGGCGGCACGCGAGGGACCACGATAAGACGCGTGATTTCACTTCGATGAAGCAGTGTTCGTCCCTCCTCGCCCTTCGTCCCCTCTGCCCGAGATCACCAAGGAGTTGTGGCCAAGAGCACTAAAGTAGGTACGTAGAGGTTCCCTCACTCTGATGCCAGGACTGGTATTCTCCTCTTCGAACATCTTCCTCTCGGTCTGGATCTGAGATCAGACCCGAGGGTTTCTCCTGCTCTCAGGCTTGTTCTTAATTTGAAATAGATCATTTGGTCTGAATTCTTTAGATCTTTCTGCGTTTTCTGTCGGATCTGTTGATCTCGTTGAAGTTGATAACATTTCAGGGATCTGATTTTTAAATGGTATTGCATGCTGATTTTGTGAGTCTGATTGCAAAATTGCTTCTGGGAAAGAAATTGACGAAATAATTTATCAAAAGTGAAAAAAGAGCTGTCGCATACTTCTCTTTTTTTAAAAAAAAAAATTTAACTCCATATTTTTATTCATCTTTGAGGTCGAGAGTAATGGTACAACGTGATTTTACTTTTCCTTTGAAAAAAATTGTTTTGTACTAAACAGGGCATGCACATGAAGTAAATAATATATTTATATGATCCATGGTCTTCATTAATCGTGGTCGCCTATGCTGTTTTAGTACGTACACTCAAGATTTTCTACCGAGCTGTCGGAGATCTATGCTGGCATAATCATTTATTAAATATGCGTTCATGAAAAGGCGCGTATGGAGTTGAAATTCTGAATTTTTTTGCCCATCAAATAGGAATCCTTAGCCTCAGTTAATTCAACTCAATCATGCACTTCTTGTACTATTCGGAGATTTTTCCGCTATAGTTCTGTTTCTTCTACCAATTTAGTCTGGCATCAATGTGTTGAATGGTTGGAACATGGGGAAGATTTAAGAAACTTGGATGGAGGTAGTGGATAATGATTGATGTTTCCCCATTTTAGTCCCATACGCTTGACTTTGGCTAACACTAACCAAGGATGCAGCCTTAGAAGGCATTTAATCGCCTTAATTTGATGAGATGAAGCTTGTTGATTATATTATTTTAGGGCAGTTGCAGACAATTCTTTAGTCAATTCCTGAGCTTGTCGACTTTCTGGAGAATCAGATTGCTGGACTAGGGATGTACTCGTTCTATGTGGCCGTTGTCACATAGTGGAATTATTCTATTATATGTTGTGATGAGCTTGCATTGTGGAATATAGTTTAACAAACTTTTGGATAGAAATGCTGACATGAAATGTGATAGGGATTCTAGTAGATGAGTTGTTATCTCCAATGAGTTTAAAGACCGTTCCTCATCATGTTGTCTCGGAAGAAAAATCTCAGTTCATTGTCTGCTGCAGCAAAATTTTATTTTGTCCTATTAATTTTTCATTGTTACCAAGCATGAGAATGTTGATCACAACATTCTCTCTTTTTTGTTATTGGCCAAAATGGGTTTTGCGAATAGTAAAACGAAAAAAATGTCTTATATATATATATATATTAATTCACAATTTTTGCCCATTTATATTTCAATGACAAAATTCTCATCTGTTTCTGTTGCATCAATAAATGTAGGCAGCATTCTTTTCTGTCATGCATTATGCAACCTCTTTTAAGTTTGGCTTCATGTAGTACTTAGTGTCATGTATGGTTGTTTAATACTGATGCAGGATTTTCCCCACCCTTCTAAAAGAGCAGACTAGGAACATAATGGTTCTTGATTCTTCGCTATCACCACATAGGAGATCCCAAAATACATCATCTCCTTCATTCTCTGTCAAGAAACAGCTAAAGGGACGTGATGACTTGGAATGGTCTATTCTCCTCGAGCGCCACCGATTTCTCCTGACAATGTTGGTCCTGCTGGTTTTACTGTGTACGATCTATCTCTACTTTGCAGTTACCTTGGGGGGCACCTCATGTTCTACATTGTCGGGAGCTGATAAGGTATTGTGTCAGGCAAAATCTTCTGCAGTACACAATAGAAAATTAAAATTTTTCTAGCTTGTAGGTTTCAGCTGTTCAGAAGTTATGCATTCCTTATTTTTGACTGTTGAATGTAGATCTATTGTGGAACTTTTCTTCAATTGTTGTGAAAAAAGTATAATTGAATGCCTGTTTTTTTACCTATGATTTTGTCTCCAAGTAGAAAGCGTGAAAGTTCTTTTACTCTTGACTGGAAATCCATTAAAGATGATCATGGCCATTTGGCATATGGGATCATATTGGTGTTTGAAAGAAAACCTACATTGCAGCAAAAGAATTGGTTAATGATAGCCTTAAACCATATGTTTGTTGGCAGAAGAGTCTGAAAACATAAAGAACTATTTGATGGTCACTACCTTCCTTTATAATAAATATTTTGGTAATTGTTGTTTAGCAAGGAATGCTATTTGTGCAAGAAAATGTGATGTATAAAAAGATATATCCAGGTTTGCATCTCTGATCTTGGTACTCAAATTTTCTTGATTAGAGATTTGCTGCTCCTGTAATTCTTGTGGTTTTTCAGAAGTCTTGTAAAGCTCAATTTGGAAAGCAAGAAAGTTATATTCTGTCTGCCCAAGTTTTCATGATTACCATATAAAGTCAATGTAATTCTACGTGCCAGATTCCAGCATGGAACTCTTTTTTTTTATTTTTTCGCGGGTTTGTGGGGCGGGGGTGGGTGGGTATTAGAATCCAGCCTGAAAATTTAAAAGGGAATACGAAGATAAACTCCAACAGCAAGGAAAAAACATTATGCAATCATGAGACGTAACTCAAAATTGGGGGAAGAAAGCCATCGTGAGTTCTTTCACTTGGTTTGTGGCCACGTTGTAGGGCAAGAACGTAATGATATTAGCTGCTGTTTTCTGAGCAGTTTGGAAGATCGCAAAGCTGCCTTGAAAAAAAAAAAAAATCTATAAACCAGGAGTGCAGACGCAACGTGATTCAAACCTGGGCTGGGGATGTCACGTCCCGAATCCAGTACCGGAATCGGTTACGTGACCGGCCGCACAAATCCTAGGTTTTATTCTAGAGATTATGCAAGGTTTAAGTACACAACAATTCAAACATATCCAAGTTAGATTAATATTATATAAACAATCCAATAACAAATATACAATTCAGTATTTAAATTGATGTCATTAAATGGTTTACTGAATCACAATATCAGTAACCGAAACTAACTAACTAACAAGCTCAACAATTAAGAAGCTCCGTCTCACGTCCAGCCCAGATCTTCTTTAAGTATCCTGGTTCTCTGAAAGAAAACAAATGATAGGAAGTGAGCTACATAGCCCAGTAAGGGTTCCAAATGATCACCAATAATAATTTACATGTATATGTAAACAGCAAAACATTAGCATAACATATGACGAAATCAACAATTCAGATTTCATGTTTAACCAAAAACTTTGAAATTTTACATTTTTTTTCTTTTAAAATTTTCAATTATTTAACCATTATCTTTAGGGTTCTGGACTAACCACGGTCACACTCCAGCCTGTGACTGGCACACTATTGTCACGCTCCTGCCTGTGACTGGCACACTATTGTCACACTCCAGCCTGTGACGGGCACACAAATTGTCACACTCCAACCTGTGACTGGCACACTGAGAAACCACGGTACCGCCGTGGCATGGCTAGTCCAAACACCAGTTCACTTAACACTTTATCATTTCTTTTCACATAGTCGGATCATGTCATTTTCCAACGATCGCTATCACGATCAAACACATTTCAAGATCACTTGGCAAATGCAAACAACACTAACAACAAACTCGTTCCGTAACCCGGAAATCAAATCATGCTATCCGAAAATTACTATGCATGAAAAATATTTAATTTATGCTCGAATCAAATCAGGTCATGTAAAATATATTAATAATACGGTGATCAAGTTTAGAAGTCCTTACAAATCAACTATCCACGCTTGTACTAATCCAAACATGAAATCGGTGCGACGCCTTCTCGCTCAGAAGACTGATTCTCTATATAGATAAATAATTTTAATTAAAACTAAATTCTCAATTTTTTTCACGAATCTTGAAAAAAAATAGTTGATTTTGTCTCTCTTCATTCTCTCTCCTCCTTCTCTCTCCTCTTTCTCTCTCCTCTTTCTCCCTCCTTCTCTCTCCTCCTTCTCTCTCCTCTTTTTCTCTCCTCCTTCTCTCTCCTCTTTCTCTCTCCTCCTTCTCTCTCCTCCTCCTCTCTCCTCCTATCATATATATATATATATATATATATATTATTTTATTATTATTATTATTATTTTATTATTTTTTTCTTTCTGACCGTGCGGAACTTTTTTTTTCTTTTCTTTTCTCTCTCTTTTTTTTTCCTTCTTCTTTCTTTCTTTCTCTTCAATTTTCTTTCTCCCGAACACCCCTCCTCGTTTTTTTTTTTTTTTTTTTTTTTTCTTCTTCGGCCGATCCGGCGTCGCATCCCCCCCACATGCCGGCAAGTCGCAGGCTCTCACAGACCAAGCGCAGGCGGCGACGACGGCGGCGGCGATGGCGACGACGGCGGCGGCGGTCGATCCCAACGAAACCGAAACAAAATCCATCCAAAATCAACAAGAAAACCTCTCAAAAATTTGCAAATAAAAGAAAAAAACTCACCGGCGGCATTGAGGAGCTTCCGGTCGTTCGTCGGAGAGGGAGAGAGAGCGTGATCGTGGTTCTAGGGGTGGCGGTGAAGGGTTTAAAACGAAAAAAACAACGAGATCTCCTCGCCGTAAAAAACCCTACCACCCGTCCCAAACCCTTACGGGTCTTCCGCCGACCTCCTTCCTTGCCTCTCACGACTCCTCCCTCCGAGTCCTCCGGCAAAAAATCCGGCGAAGTCCCCCCTGTTCCGTCTCCTCCGTTTCTTTTTTTTTTTTTTCTCAGTCTGGGTTGAAGTCGGCTGGGTCTGCCGATTTCAACCCAGGCCAGAGTTTACCGGGGATGCTGCATCTGTATTGAGACCAGGTGGGCGCGCCGGCGCGTAGTGTGTGACAGTGGTTTGTATATTAAAGTTTGGGCATCCCCTGCTTTGGATGTGGCTGGCTTGGCCATGAGGCAAGGATTGCCCTTATCTGGAGAGGCAGTCGGGGCATAAAGGTCACGCTGGACAACGATGCTGTCTAAATTGTAGCTTGCAATGAATTACTTCTGTCATGGAATGGAGATGGGGAATATGTTCTAATTCGGTCTAGCATGAACAAATCTTGAATTGTGCTTGACCAAATCAACTTCAAGACATGCTTAGTCAAACTTGATAAAAACTGAATCTTTTGAAATTTCCGGCCACTTTAACTCACTTGAAGTGGTTGATTGAAGGAAGGATTCGAGTGTAGTATACGTTTAGATGCCATGATTTTTAAGGATTTTTGTTACCATCACACCACTATTTAATGAAGATGGATTTTGATAGAAATATGGCATGGCATAGGCTACTGTAGTAGAATTCTAAGTTAATATTACTTCTAGTTATAGGGTAAATATAATACCAATAGGTAAGTTAAAGTAAATTCCCTGATTAATTAGATTGTCGAAAGGTCTTTTTTCATAGTATAATTTTATTTATTTATATTAATATAATAATTGTCTATCTAATTGTTGCTATCCATGTTTGGTCTCTATTCTCGGTGATTTTGATAATTGACATTACCCTCCGGCGAACAGGAGGAAGGCGAACGATCCTGGGTAAAGGTGGTGCAGGGGTTTTCGCGAGCTCCGATTTGGTCTTCCCACAAAATTTTCGAAGCCGAGATCGAGCAGCTTCAACAAAGCTTTTCAAAGGTCCTTGAACTGCCATCTTCGGTGCTAGTTGACTCCCGTCGTCGGTGGGAAGGAGTCGCGGTGATCTTCCGGAGCCTGGGTCGTCGAGTGTCGCCGGTTGGGGTGTCCAAGGAGGTTTGGATGCGGCTCAAGCTTGAGTATGAGCCCGAAGTGTTCCCAATCGGTGAAGATCACGTTGTTATGCGTTTCTGTTCGATGGCGGACTGTGTTAAGGTGAAGGAGGGAGGGCCGTGGTTTGTAGGAGGGCAGTTGATGGCCTTTGACAATCAGGAGTCTGACTTCATCCCGAGGCGCAGTCCGATCTTCAAGACAGTCGTATGGATGCGCCTCCTGGAGTTGCCCCTTGAGTACTGGTTGTAGTCGATGATCATGGTTGTGGCCAGTGAAGCAGGTACTCCTCTCTCGATTGATAACTTTACTAATCAAATGAAGAAAATGGGGTATGCAAGGATTTGTTTATGAGAACTTACCTTTGGTGTGCTTTCAATGTGGAAGAATTGGACACTCTGTGGATGGCTGCTGCTTTGGGGGTGCTGTTCAACAATAGTCACCTAACCCTGTTTTTGGACCAGAGAACCTGGTGGCAGATGTATAGGGGATAAGGGTGGACAGCAACAGGATTTTGAGGGCTTGACAGGATCTTCGGCGGCGGCTGGGAGTCTGCTCAAATTTGGTCTACGCCTTTCTCCTCTTCCCCCAATTCACCACCTGACTCCGATAGTTGGCAGAAGCCAACGAAGGTGGCGCGCCGCTGCTCTCCCGATGTTAGGCAATCTGGGATGCCGATTGGTGGTTGCGGGATGCAGGGGAAAGGTGGAACCTTCAGTCCTCTAGCGGACTGCATGGAGCTCGTCCCTGTGGAGGTTGGCCTGAGGGACCAATTGATGCTGGAGTATGGGACGGTTTTGTTGAAGCGTGGCCGAAGTCCTCCTAAGTCACCTGCTTCTCCGTCGCCGAACTCTGTCTCTGGCTCGCTGAACCAGGTTAGCTCTTTGAATCCTTGTATGTTGATTGAACGGGGAGGGAAGTCGAACCCTGAGGGACTCTTAAGGCTTCAGTTTGGACCTATCTCTTCTCTTGAATATCATGTGCCTTTGGTGAAACCAGGGGAATCTTCTTCTCTCTCGGGGACTGGTGGTAAGGGTTCGGTGGAGGGGAGGGAGGGTGTTCTGATTGTTGGTTCCCTGGGGGGGGGGGTGCAGGGTGGGTTGAAGCCCGGGATGTTGGGGGAGGGGGGTGTTTCTGGGTTGGTGTCTGTTCCGGTGGTCTCTGTTGTTGCTGGGGGAGTTGAGGCTCCAGGTGGGGTTCAATCTGGGAAACGGGTTTCTGCTGGTGTGGGAGGTTCACGGTTGGCTAGGCCTTCTGTTGGTGGTGGGAGGAGTCAATATGGTGATCGAGTCTCCGGGATTGTGGGGGTTTTGAAGGTTTCTGGGGGTGGAGGGTCTTCAGGGTGATCCAAAGGTGGGAAGAGGGCCTTTGGAGGGTCAGTGGGGGCTGCTGCTGGTTCTTCCCCGGGAGGTTCCCTTGTTGCTGCTATTGATTCCATGATCGAGTCCCCTGGTGGCTGGGATGGTGTGCACAAACTTGTGTCTTTGGAATGTAACACAGTATCAGGCCCTGTTGTGGAGCAGAAGAGTCATGATGTTATTTCTGATCAATTGAGGATGGCCCTGGGATTTGTAGGCTAGTCTTCTGGGTGGTATGTTCAGTCTGTTGTTCTAGTCAAGGGGGTTGACCAGGGGTCCACCTCACCTGGGAAGGAGTCTCCTAAGTCTGATGTGTGTGGGGATGTTTCCGGATAGGGGACTGGAGCATCCAAGTATACTTAACTTTTGTTATGAAAATCTTAGTCTGGAATTTTAAGGGGGCGGGGAAACCCGCTTTTTTTACTTCTTATGGTTGTTTCTTGCAATTGTGTAATCCTCGGATGGGTATTCTTTTGGAGACTAGACTCTCCGGGCCCAGTCTTCTTCGTGTTCGACGCCATTTTCCTCGGGAGTGGGGTTTTTATTCCATTGACTCTCAGGGCTTAGTGGGAGGTATTATTGTTACCTGGGATGTGGGGGCTGTCAAAGTGAATGTGTTTCATCGTTCTTCCCAAATGGTGGCTATTGCGGTGTCAACTCCTAGACCGGGGGTGGCTGGATGTGCTGGAGCGCTTCTCTCCCGGATGAACCTACAACAAAGTTCCCAAAGGCACCGGTGGTGTTCCGACGGGGGATCCTCCGATGCCTAAGTTAGCAGGAGGTTGAAGGCAACATAATGGAGGAATCAATAAAAGAACAATATGTGGAGAGGGAAGAGTTGTTCTCCTTCCAAACGGGGTCCCCTGAGTACCTTATATAGGCGCGGAACAGTCCAAACCCGTTAGGGGAGAGGCTGAGAAAGATCGATCTGCCCCTAGGAGAATCTGGAGAGTGGCCACGTGGTGCGTAGATACGGCGGCCATGTGGGAGTAGTGGAGCAGGGCTATTGGGATAGCAGGATCTCGCAGTAACAGAAATGTGCTTCTGGAATTTCCTGGATGCTAAGGCTCGCTCGTCGGACATCGGCCGTGGAAAAGTCGGTCGGTCGGACCAAAGGCCAAACCTCCGAAGGAAAGCGACGGGCCGGACCCCAACACGAGAGGGTCGTTTGGACCTCGACTCCAATGGGTCGGACCTCTGAAGGGAAGCGATGGGCCGGACCCCAGCAGGAGAGGGTGGTTCGGACCTCAGCTCCGGTGGGTCGGATCGCTGAAGGAGAGCGATGGACCGGACCCCAGCAGGAGAGGGTCGTTTGGACCTCAGCTCCAGTGGGTCGGACTGCTGAAGGAGAGCAATGGGCCAGACCCCAGCAGGAGAGGGTCGTTCAGACCTCAGCTCCGGTAGGTCGGATAGCAGGACCGGACCGGTTCCGGTTGAGGGTGAGCCGTCATGGTACAACAGTGGCCATTGTTATCTCTGAACCCAATCGGCCTTCTTGGCTCCTATGTGGCGTCTATGCTTGTACGTCGTATAAGAAAAGGAGGATGGTCTGAGATGAGGTATCGGTCCTCATTGATCAGGATGTTTTTGAAAGGAAAACTATAGCGAGCATGCTTTCTATTTTAAAACTTTTTCAAAATAACATGCAACGGAAGCATGATCGAGAAGATTAACATTTAATCTAAGCATGCTTGTAGAATTATTCTATGCTACTTAGACCAAGATCTTGCATGAATGATTAATATAAACTATGAAATCATGAACTCATGCTATGAACATTTCAAAGCAACATTCTATATATGTAAAACCATACCTCATATGAAGTGGAGACGCTCTTCGCTGCGGAAGATCCAGGAGGAAGTAGAAGAACTCTGCTTAGCCGCACACGTGTTCGGCCTCTACAGGTGGTTCACACCAGGGCTCTTTCAAAATCTACTTCCTCTCCAAGTGCTAGCTTGTTGTGGAACGATTTGATCAGAACTCCTTTTTCTTCTTTCGATGCCGGACTTTCCGAATGAATGAAGAAACTCAAGAGGTAGAGAATGAGTGGTTGAAACCCTTCCCAAATACTCAATCCTAAGACCTAGATCACTAGGTACAAATATGCATACTTTTTCAAAATCTTCATACCCATATAAAAACTAGAACCTTTCCTAGTTTCTCCCTTTCTTTCCTTTTGATTTTTCCAGCATTTCTTTACTGAATTCTCTCTTATTTTCGTCCTCCCATTTCAGCCCATTATGTAGATGGAGAGGGAGAGGGAGAGTGGGGAGTTATGGTGATAATGGAGTGGTAATGGATAGTTATGGCCATGGGAAGTTACATAACTCCCCAAAACTGAATTTAAACTTATTTAAATTCAGATTAATATCTCAATTAATTTCAGTTCATAACTGAAATCAATTGGGTCAAGTGTGCATACATTGGGTTCAACCCAATTGGACCCAAACCTATTTTGAACCAAATTCTATTTGATTCATTCCATATTTTTATAGCTCAATCAAATTGGGCTATCAAGTAATCACATTACTTAATTCACCTCCATGCATCACTAACTATTAGTGAAAATTTTATGTCACAACCTTTTGTGACATCAAGTGTCTACACTTGCGAAATCAACAAGTGTCGATACTTACACAAGTATCGAAACTTTCAAGAATATCAAGTGTCGACACTTGGGTAAAGAAATACACTTTTCCTTTGTGAGTCCACGAACGATTCCCAATCGTTCTCCGATCACTAGATCAAGTAGAAATCCCTATGGTGTGTGACCCCATAGGTTTGAACACTAAGCCGGTAGCACTGGAACATTTTCAATACCATTCAAAGTCGCCATCTAGCAATGACACCCGACGTCCGGGTAGGTCGAAGTTATAGAGCAACAATCAAGAATCAGGAGATATGGAAACCTTGTAATTAATCCCTTTGACCTCAATGCTCAGGAAGACTTAGGGTTAAACTGCCCAACCATAAAGTCCATCAATAATGTGTCTCAACCTCACAAATCCTATAACACATTACAGAGACTACCCTGGCCAAGGTTTTACTAAATTGAAACACAGTAAGATATCTGCTCCAAACACTTTGGAGGGGTCAATCCCATCTTGATCCAATCACTGCTACACGAGTACTTAACTGTACCCAGAAACCTTCCATCCCTGGATTAGAAATCCAGATAGTCCAGCACCAAAATACAGTGAGTTGCTCGCAAGCTACCATGACGATCTCATGTCTGAGGGATAACTACGTCCATATCAAAACTCTAGGAAGAAAAAGTACAGACGGGTCACGTTCGATGAAATGTCAAACACAACATCTGCATGCCATACCAGTGTCTCCACACTCCTTGGTTAAGAGGACAACCAATGACTATGGCACACAATGACCTATATTTGATATACTATCATCCTGAAATAAGTATATCATTTGGTCGCGAACAATTTTAGGACTATATGATATTTCCTCTATATATCACATACAAATAGTCCTTAGGACTTCATCACTCAAGAACTCATTTCAGAAAGATGAAATAGTGATGAACTGCCAGAATAAACATTTTATTCAATAATATAATTCATATACAATTACATCAAATGTACAACTGTTTACAGTAAAAATTGGCTTTGGGACTCATTTCCAACAATTTTTACTGTTGTTGCTGATGATTTTAATGTGATTGATCGGGCGGAGGACAAAATAGGTGGTAGACCTTTTGTCGAAGATACAGCTTCTATGGAATTTACCAACTTTATTCACAATTCTGGATTGGTGGACATGGGCTTCATCGAACCTCACCATACTTGGTGTAACAACCGGTCCGGCGTAGCTAGAGTTTGGAAGAGACTGGACAGAGTTTATGCTATTCATTCTTGGCTTTCCTTGCATCCGGTCCATATGGTTCGCTATCTCAGCCATATTGCCTCCGATCATTGCCCTTTCTTTTTGTCTATGGATGTTTATGCCCGGGGGTCCACTCCTTTCAGATTTAAAAAGTTCTGGCTTTCTTATCCGAAATCCAGAGATATTGTCAAAGAGGACTGGAAGATCTTTATTCGGGGTGATGCTTCTTACCGGATCTCTCGGAGATTGGAACTTCTTAGGAGACGTTTACTCCGATGGAACAGGGTTAAGGTGAGAAATCTGCTAGCTAAGTTGAAGGTTGTAGAAAGTAATATCCTTCAGCTACAGGAGAAGGATATGATGGGGTGTCTATCTCCGACGGATATGGTCACCCTCCGCTCTCATCTATCATTGCATCAGTCCCTTCTTCATCATCAGGAGGTTATCTGGAGGCAGAAATCTAGGATCCAGTGGCTACAGGAGGGGACAGGAACACTCGCTTCTTTCACCAGGCCACTATCATCCGAAGACACAAAAACACTATTCATGCTTTGCGTTCTTCTGATGGTCAATGGTTGGAGGAAGAAGGAGATATTACGAGGGAGTTCAAGATGTTCTTTCATTCCAGATGGACAGCTTCTAGCCCTATTATTTCATCTCTCCGCTCATGCACCATCTATGACTATCTCTCCTTTTCATAACTCGCTTCTTCTGGCTCTGATCCTTGAGGACGAAGTGCAATCTATCCTATTATCGCTGGGAGAGGATAAAGCTCCTGGTCCTGATGGCTATCCTTATTTCTTTTTTCGAACTTATTGGGATATTTTACGCTCCAATTTTGTTGCAACTGTTCAATTATTTTTTAATGCAGGTACTATGCCCAATTTGTGGAAGCAGACCTTTGTTGCTTTTGTTTCCAAGTGGCCTGATCCTTCGGAGCCTAGCCATTATAGATCGATTAGCTTATGTAACACACTCTACAAAGTTTGTGCTAAATTAATGGCTAACATGATGAAGCTTATTCTTCCTCAGTTGATCTGCCCTGAGAGGGAGCTTTTATCGGCACCTAATGCATTCTGATAATGTTCTAATTGTTCATGAGTTCATGTTGGACATCCATCATGCTCTTGCCTGTTATAGTCTGATGGCTAGCAAGCTTGACATGGAGAGAGCTTATGATAGAGTGAACTGAGATTTCCTTCTCAAGGCTCTGTTGGATTTTAGTTTTCATCAAGCTTGGGTTTCCAGGATCTTCTCCTGTATCATCAGACATTCATTCTCTCTTCTGGTTAATGGTTCCCCTACATAGTTCTTCAATTCTACTATCAGTCTCCGTCAAGGTTGTCCTCTTTCTCTATTTTTCTTCATTATTTCTGCTTGTTTTCTTTCGAGAGCATTGCGAGCAGCGGTGTGGGATTCGGTCATCCAACCGTATATTCTACTCCGGGGGCTCCTCCGATCTTGCACCTTTTGTTTGCAGATGATTATTTGCTTTTGGGAAGGGTTTCGGTTGTTTCTGTTCAGGAATATCGGAGGGTTGGGGAGGACTATTGCTTGGCTTCGGGACAGCGAGTAAATTTCAATAAATATGGTATCTGCTTTTCTCCGAGGACCTCTACTCGTCTCCGTCGTAGAATTTTAGATATTCTTGGCATTGCGGAGCTCCAGGGCCCTTTGACCTATTTGGGTGTGCCCATTTCGGGATCTAGACTTTTCACGGTGGATTGTTCCTCGATGGTACAGGCAATTCGGGAGAGGATTGACAGATGGCAGGGCAAATCTCTCTATTTTATGGGTTGGATTACTCTTATTCGCTTTGTTCTCACTTTGCTCCTGATTTATCTCCTAGCTAATGCTGTGATCCTGAAGATAGTTATCCTTAGAGTGGAGCAGATGATCCGAGCTTTTCTCTGGGACTCCGCTCCGACCCGTCGGAGGGTCCACTTGATCAGGTGGCAGACAGCCTGCCAATCAACCCAGCATGGTCAGTAGGAGAGAAGCTCTTCTTGGAAGGCATGTTGCCAGATATTTTTTATGTCCGGATAACATGTGGTCTTCTATTAAAAGGGCCCGTTATGGCGACCATTAGGTTCTTCTTGATGGCTCTCTACGTCTTCCTAGGCATTGTTCTGCCATTTGGAGAGAGATGTTGGCTAGGGCTCCGATGATTACCCCCATCTATCTTGGATAATTGGGGATGGCCGATTGATCATATTCATGTTGGATCCTTGGATATCAGATCTTCCTTTAATCAAATGGTCCACCTTCATCTCGGTTGACATGCCAGACTCGATCTCGATTACTGATCTTTGGGTCCTAGGGCAGTCTCAATGGGACCAGGGAGTGGATGCATAGATTTTTGGGCATATTCTTGGCCGTCGGGTTTTATCAATTATTTTGCCCACCTTATCTGGCCCGGATGTCAAGGTTTGGAGACATTCTTCCTCCCCTCGTGTGCCAATGTCTGACTTGATGTCTATCTTTGCTCCGGAGCCTGCTACCTCCTCCTCGTTCGATTGGATCTGGCCTATCCCGGTCCATCCTAGGATTTCCTTCATCCTCTGGAATCTTGCCTGGCACCGTCTTCCCACCACTCACTTCTTGGCTGCCAGAGGCCTTCATTTACCCCCAGAGTGCCCTGTTTGTGGGGATAGTGCTGAGACCCAGGCTCATGCTTTGTTTTTTTTGTAATCAGGCTTAGCGAGTTTCGAGGGTCTCTTCTCTCAGGCTGTGGACAGAGAGGATACCTTATTTAGTCTTCTGAGATCTGTTGATGTTTTCCCTTCTGCCACTCTCCTTGCTTATATTGCTTACCATATTTGGCTTTCAAGAAATGATCTTATTTTCAACTCCATCAGATGTTCTCTCATGATTTTGGTCAAGAGAGCTATGGCCTCTGTCGAGGAGTTTTTGAGATTGGCTACGAGATCTTCGGACACATGGGGTTCCCCTTTCACTCTGCGAGTGTCCCATCGAATTTTTATTTCTTGGGAACCCCTCCTCCGCAGTATTTTATAATCAATTTTGATGGGAGTTTTCGACATAGATTGGGAGGAGCTGCTTTTGTCATTCGGGTCTCTCGACTGGGATTTCTGGGTGTGGGAGAGGCTTGTCATTCTAGTCCGTTTGTTTTGTCTGATTGGTGGAATGCCCTTGTCCAGTTTAAGGATATTATCCTATTTGACTATCTTGGTTATATTCATTCATGCTTTATTTAATAAATATAATTTTTTATTAAAAAAAGAAAAAAAAAAAAAAAAAAAAGAGGCATGAACCATCTTACGGCTTCCATTGATGGTCACATCTTCGCATCCACCCTTTGCATCACTGCCGACCTTGGTTCCATTTCTTAGCCACCCTCCATGTGTTACTTACCTAGTCCTTAACTGGTCATTATCGCAAACTCCTTTGTTGCTGTGCTTATGTAGCTACTTCCCTCTTCTCCTCTATCCAAATATTTGACCATATGCCCCAGCAAACCCTCCGCATGAATCAACATTGTAATCACTTATGGTGCCTAATCATACTTTAATTTGAGCCGGCCCGAATCAAAGTCTGGTCCGGACTGGTTCAATTAGGCTTGGATAAGGCTCGAGTTCGAGCTGGATCAGATTTTTTCAAAATAAATCAGGTCTAAATCTGGCTCGAAATCAAAATTTTTTTTGAACCGGGCTCATGTAGAGATATGGCTTGGCCTGGCCAACTTTCGCCCTACTTATATTTTCCTGCATCATACTCGTGACTATCAGGCGACTTATATCGAAGTAGGGGGAACTATTAAAAGGTAGCCTCATATTTCACACATGGCCTGTCAGGCTTGTAATACCAATTATGTCATCCAAAATGCTTAAAACTTGAGCACGTTGACGGATTTATAAATTAAGTAATTATTTATCCACTAGTATAGAAAAAATATACCGTTAAATATTATTTAATCATGTAAGTCTTATTTTTTAATATATATTTAATATCGATGATTTTTTTTTTATTAAAAATTTTGAATAATAAAAATATTTTTATTATAACATAATTGATTTAGATCATGACATCTCTTGATTTGAATTATGACATTCATGTATTATAATATCTTATTCACAAATGCATCATTAAAAAATAATATTTTTATCATTCAAAATTTTAATAAAAAATAAATTATATACATTAAATATTTATTTGAACGATGAAAATATTCTTTTCATATGGTACTTATTTATAAACATAATATCATAATTATATGTAATGAATATTTTTGTTATTAAAATTTTTTATTTTTTTAATGATAAAAATATCATCTAATCTTATAATACATGCATATCATAATCCAAGTTAACAAGTATTATAATTTTATTATAAAAAAATATTTTTATTATTTATTTTTTTTAAAAATAATATTAAATATATGTTAAAAAATAAAAATTAGATGATCCAACATATTATTTAATTTTTTTAAAAATATAATATTAAATTTATGTTGAAAAATAAAATTTATGTGATGTATTTTTTTTCCCTTCTTTCTAATAGGGTGAACTGAAACAAAAGGGATGGGGGAGGAAGTAGAGGATTTTTTTTTTAAATAATATTTTTTTAATAAAAAATTATCGAAATAGGTGATTTGGATATATTTATCGAAATAGATGATTTCGGTTGACGTGGCGGTCATGGGGTACCTGAATTCATCTTTTCAAAAATGAACCCAACTTTATCTTTTGAAAAGACGAATTCCATATAACCCATCATTATTTTTTTAATTTAATTTTAAAGTTGATGTGATGTTTTAATTTGATGTGACATTGAATTCGGAGAGACGAATTCAAACAAATTTTTTTTCTTTCTGATTTTATAAATATTATTATTTTTTTAAATAAATAAATAAAAATAAAAAATAGTATTAATTAAAATATATATATTATTTTTTTGGTAATATTAATTATTATATTATTTCGAAATAATATTAATTAAAATAGCATTAATTAACTACATAAAAATAATATTAATTTAAAATTAATAATAAATTAATTAAAAAATAACATTAATTGAAAATAATATTAATTAAAAGATATTATAATAATATATTATAAAATATTTTATATTATATAATTATTTTATATTCTAAAATATAATAAATATATTATAATTTATTATATTATATATTATAATTTTTATAATATACTATAATTTTTAAAAAAATAAAAAAAATAATCACCATGTTGATACTATTCGGTCGCCAACCTGGTACCAGTTCGATCGACAGCCCAGTGTCAGTCCGATTCTTTGCTTAGGAGTGGTGACAGGATCCCGACGACCGGACTGGCGATCGGATCTGTGGCATGACTGGGGCTAGACCGGTGACAGAATCCTGACGGTCGAACCAGTAGTCGGACCCTGATGGCCGAATCAACACCCGGATCGGCGACCGAAATGGGGGCTGCACCGGCGGCCGGACCGGGGGCCGCACGACGGCCGGACCAGGGGCCGCACCGGGGACCGGACTGGGGCCGGACAGGGGGCCGCACAGGGGGCCGCACCAGAGGCCGGACCGGGGCCGGACCGAGGGCCACACCAGACCGGACCGAGGGCCACACCAGAGGCCGGACCGGGGTCTGGCCACCGGTCCGACAGTCGATCATAATCAAGGGATCGGACTGACACCGGGCTGTCGACCGAACTGGTACCGGGCTAGCAACCAGATGGTATTGATATGGTGATTATTTTTAATTTTTTAAATTTTTTAATACTATATTATAATATATAATATATAATATAATAAATTATAATAAATTTATTATATTTTAGAATATAAAATATTTATTATAATATAAAACTATATTATGATATATTATTATAATATTTTTTTAATTAATTTTATTTTAATTATAGCTATAATATCTTTTAAATTTTGTTATATATTTTTTAAAATTTTATTAGACCAAAATTTAATTAAAAAAATATTTACATGCATTTAATGCACCATATTTAATGTTTATGGGGGATTTTTAATTAAAAAATTATTTATAAGGCATTTAATGCACCGCATTTAAAGTTTATGGAGGGATTTTTATTTAATTTCCATAATACCTTTTTCAAAAACGAATTCAAATAAACTACTAATGGCATTCTTGAAATTAAATAAAATATCATGGATGATATTTTGATAATTAAATCGAACTTACGAAGGATATTTTAGAAATTAAATTTTAAAATAAATGGACGAAAAATTTAATTTCCAGAATGTCCTTTTACAAAAATGCCATTCATAATATTTTATTTAATTTTAAAAATGCCATTGATAAATTTGAATTCGTTTTTTAAAAAGATATTATGGGAATTAAATAAAGATCCAATGAATACATCATTAAATGCACCCATAAATATTTTTTTAATTAAATTTTAATCTAATAAAATTTTAAATAATATATAACAAAATTTAAAAGATATTATAACCATAATTAAAAATAAAATTAATTAAAAGATATTATAATAATATATCATGATATAGTTTTATATTATAATAAATATTTTATATTCTAAAATATAATAAATTTATTATAATTTATTATATATATTATAATATAGTATAATTTTTTAAAAAAAATAAAAAAAATAAAAAATAATCACAATGTCGATACCATCTGGTTGCCAGCCCGGTACCAGTTCGGTCGATGGCCCGGTATCAGTCCGATCCCTTTATTAAGATCGACTGTCGGACCGGTGGCCGGATCTCGGTCCGGCCACCGGTCCGACCTTTGTTGTGACCCTCTGTCGATCCGCCCCCGGTCCGGATATCGGTTCGATCATCAGGATCCGACTACCGGTCCGACCATCAGGATCCTGTCACCGATCTAGTCCCAGTCATGCCACAGATCCGATCGCCGGTCCGGTCGTCGGGGTCCTGCCACCGCTCCTGAGCAAGGAATCGGACTGATACGGGGCTATCGACCGAACTGGTACCGGGTGGTGACCGAATAGTTTCAACATGGTGATTTTTTTTTTATTTTTTTAATTTTTTAATTTTTTTTATAGTATATTATAAAAATTATAATATATAATATAATACATTATAATATATTTATTATATTTTAGAATATAAAATAATTATTATAATATAAAATATATTATAATATCTTTTAATTAATGTTATTTTCAATTAATATTATTTTTTAATTAATTTATTATTAATTTTAAATTAATATTATTTTTATGTAGTTAATTAATACTATTTTTAATTAATGTTATTTTAAAATAATATAATAATTAATATTATTTAAAAAATAATATATTAAATTTTAATTAATACTAATTTTTTATTTTTATTTATTTATTTAAAATTAAAATTTATTAATTTTATTTAAAAAATAATAATATATATAAAATCAAAAAAAAAATTTGTTTGAATTTTTTTGGAAAGATAAATTTAAAAGGCTGAATTGAAAAATGAATTCAATATCGCATGAAATTAAATTTATCACATCAAATTTAAAATTAAATTTATATCATATTAAATTTAAAATTAAATTAAAAAAAATATGAAGTTGGATACATTTTTTGGAACGATGAATTCAGGTGTTCCGTGATTATCACGTCGATTGAAATTATTTACTAAATTTAATAAATATATCCGGAATCATCTATTACAATAATTTTTATTAAAAAAATATTATTTAAAAAAAAATCGGAAGCAGAGACTCTCTCTCATAAGTTTTTTGGACTGTCGCCTGGAATTAGATGAACCGAATGGATACCGGATAGATAAATTTCTGCGCGATCCGTCCGGTCACCGGGGGCGTGTTGGGAGCACCAACATCCGATTCAAATTCTATGCCTTCCACCCGTTCCATCTGAGATACCACCTAGGTGGTGACCGGCGTCCTCTCTTCTTCAAGGACCCAGACGGCGCGGCTGACGTCTCGGCCTCCACTCCGATCACGCCCTCCTTCTCCCCGGTCATGGCGGAGATCCATCACCAACACGAGGAGCTCCTCGACGTGCTCACAAGAACTGGAGGGAAGACCGGCATCTCCAAGCCCAGGTTCGCTCCGTTCCCCACTCGATCGATCCAAGGACCTCTTCTTTCCTTCTTTCTCGTTTTATTCCTGCCCTAAAAATCTCGTGGAATGTATTCTTCTTCATGCAGGGGGCTCGTCCACAGGGATGGGGACTACCACCGGGCGGTCCATGTATGGATATATTCGGAGAGCACTCAGGAGCTCCTCCTGCAGCGCCGAGCCGACTGTAAGGATTCTTGGCCCGGGCTATGGGATATCTCTAGCGCCGGACACATCTCGGCTGGGGATTCCTCTCTCATAACTGCCAGGTAGTTTGGGTTCACTTTGATCATAAGTTTATTCCCGTTTCGGAGTTTATGTTATGATTCTCTACGGAAGAAAGATGAAATATTGCGGTTTCTTGTGACTCTTTATTCTATTCTCGTTGGATTTTCTCTTGCTTCTTTGCTATACTTTGAATTCTTGGTTTATTTGTTCGTTTATTAGTTGATGCATCTCTTTTTACCTAGTTTTACGGTTATGATAGACCTATCGAAGGGTCTCTTGATTGCAAGGTAGTGGCCCGAATGTAATTCTGTTCTAGGGTCGACGTGTTATGATCGCTACTGGAAGAAAGATGAATCTTGCTGTTTCTTGATCGTTGTTTTCCTTTTCTGGGTTAAGGGTTTAATCGTGCTTTTCTTGCTATACCTTGAATTCTTGGGTTCCTGGTTGGTATCTAAGTTGGTGCATTTTTTTTTTTTAACCTTCTTTGATGGAGCTATTCAAAGGCCTTCTGACTGGCAGGTTTCTGTTAGCTGTGAGTTTCAGTCTGTTATAGGATCAATGTTCCAGTTGGTACTGGAAGAAAAATGAATCTTGCTATTTCTTGCACTTAATTTTCTTTTTTTCAGTTTTAGAGTTTCTCGTGCCTCCTTGCTATGCTTTTAAATCTGAACTTATTGCTCTGCATCTCAGTGCACTTCTTTTTACGTATTTTTGCGATCATGATGCTGTGTTTGAAAGGCCTCCTGACTCTCAGATCGTAGAATCCACTGCTCTGAGTTTAGTTCTGTTTTAGAGTCCATGTTGGGACTACTGTTGAAAGAAAGATGACCTCTTGCTGCCTTTCGTGCCTGTTTTCTTGGTCACAATTTTTTCTGCTCCTTTGCTGTACTTTGAATGCTTAGGTTTGTGGTCTGTCTTAGTTAGCAGACATCTTTACCTTCTCTTCCAACTGCGATCCAGCTATTACAAGGCATTCTGACTCCCATGTACTTAAATTCATTACTCATGAATTTAATTCTGGTTTAGTGTCAATTTTATGATTGCTTTCAGGAGAAAGATGGAATTTTACCTCTCTCTCTTTTTTTTTTTTTGCTTTTTTCTTTTTTTGTGGGTGGGGGGTATGGGGTTTGTTAGAGTTTCTCATCCTTCTTTGCTTCTTCATCTGCATCTTAGTTGGTCTGTCTCTTTTTACACTCTTTTATGATTATAATGTGCCTTTATTAAAAGGTCTGCTGACTTCCAGGTAATCAAATCCACTATGTATGAGTTTAATTCTTTTTTATTGTCAATTTTGTGTCTATTTATCTGAAGGAAGACAAAATCTTGCTTTGAATTACCTGTGCTTCTTTACCGTACTCTGATTTCCTAGGTTCTTTATCAGTTGGCCTTAGTCTTGGTTTGTACACGTAAGGCATGTCATAGTTATTTTTTTTCTTT
The DNA here is from genome assembly GCA_021397845.1 of Areca catechu. NCBI lineage: Eukaryota > Viridiplantae > Streptophyta > Magnoliopsida > Arecales > Arecaceae > Areca > Areca catechu. Next base: position 21,282,002 of record CM038045.1, read on the forward strand.
CTGCATGCTTCCTATAAAGATAAGTCATCTCTCAAAAGTCAATGATAAGAATAAGATAAATGAATTTGAAGAGAAGTCAATTATGGATTTTTGTTTTTCTGAATTCTGTCTATTGATATCTTCACATGACATTGCTTGATGTTTGTAGACAACTTGTTGGCTCTGGCTATTTCCTTTCAGATTTTCACTACTAAGATGTTTACTTGCTTCCCTACATTTATACCAATATTGTAATAGCATTGCTTTTTTTTTTTTTTGTTTTTTGAGAATTCTTGGAAATCACAAATTTTTTTATATGATTCAGTTTTCCCCCTTAATCTTTATATATTTCCTAATCATGTAGATTATATTTTTACAGGAGGGAGCTTAACGAAGAACTAGGCATAAGCCTTCCAGAAGATGCATTTGAGTTGATTTTTGTTTTTCTTCAAGAGTGGTTTGTATACTTCTGCCCATAGTGTTAACATCTTTGTTTTATTCTTGTCTGACCATTTAACCCAATATATTTAGTTACCTACAAAAGAATTTGTTTATAACACATTTTCTATTTTATATGTTCAATCTTTGTCTCCGTGCATTTATGCTTTCTGCTGTTTTCATATAATGCAGCAATATTGCTTAACTTAGTACATTTAAGCTAATGCCCTAAGCTAACCTCTTTTCCATGGCACTAGGTTAGGCTGCTACCCTATTATTTTTTTGCATTTTTTAAAAAGTTCAAGCAAGTATTGCATAAGCTCGAGCTGTATGTGACAGACATTTCTTAATAAGGCAATGATGAAGAAATGACCTGATTTTGCTGATTGTTCAGTGAAGTCACCTGATAATAATATGATGGGTGGAAGATTTGTGGATCCTGTACATCTGACCTCCTCATTAAGACCAGTAGTTGTTGCCTAAGACTTGTGGGACTGAATCCAAAATACACATTAGGCACCCATGCAAGACCCAGTATCTATCTGGACCTAACTTGAACCAGATTTCCTTTTTTTTAAAAAAAATTATATCCATCTAGTGCCTAAGGAAATGTGTCTCATTGGATTCTTTCATTTATTTGTGCCCTAGAGATCAATACAACTCCCCAAGTCAGAAGGTATCGTCTTCTTCATCGTCTAGACTCATTTTGTGTCCAGGGGTTTGTTGGAGTTTGCTCCTATGGACCTTTTTTTTTTTCTGGACCGCAAAATTGGAACAAATTTTTAGAGGATTGATGTTAGGTTGACTGTTGATAAAAAAACTTGATCAATCCTGTGGAGCCTTGTTGTCTTCGAGTTGTGCTCTCTACCACCCATATTGATGAGGAAAAGATTTGGATGCTGTTGTTTCTGCTGCTGATTCATTTTGTTCCTTTCATGAAATTATTTTGAATATCAAACTACTATCATACTAATCTGGCTGCCCAGCTTGTGGTGTGGCTGTGTCCTAACCTATTATCTGAATGGTTCAGATCATTATTTATTTTTGGACAAATACATACCACTGTCTCATATTTAACTTTTCCTGTCCCTGTTTCAATAGATCTGAACCTGATGCTTACCTGACCTTTTTACCTTTTCAAAAGGTTAGGTCCTAGTCATGCTGCGATACGCAGTTAAGAGACACAGTGTTGCCTTGATGTCTTGTTAGATGATCTGGTTTGACTTTAAACCAAAATTTGTGTCTTTATGTATTAGGGCTATTCTAGGACTCTCAATGAACTGAGGAATCTGATGGGCATAAAATTTTCTTACTTTGAACTTTGAAGTTTGAACGATGAACAATAATGAATGGTGTTACCAACTTACCATTTCTAAGGGGTCCTCTATTTTTTTAGGGGAATGCAACTTTGACTTGCTATATGTTTCTGTATGATTTTTATTTCATTCTGGAATATAATGCATTTATTGTTAATGACTCCCAAAACATATGGTACATTGAGAAGAGATCTGCAGATAATAAGATAATAAATATTAAGCTAGCCATTTTTTCTCAAAGGATGCACATTTTTGAAGCTCAGGTTGCCTTTTTTTAGTTTATTGATTTTGGCTTCTAGTAATGCATAAAAAAATTGGTTCAGGCTTGATGACAAGTTATCCAGATTTGCATCAAGTCTTCCATGATCATGTTTTTCAGAAGCTGGCTACTTTATGTATCAGCCAGAACTCATCAAGCTGCTGCCTTGGTGTGGATCGTCATGTGCTGAAACATTAAGGAAAACTTTAGCCCTTTCCTTTTTTCAGTAGTTCTTTGCTGCATTAGTATAAAAAACAATACCTGAGGTATTGAATTAGTGATTTTTTTTTCTTGTTGAGTTGACCTGTCACATTTTCATTCTTTTACACATCATTTGAGTTTATTAATGCTGGAGCAAACGTTTTTTGAAGCACCTTTTGCTATATGATCACATAATTTCTTCTACTGGCATGGCTAGGCATGTCAATGGGCGAAATGGCAACCCTCAATTGCATTGTTTCTGCTCAGGTTATTGAGTAAGGTGTACTCATAATTTTGCTTGTGTTCTTCTCAGACTACTACCATTGACATCCCTAGATGTGACTCCTGGTTAGGATTTTTTTGGATGAATTGGTTAGGAAGTGTAGACAAGTTTAAAATATACTATAGCTTATCAATTGTTGATGAACTATAGAAATTTTTATGCTATATGTAAATTTAAGCATTTATATCATTTTTTGATGCAGTGTTATAAATGATGGGAAATATATCAACAATGAATATAATGATGTATATTTTGTAACAACTTTGGCCCCGATTCCATTGCAGGCCTTCACTTTTCAGGTAAAATGATTAAATTTTTATTGTAGGGTTCTGTACTAAGTATGCTATAGTTGATAGATTGTTCTTTATGCTAGTTTGTTCTCTCTCACTATGAACACTATTCCTATCTGCATGTTGCTGCAATTAATAATGTGCATAAATATGGCCAGAACACTTATCTTTTGGAGTCATATATTCAAATGCAAAACGATATAAAACATTGCTTGTACTTTTGGCCCATTTTTTGGTTGTTTCTTTCCCTGATCTGGCTTAGGAAGACTAATAGACCTCATTTTTCTATCAGTCAGTCTTATAGTTCATAAACCAACTTTCTTAATATTATGGTGTTGTTGCTTATGTAGAATAGAAAGCCCATGGCTTGCTTTCAATCAGGAATCTTTATTTTGGAATGAAAGACAATGCAAATGTAATCGGCTTTTAAATCATCTTATTAACCGGTGATAATTTGTTTGAACGAATATTGAATCTAGGTTCAATAAAGCTTGTTTATGCAAGTACAGGCTTTTTATTTATAGGGTTTGAAGCCATGCTGGTGGTGCATGTATATATGCACTATGCAGTTATATAAGAGATTATGTAATTCTTCCATCAATTTGGTTTTACGCCATGAAGGTCAATGATGGATGCTATTTTTCTCCATTGGAGGTTAATAGGGAAGTATAGAGAAGAGACAAGATCTTCACATAGCTTTTATTGACTTAGAGAAAAGTTATGATAAAGTCCCTGGAGAAGTCTTATGGTGTGTGTTAGAAAAGAAAGAAGTTTATGTTAAATTTATTAATATGATCAAGGATATGTACAATGGAGTAGTTACTAGTGTGAGAACTACTAATGCAATACTAGTGAGTTTCCAATCGTAATAGGTTTATACCCAAGATCTGCTCTAGATCCTTGCTTTTTTGCTCTAGTTATGCATGAGTTTACTAGGCATATTCAGGACAATTTTTTTTGATGTATGCTATTTATAGATGATATAGTGTTAGTGGATGAAATTAAGGTTGGGTTCATCCTAAGTTGGAATTATGGAGAAGTTCATTATAATTCAAGGATTTTAGGTTAAGTAGAACAAATATGGAGTACATGGAATGCAGTGTTAATAAAATTAGAAATAGAGATGAAGCTAATGTGAAAATTGAGGTTCAAGAAATTCCTAAGAGTGATTATTTTCAGTATTTATGATAGATTATTCATAAGAAAGGGGAGATTGAATAGGACGTTATCCATTGGATTAAATCAAAATGGATAAAATGGCGAAGCGCAATCAAGATATCATGTGATAGTAGGATACCTATCAAGTTGAAGGGAAAATTTTATATAACAGCCATAAACTGTGCTTCATGGTAAGAATGTTGGGCAGTTAGAAAATAACATGTGCAAAAGATGAGTGCAGATGAAATGAGAATGTTGAGATGGATATGCAGTAATACAAGAAAAGATAGAACAAAAAAATGAGGTCATTCTTAGAAAGGTGAAAATAACATTGGTTGAAGACAAATTAAGAGAATGACGATTAGATGGTTTGGACATGTACAACATAGGCAAAAGGGGTGCACCAGAATGAATGATTGATTTGATACATGTAGGAGGAAAGAGGGGCAGAGGGAGACTAAAATTCGCATAGGATGGAGGAGTAAGGAAGGACTTGATATCTCAACATCTCTCAGAAATTATGGCCTTAAGCTGAGCAGAATGGAGGAAAAGGATTCATGCATCTGACTCCAACTAGTTTGGGATTAAGTCTTAGTTGAGCTGAGTTGTAATGCTTCCATCAATTTTTGGTAGCTAAACAACAAATCCCATCTCTACTGAATATCTATCTAAATAGAAAGGAAAATTTAATGAATTTATCAAAGGAAAACATGCGAAAATGTATATGGCATGTGAAGACCTTCGGTTCCTTAAAAAGTTGAGGCATTTTGCCTACCTTGTCTTTTTCAAAAAATTCCTGTGACATACACATGCAAGGGTGGGGACTAGGTGGGGGACCCTTAGGTAGGAATTGAGATAAGGAAAATATACACCATTTTTATTTTCCAATTTAAACCAGATCATAGGAATCAACAATTATTTGGTTTTACTGAATGATTCTTGAGCTTCTATTGTTATCTACTCATGGATATGCAAAAGATGTTTTGCTGAAAGATTCTTGAGCTTCTGCTTGCTATCGATTCATGGATGTGCAAGGTGTTTATATTTGAAAAAGGAAGGTGAATTAGTATTTTATAACCTTTGTTGTTTGGTGGCAGCTTTGTGTGGAATGAAATGTTATGGTAGTGATTAAAAATGCAGAGAGGATCATGCAAAAGGATTTTTTTGGTTTGTAAATCATAAATTGAGCCTTCTAAGGCTCATCTTAGCCTGAGATGCTAGAGATGTGAAATCTACAAAATCTCGAGGCTTTGTGCTAGTGATTTTAAATTACTTTGATTTTTATTTATATAAAGAATTTACAAATCTTGGCATGAATAATGCATACAAGATTTTAAGTCTCAGTGGGTTAGGAAGCATTTCAGCCATCTTGTTTTATGAGAAAATGGGATCAGGATGGGATTGGGACTTCGCAAGTGAGGAGAGAAGAAGAAAGAGGAAAGAAAGAAAGTATGGAAAGACCAAGAAAAGAAATAAGTGACAGGAAAGAAGAAGAAGATAAGGAAAACGAAGAAAGGAAGGGAGAGAAAAAAGAAAGGAAGGAAGGAAAGAAGGAAGAAAGGAAAGAGAAAGAAGAAGGAAAAGGGAAAAAGAAATAAAGGGACAAGAGAAAGAAAAAGGAAAGAAAAGAAAGGAAGGTTGAAGAAAAGAAGGAAAAGAAAGATAGAAAAGAAAAATGGGAGAGAGACGGAATATCTATTGTGATGCATAATTGAGACTGCTGTCGGGACGGTGAGACAATATTTTGTTTCCATGAAAAAATAGGAATACCCCTGTCCCACGAGATTTAAAACCTTGAATGTAGATAACATAATGTTGGAGATTTTGTTGCTTTGTAGTCTTTCTCAAGGGTTAAAATGTGCTAGTAACTATAGTTGTTTTGCTGGAAATTTGGACCTCATACATGTTTGTAGTGTAGCAGAAAGGACTTGTTGCTTGCTTGGAAACAATCTAGGACATTCACCTTGGCTTTTCTATTGCATGCCATTAAGCAGCAAAAGAATTGACTTAGAACATAAGTAATTACCTCAAGGTTCTGGGAGGAGTAAAGTGGAGGCACTCGATGTGTTGGAGATTATTTGGTTGGATATTTTACTTCTAGGATGAGACCATACATATCAATATGGTTTCACAGCCACTAAGCTTATGGTGCAATAAGGTACAAGGCAGAGGGATCCTTTATTTTAGACAAGATTCCCGGTACCGGTAATGGAAGCCATACCGATGGCCGGCCGGTACCGGTACGGTACCGTGCCGATACACGGTACGACGTGGCGTACCGGTTTGAACTGGTATGCCCAATTTTTTTATTTTTTTGATTTTTTTGATGTTTTTTTTGTGATTTTAAGGTTTTTATTTTATTTTTTAAGGGTTTAGGGTTTAGCCGTTTAGGGTTTAGAATTTAGTGTTTAAGAGTTCTAAACGCTTGAAATTTAAAATTTAAGATATGTCCGATTTCAAGATTTAGGACTAAATACTAAGATTTAGGACTATTTCCAATTGAAATAAGATAAAAAATGATAATTAATCTAAGATTATCAGCAATTAATGAAAGTGAAATGTAGCATAAATATATAATTACATACCAATGTCTAGAATCGGATAGAGTGACGATATCCATAAATATAGGGATCATTTATGTACCTGTAGGAAAATCGATATATCCCTCCTGCCAGGCAGCATGATACTCCTCTAAGTTCATCCCAGAAGGTATGCGTGATGGATCATAACTCATCGTAGATTCCTCTCCGATGTCCCGACTCTGAGAGCTATCCAGAGACATGATATGGCAGTGAGGGGCCCATCCAAATATACCATCAGCAAAATCAGATTCATAAGATGCTTCGGATTGCCTGGGATAATAACCACTAGATGATGACGTCTCAGATGTACCATGTGGATCATATGGACCAGAAGCTGCCGGTAGCTATGGATAAGAGGATCCTGAATATAAGGATGATCCAGATACATCCATGGATCCTACTTCATGTGCAAGAGCTGCAGCTGTATCATGTCTCGAATGACCACGCGGAGCCCGTCGTCTATATGAAATCGTATCTCCATGAGATCTATCAGATGGTAATCCATGATCTGTGTCCTGCGTGGCATGGCTAAACTGCGACTCCCCAGTGAATCGAATATGAATAGGTGGCCGCAACTCCTGTCCTCCTGCCCCTTCCTGATCACTATATCCTCCACTATCTGAAACACTATCATCACTCTCTGGTATCTGAATCTGAGTGAACCGAGTGCTCTGATGGAGGTGCAATTGCCTTTCCTTTTCCCCTGTCTCCGCGTCTACTAGATGGTGGGAAGGGACGATGTGCTGTATCTGCGGAGCCCTGTGCGGAATATGACTTGTTGCCCATTGTCCAGCATCCATCCCAGCTTCACTAGCTACAAAACTGGCTGGTTGAGGAGGCGATCCTGGCTCATCAAGCTATGGCTGCTGTTGCTGCTGACTCATGACCCACCCAATCATTGGATCTTTATCCTCATCAATATATGAACTTGCAGTGAGATCGGGATATTTCAGTTCTACTTCTTGAATACATTTTAGCCTCAACCTTAAATTATAGTGTACATATACAAGATCGTTGAGACGTTTCTGTTTCAGACGGTTCCTATGCTTGGAGTGGATAAGGCCAAATGTAAACCAGTTGCGCTCACATCCACTGGATGACACCATCTGGGAGAGGATCTTAACTGCAATAACTTTCAGATTTTTAGCAGATTCACCAAAATGCACCCACCATTCAACTGCAAAAGACATTACATCATTTAGAATTTTAGATTTGGCAAAATAAAAAAATTAATCATGATATAATATTACACTTACTCCTTAGTAGTATCTACCAAGATTCATCTTTGATTTACTTCTGATCGCTACAGTGGATCCAAATGAATCTGTGCCCTCCCTAAAAAATTTCGTCTGCCAGAAAAAAAATTTGTTAGCTTGTTGAAATTAATGCTCTTAAAAATTATTTAATAATTTTAACATAACTTCTTCAAGGCACATAGCATCGATATCTGGATCGGGCTCCATCTTATATATAACATTGCATAGGGCAGACATAAGATCCTCATCCATGGCAATGTCTGGTACGGAGTACTGAAATCTCGATTTAGATAGTAAGCTGCACATATATTTTAAGAATTAGTCAAGCGTACTTGTACAAATCTAATTGAAACTTAATTTTTAGGGACTTCATAAATTACTACGTACCTGCTAGATGCAAATCCGAACTCATTTGATAATTGCACCGTCCATCAATGATCCGGATATACTCAGATATATGATGGATCTGCCTCCTGGATCTTTTCTTTTGTCCTTTGCATCATGAAATATAAGAAGCCATCTGAGTATATCTCTCGGAGTCCACGACATGAAGTTCTTCATATAGAGGCTTAATAGCCTCCACTATCCTCTTAGCTCACTGCCAGAATGTCTGTCTCGTCACTAAATTTTCCACATTGCTTCCCTCAGTATTTGTCCTGGCATATCTGCTCTGTTGCCACTCCTGATTGACAAACATCTGACGCAGTTCTGCTTTCTTGCCAAGAAGACTATCAAGTGTGATGTAATTAGTAGCAAACCGTGTGACCCCCGGTTTCAATATTTCCTCCCCCTGTAAAGCTTCTCATCAATGATATCATCCATGTATGATTATATATAAATCTGGTGATAGACTGTGCTAGCTCAACAATCTTCTGCACCCTGCGGATTTTTTCAATATTCATCAACATGAGGTCTATACAATGTACAGCATAAGGGACCCAAAAAATATGCTGCCGTCGCTCTATCAAGATCTACCCTGTGGCCCTGTACTGTGGTCCATTATCAGTGATGACCTGCACGACATTATGCTCTCCCACCTGATCTATCACCTCCATCAATCTGAGGATATAACTGGCATCGTGCACCTGATCTGAAGCATCAATAGACTTTTGAAAAAAGCCTTTCCATCACAATAAGTCAAGAAATTGATGATGCTCCGTCTAGTAGGACCAGTCCAACCATCACACATCACCGTCAATCCATACACGGGCCACTTGCTCTGATATGAGGATATCCATCATTCTAGCTTCTTCTTATTGCTGTCCAGAAGCTGACCATAGATATCTCTCGATGCTGGAGGATCTATACCTGCACCAGCAGCTTGTATAAATGAAATAGCAGAGCGATAATATGGATTGTCTGCTGCATGGGCTGGGATATGATTGAAATGAAATCATGAGGAGATGACCCGCCACATATTCTTCTTCTTATCATTTTTCAGCATTGTATCAATTCTCTATTGCTTAGAATCCCTACTGGAAAAGGCATGTGGATCGACATCATGGATAGTGGCTCCTCTGGAATGTTCGTGGAAGACTTCCTTCTACTGCCAAATGCTTCCAACATGGATGCAATACGGCTGGTGCCTCTCCTGACGGGCTCTCTGACTGAGCTCCTCCTAAACTGTATCTCAGACTCTCCTGCAGCACTAGCAGAACCGGATCCCGATCCTGACTCAAAAGTTGATGTCCAAATCGCTGTCTATGCCTGGCTGTCTCCTCCTGCTGTCTCTGCTTATACAAGCTCGCCTGAATAGCAGCCTCAATCTGTGCCTCCTCATCAAAAGGAATAGATGCTCTCTCTGACTCCCTGGAATAATAAGGTGGTTCTGCGACTCTGCGGTCCACCTCTGCCTTTTTTGCTGCTCTTTCCTTCCCAGCTTTAAAATCAGCACAGTATTTCTTCATCAACTGACGAACCTCCCGTGGACACTGTCGGCATATAGATATATGAGAATAGCGGCCAGCCAAGTGCTGCTTCAACCTTGTTATCCCCACTTTTAAATTCAGTGTTGCACCATTTACACCTCCAGTGATGCTGACCCGAGAGCATCTCTCCATGTAACCAATCAATGTCCTGCTCTGGATCCTTCTTCCTCCTTGATGAATCCATACCTGAATATTTAAATTACATATAAGGTCAATAATAATGTTTATTAATTAACACTTTATTAACCTAATTTTTAAAATTTATTTTATTTTTTTATTTTTTATTAAAAAATTCAAAAAATAAAGAAAATTTAAATTTTAGATTTATGTAGGATTTTATCATACATGCTACATATATTTTTTTAAGATCTTAGAAATGCATTAAAAATAATTTTTTTTCAATTTAAGATCTACGGCACTATTCATGAGATGTATCAAAACTTGAATAAATCGACATGAAATTTATAGTGATTGTAGCTTACGAGCCCTAGATTAATAATTTATAATTACAGTTTTTTTTCTAATTATTTTTTTAATTAATTTATTTATCCAAAATTAATTTTTAATTTTAAAAATTATATACTTAACAAAAAATCAAGATTTTAGTATCATTGTGTAGATCTATCCTATATCTACCACATACTCTAAAATCATAGCCAACAAATAAATTTTAACAGCATTTTTTCTTAATTTTCTATTTTGCACGGATTTTAATAAAAAAATGAGACGAAAGAGGGAAATACGGGAAAAAAAAGGTATATGTACCTTGATTCTATCTTCCTCTTCGACTTTTGTAGGTTTGATTGGGTTGAAATGAATTAAGATTTTTTTTTTAAACCGTTGTTTTCGCGGTCTGCCTGCCCTTTAAGCCTTAAAACATCAAGGCAGCCCTCCTCCAAAGCAAGTCACATGGCTACAGTAGCCATGTGACAAAAAAAAAAATCAGCCCCCATCCACCATGTGACAAAAACAAAAAATCAGCCCCCATCCACCGTATTGAACCGAATTGGGCCGAACCGGGCCCGAACCGACCGGTTCGGTCTCGTTTCGACCGGTCAGCACCGGTTCGACCCGGCTTGGGTTTGGTTCGGTATGGTAAATTAATTTTAATTTTTTTTTTTTTTTTATGGGGGCCGTTTCGATTTGTATGGCCGAACCGTGCCAGCCGGCCACCGGTCCGGTTCGGTATGTCCCAAACCGGCCGGTTCGGCACGGCTCGGAGAACCTTGGTTTTAGATGTAGATGGGCTCCTTTCGCCTTCTTTTAGGATGAAATCTATGTTGCATGGACTTGGGTTGGGTGTCAAGCATCATCGGAACTCTGCAATATCTAAGAATTTCTTCTTCCAGATTTTGTCGAAGTGTTGTACCAATAGCTGTGTTTAAGTGTCAGGTGCAAGTAGTTTAGGCTAAATGAAAGGGTCTGGATAACATAAGATGGAATTGTGTTATAGCCAACTAAGGTGCCTCTTAAATCTATGTAAATGTTTTTCTCAAGTCAGCGATAGCTTAGAGCTGGTGTGTCATATCTATCTTTAGTCGGGGACAGAGAAAATGAAGATGTATATCACATACCCCTCAAATTAACTGGGCTGATTTTGAGTTCTTGCAAGGATTAAAATATGGTGTATTATGTATGTGTTTCTGTAGGCTAGTGCCATGTACATACCTCATCATACTATAGCTACAAGGTATTCATTGGCACAAAAAGTTGCAGAGCTTTGTTTAGAGGTGCACGACCGGTAAAGTAGAGTGTTGCTTTTTTAATGGTACCTCTTTTGACTTGGGCTGCTTTTAATTAAAGTACAATATTCTCTGAATTATTGAAGAAGTGTCAAATAATCTCAGTTTGTCTCTTGAATGAATGATTTGTTGAATTATTCTCCAAAGCCGAATTGATTGAGAATTATTCCATCATTCTTGAATTAGACATGAATTCTACAATTTATTAGCGAGTTATTTGTAATTATTTTTTTAAAAAAATTATATGTTATGAGACTATGTGGTCCGCTGAACCGGTCCGGGATCTGTACCGGTCAGCAGGCAGTATGGTATGGTACGGTATGGTCCGTACCGTACCGTATCGGCATGCCAAATTAAAAAAAAAACAATCTTTCTTCCCCCTTCTCACTGAATTGACCCCGAACTGGGCTGAACCGAGCCGAACCGACCCGAACTAGGGCTGGAAATGGGCCGGCCCAAAAGTCCATCGTCTGGAACTAGACTGGACCAGCTCAATAATCTTCGGACCGGTCTGAAATCGGTTCAGGCTTCGGATCAAATTTTAAGTATATTGGACTAGTCTTAGGGCTGTAAAATAGAGTCCGTTTAATTTTTGGACCAAAGGAATTTCCGGATTCTGTCCAAAATTTTTTAAAATATAATCTTTGGGCCGGCCCATTTTCAGCCCTAACTCGAACTGGGCGGTTCATATCGGTACCGTATCGTACCGGTATGGAATTTTTTATTTTTTATTTTTTTCAATGGTCCGGTGTCCGGACCGTTTTTTGGTGGCGAACCGTATCGGGCGGTACGGGGCGGTACCGCAAACCATGCTATGTATCATTGGTAGTGGTGATTTTTTAGTATCATTTGTTATTATTTCTCTCTCTTGTACATATTTTTAAGAAAACAAATTTATAATTATTTTTGAAAGGCTTATTTTATCAGTTTTCCTATTTCTTAATTCTTTGTTATCAGAACTCTTTCCAAATTTTTGATGAATTTGCTGATTTTGTTTCCAAATTCAGAATCATTATGCCTAGCAAATGGTTCCCAAATGCTGAACTTGTGACTATGCTTTTAATTGCTTTATATTAGTGGGTCTGGACTTTTAAAATAATCACAAACATAATTTTGTCTTACGAAATTTAGCATTACAAGTCATGCTAAATTTGAGTTGATTGATGTTAACTGTGTACACCCCATTAGTTCTCAAAAAAAAAAAAGATGCTAAATATGTGTACCACATTGTTTAGGTACTTAATATTTGACATAGCTATCATCATGTAGAATCAAAGAAGAGACTGTCAAAATAAAATGATAGTAAACCTTATAATCAGAGAATAAACTAATATTCAGTTGATGCAACTAACTTATGTTGACCAATGGTACCATACATGACAAAATAATACAACATGAGAAAAGAACAGGTGCAAATGAACATACCACTACTCTGCATATTGAAGGCCACGGAGGCTTGTAACACCATCCTATACTAGATTAATGTTGTTTGTATTTAAATCTACTGCTGCAGTGGGTTTATATTGCTTATGTATGTGTGCGTTTGCTAATTTGTCTCAACTATGAATTGTTTGGTATATGTGATTATGTTGCACCACTAACAAGAACTAGCTGATTACTCTTTAGCTGCACATTTTTTTTCTGGATAGCTTCTAACTTTTTCTCCAAACTTATCATGGTTTTTTTTTTTTTTTTTCTCTGCTTACCTAGCAGGAAATAGACTGCTTTGTATTATTTGATTGCACTTTATATTTATATTTTAGGAAACAGAAGTTTCTTCAGTGAAATATATCTTTTGGGGCGACTATAAAAGTTTACTTGCAAATGAACATGAAGAATATGTCCCTTATGATGTAAGCGGGCAATATGGCCAACTATTTAACATTATTGAGCAAAGGTATGTTAATAAAAACTCCTATAAGGTGACTGATATCATTATTATCATTTTTTTTGTGTTGAATGTAAATTTTATATTGTAGTGATCTATTGAATTGCTGAAATTTACATTCTTCCTAATATCAGCTTTGTCTAAAATTTAAGAAAATTCAGATTTTGAAAGAAAATTCTGATTCCATCAATAAACTAACACCAAACAATGGAGTGACATCATAAGGTGGAAAAATGTGCTACTCTTTTTCTCTGGTGCAAATTTGCATGATTTTACAACTAATAAGGATAATGTAATGTCAGAATAACGAGTTACCTTTTTCCTAGCTTTTATTTTTCTAGGAACAACAGATTAAAGAATTTACAAAGGAGAGATGAGACACGAGCCACTAGCCAACCAACTTTTGCTATAATATTTTCCATGTTTAGCTACATTAGAATGGATACTCATAGGACCACTAGTGTAGTGGTGTTTGCACATGTAATGCATTTGAAAAAGATTAGTGAAAATTACAAATACACCCCCTCAACTTTAGGCCAATATCAAAGACACCCTTTTGACTTTAAAAAGTTTAAACAGGTCTTTCAAGTTTTCAAACTATTTCAAACTGGTGCTTTGATTCCTTGATGGACCGGTGCTGTTTCAATCGACAAAAATGCCCTCTTCCTCTTTTTGCCTATTCCAACATCTATATAAGATTTGTGCAAGTGGATGAATAATCTAGATTATCTATATGATTGCTTTGAGATATGTGCAGGTTGATGAATAATCTTGATCATCCATTGATTGCTTTGAGATCAATGTAGGTGGATGAATATCTAATCATCCACGCCAAGGATTGCCGAACTGTGCTGAATCGGTCGGCACGGTTTGGCCTTTAAAAATGGTTCCCGGCCATTTAAAAATTTTTTAAAAAATATTTGTACCGGCCTGAACCGGTCGAACCATGCCGAACTGGTCGGTTCATGATTGGTTCGGTCCGGTTCGAACTGATTTTTTTTTGTTTTTTCTTGTTGACTACTGTAGCCATGTGGGGTGTGGGGGGATCGTGTTGGGCCTGTTGGCTCTTTAAAAAAACCAACAAAGAGCTCTCTCAGAGAGCTTGTATTTTTTCTCCTTCAACTCAATGAACGGTGATTTTTCCTTCATTTCAAGGCAATCAGACATCCAGAAATTGAAGAGGAAGGTAGAATAAAGGTATGTATAGCTTATCTTTCCCCTCTTTCCCTCTTCCCTCTTTTTTTGTTGAAATTCATGCAAAATAGAAAATTAAGGAGAAATGCTGTCAAATTTTTTTTGTTGGCTATGATTTTAGAGTGTGGTAGATCTAGGATAGATCTACACAACGATTTCCTAGATCTACACAACGATACTAAGATCTTGATTTTTTGTTAAGTATATAATTTTAAATTAAAAATTAATTTTGGATTAAAAAATTAATTAAAAAAATAATTTATAAAAAAATTATAATTATAATTATTAATCTGGGATTCGTAAACTACTCTCATTATAAATTTTATATCGATTTATTCAAGTTTTGATTGGTCTTATGAATAGTGCTCTGGGTCTTAAATTAAAAAAAATTGGCTTTTAATGTATTTCGAGGATCTTAAAAAAAATATATAATATGTATGATAGAATCCTACATGAATCTAAGATCAATTTTTAATAATATTTTTATTTTTAAATTTTTTAAATTAAAAAATTAAAAAAATTAATTTAAATTTAAAAGATTAGGTTAATAAAGTATTAATTAATAAACATTATTATTGACGTTATATGTAATTTAAATATTCAAGTAAGGATCCATCAAGCAGGAAAAAGGATCCGGAGCGCGACATTGGTTGGTTGCTTGGAGAGATGCTTTCGGGTCAGCATACCGGATGTGTAAATGGTGCAATACCGAATTCAAAGGTACGGGTAACAAGGTTGAAGCAGCACTTGGCTGGCGGCTATCTTGATGTATCCGCATACCGACTAGGGATGGCAATGGACCGGGTTCGGTCCGGGTACATAACTATCCAAACCCAAACCCAAATACTCAATAAACTATCCAAATTCGGTCCAAACACTATCGGGATTGGATTTTTTTTATCCAAACCTATCTCAATCGGATATCGGGTAATTGGGTTTACCCGGTCCGAATCCAATTGAGTCATATTAAATATTTTTTTCATTTTTATCAACTTTAAAATCATCTACCATTTTATAAATCATACATACATTAAATAAATAAAATTTAACTACATTTTTAGTTCAACAGCATTTAGTTTCATATTCAAAATAAAATTTAAATTATCTTAAATAAATAAAATTTAACAATATTTAATTCAATACTTCTGAAGTAAATAAAAATATAATATATATTAATTATATATATTTAAATGTTAAAATAATTCGAGCTGGGTTCAGGTTGGGTGTATATTTTTATCCAGTCCTGGTCCAAATCCAAAGTTAAGCATTCAGGTTTTACCTAAATCTAGTCCAAACTCAGTCAAAGTGTTGACTACCCGATCCAATCGAGTCGGGCCAGGCTGGGTATCCATGGGTTTGGATTTTGTTGTCATCCCTAATGTCGACAGTGTCTACAAGAGGTCCATCAATTGATGAAGAAATATTTTGCTGATTTTAAAGCTAGGAAGGAAAGAACAGCAAAGAAGAAGACAGAGGTAGATCGCAGAGCTGCAGAATCACCTTATTATTTCAGGAAGTCAGAGGGAGCATCTATTCTTTCTGATGAAAAGGCACAGATAGAGACTGCTATTTAGGTGAGCTTGTATGAGCAGAGGCAGCTAGAGAAGATGGTCAGGCATAGACAGTGATTTGGGCCATCAGCTTTTGAGTCGAGATTGGGATTCGGTTCTTATTAGTATTGTAGGAGAGTCTAGGACATAGTTTAGGAGGATCTCTTTAGTTAGAGAGCTCGTCAGGAGAGGCACCATCCGTATTGTATTCATGTTGGAAATATTTGGTAGTAGAAGGAAGTCTTTTAGGAACATTCCAGCAGGAACCACTATCCGTGATGTCGATCTACATGTCCTTCTCAGCAGAGATTCCAAGCAACAGAGGATTGACACAATGCTAAAAAAGGATAAAAAGAAGGATATGTGGCAGGCCATCTCCTCCTGGTTTTATTTCAGTTATATCTTAGCGCATACAGCAGACAATCCATATTATCGCTCTGTTATTTCATCTATGTAGGCTGCTGGTGCAGGTATAGATCCTTCAGGATCGAGAAAAATTTATGGTCAGCTTTTGGACAGCAATAAGTAGCAAAAAGGATGGTTAGCCTCCTATCAGAGCAAGTGGTCCGTGTATGGGTTGATAGTGACGTGTGATGGTTGGACCGGTCCTACTAGATGGAGCATCGTTAATTTTTTGATTTATTATGATGGAAAGACTTTTTTTAGAAGTCTGTTGATGCTTCAGATCAGGTGCGCGATGCCAGTTATATCCTCAGATTGATGAACGATGCCAGTTATATCCTCAGATTGATGAAGGAGGTGATTGATCAGGTGGGAGAACATAATGTCGTGCTGGTTATCACAGATAATGGATCACAGTACAGGGTCGCAGGGCAGATTTTGATGCAGTGGCGATTGCATATTTTCTGGACTTCTTGTACTGCACATTGTATAGACCTCATATTGATGGATGTTGAAAAAATTTGCAGGGTGCAGAAAATTGTTGAGCTAGCACAGTTGATTACCATATTTTTATATAACCATACATGGTCTTATCATTGATGAGGAGCTTTACAGGAAGGGAAATATTGAGACCGGGGATCATATGGTTTGCTACTAATTATATAGCACTTGATAGTCTTTTGACAAGAAGGCAGTGTTGCGTCAGATGTTTGTCAGTCAGGAGTGGTAGCAAAGCAGATATGCCAGGGTAAATACCGAGAAAAGCAATGTGGAGAATTTAGTGATGAGACAGACATTCTGGCAGCGAGCTGAGAGGATAATGGAGGCTATCAAGTCTCTATATGAGGTACTTCGCGCCGTGGATTCTGAGACGTATGCTCAGATGGACTTCTTGTATTTCATGATGCATAGGGCAAAGAAAAAGATCCAGGAGGCAAATCCATCACATGCTTATGATTATATCCGGGTCATTGATGGACGATGGAGTTATCAAATGAGTTCGAATTTGCATCTAGCAGGTATGCAGTAATTTATGAAGTTTCTAAAAATTTAAATTCAATCAGATTTGTATAAGTACGCCTGACTAATTCTTAAAATATATATGCAGCTTATTATCTGAATTCGAGATTCCAATACTCCATACCAAACATTGCCATGGATGAAGAGCTTATGTCTGCTCTACGCAATATTATCTACAAGATGGAGCCCGATTCAGATGTCGCTGTTATGTGCCTAGAAGAAGTAATGTTGAAATTGTTGAGTGATTTTTATTAGCATTAATTTCAACAAGTAGCACAGATAACAAAACTTTTTTTTGGCAAACGAAATTTTTTAGGGAGGGTATAGATTTATTTAGATCCATTATAGCAATCAGAAGTAAATCAAAGATGAATCCTGGTAGTAACTACTAAGCAGTAAGTGTAATCAAGGATTCAGATCCTGGCGAGATGTCCCGTGGGACACCGGGACGGGGTACCATCTCATATGTTGGGACAGGACGTCTCGTCAGCATCCCAACGTCCCAATCGGGACACCTTGGGACATCTTCTGTCCCAAGTGTTCGGATGGGACTCCATGAAAAAATCGGGACAGCCCTGTTCCATGGGATTTAAAACCTTGAGTGTAATATTATATTAGGATTGAATTTTTTATTTTGCCGAATCTAAAATTCTAAATGATATAATGTCTTTTGCAGCTGAATGGTGGATGCATTTTGGTGGATCTGTAAAAAATTTGAAGGTTCTTGCAATCGAGATCCTCTCTCAGAAGGTGTCATTCAGTGTGAGCGTAACTGGTCTACATTTGGCCTTATCCACTCAAAACAGAGGAACCGTCTGAAACAGAAACGCCTTAATGATCTCGTGTATGCATACTATAATTTAAGGTTGAGACTAAAGTGCATTCAGGAGGAAGTTGAATTGAAATATCTCGATTTTATTGCAAGTTTATATGTTGATGAGAATGAAGATCCAATGATTGGATGGATCAAGAGTCAGAAGCAGGAGCCAGAGCTTGATGAGCCAGGATCGCCTCCTCGATCAGCCAATTTTGTAGCTAGCGAGGCTGGGGTGGATGCTGGACAATGGGCAACAAGCATATTCCTCACAGGGCTCTAGCAAATACAGCACATTATCCCTCCATACCATCTATTCTGTCCGAAGACAGAGGAAAAGAAAAGGTAGTTGCACCTCTATCGAAGCACTCAGTCCATTCAGATTCAGATACTAGAGAGAGTGGTGATAGTGCTTCTTCAGATAGTAGAGAATCTAGTGATCAAGAAGGGGTCGGAGACAAGAGTCACAGTTTAGCCATGCCATACACGATAGAGACCATGGAGTACCATCTGGTAGACCTCGTGGTGATACGATTCCATATAGGCGACATGCTCCGCGAGGTCGTTTGGGATACGATGCGGCTGCAGCTCTTGCATGTGAAATAGGATCTATTGATGTATCAGGGTCATCCTCATATTCTAGATCTCTTACCCGTAGCTACCGGTAGCTTCTGGTCCATATGGTCCAAATGGTGCATCTGGAACGTCATCTTCCAGTGGTTATTATCCCATGCAGCCCGGAGCATCTTATGGATCTGATTTTGTTGCTGGTATATTTGGATAGGTCCCTGCACTGTCATATCATCAGCCTTTGGATCAAGGATCGTTGAATCAGTATCGGGGCTCGTACCAGTCAGTAACCAGAACAGTACGTGGTACGGTATGGTACGGTCCGTACCATACCTACCGGCACATGTAACGAGCTTAAAAAATTGAGAAAAAACTCTTCCTCTTTCCTTTCAAGCGAGAATTGTTGAACCAAACATGAACCAGACCCAAACCGAGTCCGAACCGGACTGAATCGGGCGGTATGGTATGGTACGCTATAGTACCATACCGCACCATACGGAATTTAATTTTTTTAAATTTTTTTTAACGGTTCGAATGCTGGACCGTTTTATATATATGAACCGTACTGGCTCTTGGCAAGTATGGTATGGTACGTCCCGTCTGACAGTACGGGACGGTACCGCAAATCCTGCTCTGGATAGCTCTTAGAGTCGGGATATCAGCGATGGATCTGAGATGAGTTATGATCCATCACGCATACCTCCTAGGATGACCTTAGAGGAGTATCATGCTGCATGGCTGGAGGGATATACTGATCTTTCTACATAGTATATAAATGATCCCTATATTTATAAACATCGATACTTTGCCCGATTCTCGACATTGGTATGTAATTATATTTATATGTTACCTTTCACTTTCATTAATTGCTGATAATCTTAGTTTAATTATCATTTTATATCTTATTTTAATTAGAATTAATATATTAATATTTTTTAAATACTAAATCCTAAACCTTGTAGTCTTCAATTCTAAACTCTAAATTCCAAATCCTAAAGGTCCTAAACACCAAATCCTAAATCTTAAATCCTAAAAAAATAAAATAAAAACCTTAAAATGTTAAAATCCATCAACCAAAAAAAAGGGCGTGCCGGTCCCACCCGTACCATGTGTCTTTATGGTACCGTATCGGCCGATCACCAGTACGGGTCCCGGTACCGGTACGGAAAACCTTGATCCACGCAATTGCTTGGAGATCTATACATGGATGAATCAGGATTGCTTCGAGATTTGTGCAAGTGGATGAATGATCCTGATCATTCTTTGATAATTTTGAGTCTATGCAGGAGGATGAAATATGGATCATCTATGGTTGCTTTAAGATTTGTTTGGGTGGATGGATGATCCTGGTTATGCATTGGTCTTTGGGGGATATGTGCAAGTAGATGAATAAAGGAGTTTGGAGCACTTTGAGATCCTTGTGATGGATGATCTAACCATGGATTTGTATGAAGGAAGGTGAGTCTTGACACCAATGTGCAATGGGTGATCCAACGGTGGATCCATTTATGATATGGTGGGCGGTTTGATCGTGATCAAGGTTTTAAATCCCATGGACCGGAGGTGTCCCCGTTTCTATGGAACGGGATGCCCTCTTGTCCCGTCGTGGTAGTTGTTCTGGTCATGCCTTTTAGTAGATATCCTTCATCTTTTTTCCCTTCTTTCATTTCCCTCTTTACTTTCTTTCTTCTTCTTTCTTTTTTTTTTTTCTACCTTTCTTTCTTTTCTTTCCATTTTTGCTTTCATTTTTTATCCTTTCCCTTCTTTTTTTTTTCTTTTTCCTTTTCTCTCTTTTTTCCTTTCTTTTATTTTTCTTTTTCTTCTTTTCTTTCACCTTTTCCTTTTCTTCATTTTTCTTTCCTCTTTCTTCTCTCTCTATTAGATGGGTTTTGGAGACCTTGTCTTGGTCCTGGTTTTTCATAGGAATAGATCCGGACAGCCGAGATGCACCCCATCTCATTGGGATGTAAAGTGTTGGTCATAATATAATTTTATACTGCCATGTGATGGTCACATGACACCACTTTATTAATAGAGATGAACGTTAGACTAGTTTAGAACAATTGGCAAACTTGAGGGACCTGCTTGAAACTTTGTAATGGCAAAGTTGAGGGGGTGTCCTTGTAATTTTTCCAAAAAAATAGTTGTTTAATTGCTATTTGTGATTCTATCGACTAATGAATTCATGATGACTTTGCTTAATTGGAACATGTCTCTTGATATTTGCCATATGGACTTGCACAAGAATATGAAATCAAGAAAGCACTTGCATTTTGGATATTATAGATGCAGAAATTTTTAGACCATAGTGAAGCAATGCATGATAGAACAGGAGACAAGCATATGTACAATGCTGATCAGATCTGAGAAAGCACATTCTGCTTTTATTTTGAAAACTCGCATTTGATATACATCACATTTTTTTGGTTCATGGTTGAAGACTGGTATTTAAAGTTTTTCATTTATGTTAACATATTTACTTTCCTCCAACAGCCAGAGAAAGAATAGAAAACTGGAGCAGGAAGAATCTTTATGTTTTGTAATATCACCACAAAAAGATAAGTTTCCTTATCCCAAACACCATGATGTGAAAAGAGAGGTGGAAAAAGGAGGGAGCTCCTTTTCTAGGATTATAGAAAAATGGGTGGTTCAAGGGTGTGATGAGAGAACCAGATGAGAGCAGGGAATGGAGGGTTGGGTTGGGTTGGGTTGTGGGGGTGAGGAGGAAGGGTTTGGAATTTGTTGTGGTGCTGTGCAAACTATTACATCTCATGGCTATAAATAATACTGTTTATTCTCTCTCTCTCTTTTCTATGTATATATTTACAAACTAACTTTTCACAGAGTATACCACAGTGAATAGAGTCAATAGACTTTCTATATTTAAAATTTCCAAATAGCATCTTTCTTATATAATGAGGTTTTGAGATTCCATTTGTCAACTTTTCCCTTCAAAATGCAATTATTTTTTTTTCTAAATAAGGAATACATACTATAACTGAAACTGTGCGTCGTTGTGGCATTTACATGTAATAAGATGAGATTCTAATCCTACATTTAAGTGGCTTCATTTGTTTAGCATAGCCAACCCTGTTGGTCTTATGCCTAATTGTGAGCTCATCTTCTATGTACTAATAAATTTAGGGATGCCTGACATCAAATCCTCTTCTTTCTCTCACCTTCAGTCCAAGTGCTTATATCTTCCTGTTTCTCTTCTATGCTTAGTCACAAGTCACAACTACTAATATTTTTCTTAGTTCCCTTCCTCTTCAATTTTGTATGTTTTTTATATATTCTATGTTATCTTTTAGTTGTGTTCTCTTTAGTTTTCTGATTTATTCTTTTTACTCGAATTTTCATCATCTGCCTTGTGTAACCGGGCTCAGGCTGGCCCGATAGGCTTCAGGCTGGGCTTCGGGCCAGGCTCGAAGTAGATCAGGTCGGGCTTGGATCTAAAAATAGAGTCTATTCAATTTTCGGGCTGAGCTCGGGCTCATCTTTGACCCGGTCCGGACCGAGAAAATCCAGCCTGAAAAAGGCCCAGCCCATTAGCTTGACATATCTAGGTTTCTACTTTTTAATTTTAATGTTTAGCAACCCCTCTCCCCCCCGACCCCGAGGCCTGTCGATGTAGCTTTGGAGGATCGCGAAGGCCTTTGAGAGCCTCGCCGACACGGTGAGCTCCAGTACCATCGCCGTCGAGGTCGCCCCCCTTCTCCCATGCTTGTTCCTGGGTCTCCATCCTCTTTGGCTGCCTTGGGATCGCCTTCAAGTTTGCCGAGAGGGATTACATCTCCAAGGTAATCCCTGTCCCATCACAATTTCTCGACTCTTTATCTCTTGCTCCCCGATCTGGAGATTTTGCCATTGCCGTTGTTCCCCGTTGTCCTCCGACAACTTGTTGTCATTGTCGGTGTCGTCGTGGCGGAGGCGGGCATTGAGGGGGAGGCGGCGGTGGAAGTTGCGGTGGCAACCGCAGACGGTGTAGGTGAGAGAGGTGGGGACGGCGGGTTTAGTTGAGGGGGAAGGCTCATTTCGTTGTAGCCATCGACGGTGTGGCTGTCGAGACTGGCAGCATGGTTTCGGAGGCACTCTTGGTACCGGTGGCAGTCGTCCGCCGCCAGCGTCGTGGGTAGGGAAGGTACTTTAGTGTGTCGTTGGAGAAGGAGAAGGGCTTGGGGGTGGGGTTTTGGGTGTGCAGGTCAAAGCTTCTCGTTCCAAATAGTCTTTTCCTTTTTTTTTTGGGACTTGGGTCGGGCATTTAAATCGGGCTGGCCCGAACTGGCTCGGGCTCGGGCTGGGTCAATTTTTTTTAAAAATAAATCAGGCCTAAGCTCGGCCCGAAGCCCGAAAAATTATTTCGGGCCGGGCTCGGGTAGGGGTATGGCCAGGCCCAGTTCCACCCCTACTTGTGTTTTCAACTGTGTAAGTTTGATTTGTATTTTGTATTTACACTATAGTTAACGTTGTTTTGTTTTGTTATTTCTTTTTAGTTAAACTTTGCAGTGCATTATATTTTTGCTGCATGGTTTGGTTTGGTTTTTCTGGTTTTTTTCTTTTTTTTTTTGCCTTTTATTTATTTCTTTTTTGGTACTTTTTTTAGCTCTTTTATTCTAATTTGCTTTTTTTTGGTTTTCATGTCATGCTTTTTTATTTTTTACATTTTTTCTTTTTTTTATTTTTTTTGGCTGACAGTCCATTTTGTGTGTTCAGTTTGGCAAAATTATTTTCAAAGTTAGATTTTTAAATTTATTTTTATAAATTATTCATTCTACATTATCTTTTTATTATGTTTTTTTTAATTTTTGTGCTGTCTTTTGTTTTTTTTAATTGTACTTAATCATTTGCCCTTTGTCTTCAACTGCATAAACTCTTTTTGTGTTTAATCTTTATTTTTCTTTTCTTGTCTATTTGTTTGTCTTTTTTCTATTTCTTTAATGTTTTCTGTTTTGTGTTATATTTATATTTTCAGTTTAACTTTTTTTATGTATCCTTCACTTTTGATGGCATATATTCAGTCAATTGTTTCTGTAAAACCATTGACTTTGGGGGATCCTTCTCCTCCCTGCCTTCAGCATTCGTATTTCTGATGCATCAACTTATTATTATGGGGATTGATTTTAAGGACCGTAAATCGGCGGAGTCCAGGAGATTGAGACGCTTTAAGGATTATATTTTGCAGGTTACTAAAGCCTATTTAGGCAGGGTTATGGGTAGATCATCAGTTTTGGCTATTTTTGGCGAGTGATTTTTCTGTTGCCTCTTCTGCAGTTCCACTTGGTTCTTGGATCTGCTGAATTTTCTGGTTCAAATTTCTGATGATTCCTGCTCTTTTATTTCATCCATTGGTATGGATTTCATGGGAGGTAACATATGTCTTTTTCTGTTTTTGTGCAGTAGCCTTTTTGTTTAATTATACCTTTAGCAACAGATTTCACCTTTTCAGTGAAGCAATTTTTTATTTCTAAAGATAGTTCAGATTGTCTAGGTTATAACATATTAAAACCACTATGGGAAGAAGATGGGAGAAGGTTTACAAGGAAGAGCCCCTGAAGCTTATTTAGGCTTGTCAGTACCCTTTATATTGGTAGATACTATATAGGTTTTCCATTTTCGGATTTCTGATTATGCTGTTAAAGATGAGCTAGGTTGTCAAAATGCTTTCTTGTTGTTGATTATTTGTGTGGGGTTGGAGGTTGTGTTTTTCTTTCCTGTAATTAATATAGCTCTTATGGAATCATACATAAGATAGCCCCTGTGAATTTGTTGGACCATATTTTCTTTTTGATTTCAGTGATTCTCGTGTAATTGCTGCAGGTATAAAGATAATGCAGAGGCTCGTAGTTTAATCCTACAAAAACAACTTAGTCGATATGCTCCTATCCATTTGGATCCAGAGGTAATTAAGTAAATCATGTTTTGTATATGAAAATTTGGCATAAAGGCAAGTTCTTTTGATCATCAGAAATATTCTATACCTGAAAATTTGTCTAAATCAAGGGAAAATAGCCTTCATGACATTAATATGAAAAAAGAAGTGATGATACTTTATGAAAGATGTTTTGCATTCCAAGCGTGAAAATCAAAAAGTACAAGAAGAATCATTGGACATAATTTTGAACAGTCAGAGATGGTTTTAGGAAATGTTTATAATTATCATTAAATACAGAGTCTTGAAGATCTGAACCCCATACCATTCATTTTTCAAGTATAAATGAGATACTCCTTTAGTTCTTTGTATCATCTTCCTTAATGCTGATATCAATAATAGAAATAATGAATATTAGTGTTGGATGCATTATTAAATATTTTGCACTGTCTTGGCAGTTTCAAAAATTGTGTTTATAAAAATTAATATTTGGAACTTAAGGGAGGGTGTGAATACATCCATATGTGTAATGGATTTCTTTCCTTTTTCTTTGATGCAGTTAACCGAGCTTTCAGAAGCAGACAGGGAAGCCTTGTCTTACATACTTAAAGCATCAATGGTCATGGACGAAATCTTCCATGCGCAGGTTGCTTACACTGAAAATTGTTTCTTTGTCAACACTTTTGTTGAGCTTCTATCTACTCTTATTTAAAATAAGGCAGCCTAATGCATAAGGCTCCTGTTGTGGGGTGTAGGGAGGGCTAGATGTATGCAGCTTTACCTGTCTGTGGAGAGGCTATTCTTGTGTTCCAAACATGTGATCTTGAGGTTATAATAGAGCAGCCTTACTGTTGTGCCAAGGCTTACCCTCTTTATCCACTCTTATATCCAAGATCAAGGATTCAAGTCCTGGCGGGACATCCTATGGGACACCGGGATGGGATACTATCCATGTGTCAGGACACCTGGATGTGACATCCTATGGAACACCGGGATGGGATACTATCCATGTGTCAGGACATGACATCCTGCTAGTATCCCGGTATTTCAATCCGGATATCTTGGGACATCTTTTGTCCCGAGTGTCGGGATGGGGTAGGATGTTGACGTGTTTCATTCCATGAAAAAATCGGGATAAACCATCCCATAGGATTTAAAACATTGTCCAAGATAAAAAGTTTATGTAGGATAATTTTCATCATTAGCTATCTTTGTCCTTGATTTTTTCCCATGTATGCTTGTGTGCAATATGACTCATACTGCATTTAAAAACTATACAGTGAAGTTATGGGATCGTGATTGGTCTTCTTTTGTCTTTTCAGGTTTGGTATAGCAATCCAATGCTAAGAGATTGGTTGAAAGAGCACTCTAATGCTTCTAAGTTAGATCAGTTAAAATGGATGTATTATTCCATCAACAAAAGTCCATGGTAATTTTTTCTGACTTGAACTGCTGCCTATTATATATATTCATGCAAACTCTATGATGTGCACAATTCCCTTTGTTTAAGATAGGCTGTTTAGGTTTCTTTCTAGGTCACTATCTTTTCAACATTTGCATGATCTTTGTTTTTAAAAATTGTTTAAATTCCATGTATATTGACATGCCTAATATGCTTTTTAGCATTTTGATCAATTTCCATTGCATTGATATCACAATTTTTGACTCTCAACCAAAATTGCCCATTGTGCCACAGATCATTTTATAATTCTTCAAAGAAATAAGATTTTCTCATTGCATCAGAACTGATGAGGGTATTCCTCTCATGTATGATCTACCAAATGAGAGTAACTAAATTTATAATTACAATGGAGTATTTGGATGGATGTTTAACATAATCAACAAATTCTGTAAATTTAACATATTATGACTATATTGTCCAAATGATTTGTTTTTAAAATACATAAAGACTACTACTATACTATTGATATTTCATTTTCTCCAAATATACTTAAAGATCAAGCTAATGTTAGTGTATATTATATATATATATATATATATATATATATATATATATATATATATATATATATATATATATATATATATATATATATATATAAACTCTATTTACTTCTGATTTCTACATGGTTTTGAAGTTTTACTTGCAATAACAGGTCATGCCTGGATGAAAATGAGGCATTTCTAACAACAGCAGATTCTTCTTTGAAGTTACTTGTTGATGCTACCAAGCCCGTTTCTGGTTGGAAGGGAATTGAATGTAGGGCTGCATTCCCTGTGGTGAAGCCCTCTGGTGCAAATTTTTACCCTCCTGATATGAACAAAATGGTATTTGACATGTGTCCGTGTCGTATCACCTTTTGCTATGCAAGTACAAAAATATTAGTTTCTGCTTGTATGTGCTTTATAGTGTTGACTTTTATAATATGACATCTTATTCTTTCTGCAAATACAACTAGTTATTTTTCTTGACACCAACAGCATCCATGATCTTGCTTTCTGTTACTACTACTGACACTTTTATGCTGCTGTACAAGGAATTTGAACTATGGAAGCAGAGTCTCAGTGACAGTGAACAAAAGGCTGCAACAGGATTTTTTACTGTAATCAGAAGGCGTGATAATTTTTCATTCCCTGCAGCATCTTGTTCTAACGACCATGTTGCATCTATGGAGCCCTTAAAATCAAATAATTTATTTCTAGTTCCATATTCTGAAGAGTATAGAACTTTTCTTGTGAAAGCAGCTGAGTTGCTTCATTCAGCAGCAGAACTGTCTGACTCTTCTAGGTAAGCTGATGTTAATGCCTATAAAGAAACTTGTTGGAGCTTCAGAACTTGCTTAGTACAACATTTTGCACCTTTGGTTTTGGTTTCAAAGTCTAATGGAAACCTTTTTTTTTTATTGGCTTCTTTCATAAGCCTGAAGAAGTTGCTGAAAACTAAAGCAGATGCTTTTCTTTCCAATGATTACTATGAATCTGACATAGCTTGGATGGAGTTGGTTAGTATGCTTCCTATTTTTATGCTATTTTTCACTGTTTATAGTATAAAATTGGTATAATCTTTTCAATCCTTCTTTCTCTTTTGTAATTATTTTATGGTTAGTACTTAGGTTAAAATTTGTTTTTGCCTCTCTGAATGAAATTAATTTCAATTTGGCATTTCCTTTTGCTTCTTACATGCTATTTAGGGTTCCACTGTCTTCTTCAGTTTGGAAATGGTACTTGTAAATTATGATGTTCATAATTGTTACCCAAATGAAATTTCTTAATCAATGTAGAATTCACAGGCATGCCAAAAAGTAGATGCTGACACAGAATCTATACTTTAAATGGCTTATCCTAGTTACTTCTAGATTCAAATTTAGGGGATACAAAAAAAAAAGTTAAGGAATGGTCCATGATTATGATATATGACTTGTACATTTAATTAAAAACATTTGTATTGGTATCTATTGCAACCAAGGGCTAATGGCTCGGCATGTAAGGTATTGTCTGCGTTGGCCCATGAGCCTCATAGTTTTGTCCCTTGGATTCCTCCCATCCAAAAGGTGCCTCGGAGGAGACACAGTGGTCCATGCTCAAGGTATTGTCCCTGGTTGCCTGTAGCTCAGTGGTTTTGTTCCTCCTAAATGGGATTCACCCACACGGTTTCACATGGGAAAGCTAGAGTTTCCATTGACTCATAACCAATATGAAACTAATAATGCCTTTCCATTACATCATAGCCTCCTGCCAAGGGGGAGTCTATGAATGGGTGGGAGGTGCCCTTCCTCATTATCATCACATTTCCCTGAGGGGGTCTATGTATGAACGGAAGGTGCATCACATTCGCAAGTTTGTAGTTGTAGGTTTGTCCCCTACTTGGTGCATCAATGTTGCAGCCAAGGGCTCATGGCTCGACATGTAAGATATTGTTAGCTCTGGCCTATGGGCCTAACAGTTTTGTTCCTTGAATTTGCATCCAAAAGGAGCCTTGAAGGAGATATAGTGGCACCTTGCCCAAGGTATTGTCCTTGGTTGCCCATAGCTCAGTGGTTTTTTCCCTTCTAAATGGGATTCACTTATACGGGACGCCTGACATGGAAAGGGTAGTCACTTATAAGCTAGAGTTTTTCTTGACTTATAACCAATGTAGGACTAATGATGTTCTCCTACCACAACAGCACCTATACTAAAGTTGAGCATATTATTACTTTCATGATAGATGACCATGTGTGATACCTTTCCATGAGTGACTAATATGCATGTAGAAAGAGTGCATACATAAGCTAGAGTTTTCTTGACTTATAATCAATGTAGGACTAATGATGCCCTCCCACCAC
Source organism: Areca catechu (assembly GCA_021397845.1). NCBI lineage: Eukaryota > Viridiplantae > Streptophyta > Magnoliopsida > Arecales > Arecaceae > Areca > Areca catechu. The sequence continues at coordinate 21,311,027 of CM038045.1, forward strand.
AACAGCACGTATACTGAAGTTAAGCATATTACTACTTTCATGACAGATGACCGTGTGCGATACCTTTCCATGAGTGACTAACATGCAGGTAGAAAGAGTGCATGCATCTAGCATGCAAAACACATGTAGCTCCTAGCTAGGCCATATGCCTTGTTACCAACATCAACTAGTCTAATAGCCAAATGCTGCAACCTAGTAATTGTGTTTCCGTGTGATGATGGTTCGATTAATGCACTTCTTGTTCATTAGAAATGAGAAAGGTAAACTTTAGACCTGCCTTGGGATAGCTTTTGTTTTTGCTGGTTTCTTCTTTCCTTTATACATGCTACCATTACAAGATGAAGGCCTATAACATGAGGGTCATATAAAAGCTGTGATTTTGATGCTTGCATGTTTATTCAATTATCTATTCTACCTTTTCATATTTATTTGATATCTAGTGGGGTTGAAACTGGATCGGATCATAGATATCGGTGTATCCATATCCATATTTGTTTGTTTGACAAATATAAATATTATTCATATGCAAAAATTCATATACATATTTGTTTTAAGTGGATACGGATACAAATCAGATACTAAAACTATGGATACAAATATGGAAATAAGTTGGATTATCAAATTTATGAGTATAGAATCAAAGATATTACTAAGTGGATGTTAAGTAAAATTAATAGGATGTTAATGTGGTTATATATTTTTCTTAAAAGTTCTTTAGTGATGTTTAAATTTTAAATAAGGTTATAAATAGAATCGAATATTCGGATATGGAGTGGATAATTCTCTATTCATATCCATATCAATTTTTCTTTGATGGATATGGATATGGATATTAGTCGGATGTTCAAATTTCTATTATATCTGGATAGATTCGGATAAGAAAATAGATCTAGATGGATATTATGTGGTCTACTTTCACCCCTAATATCTAGTAAATAAAAGTTCTCACACCATGCTGTCTTTGCATGTCATGCATTAATTTTCATGTGTAAGATATCTAGCAGAGTAATGGTTAAAAACAGCCTATGTCGTGGAACCTATTGCTTACGTTGTAACATCTATATCTAGAACAAAGCTATCTTCTGGTTGTGCATCGAGAAATTTCTTGCATTTTTTTCTTTTATTTTTTGGGAGTGGGGGTGGGTATTTGAATCTTTTTCTTGGCTTGTCATCACAAAGCATCCTGTTCTTATATATGGTGCCCCAACCAAGGAAGTATATGCGCAGGTATGCACAAGTGAAAAGGATTTGATTAATGGCATGTTGATAATGCCAATTGCAGTTTCCAGGTCACCAAAAAACCCCAAAGGAAAAGAAAGTTGCAAATGGTGGATAGAATTCCTATGCTCTTTAAGTATGATGCCTATATTACATCTTCTTATCTTTTAGAGATTCCCATATTATTTAACAATCTAATCTTTAAATATGCATCAACGAGTGAGGAAAATTCTCACTAAAAAACTGTTTTAATAAATATATAATTGGATACTTTATTGGGTTAAACCATGATTTTCATTTTTCTGGTTTAGCATAAATTGGAACTTGGTTAGTAAAAGGAATTTTATTCTGGAACAAAGTTAAATAGTTGTACTATCAAAATATCAACAAATTTATGAACTCAAGGAAATTGGTTTTACTAACCATTAATTAATGCAACTACTAGAAAACATGAAACTTCAACTTAATTAATTTCATCATTGTAACCTGTGGAAAGCATCAAACTTCCCTTCCATATAGGTTGTTGTGGTACAAATGCGTATGCTTTCCTATTCCAACTAGTGTCTAACACCCTACTTTGGTGGGCTTTCCTTTTGGTGGCAGTTTACATTTTTCTCATTTTGCGTACCTCTCACCTCCATGTGGATGATTGACAATTCATTTTAGCAACTCAGACAATGAACCATTTACCTAATCAGGTTGTCTCACTTTCCAAGCTTACAGATACCATTTTGGGATTGAAGAACCTTCTATTCCACTTCAAATGTGTTCTAAACCTGGGATTTGAAGGTTTGAGGTTAAGTCTAGAAAATGTTCCTAGCATATCTTCTACAAAGTATCTTTAGAAAGGGTTCTGAGCATATTCTATAACAATATGTAGGTACCTTTGAATATTTTGTACATTTTGAATTGTTCATAAGGACTTTCAAGTGAGAATACAAGTTTCTGGCAATTTATGTATAAAGAGATTTCATTCTCACTGCACTGGCCAGTAAAGTTTATCTTGGACATATATTGTCTCTATTGTAGTCATGTTTGAATAGCTTAAAATGTTTGTATGTTTAAATGATAGTGAGATATTCTTTGAATTGTCTCTCTATTCGATACTTCTTTTCACTTTGTAATTTCCTTAGTAAATTTCTAACAAACTTTTAACATATCCAGGCACATGGATGCCTATTTATCTCTACCCTAAACAATTTTTCCTTGTAAACTTATGAAGAACTTGATCAAGGATTCAGATCCCGGCGGGACATCCCACGGGACACCGGAATGTGGTATTATCCCATGTGTCGAGACAGGACATCCCACTAGCATCCCTGTGTCCCAATCCGGACACCTTGGGACATCTCCTGTCCTGAGTGTCGGGACGGGGTGGGATGCCGACGCGTCCCGTTCCAGGAAAAAACCGGGACAGCCCTATTCCACAAGATTTAAAACCTTGAACTTAATATTTTTTGCTGTACACATATTTGAATGCCACATTCTTGCTGATAGCATTTGTGTGTTACTGAGAATATTGATACCTAATTGGCCAATCAAGATATCTTTAAGCAAGAAAAGATGCAGGTCCTTTTTTTTTATAATAGCAATTTCATTGTTTTTACCCCTCAATGGTGTCCATAAATTATGCTTGTTGTTTAAGGAGCTAAATAAACAATCAGTTCGTCAATTTGCAGGAGATTAGGTTTTTTTTAGTCTTAATAGTACAAATTACTGCCTTGATGTTCTTATTGTTTAGTTTGTCATGCAGGACTCAAAACTGGATGTCACTATTGGCCCATATGAGACATATGAAGATGCACTTTTTGGATATAAGGTAATTCTTGTGTTATACTCATGTGTCTCACCTTTCTCCTGACTATTTCTTTATGTGTTAGCATAAACATTTGGTCTGACCTCCTCCTAACAGTTATTGTGTAGAGTAGCATGATGATCAATACTTGCAAGATTAAGATCTTAATGTTTGTTTTTATGAAAGATTTTCTATTTTATCTTTCCTCATCCCATATAAATATGATTTGTGAAGGTTTTAAGAAATTCTCAAGATGGTTGCATATTTTCAGTTTGGATTCATTACTTTTAACTTTCTTTTTCGCATTTTAGCATTTCTTCTCGGCGTGTGTTTTATCTCTACCTTTATGTAAGCAATATAAATGTGCCTCTACTTTAAAATAGCATTGTTTTTCCTTTCATTATTATGATTTTTCTGACCCACTATTCTTTTGGTGCATGTTGTGAAGTGTTTGTCATGATCATTACAAAATGGTAGGGCATGAATATAATGCTCTAGATTCACTTGAAAACATCTTCTAAAGTTGACTGCTTGCTTTTTTCATTTAAGTGATAGAATATGGACCATAAGTGTGTGATGCAGGCTAGCCAGGCAAGCCTGAATGGTGGAAACTTGAACTATAAGAAGAAAATAAATATAAAGGGATAACCGTAACTGATGGCCTCGTGCCAATTCCTTAGGGTCTTTGGCCTTGCACCTCTACTTCTTCGGGGAATGCTTGAAGCCTTGCACCAGTAGCAGATCTCATGTGATCATATTCACACACTACAGCTCAGTATTCGGTATAGTGCTGTAGAGGTAGAAGGAGCAAGTGGTTGGACATCTAGTCTGCATGGTGATGGCCTTCTCTAATTGTAGAGCTTGATGGAAGGCCACATCAAGAGTCTTTAGTCAGTGTAATGCCATTTTAGCTTTTATGTCAGTTCGTAGGCCATGTTGTGTCTTGTTGTGCGGTGTTCCTCATGCTCAGCAAACTCGAACCTTGCAGTTAATCTACTGAACTGCTCAGTGTGATGGGGACATTGCGCAGATCTAGCCAGCCCAGATTCAGCCAGTCCAGTCCAAATCTCGGTGCCAGCCTAGCACGAATCCTGAAGATTTCAGCCCGCACGAATTTTGAAGTATTTTATATTTTTATGGGTGTACGAGGGTTTGGGATATCTCCGAATCGGAGATTAGTTTTTATTTGTATTTAGAGTTATCGGAATCACTTATAGTTCCGATTATTTTGAGATTGCTTAGGGATTTATGTTTATCGTTGTTTTCTTTCTTTATTTAAGATCTTTTGTCATCGAATAAAAATTTAGCGATGAGAATATTTTGAAAAAAAAATCAGGGTGTGTCCCGATTTTCTTCACCCCTCCTTTCCCCTCTTATGGTTCTCCCCTTATTCTTCTTTCTGGACTTTATTTCTTCTCTCTGGCCCTTTCTTCCCAGGGTTTCTCTCTCTTCTCCTTCTACTTTCTCTCCTGCTTCTCTTCTTTCCCGGAATCACCATTGCCCTAGGTCTGCAAGACGCTACACAACCAGAGCCATCTCCTTCCTATGCCGCCGGCGAAATCCCTCCAGTCGCCTGTGATGCATCGCCCCGAGCCGGCACCCCCGTGCCGTCCGTAACGCCTCCGAGCCGGCGCTCCCCTCCCATGGTCGTCGCGCACCCACAACCACTGCCCGTGCAAGCCACCGCCGCCCTGTATCGGTTCGTCTCCTCCGCCCGTGCAAGCCGAGCACCCCTCCCATGAAGCTCCGAGACCCTGCGCCGGATCCACAGTAGCCGAACTCCGCCCGTGCTAGCCATCGCCGTCGCTGCAGTCGAGCCCCTCAGCAATGCCTTCCGCCGGTCTGCCTCCCTTCCGATCGAGCGTCGCTGCAGCCGAGCCCTCCACGCGACGCCTCCCGCTGGATCTCCTCCGCCCACCCGTCGCCAAGCACCATCGCCGTCGAACCCAGCCGCAAGCCCCGGCCTTCCCTGTTTCTTGGTGTTGATCCGTGGAGAAGAAGCCTCTGCACGAACGTGAAGGCATGAAGACCCGCACGAACTCAGAGCTGCATGGATCCCAAAGCTTCACGGATCTCAGAGCAGCCCCAAGTTATGTACAACACGATTTCCAGAGTTGCATGGATCTTAAAGCCTCACTGATCTCAAAGCACTGGATTTATTTAATTATTTTGATTTGGGATTATTAATCATTTCTTTTTGGTGATTCAGGTCCGACGACTTCAAATCTATTTGCCAGTGAACCACTGGTCCGGATTTTTGGACGACCTCAAGACGATCTTCCTTTTCCAAATTTCGTGAGATTTCGTGTTTTTGGGTGGGATCCACTTTGATAACCTGACCCAATTGATTGCTGGTTATTTTTATTTTTAGATCTAATTTTTTAAATTGATTAGCCCTAATCTAGTGATCGTTTCTTAACGATCAACGGTCCCAAAGTAATTTCCCTTAGGTTATGGTTTGCCGGCCTGTCCCGCGCCAGTCTTGGTATCAGAGCAAGGTTAGGTTAGGGTCAATTTCAATTTTCAATTTTGCATGACAACTAGGTCAGGATCAAGTATCAATCAGAACATTCTTTCTTAGATAACAAAATGGATACCAGTTTAGAAACTGCCCTTTAGGGAATCATGGATAAACTCGAAACAATTGATAGCAAGTTAGGATCTTTAGATGCAAGGTAGGATCTCTTGAAAAGGAACAACTAGTGAACACCAATTACCCTATTAGGAACTCTTCATCAAGAGTTACAGATTCTAGAGTTACAGATCCTAGAGACCTTATAGACCGAAATGACTACCCGGGTTATGATGGTAGTTGTACTCGTATCCTTCGACCTGATCCTAGGGATCGACATGATTATCCAGGTTTTGATCAAACATTTAGACCTTATCGCAACCCAATTGATCAAGATGAACGAATTATGAGGAGTGTTAAGGTTAACGCCCCTAGTTTTGTAGGTCACCTGGATCCCAAAGAATATATTGACTGGAAAGCTGATATGGACCACTATTTCACTTGGTATGATATGTCTGAGGATAGGAAAGTTAGGTTTGCCCAAATGAGATTGTTAGGTCAAGCTAAACTATATTGGCACAATTTCTAGAGGTTAGCCATTCATAGGAGACAGGACCCCATTGGGACATGGGATGAGATGAAGGATAAGCTTCGTGAGAAGTATCTTTCTACATCTTATCAACAGCGACTCCTGGACCAATGGCAAAGGTTGACCCAGGGAATCGGATCTGTAAATGATTACATCGATAAATTTGATGAATATCTTATGCGATGTAATGTGAATGAAGGCCCATCTGTTACTTTATCCCGGTTTAGAGCTGGTCTGAGGGTGGACATTCAAAAGGAACTGATTTTGAGAGAAGTTTATAGTTTAGAGCAAGCATATCAATTAGCCCAAGACTATGAAAGATTTCAGCAAATGTCTATGACACGTAGACCTGAACCTTATAGACCAGGAATTTTATGTTCAAGGCCTAGCATGAATCAAGCCCCAACTGGTCCACAGCCTAACATTAGTCAGACCCCTGGTAGCCGACCCTCGTTTACAACCCCACAAATTAAGAGAGATAACAAAGAAGAAGGGATTATAGGAGAGACTTCCCATGGAAGTAGCTCTAAGATCCACTGCTTTTGGTGTAACGGAATAGGTCATGTGGCTAGCCAATGTCCGTTTAGAACCTTGCATATAGGGGCACTTGAAGAACAAGAAGATCTAGGTGATGTTATTGAAGAAGAAATCTACACTGCTGACCCAGGATTAGCTGATGCCTACGAAGAACATGACCATGAGGCTAGAGCTGAAAAATAATTAGGAGTTAATTTGATTAATAATTTGGATCTAATTGAATATAAAGAACCAGCATTGACACCTGGTGATGTATTTGAGCCTGCATCTTCCTTTGAGAGTGACCCTCCTCTTGAGAGCCCACCGGTCCAAATGAGAGGAAAGCACGATGTGATTGAACGAATTTTGGACGAGAAGATCAAGTCTTCGAGGAGTCGAAATTGCTACCGCTACCTGGTTCACTGGCAAGGCAGACCGAAGTCAGAGGACTCCTGGATTACTGATGAGGAGCTGCAGAACATTGATCCAAATCTATTTGAGCACCTCCAGTCTGACTCGACGGAGTCGAGTTCTCCCCGCCATAGGGGAAATGATGGGGACATTGAGCAGATCCAGCCAGCCCAGATTCCAGCTAGTCCAGACCAAATCCCGGTGCCAGCCCAGCACGAATCCTGAAGATTTCAGCCCGCACGAATCTTGAAGTATTTTATTATTTTTATGGGTGTACGAGGGTTTGGGATATCTCCGAATCGGGGATTAGTTTTTATTTGTATTTAGAGTTATCGGAATCTCTTATAGTTTCGATTATTTTGAGATTGTTTAGGGATTTATGTTTATCGTTGTTTTCTTTCTTTATTTAAGATCTTTTGTCATCGAATAAAAATTTAGCGATGAGAATATTTTGAAAAAAAAATTAAGGTGTGTCCCGATTTTCTTCCCCCCTCCTTTCCCCTCTTCTGGTTCTCCCCTTATTCTTCTTTCTGGACGTTCTTTCTTCTCTCTGGCCCTTTCTTCCCAGGGTTTCTCTCTCTTCTCCTACTTTCTCTCCTGCTTCTCTTCTTTTTCGGAATCACCATTGCCCTAGGTCCGCAAGATGCTACACAACCAGAGCCATCTCCTTCTTGTGCCGCCGGCGAAATCCCAAAATAAACAAAACCCTAATTTTAGTTGGTAAAAAGGGTTTATCCTAACTAAATCAAAATAATAGAATTTAAAATAATATTTACATGATAAATAGGGTTTGGGTTCAGGGTTTTACTCATAGGTGATCCACAGGGATGTGGGTTCAACCTGTCGACTTTTAGCCCTGGTGCCCGCACCACCATGTGTCGGGATAGGACGTCCCGCTAGCATCCTTGCATCCCAATTGGGACACCTTGGGACATCCCCTGTCCCGAGTGTCGGGACGGGGCAGGACTCCGGCACGTCCCATTTCATGAAAACATTGGGACAGCCTCGTTCCATAGCATTGAAAACCTTGCTTCAATGATTTTAAGCCAATCTATAAAAGTGTTTGGATCCGGTTTGCCTTCAAATTCAGCTACCTCAAGTCGAACCCTTGTGTGGATGTTTTCTTTGGGGTCATGAACTCTTTGTTAGGTAGTTAGGAGGCCAGGGAATCTCTTCGAATTCATTGTGTTGTGGCTGGAGTTACATGCCTAAAGGGCATTTAGGTTGCATAGGATGCCCATCAATTTGTCAAATTGATGCTATAGTTGAGCAACACCATCATCAAGTACTAGTGGAGGACTAGCATTGCCATTGCTAGAGTTCTGAGTTGACATGTTTGACAAGATAGGACCATCGTGCAGCTGCATATAAAATACTGGATGTAGGGGTGAAGGCAGCTATGAGTGTGCCATCAAGCTGCACTAGAAGTTGGCTTCGGCTCAACCTTGGGAACCTAGGTCAAATCTACTTGGGAATCCAGATGTGACCTGGAGTCTACGGCCCTAAACTTCAAGAAGAACAAAATTAAGAATGAACATTAATGGCTTACCTATTTGATCCTTTTCCAAAACTAACTTGGGTTAGCCTTGTTACACGTTGCCTTCCAAAAAAGAGTTTGTTCTTGTGGGATAGCAATAAAATAGATTTTTTTTTCCAATTTTTTTTCTTTTGGAAAACATTTCTTTTTACTAAGGAGAGGGGGAAAATGCTGCCACAAATCATTCTTTTCTTGAGAATAAAAATGGTATTAGCATTTGCCGAACCGTACCAGTAGCCTACTAGTGTGGTTGTGGTGGTTGCTTTGGAATGCTGGCTGAATGGAGTGACAGAGAAGGAAAGAGAGGAAGAAAGAGAGAGAGAGGGGGAAGGGAAGGAGAGGGAAAGGTTGCTGGTGGCTAGTGATGGCCTTTTGAGGCCATCGAAGGGAGTACAATTAGTATTTATTTATACATGAGATCTCATAAAGACATTAGGCTTTCCTAGTTCCTGTAGGATATAAGTTTCTTGAAGAAAATAAAGGGATGAATATTAAATAATTAGCTAAAAATAGATTCCTAACTCCTACTGGACTTCTATCTTGTTTAACTTGAGTTTCTAAAGGAAAGATATAAAAAAATGGACAAAAAATAAAGAAAAATCATCCTTTAAAATTTAGGCTGCATAATGACATTTTCATAATTTTTTAGAAGTTCATCTGCACTAACATGTCTTTGATAAATCGAACAACTTCCTCATCTGACCTTTGTTTTGGGCGATTCAGGATGCGCTGGAAAGCTAGCTTGATGCTGGACGTCATGGAAGCATTTCTATCTGAATGAGGATTTTAATTATGTTGATGTTAGTGAATCTTACTTTTGGATGGACATGTATTAGACTGCCTTCTTGAAAGTGGCTGGAGAATAACTTTAAAATACGAATTTTGGTTATCTTCCTTCAGATGGGCTGCTCTGGTGCGACCTCTTGACAGAAACCTGAGTCTCTAATTTGGGTGACTGGTAGATATAAAGACGTTAGCTGTATTAGTGTGCACACCACATACATTCTTTTAACCATCTTATAAAAATGGCAAACCGCCACTCTAAGTTGCAGTACTCTAAATGAAATCTCTTAGGATTGTTGTAATCAGTGCAATTGCCACAAAATTAGGGAAACTAGACAATTATTATTGTTGTTGTACTGAACATTCAATTAAGAAATGCATTTGAACTAGGTTGGTTTGTGTACTAACCACACTTCTAAATGGGTAAGGGAACGTGTTAAAATCACTAGGTTTTTGATAATGAAAGAGGTATTCCCATGTAGAAATATTCTAATTAGTAACTTAACTTGAAGGTCTTGAAAAACTTGGTCATAAAAAAATTAGGGCAAAAACTTGCTATGCTTAGTAGTAGTTAAACCTAATTTGGGCCTGCTTAGCAATAAATGCACTGACAAGTTTCACAATCGGGCATCGTCCTCTCCTATCTCAATAACCTTATGGCATGTTGCATCACTCGCATGACAAATGCACCATGCTTTGTTTTTCATACATTAGTATGTATTGTTATGGTCTCTATTGTGCAAGTTTGCATAAATTATGTGCTTTGGAACTTTTGCAAGCAAATGGTTCTCCCCATGCTTGATTGTTTGCATATGGAAGAACCTTAGAGTAACTAATCAAATGAAGTTCTTGGTCTCTTGTAATGTAGGGTGGAGCTCCATATGACCATCTATTTGTACACAAAAACTTGAAGCATAATGATGCAAATCATTGCTAAGTTAGATGGAGCAACGGCAATCTATGCCCTAGGTGGTGGCAAGCTAGACTTATTCAAGTGTAGATTTAAATACATAAGGAAAAGAGGCACAATGGAAAAATATGTTCAATGAACTTGAAGAAGAGGCATGGACCTTTGACCAAACCCTTCAAGTAGGGCCAAAAGTGGGCTCGAGTTGGCCTGAGGCTTGTTGGGCCATGCATATTTTGTGTTGGGCCATGGGCTAGCTCGAGTTCAAGTTAGGTTTGGATTAATGCTTGGCCTAGATTAGGCCCAACCTGAAGCCTGAGCTACGAGCAGGCTCGTGACCAAGCTTGAGAATTAGGCCCATAGCCAACAAGGAATCAAGCCCAAATATTGCCCGATTTTCCTTAATTAATAATTTTTTTTATTTACTGAATGAATTAATAAGTTAATAATTTATCTATTTATTTTTATATTTGTGGAAACTGAAAATTTCATAATCTTGATGTTCTTTCCTGCTTCCTTTCCCCTCACTGGAAAACAGTGCCTTTGTTAGATCCCCGATGGCTCCCTGCCTAAGCGCTAGTTTTGCTTCTAATATGATTGCACTGCCACCTTCTTCCCTCTACCACTATTGCCAGCGGCAGTGATCTCGCTTGCCTAGCAGCTTGTCAAGATATTTGACCTCCCTAATCTTTACCCTAGGTCCCCTTCGCCTCCTCCTCTCTTGCCAAACCTTTCTTCTCCTTCGGCTCTCCCCTCCCTTACCTCCTCTCTACCACCTTTAGCAGCTTTGATCTTCATAATGCTGGTGACCTCATCAGCTTCCTCGGCTCGAATTCTTCCCTGGAATGTTTGTCCTTTATCACTAGGCCTCAACCCTTTGATCTTTTTTTTGCTTCCTCTAGGGGTACATCCAAGACCTCGTGGATGGTGACACCAAATCCACGTCATCCTTAATGCCATTGATGGTGGTGCCCGTCTCACCAAGCTCGGATTCTTCCCCTATATGTTCTCCCTCTATTGCCACGCCTCAACCCTTTGACCTTTTTTTTGCTTTCTCCAGGAGTACAGTACATACAAGCCCTCATGGATGGTGACAGCTAATCCAGGTCATCCTTGATGCCATCGATAGCAATGCCCTTCTCACTAGAAACCTCTATGACTAATTCATTGGCTCAGGCCTTGAGCAACTGATCCAATAGCTGGCCCTTAATGATCCTAACCAGTATGACACTATGCCATACCCAGATGATGTTTAGGCCAATCCGGCCAAAAATATGATTGACCATTGGGCTTCAGGCCGGCATTGGGCCCTAGGTTGGTTTGGGCCTGGGCTGGGATTTTGGAAAAAAAAAAAAACCTTTGTGCCTAGGTTCAGCACAATGCCCAAAAGAATTTTAGGCTGGGCTTGGGTAGGGGCGTCCCAAACCTGATTCTAGTTCTACCTTCAATGAATTTTCTGGTGCACCTAAAAGCCAATTTTTTTGGGGTGCAAATGGAGTTCTGTTGAAGCATTGACAAGTGATTTCCATAAAAAAATACTCTAACTGCTGCAGTTTAATTCAGCATAGTAAATCCCTGCAAACCCATGTTTTATTACCATTTTTTGGAGTCTAGCACAAGCATTACTTGTTTGAGAACATTAGTATTTTGTTTCATTACTCTTTGTAGCCTAGATCTTGTCTTTGAGTTGCATGCTCAAGATTAGGTTGTAATTACTAATGGTTAGGGGCCAAGGAAAATATGTTGATGAACCCACACAGAAACAATAGTAAGAATGAGTGCAAATTAAATTAGAAGATCATAATGGCCCACTACCAACAGTGATGGTTGCAACTTAAGAAGCTCCATGTAATATGCTGAACAATGCAATAAAATAAGCCAATGCTCTTCATTTGCATCCTTTTGACATTTCTTTGACAACTTCTCTCTTTTAGAGGCTGTTTGGGAAACTCTCACATTGTGTTTGAAGATTCCTGCAGTCATGTCCGCTAGATCACTTCTAAGAAGGTAGGAGATCAATCTGAGGTGCACCTGAAAGAGAGATCCAACAACTATACTCATGTTGAGATGGTGGAGGAACAAATGTTGACTAGATTTTAACTGTAATATGCAGAAGTTAAGATAGGAGTGATTGCCAACAGTCTAATGCTTCTTGATCAAATAATTAGGGGTCACAATTTTTAAATCGCAAACGAAACATGAGAACGCTTGCACTTTTAAGGAATCAACTGTTTCACACTACAGTCCATCATGCAATAGTAGCAGTAAGTATCTAATTATAACAGTCCTTTCTCTTCCTTCCACCTTTTTGTTTAATTTGCTGGTCCAGTAAATTAGCCTCAGAGAACAGAAAGATGTTCAGTTAGTCCATTCTGTCATCTTCTTTGCATCCTTTAAGAAAATGATGCGAACAATCTAAGTTTCCTGTGAGGTCCAACTATTAGCTATATTGGCTTTTCTTCCAGTGCTCACGGAAAATATTTATTAACTTTGCATTTAAGGATTGATCACCACATTTCAGTGTGGAACTGGACTGAGAAAACAATGTCAAGGAACACCTCTGTGACTGACATCCCTGATTGAGGGAATCCCCAGCAAAATACTAGAAATATGTTCAGCAGCATTAGAAAAAAATTCCAGACTGACACTTTCCAACGGGATACACTTTCTCCTAGCAGCTGCCATTTTGTTTCAAAGAAACCTTTGTGTGTTTTAAGGTTCTTAAATCAAGATCTTCCAGAGCCTGATATTTGTATGGACATGAACTTGGTATGAGGTTTTTTGTTTGAAATGGGTGCTCTGTAACTTGGAACATCCAAATAGCATGGTGCTCGTTTGAGCAGCAAACATAAAAGAATGCAACCCTCTGGGTTTAGGTGAGGATATGCAAAATTTTTATTTGGACCATTCCATGTGCATCCATACTGCTAAGACTGTATGCTGAGTACCATACTTCAGTTCTGGCAAAGAATTTATGTGCCCTTGGTCTTGGTATCATTGGCCCTGATATTATGATTGAATCTAAAGGGAATGATTGATTATTCTTGGCCTTCCTGCTATGCTAATCCTGCAGGGAACTGTTCACCATGTTCTGTTATCATTGTTTGTGGTTGGTAGTTAAATATGAACTCCTTATACAATTTTGATTTTTTAGATGTCTTCATGGTCAGAATCAATTATGACATAATGTTCTTCATCGTGCTATTCAAACTTTGCTGGTTCTTATCAGTTTTATCTTATATTGTTAAGGCAACTTTTGAGGCATTTGTTGGAATACGAGATGACATAGCAACTTCTCAAGTCAAACTTTTTGGGGACCACTTGCAGGTAAATCTAGTTTTTTTCAGATCAACTTTGTAATCCACTCTTGTTGTAACAGTGACCGTATTGTATTAGGATTTGCAACGGAATCTTCCTTTGGACAGTGAGTACAAATCACAAGATGTAGTTGCAGCTCCAATCCGTGTAATCCAACTTCTTTATAATGCAGGGGTGAATTTCTAGTTGCCCTTCACACTCTTATTTAGTAGCTTCGTGTATGAGCCTGCGGGTACTAGTTTCATTTGTTTTACATACATTTGGTTAATTCATGCCAACAAATGGAAATACGCATTATGTTTTACTCAGTTTTGACTTTTGACAGCATCTATGATTTTGAACTATGTGGTCTCTTTTGTTGATTGCCAATTATGGTGAGATGCACTTTGTTGACAATACATGAAATAAGTGATGAAATGGAGATCACAAACCACAATCAGAAATGAAATGCTAGAGGAGTTAATATGACAGACCTTTGTTTTCTGCATACACTTTCACATGGATGTTGATTTTGCTCTAGGTTTTCCTACTATAAGCCTGTACATTGATTGGGCATCATATTATTTATACAAGAGTATGCATGTGCCCATCACTGGAATGTCCTACCACTCATGTCTTTTGATATATAAACTAGTCAGCTTAGTGTCCCGTGTAGGTTGTTGCTATCTGACTCTTACCTCTTCAAATTTCATGGTAATTGAGCCCAAGATTACTGTATTAGAGATAGCTTTGAGAAAATATTATGGAAGGTTGGCTGAGTTTTTGCCAATTCCACCTAAATATCATGACAGATGCCTTTTTTCTGTTGAATTTTTGCCTTATTTATAGGGAATCACAGCCATTTATATACTCCTTTCTTTGAATCACGTGCATCATGCAAGGTCAGGTGATGAAACTTTTCTGCTTTTGATGGAACCTGTTTTGGCTGGCCTTAAGTATATAGGAACATAAAAGTTAATCAGGCTGACAGCTTTGGCATTGATTATAAATGTGCTTTCTTTTTGCCATGTTGTTTCAAATCCGAAAAGAAAAAAAAATATTTAGCTTTAACAGCCTTCATGTTTTATACTATTTTGTTTGTCTATATTTACAAGGAGGGTTTTGGTAGGTATCTGCTAGCAGTCACAAAGTACATATAATTTGTAGGCTAGGTCATCTTAGCAGATGTTAAATCAAAAATGATGTGTGACATGTCAGGATGTGAAAGGCCCCCAAACAGTTGCTTTTAATTTACCAAATGATGAGCATATAGTAAATGAGCGTGGAACATCAATGGTCTTGCTCAAGAATATCTCAGAGGCCAAGTATGTATCAGCTTTGTCTTGAATGTTCATCAATGTGAAATGAATTTTAAATTGTCAGCTTCTCATATTTTGCTGGTTATGGTTGATCAAAAATCAAATGACATACTTTTGCAATACTGATATTTGTTAAGAAAATTGCAAATTCTGATCTGCATACTTGTCAGGTTTAACCATATTCTCCAGCCTATAGCTGATGTATGCATTAAAGAGGACCAAAAGAAATATGTTGATTTTGAGTCTTTCTATACACACACAATTTGCCATGAGTGCTGTCATGGGATTGGACCTCATACCATAGTCCTTCCAAGTGGTCAACAGTCAACAGTTAGATTGGTTCGTTTCTTCATCTCAAATTTTTGTCATATGTTGGATTCTATTAATTACTCAATAACCGAACTTGTCATGTCAGCATCAACATTGGTATGCATAGCTCATTTTTTAGTATTTTCTGATTAGCATTTTGAGGCATGTAATGATGCTTGGAGGGTTTCACGGCTTACTTGCGTAAAGAAAAAAAAATTAAGAATACCAAGAAGCTATATTTTGTTAAATGTGTGTGTGCATGCGTGCGTGTGCATGTGTGTGTATATATTTATATATTGGTTGGAATTTCCTTATCATTTTTTTTTTTATGAGTCAAGCACGACATATATTTCCTTTGCTTATGCATGTGAAACGCATGTGTTTGTGCATGCCCTTTGTGTTGGTGGTGGTAACTTAGAAGTTGAAGCTTAACTAATAGTTGAGCTGCTTTCCCATTGCAATGCTGTGATATCAAGGATGGATCACGGTGATACTACAAGCAGACATTTTTGGCTTAAGACTAGCATGCAAGAATCATCTGGTGTCCATCACGCACTCTAAAAACTCTTTTCTCCTTTTCATTCTACCTTTTTTTTTTTGAGAAGAAATTAAGTTTCGAAGGGAAAGACTTGCATTGTAATGTTATGTTTCTTTATTAAAAAAATAAAAAAATTGCACTTAGTGAGAAAAGGTGCTTGAAGCACAGAACATATCAAATGTAGAAAATTACCACTATTTACATGGAAACATGCAGTACATGTTCTGTGAGTGATCATTATGTTGGGGTTTGATTATCTTTTTAAAAGAATTTCATCTGTTATTTTTGACTAATTGGTTCTTCCTCATCGTTTTCAGCAAAAGATTATCACATGTGTGGTGCATTATTTCTTTTCTTTTGTTTTTTTGGTAAAAGTTGCGTTAGTCAGTCTTATCTGACATATTTTTTTATATCATGATGTTAAGGAACTTCAAGAATTCCACTCGGCCTTAGAAGAAGCAAAAGCAGATATTGTGGGCCTCTGGGCACTAAAATTCCTCATCAAGCAGGTCAGTGACCTACTAACTTCCATCCAATTATCTTGCACTGAGATGGTAATTTTAATCATTTTATGGCAGGTCATACATCTTTTTTAAACAAACAAATGTCTTCTATGAGTAGTGGCTAGCATCAAATGTCATCGTAGGTATTTGTAGAACCATAGGTTGCTATTAGAATGACGTTACGTGGTAATAAATATGTTGTCTTAGAAACTAGCATTACATAAACTCTTTTCTACATTTGACTCTCATTTTCATGCATGGGTTATTTTTATAATCCGACCCTTGGTCCACTGCAAAACGATGATTGTTGTTACCTTGTCTAATCTATACATGAGGCCATCAAATACCTGGCAAGAAGAAAAGACAATATGGCCTGGGAAGAGTTCCAAACCACCTGGCGTATAAAGATGGCTATTTAGTATTCAAGAGTGAATTTTCAGATGAAAAGTAAGATAAGAGTCCACAATGTTGTCTGTTTGCAGTAGTGCAACGATATGCATGTGTGTATGCCAATATAGAATGATTTAGGCTTGCAAGAATGGTACAACTCATTATGGTGCCAATAACCTACTCTACTGCCACCATCTCAGGCAGTTTTGAATACTCCTTTTTTATTTATTTTATGCCCAAAGTAATGGACCATCTGTTTGTTCTAATTTTTTCAGGAATTGCTTTCGAAGAGCTTGGAAAAATCTATGTATGTATCTTTCTTGGCAGGATGCTTTCGCTCAATACGTTTTGGACTAGAAGAAGCACATGGGTATGGATGTATTGTATAGTCACAAATACCTCTAGTATTCAGAGTTAATATGAATTGAAATTTGACTTTGGGTATTTGGGAGCAGTAAAGGGCAGGCATTGCAATTTAATTGGTTATATGAGAATGGAGCCTTTCTTTTGCACTCAGATGGAGCATTTTCTGTTGATTTTGCAAAGGTATACATACATACATACATATGTATTATATATATATATATATATATATATATTAAAGATTCATAAAATGAAACTTGCCAATGCTTGTAATTGTTCTCTTTGAAGATTGAAGGAGTTGTTGAAAGCCTCAGCAGGGAGATCCTGACAATACAGGCAAGAGGTGATAAAAATGCTGCAATGTCACTTCTTCAGAGCTATGCAAAAATAACACAGCCATTAAGCATTGCTCTGGAAAAACTCGAAAGAATTCAGGCATGAATTTCTCTCACTGTTTAGCAGTAGATGTGTATGTTACAGAGTTTGACTTATTCTTGTAGAGTTATACCTGCAAAACTAAGTTTTCGTTGGGAACCTTTGTTCTTTCACTTGCAGTTTAGAAACTTGCTGTCAACTCAAAATTGACTCTGATGACTTTGGTCAGCTGCTAACTTGTCAGACATTAGTTTTCGTGTACATTGTCATATTGTGGGCTGGTGACGTGAATTTTGGCAACTGAAAATTAGATCAGGAGACAGCTTGGTCTGGTTATGTATTGTGAGATGAACCTTGTTTACTTGACATGGATATAAGGATTCAATCGCTTCACAGGTTTAACTATAATGTATGAAATTGGCTTGACATTATCCCTAATAACTAAGAATTGGATGGTCTTCAGCAAATCCATATATAACAGTTTGATTAGGTCTATCTTGTATGAGGTTTACAGCTTGTATGCATATATGGATGTCCTCCAAGATCAAGTTCTAACTTAGAATTTTGGGTTTGTAAAGAAGGGTTTTACCTCCTATGGTAAAAGGTTTTTTTAAAATAAGAAAATTATTAGATACTTTAACAAAAACTTCTTATAAGAAGCTAATCCTACTACCGGTGGGTAATTCCATTGAAATCAGGTGGGATCCATTATGTATCTTTAGCTGTTTATAAGTTCATCTTGCGAAAACATCTTTAATAACATTTTGCTGTCATAAGATTGAGTTATTATTTATTTAATAGCATTGCTAAAATATTCAGTTTCAAAATGAAGAAAGACTAAATTTTCAGTTTCAAAATAAAATAAGATCTGTTTTCAGATTTTTGGTGCTGATTTTCTTAGTCTGAAGTAATAATTATTTCAGAATGCCAACGAAAGCTTAAGAAATCACATTGTCAATTGTTTTATAGTTCTTAAAATCTTTATTTTTTGATGGTTATCTATCAAACATTTAGCAAATCTTTGAGGAGGATCCTACTTTTCTGATGCAAAACTTATAGGTCTTAAGTAATAAATGATGTTAACTCATAAAATGCATGCTGTAGATATAAAAGAGTTTGGTAGTCATTGGGTCATCAGGACCCATCACATAATTGAACTGTAACCTTTTTTACCTTGGATAAAGAAAAGAGTGAGTGTTCTATATTTCTTTCTGTTAGTACATCATGCATCATGAGAGAATGATAGCCTGTCTTAAGTTATAAAGCTTAACTTGGTAAGACTTTTGCAAAATGGGTTAAATATTGTGATTTTACTAGTTCATTGGATCATCTGATCATTCATGTACTGCAATGAGCTACTGTAGCAGGAAAAAAACCAAGCCAGTTTTTTCATTGTTTTTTATTTATTATAAGAATCAGTTCCCTTTGGCTTATCCAATTTTCTTTTGTTTCCAGGTGCCTGTTGATATTACTCCTATCTTTAATGCTGCTGATCAAATATTAGGCCAGCTGCATTGAGTTGTAGAGAATTTTGGGGGTACAGAGCATTTATTGAATATATAGGGGTAATGGCCACTGTTTTGAATTTTTTCTTGAGAATGTGAGCAAGAAGTTAGAAACAAAAAAATTCAGCAAGCTTATCAAAGTTTCTCGTTAAGATAATTACGTCAAAATGTGATTTTTCAATACCAAGTATCACAGTCAGCTAAAGCATACATTGAATGCGAGAAAGAAGGATGGAGAAGTCTTTCCTTTATCAAATCCATTGATTCTCTTTTGGTGCAGAGGTTGCTAGGAGCTTGGGACTAATTTTGTTCTGCATTTTGAATATCAAAATTCTTCAAACAGAACTTGCAGTATGGTAACTTTTACTTGCATTTTTATCAGTAGTTCTTAATAGATTTCTTAAAATTAAATCAAGGAGCACTGCTACTACTCAAAGAAGGATTTAACATGGTGATATTGATACTGAAAAAACAGGTCCTTTGTCCAACTCATGCAGAACTGTTGGCTGTATGCCAATTTACAGATTGATGAACAGTTGAAGCAGCCAGAAACATTAGTTACAATTCTTTTCCGTATCTTTCATATGCCGATGGATAGATATTCTTGCCGAATATGTTGTTCCCTGCTTCTCATGCCACTAGCAATTCCTGCCTTAATTTCTCACCAGGTCACCAGGTCACCGTACTTGCTCCCTAATATAGTGCATATGGTGCTTATGCAAATCATACATGGAGGTACCAAGCTGGAAACCTTAAAAGTATCATGGCTCAGCTGGAATGAAATTTAGGTAATGTTATTGGACTTGATAGTTACTGGAGAGTGGTGCATTGGGGAAGAGAAGGTGAATGTTAGATGATAATTACAATTGCGTGGTGGATTGATGAAATCAAGTAGGACTTTAACGGGAAGAGGCAGAGGTAGAGGTAGGAGGCTAAAGAAAGTGGGATCATGAAATTGTGAACTGGAATTTTAAGGACCCTGTATCCCGATGGTCTTGAGAGAATGGTACTCCTGGTTAAAAGCAGTGCTTGAGACACCAGTCAAGTTGCCATG
Organism: Areca catechu; assembly: GCA_021397845.1. Lineage (NCBI taxonomy): Eukaryota > Viridiplantae > Streptophyta > Magnoliopsida > Arecales > Arecaceae > Areca > Areca catechu. The sequence continues at coordinate 21,330,948 of CM038045.1, forward strand.
CTTGGTAGCTTTCAACATAGCTTCAGAGATGTTTGTATTTTCATTAGAAATGCTGAATATCCTTTTTAAAGAGAGACAAATTCTAAGAGCATGTTTGGGAAAATCTAGAAGTTGAATTTTTTGTTAGAATCATGAACCGAGCAGGCTATTTGGATATGAATATGGTTTAAATCAATCCGACACCCTCTCAACCTGAGAGTAAAGCAATCTAAGACCTTTTTATCTCCTGCAAACCAATAGGTACACAAACTAAGGTTTGTCTAGAACTTGGACAGATCCTTGGAAGACTGCAAGCCAGCAGATTCGTACAATCTAAAAACATTAAGATAATAATCCTGGTTTAGAGGCTATTAGCTCACTGTGAGCACCCCAAGCCATAGGAGTTGAAATTCAGCTGCGTAGGAGGAAAAACCCCAAACGAAAGCTACTATTTTTTGCTTATTAATGCTGATTTGCTTGGAGTTGAAATGTCGTCATCCCAGCACTTTTAGCGGGACACATCACTTGTGCATGCTAGGGAGCAGTTTCACATCACACCTCAAATGTGGTTTAGGGATGGCAATCAGATTAGATCGGATAGGATGTGGGTTTGAGTCAAAATTTACCGATTCAAATTTAATCTATTTATTAAATATATTAAAAACTCAAATATAAATCCAGCTTATACATTAAATAGATACTCTAGCATGATCCATATAACTTATTTATTAAACATATCAAATCAAGTTAAATGGATTAAATAATTTTGGTTAAACATGTCAGAAACAAATTAAGGATATTTTTAATATATTAAATGAATTGGATTATGACCCATCCATCTATTAAACAAGTCAAAATAGATTAAACAGTTAAAAGGCTTTGACTTAAATCCAACCTATTTACTAAATAGATATAGATAGGTTAACAAGTGTATGGCTCATATTTGTTTATTCCCAACTCAAACCTATTTTTTTATTTTTATTTTTTATAAGGAGGAGAAGGGCTTCCAATATAGAAACCCTCTCTGGACATGACAATAAGGATCCCATTCTATCCGGGAATATTCGATTCAAGGCTCATACAGAACTGTTCCCAAATAAATTGGATGAATTCGTCGTTTGAGCACCATCCTGTACAAGTTGGGCCAGAAACCACTCTAACACCCCTTTGACTAGGACAATTCTTGGATTTTATTGAGTCCTCCATGGATGTCATTCCTTAAACCTAGGTGAAGTGGCTTGAAGTCAAAGATCCATTCCAACTAGGCTACCACACATGGGTGGTCAAATTAAACCTATTTAAAACTAGTCATTCGTGGAAGATGTTGATAGGTTGAATTATAAATTGTCATCTTTAAATATGGTAACATAAAATAGCTAAGAAGTTTTATTGATTGAAAAACCAAAGCAAGATCAGTGTGTCGCTGAGTGCAATCGTCAGGCAGTGTCTTAGTGTTTGTGCTTTTCCTTGTGTCTCTCGTCTTTCTCTCGAACAGCTTGTGTGCTCATGGAGAACGAGGGTTCTCATCGCCAAGAGACGGGCAAGGGGTTCGCCGGTGTCGGAGAAGGAGAGCGCTCGTGGGCTCGGATGGTCCAAGATCCCTAGTGAGGCTCGACTTGGACTTCACACAAGATTATCGAAGCAGAAATTGATCAATTGCAATCCTTCTCCAAGGTCCTTGAATTGCCAGAGACTATTCTTGAAGATTCCTGTCGGCAGTGGGACGGCTTGGCGGTGGTGGTTAGGAGTTTGGGCTGAAGGGTGCCAGCGAAGTGGATTGCCAAGGAGGTTCGAGCCAAGGCTAAACTTGAGTATGACTCGGAAACATTTCCGATCGCCGACGACCATGTGATTCTTTGGCTCAAATCTGAGAATGAATGCGCTCTGGTGAAGCATGGAGGGCCATGGTTCATGGCTGGTCAGTTGCTTGCCATGGAAGCCTAGGTTCCCGACTTTACCTCAAGTCGCAGGTTAGTTCAAAGGACAGTTGTGTGGCTTCATCTTCCTAGTCTACCTTTGGAGTATTGGGTACCGACGGCCATCATGACCATTGCGGAGGAAGCAGGTATTCCCCTTTCCAAAGATGATTTCACCGATCTATTAAGAAAAATGGGGTATGCTAGGATTTGGATGGAGATCGATGTGGGGAAGCCAATATGCCCTGGGGTGTTAATCCGGGAAAAGAAGGGGAAGTTCTAGCAGCAATTTGTGTACGAAAATCTCCCTCCTATTTGTTACCTCTGTGGCAAGATTGGGCATACAAAGGACTACTGCTGGCTCTCGATGGAAGGCCCTCATTCAACTTGTGATGATAGTGTTCCATCTCTGACGGCCTCGGTTCCTAACCCTATGGCTTCCACTATGGAAGGTCAAGCCCATTTGAAGGCCGAAAGGATGGGGGGGAAGGTGTGGGTCGGCCGAAGCTAGGGCCGTGGGTGGTTAATTTGCGAATTTGCTAACCCTGGCCTTCCAGGGTTCCGGTGAAAGGGAGGAAAGACCCAGTGAAGGAGTCTTACCTGATTACATCGAATCCCTACTCCTCTCCATCCCAGTCTTCTCCGGTGGCTAATACCTCTTCTCCGAGTTCACCACCAGACTCGGATGGTTGGCAGAAGCCGTCGAAGATTGCTTGATGGCGTTCACCGAAATCCAGCACTGGAGACCTGTCCGATGATGGGGGTTCTTCTGCTTCGATGTTTGGGGCCCTCGGTCCACTGGGTGACTCCATGGACCTGGGCTTAATAGAAGACATCAGCCCAAAGGACCCCCAGATGGAGTATGGAGCTCAATCCTTGAAGAGGGGCCGTAGCCCACCGAAGCCATCGGTCTCTTCTTCCCGAAGATCCCCCCTCCGAAGGTGAATTCTAATTTGCTTCCCTCTGCTCTTACCCAGGTTAGTACCCCTGATCCATGTATGGTAAGGGAAATGGAGGGCTTGGGGTGTTCTAATGATGACTTGGCTCTATAATTAAGGGGCTTGCTCTCCCTGGTCCAGTGTCCCGCTCTTCTCTTTTGTCCCTTCCTGTTCAGCCGACTTTTGCGATGGTTCTCCGGGCATTAGGGAAGGGTTGACCGACGGGCCTTTGGTGGAGGGGGCTCCTACTAGGTTGTCAAAATGGCTGGGTGCTGTGGAGGGGGAGGGTTGTCCTCCTTTATTGGTTTCTTCGGCTGATTACATGTTGGTCAGTGGTGGTGTGGGCATTCCCTTGCCTTCCCATCTTGTGCCAAGGAGTCATAAGGTTTCGGTTTGTAAGGACAAGGGGTCTACTTCTGAAGTTAGGGAGGGGTCGCAGGTGGTTTGGTGGTCTGTTGATTCTGTGGCACCTTCTGGATCTTTTACCCGATAATGTCGCCATCTTTCTAAGGGTGCGTCCTCCTCTGTCCCTATTGGGTCCCCGGTAGTTTTGGTGGATGGGCTAGGTCCCTCTATTGATATCTATAGTCATGAGACAGTAACAAGAAGGTTGAAGGAGGCTCTGTTTACTGCTGGAGTGACCGGGATTGGTAATGACCTGGTTGAAGAGGCTACTGTCATTGCCTGGATCGAGAGGCTCGGAGATCTATACCTCCGCACCCCTATATCCAGGATATTGCTGTCCTTTTACAAGATTGCATGGAGATCATTGTGCACCATGTATATTGAGAAGTCAACTTTATGGTAGATTGGATGGCTTCCTTTATTGCTAACCATTTCGATGATGTTTTGTGGATGATAATCTTGCTCCTTTTCGTGACATTATCCTTTCAATTTTCTTGATTGTATCCATACTAGAACACTGGTTTGAATATTCGCTTCATTAAAAAAAAAAAAAAAAATCAAAGCAATTAAGATGCAAATCCAATCAATCCAATCCAAATCATAAAGCTTTTTTGCTCGGTGCTGGAGATGATTTAACAACTTGCTTCCGTCTCACAGCAATTTGCCAAGAACGGCATTTTTTTTTCCTTGATAAGAGCCAAGAACGGCATCTTATTAATATACTCATCAGTGTTTTTCTTATCTCCTGAATGCAAGATAGAAAAAGAAAAAGAAAACTGTCTATCGTCTCAGTCTTCTTGACAATATTTTTATGTCAATAGAAAAGTTTTGGGGTGTCCCTTACCTGCCCTTGCTCTCACTTGAGCAGTCCACTCATCAACCACCTGTGAAAATGAAAGTACTGGTTGAGATTTTTGTTGATTGACTGAAAGTGGACGAACCATGGAAATTATAGTCGTATAGTTTTTGTTTTCCTAATCACTAGTAAAATATTGTAATCATAACCATTGATCCGGTCACACGTAAATAACACATCAATCTGTAAAAGAAAAGAACTGCGATTTTTGGAAAAAAAAAAAAATATATATATAAACTGTTATGTGAAAACTTTTATTAGTGAGATAACGGCCTCGATCCTTGGCACCATAGAAGCATAAACTGTCTTAAATGCAATTTGGTCATCATGAAACACGGTAAATGATTGACTTTAAGTGATTAATAACATGAATTTCGATGTGTCTAATTGCAATTTAGAATGCTTAAAGTAATTATGGAGCAATAGGTGCTTTATGGAAGGATAAGGGTTTAATACAGTTTATGGGTCATGAGTTTTGTTGCTGCTAGATCACCTGTTCTGGAATTTCAGCGATGCCGTACGGTCTCCTGCCTTCTCTAATAGGATGAGATCCCATTTCTGGACATCCCTGCAAGAATAATCCTCCTTGACTGATGGTTATTAATGGAAGATTCTTCGATGCTCAAGTCAGTGAAAAAATTTAGGCAACAACAACCAGAGCTAAGAGCCATGACAAGAGTGCCAGAATGAGCATCTTACAGGGATGTGAAGATATATCTCTTCAGGAATCTCCTCTTACCTATTTATAGAGTTACACAGGATAATTGAATATCGGTTGGGAGGTGGCCACCTCTGATATGTGTAATAGATTTCTGTTGGATATTGAAATCTTGCTTCCCGCATCTTTTTGTTGGTATCTTTCTATTAAGATAATAGCTTTTGTTGGGATCCTGTTTGTCCCGATCTTTGCTGGAATAGTTGCAATTTATTTGCCTCTACTTCTTACTCGGGCATTGCAGGCTCCAAGCATCAAGATTGTTTGTTGTTGATTGTAGTAGCCTTGACACTATTCTAGTATTGTTGACTAATTCTGCTTTGATAATTTGTCAGGTCCGGGTACTTGATTGCCATGCATCAAGAGACGTCATGCCAGTTGGCTTGTAGTCACTAATAGTTACTTAGGCTCACCTGTCACACTTACTCAACCATAGTTGCTCATCCATGGTTACTTGGCCATAGGTACTCATCCATGATTGCTTGGCCACAGATACTTGTACTCGGCCAAAGGTACCCAACCAAGATTACTCAGCCACAGGTATCCGTCCATGGTTGCTCGGCCACAAGTGCTCGTCCATGGTTGCTCGACTATAGGTGCTTGTCCATGGTTGCTCAACCACAGGTACTTGTCCATGATTGCTTGATTACTAATACTCGTACTTGGCTAAAGGTACTCCGTCAAGATTACTTGGCCATAGGTACTCGTCATGGTTGCTCGGCAACAAGTACTCATTCTTGGCCAAATGTACTGAGTCAAGGTTACTCAATCGCAGGTACTCGTCCAAGGATACTCATACTTAGCTAAAGGTACTTAGCCAAGGTTACTTGACTACAGGTACCTGTCCATGGTGCTTCACAAAAGTACTCGTACTCCGCCAAAAGTATTCATACTCGATCAAAATTACTCAGCCAAAGGTACTCGACCAAAGTTGCTCAGCCAAGATTTGCCTCTAGCTTAATTGTCGATCTGGTTGGTTCATCGAGATCGAGTAGTTAAATTGTGACCACAACATTGCCTCCCACTCTCTAGTCCGAAATGCTGCTGATTAAATGCTTCGACTTTTGTTATTTTTGGATGAAGGGAGTAGCGTCACTTTTTTGGCCTTGACCTGTGATGGCATCGATATTTTGAAATCACAGAAGATCTTTGTTGGTACTTTGATCTGAAGTCCTAATTATTGAAAACCAGTTGTTGGGAACATGACCATAGAAAGCTGATTATTGAGTAGAACTTGACTGTAAGAAATCGATGTTGAGTAGAACCTGACTATAGAAAGTTGGTTGTTGAGTAAAACATGACTGTGCAAAGTAGTTGTTGAGTGAAACCTGACTATTGAAACTCAGTTGTTGAATAGCCGAAGAGAAGTAATGGAGGTGAAAATGTAGCCATCTTTGTATTGACCGGGTGTAAGTCGATTGAAAGGCTCAAGAAGCCCGTTGGTGGAGATGGAGGTGTGGAAACACAACCATCGTTGTTAGCGATCGATTGTTAAGCGGCTAGATAGAAAATTGTGGTATAAAAATGTGCCCATCTTTACTGTGACCAATTATTAGTCGATCGAGGATGGAGATGTAGCAACATAGCTGTTTTTACTACAACCGGTTGTTAGTTGGCCATAGACAAAGGTGTAGAAACGTAACAATTTTTATTGCGATCGGTTCTTAATTGATAGGATAAGAGATGGTAATATAAAAATATGCTAATCTTTACTGCGACTGGTTGTTAGTCAGCCATAGAAGAGGCATGAAAATGTAGCTATCTTTACTGCGACTGGTTGTTAATCATCGGATAGGAGATGGTGATGTAAAAACGTATCTATTTTTACTGCGAATGGTTGTTAATTGACTGCATAGAAGTGAGACCTGAATAAAATAGAAGTGAGACCCAAATAAAATGGAGGTTGAGAACACAGACATCTTTGTCAACCGGTTGTTGAGTGGCCGGATGAAAGTAAGACCAGAATAAGAATGAAAGTAAGATCCGAATAAGTTGGAGGTTAAAATGCAGCCATCTTCATTGATCGGTTATGAGTCAACTAGATAAGAGTGAGATCCAAATAAGAATAGGAGCGAGATCCGAATAAAATAAAAGTTGACAAGGCAGCCATCTTCATCGACCGATTATGAGTCAGCCGAATGGGATGAGACCTGAATAAAATGGAGGTTAAGAGTGCAGCCGTCTTTGTCGACCGGCTGTTGAGTAGCTGAATGGGAATGAAACTAGAAAAAGATGGAGGTTGAGAACGTAGCCATCTTCGTTGATCGATTGTTGAGCGATCAAATGAAAGTGAAATCCAAATAAAAATGAAAGTAAGATCCAAATAAGATGGAGATTAAGAATGCAACCATCTTTATCGACTGATTGTTGAGTAGCCGAATGGAAGTGAGACCCGAATAAGATGGAGGTTGAGAACGTAGCCATCTTCATCAACCAGTTGCGAGTTGACTAGATGAGAGTAAGACCTGAATAAGAATGGAAGTGAGACTTAAATAAAATAAAGGTTGAGAATGCAGCCATCTTTGCTGACTAGTTATGAATCGATTGGATAGGAGTGAGACACTAATAAAAATGAAAGTGAGACCTAAATAAGATGGAGGTTGAAAATGCAGCCATCTTCATCAATCGATTCTAAGTCGACCGGATGGAGTGAGATCCAAATAAGAATGGAAGTGACATCTGAATAAGATGGAAATTGAGAATGCAGTCATCTTTGTTGATCGATTATTGAGCAGCTGAATGGAAGTGAGACCCAAACAATAATGGAAGTGAGACCTGAATAAGATGGATGATGCGAATGTAGCCATCTTCGTTAATCGATTATGAGTCGACTAGATAGGAGTGAGACTTGAATAAGATGAAGCTTGAAAACGCAACCATTTTCATCGACCGGTTATGAATCGACCAAATAGGAGTGAGGCCCGAATAAGATGGAGGTTAAGAATGCAACCATCTTCGTCAATTGATTGTTGAGTAGCCGAATGGAAGTGAGATTCAAATAAGATGGAGATCGAGAATGCGACCATCTTCGTCAACTAGTTATTGAGCGATCGAATAGGAGCGAAAATCCGAATTAGAATGGGAGATAGATCCAAATAAGATGAGTTTGAGAACACAGCCATCTTCGTTGACTGGTTATTGAATGGCTGAATGGGAGTGAGACCTGAATAAGACGGAGGTTGATAACGCAGCCATCTTCATCGATCAGTTGTGAGTCGATCGGATGGGAGTAAGATCCGAATAAAAATGAAAAATGAGATTTGAATAAGATGGAGGTTGAGAAGCAGCCATCTTCGTCAACTGATTGAGTAGACCGGATGGGAGTGAAACCCGAATAAGAATGGAGGTAAGACCTGAATAAAATGAAGGTTAAGAACATAACCATATTTGCCGACTGGTTGTGAGTTGATCCGAATAGATGGAGGTTGAGAATATAGTCATTTTTGTCGATCAGTTGTTAAGCGGTCAAATAGGAGTGAGACCTAAATGATAATGAGATTGAGACCTGAATAAGATGGAGGTTGAGAATGTCGCTAACTTCGTCAACTGATTATGAGTAGATCAGTTGGGAATGGAATTTGAATAAGATAGAGATTGAGAATGTAGTCATCTTCGTAGACCAGTTGTTGAATGGCCAAATGGAAGTGAGACCCGAATAAAAATAGGTGGGTCATGAATAAAATGAAGGTTAAGAACGTAATCGGTTGTTGAGCGACCGAATGAGTGAGACCCAAATAAAAATGAAAGTAAGACCCGAATAAGATGAAGGTTAAGAATGCAGCCATCATTGTTGACTGGTTATGAGTTGACCAAATGGGAGTGAGATCCGAATAAGATAGAGGTTAAAAATGTAGCCATCTTCATCGACCAGTTATTGAGAAGCTAAATGGAAGTGAGATCTGAATAAGATAGAGGTTGAGAATGTAGCCATCTTTGTCGACTGTTGCTGAGCGACTAAATGGAAGTGTGACCCGAATAAGAATGGAAGTAAGACCTAAATAAGATGGAGATTAAGAATGTATCCATCTTTATCAATCGATTGTTGAGAGACCGAATGGAAGTGAAACTCGAATAAGAATAGAAGTGAGATCTGAATAAAATAAAGTTGAGAATACAGCTATCTTCATTGACCGGTTATTGAGTGACCGAATGGAATGAGACCCGAACAAGATGGAGGTTGAAAATGCAGCCACCTTCATTAATCGATTATAAATTAATCAAAGGGGATTCGGTGGTCCCCGTGAACTTCAATGGCTTAACAAGTTTTGGTGAACCCCATGGACTTTGGTGGGCCTTGTGGGATTTGGTGGCTCAGCGAGCTTTGGTGGGCCCTGTGAGCTCTGATAACTTATCAAATTTCAATGGGCCCCATGGACATATATGGGCCTCGCGAGCTTTAGTGGGCTCGATGGCACTTGTGCCTTTGATCTTAGTGGTGTTTGTACCTCGGATCTTGGTCTGCCCCCTGACTCGTGAATAGCTATTATGATCTACCGGTTGAGAAGCACTGGTCTCTACTGAGCGTTTCTCATGACACGAAGAATGTCTAGTGTGACTAGTGGAGGTGTCCTGCACACGAGTCATCACCATTGGGCTTCAAGCTTCGGGATCTCTTCTTGATGTTGTCCCTACTTGGCGCGCCAATCTATTGCTGCCAAACCACCTATCCCTGAAACTTCAATAGCATCGGGCGATCCAACTGCCTTCTCTAGTAGGATGAGATCTTGTTCCTAGACATCTCTCAGATGGAGACCTGTAAGAACAATCCCTCTTGATTGATAGTTATTGACGGAGAACCATTCGATGCTCAAGATAGTGGAAAAAGTTTGGCAAAAGCAACCGGAGCTGAGAGCAAATGACGAGAAAGCATCAGAACGAGCATCTTACAAGGATAGAAAGCGTACTTCATCGAGGATCATATCTTATCTATTTATACAATTATGCGGGATAACTAAATGCCATTTAGGAGATGACCTCCTCTGATATGTATAACAGATTTTTGTTGGATATTGGAATCTTATCTCCTACATCTTGTTTGTTAATATCTTTGATTAGAATAGCAGCTTTTACTAAAATCCTGTTTGCCACGATTTCTGCTTGGATATTTGCAACTTGTTTACCTTTACTTCTTACTTAGACATCATGGGCTCCAGGCATCAGGATAGCTCGTTTGTTTTTTATTATAGCAGCTTTGGCACTATTCTAGCACTGTTAACTAATTTTGCTTTGATAATTAGTTGAGTCCAGGTAATTACTCGGTCCCCATGCATCAAGGAACATCAAGCCAGTTGGCTTGTAGTCACTCGCAGTTATTTAGGCTCAAGTATCATACTTACTTGATCAAGGTTAGTCGACCATGGTTACTTGGCTATACTTGTTCATCCATGATTACTCAGCCACAGGTGAGTGTACTCGACCAAAGGCACTCATCCATGATTGCTCGCTAAAAGTACTCATACTCGATCAAAGACACTTAGCCAAGATTACTCGACCACAAGTACTCGTCCAAGGTTGCTCGGCTACAAGTGCTCGTCCATAATTACTTAGCCACGGGTACTTGTATTTGGCCAAAGGTATTCAATCAAGTTTACTCGTCTATGGTTGCTCAACCACAAATACTCCTCGATCAAAGGTGCTTAGCCAAGGTTACTTGGCCACAGGTACTCATCATGGTTACTTGATCAAGATTACTCGACCATGATTACTTGGCCAAGAATACTCATACTTGGCTAAAGATACTCAACCAAGATTACTCGGCCACACAAATTCATCCATGATAGCTCAGCCATAGATACTCGTACTTGATCAAAGATACTCGTACTCGGCCAAAATTACTTAACCAAAGTAACTTAGCCAATATTTAACTCCAGCCACACAAATTCATCCATGATCGCTCAGCCATAGATACTCGTACTTGGCCAAAATTACTTAACCAAAGTAACTTAGCCAATATTTAACTCCAGCTTAGTTATTGATCTTGTTGGTTCATCGAGGCTGGGTAGTTGGGTTGTGACCACAACAAGTTTTACCAAGAAAGACCACCAATATATGCAAGTTCTGCAGTTTTTATTCTAATGAGTTCAATTCTTATGTTGCAGCTAACTCCATTTTGGTTAACTAATAAACTTAATAGCAAAGCATGGCACATCGAAGCATTCTTACAACCTATAAAAGTCAGTAGAAAATTTGAATTAACATACCAACAAATTCTAGCCGATTAATTTGCATAAAGATGCTATAGCAAGTGCTCATTTTACAATTTTTTTTATACAGACGGGCAATCATCTTATATAGATGTGAGAGCTGACCAAAAGATCAAGGAAAAAAAATTCTTGAAAGGTCTCCTAAATGTAGTTACCCTGGTACCAGGATCAATCGTCAGAGTGCTGCGTAATAAAAGATGCGACCCAGTCGATGCACAATTTGCCTTCCGGTAGACATGTCTAGTCAAAACCATCCTAAAAAGCTGAACGAAGCTCCAGATGTCGTGAAGGAGAGGGTGGTCGTCGCAATGCTCCCTCCTGCCCTGAATCCAACTCATAATAATGAAAGAGTCTCTCTCAATGAAGATCCTCTCCGCATGAAACTTGTGAATGACTCTTGATACCTGTCCACGCTGCACTGAGTTCAGTTTCTGGAACTGAAGGCTCATGAAAAAAGAAACCTCCTACTGCTAGAAGCTTGCCGTCAGCATCCCGGATAACATATTCTGCACCACCAGAGGTACCTCGGACATTGCCATCAAAGTTTATCTTGATAATTACCATAGAAGGAGGCTTCCAGGAAATATATAAAGTTCTCCGGGCTGCTGCCGAGACAGCATAGGAGTCCCAAAAATATGGGATTGTAAGGGACGAAGTAGTGCCGAAGTGATAAAACTCCAATGCCATAAACGAGGCTATCTGGATAATCCAGTGTGGTGGAGTTGTCATAGCTTCGAAAATCATAACATTTCGGGACAACCAAATGTGATAAACAATGTAGGCACAACAGTGTCGATCCTCAGGGAAGCACTGTCTGAGAAAATCAAGAAAATGATCTGTCATCCTCATCCCAGGGCCACCTGCAAGACTCCAGATATGCCTTATCCTCATCCGAGTGCTCATTTTACATTCATCAATGAAAGCTAACACTTTATCATAAACTAACAAAGTTCCTTGCCACGACTGCTTTTCAAGCAATGAGCTTGACTGTGGATTATGGTTGCGTTCTAAATAAGCATGCAATTCTGCAGCACAAAGTGGCAGTGCCATGAGAAAAATGGCAGGTGAACCTACTAAAGGTCTTATGAACCATGGACTGGACCTTGGCATGTGACCAGCAAGGTGCAGCACACTAGAATATGGCACTACGCTCACCTGTGTCAGACATGCGTGGAAGACTGTGCTTTAATAATTGCAAGTAGTATGAATAGTTGAAAGTTCTTTGTATAGCAACAGGTAAGGATCAGGCATGTCTCTCCACCATCAGTCGTTACCATAGTGTTGGTGCATTAAGCTTATGTAAGACATTACCTTGGCAACCATCCCTTAATTCTTTCTCAGCCTCGTCAAGTTTAAGATTGTTTCTCTTCCCTTTGATAATTTCTACTAATCCTTACAGAAATAAAGGTTCGTTAATCAAAGAGCCTAGATCCAAGGAAACGTAAAAGTTCAAAAAGACAAGGTAGGCAGATCTAGAAGTTACAAGCATCCAAGTTGTTTCAGTTAGACTCACTTTTGAAAATTCTTAAGGCATAGCTAACAAACCAACTTGCCAATTTGGTAAAGCCTCTTGTGTTGATACAAGAAAACTGGGCTCAATCCTACCCTGTCTAGCATATGGCCAGGCTTCCACCATCCTAATTCTCAAAAGAAAAAGAGGAAAAAGGAAGAAAGAAATATAAAGAATACACTGCCTAGAAAAGAAATTAGAAGCTAACAACTGCCCTTGTTAATACATCAACCAAAGGTTATATCAATGTAGTTATGGATATGATCCTAATAAACTAGGTGTACTCCTGACCAGACTTGGAATCTTATTTCTACTATTATTTTGCAAGAATCCCAAATCACCAATCATTTCAAAGAAATGATGATAAAATTCATATCAAGCCCACAAACTTTGGTGAACACCCAAGGTTTGAACTTGCAATGCAATTGTAACTATTTGCACAATTATAAGGAAAAATGCCATGCCTCCCCCATCATCTGACATTCATCATAGTATCAGGAAAATACAATGCTGTTGGTCAAGGTCTTACTCTGTAGTTTCTAGAAAGCAAGAAGAAAAGTGAACCAAAAAGATCAGAGGTCAAGGATCAAAAATGCTCTCCCTTAATTTATGGGATGAAGGTAGAAATAGCAAAAACATTCAAGGCAAATAAATCTGAGTTGAGGAAACATCTAAACTACAGGATTAAGTTGACCGTTGGGGATAGATGAACCTGACTAAAAAGAGAGAGAATTGTGTTTTTCCAGATGTTTGTTTCTAAAGCTGTATATACCGAAAAGCTATGTTCCACATTTATTCACCATTTTTAAAAGTCAATATAGTTCAAAGTAAAAGCGTTCTTTACCTGGTATAGCAAATTATGTGTGCTCACTGCTTTTTGCCAACTTAATTAACACACTAAAGCTGCAACACGATACATAAGCATGTAATCAGAAAAGGAAAAATGGAAACCATAAATTGGTGAACCTGATGACCTGGGTGAACTTCTTTAACTGGGGGAGAAAAACGTGGACTCAATAACTCGATAGAGCAGCTATAAATCTGCATTTTACAAGATTCATAATATTTCAAGAAGCTAACTGGTTTATACATGTTTTTTTCATCATCTAACTGGTTTCTCTTTTAAGCCCTGGCTTATGAACTTTATAATGAAGGAAAACAACATAGCTAGGCTATTTCTATTTAAAATGTTCTTTGACTTACTATCAGTAAGAAGGTCAGATCAACTCTATTTTCCTTTTTCAGTCTTAACCATTGTTGTTTTATACTTAATGGACAGCTACAAATAACCATTAATATAACCCTAAGCACTGGAATAAACATTTACTGATAGAAACATCTAGGTTAACACTCACATCTAAAATAAATTGCAACTTTTAGCATCTGATATTGACAAAAATAAAGAAAAGTACACAATTTTTTACACAGCAATGGCAGTGTGAAATTCATGATTCTATTGATCATATGCTTAATGTTGTCTAAAAGACATTGTACATTACATGCTTACTTGTTCTTCTGAATAATAACCTCACCCTTTAGAAACTACGTACAGAATTAATTTGTATATGTCTGATTCTAAGTGACCATGACAATCATGTTCTCAACTACTTCAACCCAGCTCTTCAGAGCTACGCCCTGGGGCTTTAGTTTTCATTTTAAGAATCAACAACTAGAAAAGAAGAAAAGAGAGCTATATAAAGAAGAAACCTAATTAACCATTAAGATGAACAGCTTAGAAAATAGAGTATTACCTGATTTCAATCTGAGTATTTCATGTAATCACATTCACTTATGAGCGGAAGACCGGAAGACACCAGTACGCATTGCAATGAACTCCTCTGCCCAACCAAAATTGTCCTTGCTTTGTGGATAAGATCCTGTTAGCCAGAACAAAGTTTGCTTCCATCTTCTTTCAGAAATTGTTGCCAAAACTTGTGGAGTATAGCATAGAGGGCATTGCATTTACTTTAGCAACAAAAGCATAGATGGCAGTTGTCAATTGTTTCATTTGAACAATGATGCATGTAATAACAGCAGTCCCACCTGGCCTATTCCACAACATGAACATGTTTCCATGTCTAATGTTTGTATATAATACCAAGTTCAACATTTCCTTTTAATAAGATTCACAATGACAGGTTCCCTGGTTCTTATTATTAGATTGGCTTCATCCATCTTTATATCTTCAGCATCAGACTTCCTACCCAAGCTTAACTTGTATCTGCTCCCCGAAAGTAGAGATGAAGATAACGATATCAGTACTCTGGCTGATTATCTCTATCATAAGATTTCTTTCGATAAATTTCCACATCAACATTCCTATGCAAAGGTTTTATATTGAAGTTCTGAACGGAGATCATTCCAGATCTTGGAATATGGACTCATACTTCTATGGTTTGACTTGCCCTAGCCCTCCTTGTCCGTACACTCATGTATGCTCTTCTCTTCTATGGTTAACCCGTGACTCTGATATCCATCTGAAGAGCCAAAGAAGCAAAATTTCCTCGAAGTTGCTTGTCCGTCAACAAATTTATTTGTCCCTTTTGCATTGCTTTTATGGAGCACCCAAATCACTTCTTGTAACATTACGAGCTTAGTGAACAGGCAGTTTTGCTGATCCAATACTGCACGAATCGATTTAGCCCCTCGAAATAACTCCACTCCACCCTGAACTTCTAGCCATGGTTAATGTCCCAAACGAATAACACTATATTCTTCAGTAAAAATAGCTTATCAAAGTTAACCAAGAAAAAAATTCTGGAGTACCAGCCAAAAGAAAATCAGGATTTTTTTTAAAAAAACGGAAAAACAAGAAGAACAATAGAAACTTGCAATTATTCTCGACCTGATTGCCTTCTTTCCAAGAATTTAGATGGAGGAATAAAGAAAGTAAGCGTAAATCCTCACCTGCTTTTCTGTGAGGAGTTCACGGCAGAGCTCTTGAGCAAGGGTTTTCGTGCAGACCAACCGGCGATCATCACGATCAAGAACCAGCACTCCCCCTCAGCCAAAAAAAAAAAAAAACTTCTTTCTTTAATTCTGGGCTCAAGATTTAAGTGCCGAGGCTTCTCTGACCTCCAAATCCACGGAACTGGTGGATTTGAGATCGGAAACACCCCATCGATCGGGAAAATCTTTAGGGTTTCAAGGGACAGAAGAAGGAGGGCGAGAATACGAACATGGACCGGGATAGCAATGCTGTGATTCGAGGTCGAGGTGGCGTTGGACGACGGCGACGTCGCAGCTAACTTTTCTCAGCCCCTTTATCACGTCGTCCACCGCCGGATGGTGGAGGTGGTGGTGATGCTGGTGGCGCCGCTCCCTCGTCCCCCCCCGCCCCCCCCCCCCCCCCGCCTCTCTTTCGACCTCGCCTTCTCTTACCTTCTCGCGCCTTTCGTCCCTTTCCGTCTTCCGAAGCACCCGAACGGACCCAAGAACCGGGCCGGGCCGGCCCGGGAGCGGGTTGGCCGAGCGGGTTGGCGGGTCGCCTTTCGTCTCAGAGTTGGATCCGCCCAACGGTCCAACATGCAGTAGTGCCTCTGGGTTGGCCGTGATATATACTAAGATTGCACGTGTACTTGTTATACGTGACATAACCACGTGGGTTACAGTACAAACTTGTGTGTACAACCCTTGAACCATGATCTCGCTGTCGTTAGCTTCATGAAACTATGTTGCCATTCATGGAAATACTTATAATACTTTTGTATTTTTTCACTTTTGCAACAAATTTCATTCCTCTCTGTTCAAATTTCTCTTCATTCAGCTTCCTCTAGGTTTTCGTGTGCATGCTAAAACCATTTTGATGCACTAGTTATAATGCATATGTGAAGCATGTGGCAAGCAAAAGATTTTAGATATAAGATGAGTTTTTAAAAAAAAAATTAAAAGCATGAATTGTGTACTGATTTGCTTTTTTTTTTTTTTTTTTTTCATGAAATTTTTTAAACACTTATTCACTAGACATTTTTTTATAAAAAAAACTGCTATCATATTTAAAATAAAAAACTGCTTCTTATAAAATTATTAAGGTTTATATTGTATATTATATTATTATCTAAATATTTAAGATTTTCTATAACCTATAAATTTTTATGAATTTGAATCTTTTAAAGATCCGTGGCTTAATTTTTTGATGGCATGGAATAGATCCTAATATGTCTTTTTTTGAAGATTTCCAAAATTTATTTGCTATGTAATATTTTTTTTATTTTTGCTATTCTATATTTTCAATCTAAAAGTTTTAAATTTTACACTAATATAATTTCTTGAAGAAGTTAATTAAGATTTATGTGCTATATCATATTTTTATCTATAATATTTTTAAAAATCAGCTTTAACCAACAAACTGTTATGAATTTGGACCTTTGAATGATGTGAGACTCCTATCATGATACAATCATAGAAATCTCCAAACCTTCTATATATCCCAAAGTTGAGCACTCTTAGAATTTTTTTGTCACTTTTTTTATTTTAAATCTTGAATGAAGTTATAATATGATTAAGATAATTTTTGCAATTTAAGAATAAAAAAATTAAGCTACTTTATATTGTTTAAGGTTTCAAATAGTTTAATGTTTCCAGGACGTGTGGTTATATAAATCAATTGTATACGGTTGGTAGATCAAGTTGCGGTGGTAGACAGTTCAAATCTTCCCAAGCCAACTCAAATAATAGAGTGCGAATTGGATACTTGTTAACCAGCCCCAGCAAGTGGTAAACTTTATTAGTTTATCGTTAAAATAGATTTTTTTCTTCAAATTGGTTAACCAACCTCAAGCAAGTTTTAGCCTTGATTACTTTGTCATCAACATAGATTTTTCCTTTTTCTATTTTCAATTTTTTCATCATGTCTTGGAGAGTTCAGACATGCAAATTGTAGCCAGGCAAGAAAACTAGTTCAACTACTGTCAACCTGCAGTTGAAGTGCCTGACACACCAGAAACGTTAGTAGGTCAGGTGTAACAATACTTGTTATCATTTTTCTCCTTGGGTACCTCCGGAGAGGGAGACAGAGATTGTGGATTTCCTAATAAAGTCCTAAGCATTTTTTTTTTTTTGGGGTGGGGGTTGGGGGGGGGATAACCTAGTGATACAGGTGCCTTTGATCCATGTCTCATCTTTCATAGCTTTGTACCTAATATGTTGGCACTCACACGATACAAAATGTGATTTCCAAACAATTAAGAAAAATCTGAGGTGCACACTGAGCATACACTGTAATATCTTTTCTCTAGTTTTTTTTAAACCAATTGAAGCCAGACCTGAAAGAAAATGGCATCCTGCTAAGTTGCGAGTTTCAAACGTTTGATGGCCTGGATGAGCAGCCACAGCAACTCTATGCTCATTTCCTGATTCCAGTTTTTCTCAAGCATCTAAGATGGCAATATCTGTTTAAGATTGAGGCAGAATTATTAAGGTACAAGTCACAATGTCCTTTAACAATTCAAGAACAAGGGCAATGTTAGTATCTTACCATTTCATTTAGCCTGCATTTGGTTCGGTAATAAATACCTGCCAAACAGCATCCAGGAAGGAAGCATGACTACAGAATTTTTATGCTGATCAAACTTGCTTGTAATACACATAACCATTCCCAAATAAAGTTGCATAGGTGCATCTTTTATGACTTTTTATTTATTTATTTATTTACGACATAAAAGTTGTCATTCAAAGTAATTCCAAAAGACTACTTGTTGCTATTAAAAAATGGAGCAAAATAAAAATTGGTATACATAACGAATTTCATATATATATATATATATATAACTTTTATTATTTCTCCTTTTCTTATCAGAAATGAAACGCAGGCTTACGGTTCAAAAGAGTCATAAATATTTCTCACTATTTATCCAGAATTAAACTAGCACTTTTGTTAAATCACCAAAGAATGGCACTTCTCTTCAGCATAATAGATTGCTTGTAGGCCACTAATAAATATCAAACATGTTCAACATCTCCACCAAGTAAGCTCCAGCAACAAGCCAACAACGATATCTTGGTGTTAAACACGATATAATCAACGATTGGTGTTAACACGATATAATCACTGGCTTTGAGTTCATGAGGTGAGCAACATGCCCATCATTATCATTAATAAACAGAAGGCAATTCCTCTGGACATCCTGGCTGATTAACAGCTCCCTCGGACACTTTTGCATCATTCAACTGCGTCAATATTTCTTCTCGCACAATGCTGCGTGAAGGGCTTCAGCTAATTGTTCCCATTTTTGATGTAGGAGGAGAGAAGTGGTCATCTTTCTGAAGTACTTGCAATTTTTACCATTGAAAGGTTTACATTTGGTTATAACTAGAAAAAAAGGCTTACATTTGAAGGCCTTGATAATTTAGCAACTCAATCAATTATCCTCTAAATGTTGTCAATGGTCAACTCAAACTTTTGTAGCCAAATCTCAGAAGGCAGCACAAAATGAAAATTATGGAACAGGAGAGTCCAAAACCTTTTCCTTCAAGCATATCTATTGCCCAGTCTGCTGATTAAGTCCCAACATGACAATAAGATCCATTTAAGAGCATGGATAAATTATGAAAATGCATCAACAAACCCAAGACACTAGATTTTCAAAACAAATTTGAAAGAATATATTTGAGGAGAATTATATATGCAAACTGACTGGTAACTCTTTGAATAAGTGGTACTGTCAAATTTCAACTCCTGGCATTTCTAATCATATATCACTTTACCCCAGAGCTAAGCATATATCAACACTTTACCTTTGGCACTGAGTCCTTAATTATCTGATTCAGTTCATAGAGCAGAAGAACAATCAAAATCTATTTACTGCCAGCTACAGTGTGATGTAAGCATACTAATTTTATCCCGAAATACCAGCTTTTTAATGCATTGTGTCCAAGTATCTGAGTGGTGGTCGGGAAAAGAGGACCAACAACCGAAGAAAGTAAATGTAATATATGATCAAGGATTTCGATTAGTTTGTTAAACACAACTGATGAGGCTTATTGGATTATTAAAAAATATCCACATTTTTGTTCAACACATGTCGCAGGAAGTTAATACATGTTTGACTCAAACATCTCGATGCCTCTTCCACGATTTCCACTAAATATTTGACTACAGCTCCACTGCTTTTCATCTTAAGAACATCTATGATCTACCATACAATTTTTTAGAAATTAACCAGTCTCAGACTCATTCAACTACCACCATGCTAAACCATAAATTATTGTTATTGGCATCCCACATAATGTTTTCTCAACTCACATTAGTTGGCTGTGGTAACACAACATGCTAAAAGCACATCTTCAGTTCATTAATCATTCACCTTGATGTAGGTGGAATGTTAGGCTTGAAAAAAGCCTATTGCAATGAGAAGAAAAAAACAACCAACAGAAATGACTAAGGAATGTACCCAAGAGTTTCATCAGAAGAATTAAGTGTATAAAAAACTTCTGATAATGAAAAATTGTCACTGCAGTTGCCCGACCCAAAGAAACCTGAAACCAACTTCGTTCTTTTCTAAGTCATTTGACCTTGACAAAAAGAAAAAGAAAAAGAAAAAGAAAGAAGTGGATATGAATCCAAATCCCAGCTACAACCACCAAAAGACAAGCAGGATAGCTAGTAACTTCCACATAAATTACACTATGACACAAAAAATGACGGCCACAGGCAGAACTGAGGTGGCTTACAAATAACCACCACTTGAAAATGAGTGATCTAATAAAGTTATGCCTCTAGAAAGAATAATGACACAAGTTCATTGAAAAAAGACGGTGCCTGAGCATATAAGTGAGGACGTAGAACAATATTACATGAACATGTGGTAAAACAATGATAGGGTTAGAAATGATTCCACTAACAAAAGCAAAAGGAAAATCAAGGATAACATGGTGGACGATCAAATGATGTGCCCTGAACTTGTGCAATAGAAATGTAGGGCCTTGTATATAGAGATACTGTACTATGTCAACAGCTAGGAAAAGGGAAAGCAAAGATCTAAAATAACATCATTGAGAGATACAAGAACAGAATTGGAGAAGTTGGAACAACAGATAGTTGGAGTACAGCTTCATCTCTATTGCTACCCAGATGAAAACTTATATATATATATTAAAAAACATAGGTCTATCTATCTTAAACGGGCCTCTTTCTCAAATACACGGAAGTGTAAACTATGATCAGGGCATGGGTGTTTAAATCATACATCAACTTAACAACTAACTGCAAGGACTACAGTCCGAGATCCAATCCCATGATTCAAGTCCAAAAGATTGGTGTCAAAAGCACCAATTGACGGACTTTGAACCATAAAATTGGGTTCCCTATTGAAAACCTATTAATTGTTGTATTTTACTCGAGGTGCATACTTCATATCCTTCACTAGCAGACTCCTTAGAACATTTCCATTGCATATGCATGATATTCTTAGGTCTTCCGCACTTTCCATGCCCTTTGATACAAAAACATTCCCCATTTTAAACAAAATCCAGATCTGGCTTATACGCTTGCACATTAATGAGACATCTCAAATACACCAAATGGTTATATTCTTAGTTGATGCTAATACCAAGCTTCTAAGCACTTATTTTTGCCTATCCTATAACAAACACAAACTTAGAATTTCTTTTATGTTAAACCAACAAACTGATCAAGTTCTTCAAAACAATTAATATTTTCTCATCATAGTCACCATCTCAATATCTTGCAAGCCAGTATTCTAGAAGTATATCTATAGCCCACCAAAAAGATGGACATGAAAATCATAAACCAGAGAAAAGTTGCAATAATTCAATGAACTTTCTTGATCTTTTAACATCATGATTATTGAATCCTTTCCATGCCATGATGCTTCATGGAACTTATACTGCATTAATAAGAGCTATATTGCTTACAAAGATGAAGACATTATTTTACTATAGTAATGTTCACTTAGAATCATTTTCATGGATATTGAAATAAACAGAGAATTAGATGTAGCGGCTGTAAATACAGTAGCTAGTTAAATATGTTCTACCACAGGAATGACCATCAGACACAAGAAGAGAAGATGGTGGGCTTATGAAGAGTTCAAAGTTTAGTGCCAATATGGACAATCATTCAAACATGACCAATAAAATACACCATTAAACTGAATTACTACACTGCAGAGCATACCACATCACTTGTCTACCAACCAAAATTTATTTCAAATAGCGATACTTATCTGGATCAAGGTTACATTTGCTAATTACAAACAAAACCATTTCATAGTTCTAATGAAAGAAAACCTTACCGTGCAATGTAACCTGCCACAGTCTAGCATCCATTCAAGATAATGTAGCCATTAACAAGGCCTTTCCAAGATTTAAGAAAAAAATAAAACTTCATTAGCTTTAAAAATAAGAATAACAAAAGGTGACCTCCTTTTTTGTCATTGAAACAAGTTCCATCTAAAAAAAAACATAAAATCTGTCCCCATTGATCCCTACTCCATCCCGATCTTCCTCCTCTTCTTCCTTTTCTTGTGCCGCTCGCTCTGATCATCCAGCCCTACCCCTTCGTTTTTTTCTTCATCATCTAAATTTCTCCTCTTCTTTCCACCACCATCCCTTCCCTCCTCACCCATCTCCCTTCTCCTCTTCTTCTCCTCATTCCTCCTCTCTCCTTCTACCTCCATGCTCTTCTCATTCCTTCTTCCCCCAAGCTCGCTCCTTTCCTGCTCGTCGTTTACCCCCTTCTTCTTACTATGCCTCTTTCCATCCTCCCCTCTCGCGACTCCACCCCCACAGTCCCCCTCCACCTCCGTTAGGTTCCCGTCACCGCCATCCTCCATCACCTCCTTGTCCTCCTCTACGTCCCGAATCTGTCTGATCTCCTTCTCCGGTTTTTCTCTAGGGTTTCCCTCCACCTCCCTCGGATTGGGGTTGCCGTCACGGCCAGCACGCCTCTTCCTCGTCTCCATCTCCTCCGCCTGGCTCCCCCGTTCTGGTCGCCGCCGACCGTCCCTGACCTCTCGGTGGAAGCGAACGAGCTCGTCGAACGCCGCAGAGGCGCGCTTGAGGTAGGCGGCAACGTCCCGGCGAGCGCCCGTCTCGGCGGCGGCGAAGCGGGAAAGAATGTCGGCCGCCTTCGACACGGATACCCGTTTCGAGGACGACACCGATCCCGTCACCGCTCTCATTTCCGTTTCCTCCTCCTTCCCGCGACCGAGAGAAACAGAGAGGCGCGCGCAGCGCAACGCTTTCTAGGGTTTGTTTTTAAGGGTATAGGTTGGGCGAGCCGCCGCCGTGGAGATTAGTGCACCACCGAACGGGAGGACTCTGATCGCACGAGGCTGTAAATAGGATGGGCTAATCTATGACCCAACCCAATCCAACTCACTTGAAAAGATCCACAGGACCATTCATTTTATTTTTAAATCAAATCTAATTTAATTAATTTATTGAAACAAAAATTTTTAACATGGATTCGTCCAACCTGATCCGATTTTATCGTTATCATGCTGTACTGACCGTTACAACGTTTAAGTTGCCCGCACTTGCTGGAAACCGAGGGCCAAGTGGATAGAAATCATTGTTTATCATTATAAAAATATATCTCTACTATCTAGTTAATTAAAATAATTTATTTTAAAAAAAATTAAAAATTTCATGCGAAGAATCATAATAGCTAACAACTTTAACAACTTCATGTAGTCTTTTTCTGAGTAATTGATTCAGTTGACCAAATAATAAATAATAAACAAATTGATTTTGTAACATATAAATTTTAAACCAACCTATTTTTGTACGTATTATTATTAGATTATTGGAAAACGAGTTAAATAAATAATAATTCTTATTGGGACAAATCGAACGGATCAATTCATGAAAGGCCGGATCAGGTCCAAGAAATAAAGAAAAAGCTAGATTAGGCTTGAAAGCTGAAGAAGCGGTAAGTGGCTGACCATCATATAAATGCCAATTAACACACCAAGGCCGATCGACACATGAAGGCTGACCATCACGTAAATGCCGATCAGCACACAAACCGATCGATACATAAAAGACCGACCGTCACATAAACACCGATCGACACATAATGGCCGATCCACTAATCGGTGGTAAGAAAAATCAACTAACCGAAGCATTTTTTCATTCTTCTTAGCCATCTTTCCCGAGATTTTTATTTGTTTACCCAAACCCTTGCTGATTTAAGCATCGGAGTAACCCTCACCGGAATCCCTCCGATGAATGGATATATTTTGCAGGATCGTGAGGAGCTTGATAGAGCAAATGAAGAGGGTGCAACGAAGTCACACTGGTTCGGTCACAACAGATTGGCGTGCCAGAAAGGAGAAGAAATCAATTATTGAAAGGAATCTTAAAAGAAAAGATGGTAAAAAAAATAGCACAGAACATTTTCGCTGGAAGAGCACGTCCACCATCCAAGGGAAATGATCCACCCTTGGACAATGAGGATGCCACCCCAGCTGCGAGTGTCGAACGACAACAATTGAATGTTCTCCTAAATAAAATGGAGATCTTGATTGCTGCTGTCCAAACTTTTCAGGAAGTAGCGATTAGTAGGCAATAATGCCCCATCGCTTCCGGATGCAATTGACGTTCTCCCATATGGGAAGTCCGATGTTCAGAACCAAGCCATCGTTCATCATCACTCAGCAAACCGATGTTCCCCATGCTACGAGATTCTTGACTCCATGGCTATGGAGAAGGCCGAATTGAAAGAAAACGTCCCAGATCTTATTTCGTCTCTTCCAACGAATTCATCCCAAGAAGCACCCAGTGAAGTCAAGATAGTCGAAGACATGATTATTTTGAGAAGAAATTCCATAAATTAGATTTACAGGTTGCCAAACTTAGGGACCAAAGGAAGAATGACAAGAGGCTGATGGCCTACGATATGTGATCACTCCTCCAGAAAAATCATGGAGAAAAAAATCCTGTTCCATTTCAAGATTCCCTAGTTGGAGCCTTATGACGGAACAATAGACCCACTTGAACATTTGGGTAGTTTGAAGGCTCACATGATGATTTAGGGGGCAACTAACGCCCTCCACTATCTTGTGTTTCCAGCCACACTCAAGAAAGTTGCCAGGATGTGGTATTCGAGTCTTCGACCAAATACCATTCATTCTTTTGAATAATTAGAAAAATTATTTGTGGCTCATTTCAGGACTAGCCGGAAGATGCGGCATAACTCGGATAACCTCTTTTTCATCCAGCAGCAGGAGGGTGAGACTTTGAGGGACTACGTGGCCTGCTTCAATTCTGCCATGCTTAAAATCCCTGATCTCAATGACCATGTCGCCATATCTCCCATGAAGAAAGGGCTTTCATCATCCCGATTTACTTTTTCTCTGGACAAGAAGTTTCTGACCAACTACTCTGAATTACTGGAATGAGGACAGAAATACATGCAAGCTGAAGAGCAAGCTACAAGTCGATGCCAAGCTAAAGGGAAGACTACCTTAAAGAAGAAAAATTCAAAAGATAGTAAGCTGCTGCCTTCTAACGACACGCCGACCCAACGACAAAGCCCAAAGCCAAAGAATCCCATCGACAGGGCTCAAGTCGGCAAGTATGATACTTACACTCCTTTATCTTTTCCAAGGAAGAATATTAATGGAGATTGAAAATGAGAGCTTTCTCAAAAGACCTCGGACGATATGAGCATCCCCAACCTCATGCAATAAGGCCAAATACTATCGGTTCCATAGGAACCATGGACATACCACGGAAGAATACATCCAGCTGAAGGATGAGATCGAAGGCCTGATCAAATGCAGGTACTTAGGAAAGTACGTCCACAATCAGGATTGCTCAGCTAAGGTGATAGCGCTAAGATAAATTACTGACGGTGCGGATCTCCCCAATCAATGACCCATCGACGGTATGGTCGACATGTTACATCACCGACCATGCTATGGAGACGACAATGCTCTGAAGAGATCTCGGACAAACGATGTCATCAGCTTTTCTGACGATGATCTGCAAGGGGTCCAAGTATCCCATGATGATCTTGTTGTAATCTCTGCTATTATAGCAAATTATGATGTAAGAAGGATTTTGGTGGATAATGGAAGCTCAACCGAGGTCTTACTTTATGATGCTTTTCTCAAAATGAATTTATCTAGAGATAAATTACAAAGATCCCCAGCACCCCTCACCAGATTCGACGGAAATCCAGTAGGAGTGGAAGGAGAGATAACTCTCCCTATGATCCTCGGAACTGAACCAAGGCAAAAAATGCTCCCGATCATATTCATGGTCATTCAGACGTCTTTAGCATATAATGCCATTCTAGGATGACCCGCCTTGAACAAGTTTTAAACCATCGTCTCCACCTATCACATACTGGTATGATTCCCAACTCGAAACGGAGTCGACAAAATAAAGGGAGATCAATGGATAACTTGCCAATGCTTGATGATTCAAGACCGACAACCAGTTGGCAAAATGACCCCAGAGCAGATGGATCCATGAGATCAGACAGAAGAAAGTGTAGAGCCGATCGAAAGAACCATCTCATACCTCTTGTGAAAGATGACCCAGCTAAGGTGGTGCAAATTAGGAGCCTGCTCAATGAAGACTTGAAGACAAGACTGACTGACTTCTTCCAGACGAACGTTGATAACTTCGCATGGTCGGTTATAGATATATTAGGGATTCCTCCCGAAGTCATTACACATGAGCTCAAGGTTGATCCTGGAAGTCGACCAGTTCGACAGAAGAAGAAAAACTTTGCCCTAGAAAGGCAAAGGGTCATCAACCAAGAAATGACTAAGCTCCTTGATGTAGGGTTTATTAAGAAAGTCCATTACCCAAATTGGCTTGCTAATGTGGTAATGGTAAAAAAAGTGAATGACAAATGGAGAATCTGTATCGACTACACCGACCTCAATAAAGCATGTCCAAAGATAGTTTTCCTCTATCCAAGATTGATCAGCTTGTCGATGCTATTGCTTGACACAAGCTCCTAAGCTTTATGGATGCCTTTTTTGGCTATAACCAAATTTAGATAAATCCTGAAGACGAAGAGAAGACGGCCTTCGTCACCAACAGAGGGTTATACTATTACAAAGTGATGCCCTTCGGCTTAAAGAATATCGAAGTGACATATCAAAGACTGGTCAACAAGATCTTTGAGAATCAGATTGGCAAGACTATGAAGGCCTATGTTGATGACATGATCATCAAGAGTATTCATGCCGATGACCATATCAAGGATCCCTAAGAAGCTTTCGACATACTACGAAGACACCAAATGAAGCTGAACCCTACTAAGTGTGTCTTTGGAGTAATGTCAGGAAAATTTCTAGGTTTCCTTGTCACTAATCGAGGAATCGAAGCCAATCCAGAGAAAATCTGAGCTATTCTTGACATGAGGCACCCCTCTAATAAGAAGGAAGTTCAACAGTTGACTGGACAGATTGCATCATTAAGTCGATTTATCTCTCGATCAGCTGAAAGGTGCCTTCCTTTCTTAAAAGCTTTGCGACAATCAAGGGATTTTGAATGGTCGGATAATTGCCAACAAGCCTTCGAGGAGCTTAAGAGATATTTGGTCAATCCGACCCTGCTCTCAAAACTTGAAGAAAGAGAAACTCTGTATCTTTACCTTGCTACATCAGATGAATCCGTCAGCTCGGTACTGGTCAGGAAAGGATCCGACGGTGCTCATAGACCCATCTATTACACTAGCAAGGTACTCCACGATGCTGAGATGAGGTACCCAAAAATTGAAAAACTGGTGTACACCTTAGTGATATCGGCAAAGCGCTTAAGACCCTATTTCCAATCTTATCTAATCGCCATGCCGACTAACCAACCTTTAAGGACCATCTTGTAATGCCCCGACACTTTCGGCAAAATGGCCAAATGGATAGTAAAATTAGGAGGATTTGATATTACCTATCAACCCCGGCCAACCATGAAAGCCCAAGTTCTAGCTGACTTCATCGTTGAATGCACCTGGAGCAGTAATGAAGGGGAAAGTCAGATACCCATTGAAGATACTGAAGTTGACTCCAATTCTGCATGGATTCTTCATGTGGATGGAGCATCAAACTCCTCTTATTGTGGAGCTGGCCTGATTGTAGCCAGCCCTGAGGGAGACGTCGTAGAGTATGCTCTTCGCTTCTTTTTCAGGGTATCGAACAATCAAGCCGAATATGAAGCCCTTCTGACGAGACTTAAAATTATCAAAGAATTAGATATTCGGAACTTAAAGGTATTCTCTGACTCCCAACTGGTGGTAAACCAAATCAAAGAAGACTTCGAGGCCCGAGATACAACTATGGCCAAATACTTGGAGAAGGTTCGGGATGTAGTAACTTGGTTTGATTCTCTGGACATCAGTCACATCCCCCGAATGAAAAATTCTCGAGTTGATTCACTATCCTGGCCATGACGGTACCCGACTCCATAGGTCAGACTTTTGTGGAATACTTGGAACCCCCAGCATTTTGGCTGAAGGAGGAGAAAAGATCCATCAAATGAACAGGAGCCAAGTTGGATGGATCCAATAACTAGATATTTAACTGACTGAACTTTGCCCGAAGACACCATTGAAGCTAAGCAGCTCTAGTGGATGGCTTCCCAGTACATCATCCTGGAAGGGTCACTATACAAGAGATCCTTCTCATAACCTTTACTAAAATGCCTGGCCCCTTAGGATGTTGACTACGTCCTGAGAGAGGTCCATGAAATGTGGCGATCACCTGGGGGCAGTCTCTGGCCTATAAAATCATATGCCAGGGATACTACTAGCCAACCATCTAGAAGGATACAGCTGATTTTGTATGAAGGTGCAACCAATGCCAAATGTATGCCAATATCCAGAGGTGTCCATCTAGTCAGCTGACTCAACTGATCGTCCCTTAGCTGTTCGCTCAATTAGGGATGGATATCCTTGGCCCCTTTCCTCCAGCCTCTGGATAATGGAAGTTCATTATTGTGGCTATCGACTACTTCATGAAATGGGTTGAGGCTGAACCCTTAGCTTAAATCACTGAAGGAAAAGTCGAAAGCTTCATCAGAAATTTTGTAATCTTCCTATTCAAAATTCCTTATGCCATCATCACTAACAACGGAAGGCAATTCAACAACCAAAAGTTCAATGACTTTTGTGCTCAATATCATATTTTCCATAACTTGACTTCCGTCGGACACCCTCAAACCAACAGTGAGGCTGAGGTGACCAATTAGATGATTCTTCATAGATTGAAGACTCGGCTGAATGAAGCGAAGCGACTCTGGGTTGAAGAACTTAACTCAGTTTTCTGGGTATATTGGATGACTCCCTAATCTATAACAGGAAAGTCACCATTCATCCTAACTTACAGGAGCGAAGCCCTCCGATCCAGAAGGATTGACTACTTCAAAGAACCGGATAATTCAAGCCAAAGAAGAGCCAACTTGGATCTACTAGAAGGCACAAGACTTTAGGCACAGTTGAGAATGGTGGTATGCCGGCAAAGAGTCGCCCGATACTACGACTCATGAGTCAAAGCTAGAACATTCTGACCTAGAGATCTAGTATTATGAAAGACGGAGGTATCTCAACCTACTTAATAAGGTAAACTTGCTCCTAATTAGGAAGGCCCTTAGTGGATCATTGAAGTAATATGACTCGGAACTTACCGGATCGAAAGCCTAGATGACTACCGAATGGCCTAATCTTGGAATGTAGAGAACCTTCACAAATATTATTAATAAAGTGATCATTTTTTCCCCTCTATCTTTTCTATCATGATTTATTTGACAAACAAAGAGTAGGCCCAATCAACCGACTCTACCCGTGCATCCAATAGATAAAGAGTTGGCCTAACTCACCGACTCAATCGGTATACCCGACATCTAAAAGGTTAGCCTAACCCACCGACCCATACCCGATGAATAGAGTTGGTATAACCCACCATCTCATCGGTATATATGAGAAAGCTAGTCTGACTAGCTAGGCCATAGTGTTCCACAAAAAGAACATTAATGCCCCTTAAAATTACTCTTATACCATGGAACCATCATTCTGATGGCACTATACTTAGTGAAAATTATTTTAAGATCCACTACAGAGAATGAGAGAAAATCGACAAGTCCACACTTAGAAGAAATTTTGGGATACATTCATTGAAGAAGATTCATTAGGCAAACGAGGGTTTCATTCATTTATGAAGATTTGTTACATACTTTCAAAAGGAAGTTGGCTTACATGAAAAAGAAAAACAAAGGAGTACATCAATCTCCTCCGACCTGGTCAGGAGTCGAAGCAAGAGCAGCTACATCTTCGGCTTGATCCAAAGTCAGAACAGAAACAACTACATCTTGGACGGGGATGTCTTTAGCTTGTTTGTCTGCTCTGTCCTCATCATCAATCTCATCAGAGGTTATCTTGGAAATATCCAAGTTTGGGTAAAATTTTTTCATTCTCTTCAAACAGTCCTCGAAATCAATGTTGTAGCTATTTCCACAGCTTCGTGCATCTCGTCGCTGAAAGCTGCAAGTTTTTTATACTCTTCAACAGCCTAAAGAGCCCGTTGTTTAGCTGATTCTACCTTTTTTTTGGCCAGTTCAGCCCTTTTTCTGCTTCAACCTTCTAAGCCAGGGCATCTTCGGCCTTATTAATATTATCTTTTATCATCATTTCGGCCGAACGGAGCTTCTTTCTTTTCTTCTTCAAATTAGCTTCTGAACCGGCCATCTTAGATTGCACTGTCTTGAGTTCACCCTTTAGCGAGGCGATCCGAGTGGTGCTCTGTTCAAGCTTCTTTTCTAGAGCCTGTTGCAGCTCCTCGGCTACCTCCTTCTCCGCCCTTGTGGCCTCCAGTTCGTCGTGCAGGTCACGGCTAAGTCAGGTGAAAACGGACATACTCTCTTCAATGACAGAGACCTCATGGATAATCTACAAGTACGATAGCAAGCAAAGTTAGTCAAATATAACTGGACTTCTACTACTGGAAAGTATAAGATTTCTAATCTTACCTTGAGGAGACTAGGATAAATAGAAGGAAAAACTTCTTCTATCCATCGAGATTTGGTCGTCTCCCAGTCTTTAGGAAGAATGATGGCCTTCATCAGCCACCGAGCCAAATTAGCATTATTTAGACCCATCTCGTCAGCATAGACATTAAAGTCTATGACCCGGTCCTCGACGGAGTCGTCCCCTCCTTCCATTTTTGTTTAAGGGGCCTTGCCTTTGTCAGGTTGGCAAGAAAGAGTTGATGAAGGACTGGTTGTAGGAATTGTTGTTGGCTGTCCTGCTATTTGCTCAATGGAGATGACCCTTGGATGAAGATCAGCCAAAGGTACATCATCATCATCCGACGTGCTCCTTATTATTATAGGAGAAGTTGCCCTTATAGAGGCTTCCGAAGGTATGATGTCCGATCTTGGCCTCTTTGATCTCTCCGACTCCTGTCTTCCTGACTCCGTGAGAGGAGCTGTTGCTTGCCTCTTCTTCGCGACTTGTCAAAGTTTCCAGGCATCAAGCTTCATTGTTGTATCTGCTAAGGGAAGAAAACTTAGTTATTCTGTCCGACCATGACAACTTAAAGAAGACAACAAAACCTTGATTCAACAACATATACCTAAGGAAGGGAACAAGCTAATCTGAGCCGAGTACAAGCCCCGCTCATTTAGCAGCTCCTTCATTAGAGGGACTTCCATTCCCAGGAGCCTCTCGTAGTCTTCCTTATTGGCTATTAATATCTTATTCCTGTCGTTCGGAGTCAGACGAGGCTCCCTCTACTCAGTACTAAAGCCCTAAGGACGATCGGACACTAGGTAAAAGAAACAAGATTTCTAGCCATGAATAGATGAAGGAAGCCCCACAACAAACTTACGACCAGGGCGGGGGCTGATGACCCACCACCCATGACCACAGAAATCCTTCTTCAAGACGAAAAAGATTGTAAAAAGGGAAGTCCTAGGCTCTATCTCAAGATCATGGCAAAGGACTAAGAAAGAATATATGATCCTAATACTATTGGGAGCCAGTTGAGCAGGAACTATATGGTACAAGTTGAAAATCCTAATGAAGAACATATGAAGTAGAAAACAGAGTCCTGCTTTTAAATATTCTTCGTATATCACTACACTACTGGGCGGTGGCCAATCTATCCTTTCGTCAGATCGAGGTATGACCACGGCGAACCCTTGCAAAATATTATAGTATTTCCACAAGGCAAGAACCCTGGACTCGCTCAGGGAGCTTCTAACGGATTTTAATCTTGACCCTTCTCCATGACGACCTTGTCTCCTTTGGGGATCGGGGTTATCAGACCTAACGACAATGGAAGTTTCTAGGATCCTAGTCATGGGAAGAAGGAGAAAGAGGATCTGACTTGGAAAGAAGGTTGGGAAGAAAAGAAGCCGACTCGAAGATGGAGACCCTCCCCTCAAGAACTAGAGATAAAGATGAAGAAAAGGTCTGTTCATCAGGGGAAGGAGTCACTTATATAGTAAACACCGACGGTTCCGATGTCCTCCTTGAACCACAAAAACCATCTCTGATCATGCCACGTGTCCAAATCCCAACAGATGGATACGACTCATTGGGAAGAAGACGAGGCGATTGATGCGATGGGAGAAAAACCAAAGCGTCAGTGCCGATCCGTGAGAAGCCAATGGATGGAAGAAGATGACGGCCCTGATCATGAGTTTGTGAACTTTCAATGGTTTTGATTCCCTTACATATTTAAATCATGTGTCAAATTATGATGATAAGAGGTAGTAGTACGACACTGAGATTTGAATCCTAATTCCCTTGTCAATAAGAGAGACACCTGGCAAAGATGTTGTGCTCGAGAACAGACGCCTTAATGCTGCCAGCCGACACCGGAACTGGCCATCATTGAGGGAAAATATCTTCTCAAAAAAAAAAGAAGAAAAAGAAAGAGAGGAGATCTCTCGCTATCTCTTATTAACTCTCATTGTTCAAGATGTTAAAAATTTACTTGAACTTGGGAGTTGGGGGCAAATGTTGGGACAAATCGAATGGACCAATTCATGAAAGGCCGGATCAGGCCCAAGGAATAAAAAAAAAAGCCAGATTAGGCTTGGAAGCTGAAGAAGCGGTAAGTGGCTGACCATCATATAAATGCCGATCAGCACATCAAGGCTAACCGTCACGTAAATGCCGATCAGCACACAAAGACCGACCGACATATAAAGGCCGACAATCACATAAACACCGATCGACACATAATGGCCAATCCAGTCTCAGAAGGATGAAGATGACAAGAAATGAGGTAGTTGTCCTACCAGAATAACCAACCGCCGTTATTGTAGGCACGGGTTAATTCCTAACGGAACTAACTGCCTGAGGCCCATCTAACTGAATTTCGTTAAGGCCCAAGCCTATAAATACTGGTAAATGGAGGGCCTCCGGGGATAAGGAAAATCAACTAACTAAAGCATTTTATCATTCTTCTTAGCCATCTTTCTTGAGATTCTTTATCCGTTTATCCGAATCCTTACCGACTTAAGCATCGGAGCGTTCCTCACCGGAATCCCTCCGGTGAGCGGGTCTATTTTTCAGGACCGCAAGGAGCTTGATAGAGCAAATCAAGAGGGTGGAACGGAGTCGCACCGGTTCGGCCACAATAATTTTGAATATTATTTGACATTATTACTCTTTTTTTTCATTAATATTTCTAAAAAAATAATACTTACCTTGTATTAAAAAAGAGTTATATTTGTATATTAATTTTTTAAAAAATCAAACCAAAAGGTATGTATAAAATGCGAATTTTAATAAAGAAGAACCGGAGAAGGGGGCAGGGCATGCAAGAGAAATATGTATATAAATAATGATACGGCTATTTTGATTTCTTTTCTAATCCACATCGATTCGGACTCTAGCAGGTCAAACACATCTCTAACATTATTAGTGATGATAGGGCCAATTAGACAAGGAGATCACCAAAAAGAAAGTCGGCAAAACATGGTAGGAAACATGCCTCAAATGAAAAAAATAGCTTGCGGCACCAGTCGAACATAATCTATTATGGTCTATGATGCATAATATAGACGGTCTTTGACCCAACGTCCATGGTACGCTGTGCAATAAAAGCCCCAGCAGGTTAGCCATGCCTAACTACAAGGGATGACCAACCCATTGCATAATATAGACGGTCTTCGACCCAACGTCCATAGTACGCTGTGCAATAAAAGCCCCAGGTTAGCCATGCCTAACTACAAGGGCTGACCAACCCATTGCAATCGTTATTCACCGGCGTGTCAGGATAACATGGTCAGAGCTCTCAACCAAGCCTTCTCCCCCTGATATTCAAACTAGGCCGTAGAAACCTTTAAAAAAGCCTATCAAATGACGCTATCTTCCACAAGGATGTATATATAAATTCATCCATTAAATATTGACCTTTAAAAAAGCCTACCCAATATTGACCATCAAATAACGCTATCTTCCACAAGGATGTATATATAAATTCCTCTTTTTCCTCGGCTATAAAATGAAATTTCTAAGCCAGCGAACAATCTGCCATCCACCTTGCCCCTAAGAAGCCACAAGTATCATCGGCTCATGACATCACAAGCATGGTAAAGCAATTCATGCAGCGACGTCATTCACCTAAGAAGATGTATGTTAATTGAGATGATTTAGCTTTCACAGAAATGGAAAAAAAATCATAGCATCTTTTTTTCAAGGGTCCATACTTTGAAAGGTAAATAACTAATTTAATTTTTTTTTATTTTTCTAAATAAATATTTTTTAAATAATATTTAAAAATAATTTATTTATATTTTTTATATATTAAAAAATAATTTCGAAATTTATTATTCATGTTCTTATGCATTACTATTTTTTCTAGATAAGTTGCTAAGAACTATCCTTATGATCCATGCTATCCTTTATTATATAATTATATCTATTATGTACATATTATAATTTATATTATATTATATATAATTTAATATGTTATAATATATTATATAATAATAATAATAAATTAATTATAATAATATAATATACTATTATATTATATTATGTTATTAATATGTTATATTATAATATTGTAAAAGTTTCATCGTATCTTAGTCTGATTGGAAAACTTGTTGAGACTTGTAGAACTGTTAATGGATCGAATTCATGTCAAAATCTAGATATCCATATTTGGACCCGATCTTAACTATTGGATCCGGACCTGGATCCGAATATCCGACGAGTCTGGTTTTAAAATACCAGCCCGAATCCGAATGAATACTGGATATCCGGACCCGGACCCGAATCGAAGATCTTTTATATTAAAATTAATATTAATTTTTAATCATTAAATTTTGATCTAACGGTTCATAATAATATTAATACATAAAATATAAGCATATATAATATTATTTTATATAATCGGGTTTCAGGCCTATCGGATCTGAATATTTAATATCGAGATCCGGATCCATTTAATTATAGATAAACGGGTCCGGATCTGGATCCAGATAAACGTATCTAAACTTAATATCAGATCTAGATCTATTAGGTCAATACCCGGGTCTCGGGTCGAGACCCGATCCATTGACAGCTCTAAAGATTTGATGGAAAAATATAACAAAATTACCAACGTTACTTCAGTGGATCGTGCAAGTTGAAATAGCTCGATGGCTGCCATGTGTCATTATTCTCAGTATGGGAGACAAAAAGAATCTTATTCCACATAGCCGAAAACAAATAAATCAATCATTAGCTCAAACATATATCCCGGTAATCTGCAACCCTGCGATCGTTGCAATCCTCCATCTCTCATTTTCTTCCTCCTATTCACAAAATCAACAAGAGGAAGCGGGAAAAAAAGAAGAAGAAGAAGAAGAAGACAACCCTAATTAAGCTTTCTCTTAAAGAATCAATGATGTCGATTTTTCTAAAATAATAAAGGCCAGGCCAATCAAATTTGAGAGATATTCAAATCTTTTATACGTCGAGCTCGAACTCCATCATCGAGGATGTAAAAGTTTGCAGGTCCCCAAAGATGGCATCATCTCCCTCGGTGTAGCTCCCACTGTCATGGCATTCAAAGTATGTCTGTATGTCATCCGGGAAGCTGCACCGAGATGGCTTGCTATCAAATTTGGGTGACGAAGAAGAGCCACTTTCCTCTGATGACGTTCTCTCCAACATCTCCTTGAACTTTGGTGATTGTAGCAACAAACCAAGCGCGGATGATGCCGCCACGCCACTGGCTTTTTTCTGGGGGAATTGAGAGATCTGACCAGCACTTTGTTGATGTTGATTAAAGCTTTCTTGAACATCGTAGTTTTGATCGGTTGACGTCGAGTTGGGTACAGGATTAATGCTGGGACTGGCGTTAGAACCATCGTGATTTGGACGTAACCATTTAATGTAGCGACTGAGGTCGAAGTTGGTTACGGCATTGAGACCGCGGTACTCGATAGCCGCCATGTCATATGCTATCGCTGCCTCCTCTTGCGTTGCTGTAGATAATGATGGAACACATAAATGCACATTAGTTGTTGTCTTCGAATTTATCAGTGATAACAACTAAAATGCACCAATTCTACCTACTAACAGCCATAGCTATTCTACCTACTAACAGCCATAGCTATAAATATGCTGGGTTTTTTAATCTTTGATAGTTCAGGGATTAGAATTGTTATATATATATATATATATATAAGTAACTATAGCATGAAAGTTGGTAATGCTATTGTTAACCTTTCAACTGAGAGAGCCGTGGATGCATAAAAATGGTTCGAGGATGTGAACCCTGCAATTTAATAGTTATGGAAAATTTTGGTGGACGGTTGTAGGTTCTCATAAAAGGGCGGTACAGAGCGTTGGAAGTTGGTGTCGACGGCTCCTACCCCCAACCAACCGGATTTTATGCGCTTCCAATGTTCTTGCTTGCTGACAGCAAAATGCAGCTAACCGAGCTGTATCTCTTTGGAGAGGGAAAGCAGATTAAATAAGATTCCAAGTCGGTGGGTCAGCTGCTCCACCCACTGGATCTCATTTCTTCACACACACACCCCCCCCCCCCCCCCCCCCCAACCCCAAAGATACAGCCTGGTCAGGGTACGTGGCAAGAAACCATTTGCTGAGCTTGATGTCCTGTAGAGCCGTGAAGAAAGGCTTGGTTTGAAATTTTTATTAGAAAGTTACCTGGAGTTGGATCCGTTCTTCACGAACTGTTTTAAGGAAAGGGTAAACTTGTCATTTAGTAGCAATAGCCTCCGCCATCGCGGCGAAATTATTAACAACCAGGACGATCCTCTATGCCGCGTGCACGGCACCACAATCTTGTCCCCTTCAATTGTTGGTCATCATCCACAAAAAAAAAAAATGGATAGCCAACAAATAATAACACTGGCGGACCGTTTTGTTTTATGTCACCATTCATGGCCGTACAATGCTCTACGATGGTGTGCACGTATTGCAGAGGATCCGTGCTCGTCTAGTTGCAGTCAAGTATATGGACCATTGAAAGTTTGAAGTAATTATGTCTCCTGGATCAAATTAGTATGATATTTTAATGCTTTCACATGTAACTCAATTGTTTGATTTTTTTTTTTTTTTATGTAACTTCTGCAAATTAAGGTACGAAGATACTTGTATGTAAGAAACAAAACCCTATCATTTTACACTTCATCAATGTTTCATTTTCTAGGTGAAGAATTGCTTATATAAATTTAAAAAGACCGAGTGTTTCATAGGTTCCGTTGTTGGCCTATCTCAGCTACCCCCAGACACATCACATCCCCCTACATGCATGGTGGTGTATTGCACCGCAGCATTAAATATTAAATGATAGAGGCCATGCATTAAGGAAATAACTGCTTTCAAAGGCAATATGGCCAAAGTTCATGGTAATTTCTTTTCAAGATCACTAAAACTTAGTTTGTCCACAATTACTTTAAGTAACTGGAAGACAAAATCTTATAGCCATAATCAAAAGGACTTGTTTATATAAAAAAACCGAACACTATTATATGAAAAAAAAATTGTTGTTGCCATCTGAAATAGAGATGCATTTAAGCATGGATTTATTGGATTGAGAGAGTGAAAGAGTGAGAGGGAGAGAGAGAGTGAGATCACCGTAGGTTCCCAGATAAAGGTATTTGTTACCGAACACCCTGCCGATCCGAGCTTCCCATCTTCCATTGTGATGGTGCCTGCAAACATTTTAGATAGAACAGTTTTTTTAAAAAAAATTGGAATAGATTTAATTAGAATATTGACTTAAATTTTAAATTCCCAAAATTTTTAAGAAAAAAAGATCGTTGCCAAAAAATAAAATAAATAATTGTATTGATCCAGAGCCCCGTGATAATAGTAAACCCAATCGTATAAGAAAAAAAAAGGTTCAGAAATTCAAAGATCCCTGCTTAGAAGGTGAATTATTAAAAATAATGGTTTAAATATATTTCTCTCTCCCTAATAGAATATTCAGAAAGATTTGAAGGTTTAAAAAAAAAAAAAAAAAAAAACGTGGCATATGCCATTCCTATAATAAAGGTGGTATCTCAAACTGTTACAACAAACCTCCACAAATCCGTTTGAAATCTCGAGTGTTGCTCGAATATCTCTAAGAAAACGGGAAGCTGTGGAAGAAAAAAACTCATGGGTTCTTTGTGGAAACTAATAAAATATTTATTTTTTTTTTGTTTTTGATGCAAATAACTTAAATGTTTGATTAGTAACTACTACCTTGCTACACCTCTGTACTTTGAGACTCCTCTTGAAAACCCACTGCTTTTCCTGTTAAATCCAGAGGTAAACATATATAATTTTTAAACTTAAAAGAATATATATTTTCCATGGATGCCTTTTTTTTTTTTTTTTCGTCTAGCTATTGCATCATGAGTTACCTCCTCAAGGATCCAATATATTCCTCCTTGGACTGCCCTTCCATTTCTTTCAACTCTTCTTCGTAAGTCGATAACTGTTATTAGATCACACGGTGATTGGAAACAGAAGACAGTGGAAAATTTTAGAATGACTCCGATCCAATAAATACGGTACCGGAAAGTTTAGTATGATGTCAGAGCCCCAGTACTTCAATGCAGCCAGGTCGTATGCATGGGCTGCTGCTTCCTCATCATCATAAGCCCCTGAAACATAAACACCAAAATGAATAGGAAACATGATAAAAATCCTCCGAAACTTTCCATTATATGTTTTTGTTTTCATTTCTCTCCTTCAATTACAGGAAAACGGCACCCGGATTCATGAACCAGACTTACCAAGATAAACTGATATCAGTTCAGTTCCAACCACCAAACCATGCAAGGGAGGAAAAAAAAGAAAAGAAAAGAGAGAGGAGAAGTTAGAAAATGAAACGACTCATGCAGTAGTAAATATATCAACGAAAAAAAAATGGATAAAGAGGAGGAATTCAAGAACCTTGTTTTCCTTTTTTGTTCTGGGATTCATTCCAGCAGTTCTTGTCCCACAGATGGGCCTCGTATCGTCCGGTCCACCGATGCCTATTCCATAAAATTAAAGCCAACAGCTTGAAGTAAATAGAATGGATGAAATCCAAAAAGAAACAGGGCCATGCTCTGTTTTGGAAGAGAAAAGATCACGTGCAAACCTTGTAACGCCCCGGTAAACGGAGCTACGTTGCAGAGGAGAATCCCTCGGCACACTCCTTCTCGTCCTCTTCATCTTCCCACCATTGTTATTTTTGTTGTCACTGTTGCTAATGTTGTTGTTGTTGTTGTTGTTGTTGTTGTTGGCGGTGATGTTCTCGTTGTTTGCAGAGTTTTTGGGGTTTTTAGCCATTAGGAACAAAACTGAGGTCAATCAAAGGAGTAGGAGAAATAAAGGGGGTGGGGGGGGGGGGGGAGGAGAATGACCGAGTCCTCGAATGGAGAGGGTTTTAAAGGGAGGAGAGGGGAGGCGATAATGGGGGCGGCAAAGGGTGGTTTTGGAAGGGAGCTAATGGCAAATTAGAAAGGGCCGGCTCCCACTTATTGGCCGTCTTTAAACGGCCTTTTTGTCGCTAGCCGGAATTATGATCGTTAGCATCATCAATATTATTGTTGCGTGGTTGTACCAAATTTTTTTCGAGCGTATTTATTCTATTGTACTTAGTGATGGCACCTAGCATCTACTTACCCCGAACCTGAAGCATGGGTACCTCCGATCCATTCCTTTCTATCGACTTCTCTCGTCTTGGGAATTCTACATTTTGGTTGTTGTTTCATCTTGTCAACGGTTAACTTTCCGAAAGACCAAACTTCATGGACAGTAAAAAGGACCTATCCCTTTCACTTCTGCTTTGATTGTTCCTTGTATCTACTTTTGTTCATTTATTGATAGCCATTAAATTTAGATCTGGTCTTTTTCCGGGGGGGAAAAAAAAAAAAAAAAAAATTATAGATCTAAGTGAAGTCCATTTGACTGATTCTTGATTCTCTCCCCTCCCTTTTAGCATCGCCGTGCAATACTTCGCTTGATTGTTAGCTCATCATTTAGTAATATCTTTGAAGTTCTACAAAACTTTTATAATACATGGAATTCATAGAGCTTGACTCAATCGTGGAAGGAAATGCTCAAGATTTTGACCAAATTGGTGCAACCTTAAGCCAGCTGATTATAGTTGTTAAAGCTAATATTTTATCAAACAAAGTTGTCAAAGCTAATAAGCCCAAAAAAAAAAATAATAATAAAGGTTAAAGCTCAACAAGTCATGAGACGCATAAACGAACCGAGTATTTAGCCAAAGCCAGGTTTCTCTTCATTTATAAACTGGGACGGGAAGAGAAAAATCTTGTACTTTCCAACATGAGTTGTTCATGAACAGCTCTACTTACTTCCCACCTATCCCTATTTGATGCAGTTAAGAGTCCAGTTTTAAGGAAAATATATCCCAAACTCTAACTTCTTAGGGCCGCATTAAAAAAAGGGAAAATGTGATGAATTTAACTTCTCGAAACTTGATTAGCTAGCAGTCAATTTAGTTGGATGCATTTAATTAGGTAGATATGGAAACAATTGCATTTGGTGTAAACTAATTCTAATTCCATTATTTTATGACAGTCATTTTCTCAAAGGAAAAACTCGTGTACTCGCGTTCTTATTTAAAAAAAAAAAGAAAAAAGAAAAAAGCCATGCTTAGCCGCAAACCCTGAAAAACCCAAGAAACGGTCAAAAACTGTTCATAATACGAAGAAGAATGATTTAGTTCAAGATCAAAATGCCATAATTGACTGAAACAGGAAATTTATTTTCTAAGTTTACTTGGTAAACTATGCACAAAATATTGTAAGGTCAAAAACCTATGATGGTATCTACGTACCCTGATTGATATATTACTCCATGGATTTTCCTATAAGGCTGAAGAACTCTTTGCTCACCTGAGGCTGAAATCTGATGCTAACTGCACTCTTCCTAAAGAGTTGATATGCTCATAAAAATATATTCTCTGGCAGAATCTAGTAGGAGAAGGCTCTTTTATTATATTATGGTCTGGAGTCTACCTTATTTGATTTTTGAGGACTACATACAAGTTATTTATAAACCACATAGATTAAATCAGATAAATTAGTTTGAATTAATAAATTTGTTATATTTTTACTGAATCATTTCGAAAGATCTCTCCTTTTTTTTTTTTTTTTTGTGATGAAGGGTCTCGAAATTTATTCAATTGAGATAAATTACAGAATCAGATTTGAAGAAAGAGTAGAAAACAAAGAGAACTGAGAAGTATTCGGTTCCTACAGATGAACTTGCAACATACAAAAATTAGGAAAACCACATTGATAGAAACATGCAAATGATCCCAAATGTTACCTAGAGTTCCTATGATTTCCTTGAATTAGTTAATTGAGCATTGGAGGGAGGGTGTCTTTTTGGCTTTCATTGCTTGGTTTTAGTGCAGGGTTTAAGAGACAAAAAGCCAAAGACCTAATAATTCTACTGTGGCAGGGACCTGGCAGATAAGATCATGGCGAGGATTGGTTGAAGGAGAGCATGATCCAATGCTTAGATTAACAATGAACACAATAAACAGATGTGTTCTGCAAACCAACATTGGAGATCCATCTGGCTCGAGAGAAAAATAAGTTTACTGAAGGTGGTCCCTGACGAATTTTGGCAGGAAGTGATCACCCCCCAATGAACTAACATCGGAGTCAATGCTCTCAATTATCATATGTGTAGGATAAGTTGCAAATAGAGGAGACAATTTTAAAATAAAGTCCATAGCCACCAATATGGATCAAACTATAATGGCAAGAGTTTCAGGATTTTGTGGAACCTGCAAAAATGCTATTCTTTTATATAAGTTTTAATAAACTTGAATATGTTTGGTCAGGGAGAGTTGAATTCTGGAATGAAAATGAAAATGAGTGACTCCATTTCAACCATTTGGTTGGGAGGAGTCCCATTTCCATTCTAATTTTAGAAAAGAATGGAAATGTCATGGTCCTCCAAAATCTAATATCTTTTCTTTCTAAGTATTCAAATTGTATTTGGATTTCAATTCTAATTTTAGTCATGAACCAAATGTATTGGAATCAAATGTATCAAGAGAAATGGCCATTCCAATTGTCATTCAAATTTATTCTGATTTTGATTCCGATTCCAAACATGCCTTGATCCTTTTATAACTCGATTGATCAGAGTATTTGAAAGTTTTAGATTAGCAACTCGTTTAATGCCAGAAAACGCTACTTGCATTTGGATCGCATCGAAATCGGAACTAGAATTGGAATCGGAATGATCATATGCTTGGATGCTTTTGGTTTATGACCAACATTGGAATAGGATTTGAATGCCAGGAAAGAGCTCGGATTTTGAAAGATTGAAATATTTCTATTTTCTATCAAAATCAAAATGAAAATGAAAATGGAACTTCTGGCAACCAAACATGCTCCGAATAAAATTCTGCCCCGTATTTCCAAACTTGTGGAAACCTTGGGGATAAGATGAGAAAAAGGTCAGGTTCATGCAAACATGAAGTGATGCAAAAGATGACAATTGAATTTTTAATCTCCATAATCACAAATGATTGCTGACCAAAAAAGGTTTTAATACTGAATCCGAACCAAGCACGCAATATAAGAACTTTGACATTAATGTATGCATGTGCCCTCTCACATCGGGGTACGTAAGGTAATGTTATTGTATTGAAATTAGCTTTCAGTGGTTTGCATGAAATGCAATTGTGCTGGTTTTTTAAATAAAGCAAACAAGTGCATTTGAGGGAATTCTATCAAATTCAGAATATAGTCATCTAAATTAAGAAAACGTATCATTAATATCTAAATTTTGAAAGCATGAAATTAAATGGTCAGATATCATTATATGAATCCAAGCAAAGTGGACAAGATCAATAAAAATATATAATGAATAAAAGGCTATATTAATTGATAAACAATTATTAATTATGATTTATACATCTTAACTACAAGCTATCATAGACATAGTTTTTTTTTTTTTAATAAAAATAATCACTTGCGATGCATAGACTAGAAAAAAACTTGTAAAACGTGATTTATGGTTGCTTGGATATTTTAATTTTGTATGTCATAGCCAATAATGTTGAATTTTAATTTTAAGTAACTAATCATATGTTTTGAATTCTTAGGTTTCAAGCCCAATCTTGTAGCTGGTTTGTGTTGAACGCGCACATGTGACACACTTGTCAAATGAAACACACACACGAGTGACACACGTGTGAAATGAAAAACGGTGGTCCTTCACATTTCTGCTTAAGAGGAAACAAGGATCTCACAATGTGGGGAGATTGTTTGAAATATTATCTTCAGGGATGATGAGTCTACTCCCTGGTCGAAGGTTTGCTGGTAAAGAGAGAGAATTCCTGGTCAACCGTCAGAACGTACGAATGCTTATTGTCAACGTCAAGGATGGCCGCACCCACTGATTATCATCACAAGGAATTAAGTCAAACGCTAAGATCATCTGCAAAGAATAAGGGTCAATTCAATAAAAAGATAAGGGAGAGAATAATAAAGTTAGATTTCATGGCAACACAATTTTTGAAACAGGAATATAGTTTTTTTTTTTTTTTTTTTTTTTCTTTGTGAGATTGCACTTGGAGTATAAATTCACAAGAATTCTTCCTTTTTTTTCTATGGCTTTCACTTCACATCTTACACTCAAGATAACCATTGTTATGATGGACCGGTCGGACTGATTAACGAAAGGCCACAGGCCCAAAAGTTAACAAGCAGACGGTATAACGTTCGACCAACTCATCTTTAGAGCATATTAATCTGACCGACTTCTAAAGTTCGATCGACTTATAAAATCTTATTGACTTATAAAGTCCGATCGACTTAAGATCAAAGGAATGGGTCAGTGACCAGATTCACCGACCAGTTCAAGAAGAATGGGGATGGCAAGAAAAGAGATAATTATTCTAATGGAATAACAACCGTTCACTATAACGGGTCCAGGTTAGTTTCAATGGAATAGCATCAAAACTAATTTTAAGAAACCTTTTCTAACTAATTTTTTGTTAAGGCAAATGCTTATAAATACCGGTAAGAAAGGACCCTCGGAGATAAGTAAGAAAAAACTATGTGAAGTATTCATGATCCAATCTAGCTTCTCTAAAGATCCTATATTTGTTATTCGAACCCTTACTGACTTAAGCATCAGAGTGTCCCCCACCGGAAACCCTTCGATGAGTGAATTTGTTTTGCAGGAGTCTGGGAAGATTGGCCGGCAAATATTGACGGTGCAAGAAGATCATCTAGGTTCAGCGATAACAGATTGGCACGCTAGGTAGAGAAGAATTATCTTGAAAAAGAATCTTGAAAGAGAATATGGTGAAAGGAAAAGTGCAGAATATTTCAATCGGTAGAGGTCGTCTGCCATCCAAGAATAATGATCTACCCTTGGAGAATAATAATGTAGCTCCCATGATGAGCATAGGATAACAGCAAATTGACATTCTCTTGGATAAAATGGAGATTCTAATTATTGCTATTCAGAATCTTCAAGAAGTTGCATTCAACGGATAACAACAACCGATCGCCTCTAGACTTAGTCGACGATCTCCTTTATGAGAGGTTTAGCGGCAAGAGCCAAGTCGATGCTCTCGATATCGTCATTCCTTGAATCGACATTCCCTCGTGCAGCAAGGTTTTCAATCCCATGAATATGGAGAGAGGCGGATCAAAGAAAATGCCAAAGGTCCTTTTCTAGATTTTCAAGGGACTACCTTAAAAAGTTCTTACCGGAGTAGGGGAATTCGATGACATGATAACTTTGAAAGGAAATTCCATAAATTGGAGCTACAAATCGCTAAGCTCGATGATCAACGAAAAAATGACGAGCAACTCATCGCTTATGATTCACGACTTTCATTTTCTAGGAGAATTATGGAAGAAGTGATCCCTCCTCACTTCAAGATCTCACAGTTGGAACTTTATGATGCAACCACCGATCCTCT
Organism: Areca catechu; assembly: GCA_021397845.1. Taxonomy (NCBI): domain Eukaryota; kingdom Viridiplantae; phylum Streptophyta; class Magnoliopsida; order Arecales; family Arecaceae; genus Areca; species Areca catechu. The sequence continues at coordinate 21,375,830 of CM038045.1, forward strand.
TGATCATCTGAGTAGTTTTAAAGTCCACTTGATGATCCAAGGTGCTATTGACGCCCTCCATTGTCTTGCTTTCTCGACGACTTTAAAGAAGGCTGTGCGGATGTGGTATTTGAGCCTTCGATCAGATACTATCCACTCCTTTGATCAATTGAAAAGATTATTTGTGGCTCATTTCAGGATATGTAGAAGGATGCCGCGTAATTTAGATAGCCTCTTCTTCATTTAACAACATGAAGGTGAAACTCTAACAGAATACGTGGTCCGTTTCAATTTTGCCATGTTTGAAATTCCAGATCTTAATGAGCATGTGGCTATGTCTGCAATGAAGAAAGGCCTTCGATCATCCAAATTTACTTTCTCTTTGGACAACAAATTTCTCAGTAGCTACTTCGAAATATTGGCATGCGTGCAAAAGTATGCGCTAGCAGAAGAACAAGCTGTAAGCCGGCATAAGGCTGAAGGAAGATCAGTTCCAAAGAAAAGGAATCAAAAGAATAATGAGTCATATACTCCCAGTAATGATGATGCTTCAGCTCGACGACGAAGTCCAAAGGCGAAGAACTTAACCAGCAAGTTTGACACCTACACTCCCTTATCTCTCCTAGGAGAAAAGATACTAATAGAAATAGAAAAAGAGAGCTTCCTACAAAGGCCTCGACCAATGCGGGTGCCTCCAGCATCGCGAAATAAGAACAACTATATGCCAATTTCATCACGATCACGGGCATACTACTAAAGAATGCATCCAGCTGAAAAATGAAATAGAAGGCCTGATCAAATGGGGATATTTAGAAAAGTATATCTATAACCAAGAACGCCGAGCCGAGGTTGCCGCTTAGAAAAAAATCATGGATGGAATGAAGCTTCCCAATCAACAACTCACCGATCGAATGGATGGTATGTTACATCGTCGACCGAATTTTAAGGAGGAAGGGACTGAGGAAGACATTCCAAAGAGATATAAGAGCAACAATGTTATTAGCTTTTTTGACAACGACTTGCGGGGAGTTCAAATATCCCATGATGATTCTGTAGTTATTTTTGCTATTATTGTAAATTATGATGTAAGAAGAATTTTGATGGATAATGGAAGCTCAACTAAGATATTACTCTATGATGCTTTTGTCAAGATAAATATATCTAGAGATAAACTATAAAAAAACCTTAATGCCCTTAACAGGATTTGGAGGAAATCCAGTGGAAGTGGAAGGGGAAATAACGCTTCCAATAACCATTGGCATAGAATCCCTACAAAAAATACTCCCTATCAATTTCATGGTCATTTAAACGTCTTCCGCATACAATGCTATATTACGACAATCGGTTTTGAATAAGTTCCATGCAATCATGTCGACCTATCATCTTTTGGTACAATTCCCGACCAGAAATGGGATTGAAAAAATAAAATGAAATCAGAGAGTGGCCCGGTAATGTCTGATGATTTAAAATAGACAGTCAGTCGGCAAAATGTCCTTAGAGCATTTGGATAAGAGAGATCATGTAGAAGGATGTAGCGAACCAGTCAAAAGGACTGTCTCGGTGCCATTGGAAAAGGAAGATCCAACGAAGGTTATGCAAGTCGGGAGTATACTGGATGAAGAAATGAAGTCAAAACTAGTTGACTTCTTACAAAGCAATGCTGACATTTTTGCATGATCGATCGCTGATATGTTAGGAATTCCTCCAAAAGTTATTACTCACAAATTGAAGGTCGACTTAGGGTGTAGGCCCGTCTAGCAGAAGAAAAAAATTTTTGCCCCCAAGAGACAGAAGCTTATTAATAAAGAAGTGAGCAAGCTCCTTGATGCTGGGTTCATAAGGAAGGTTCACTACTCGGATTGGCTTGCTAACACAGTAATGGTAAAGAAGACAAACAGAAAATGAAGAATCTGTATTGATTATACTGACCTCAACAAGGACTATCCAAAGAATAGTTTTCTCTTGCCAAAAATAGATCAGCTGGTTGACGCCATTGCTAGACACAAGCTTTTAAGCTTCATGGATGCCATATCAGGCTATAATCAAATTTGAATGGATCCTGAAGATGAAGAGAAGACAGCCTTTATAACTAAGAAATGATAGTATTACTATAAAGTAATGCCATTTGGTTTGAAGAACGTTAGAGCAACATACCAACAATTAGTTTACAAGATCTTTGAAAAGCACTCAAAAGAACTATGGAAGCATATGTCGATAGTATAATAGTAAAATGCATCCAAGTGACTGACCATATCAAAGACCTAGAAGAGGCCTTTAGCATATTACGAAGCCATCGGATAAAATTGAACCCGACCAAATATATCTTCGGAGTAACTTCAGGAAAATTCCTTGGCTTTCTTGTTACTAATCGAGAAATAGAAGCCAATCCCAAAAAAATTCGAGTAGTCCTTGACATGAGGCATCCATCAAGTAAGAAAAATGTATAACAGTTGATTAGGTGTGTCACTTCATTAAGTCGATTCATCTCTAGGTCGGCGGAAAGGTGTTCACCTTTCTTTAAGGCTCTACGACAAACAAGAAGCTTTGAGTGATTAGAAAGTTGTCAACGAGCTTTCGAAGAGTTGAAGAAATATTTGATTAATCCATTATTGCTCTCAAAGCCTAAAGAATGAGAGATCCTATATCTATATCTTTTCATTTGAGATAAAGCTATCAGCTCGGTGCTTGTCAGAAAAGAGTCTGACAACCTCCATAAACCAGTCTACTGTCCAGCAAAGTCCTACATGATGCGAAGTAAGGTACCCGAAGGTACAAAAGCTAATTTATGCACTGATGATAGCGGCGAAGCACCTAAGACCCTGTTTCCAAACTCATTTGGTAGTAGTGTTGACGGATCAGCTGTTAAAGGCCATCTTGTGATACTTTAATAAATCAAGAATGATAGCTAAATGGGCCATCAAGTTGGACGAGTTTGACATAACATACCAACCACGATCGACGATGAAGGCACAAGAGCTAGCTGATTTTATTGCCAAATGTAACATACCAACCACGATCGACGATGAAGGCACAGGAGCTAGCTGATTTTATTGCCAAATGCACCTGGAATGATGAAGAGGATGATCACAGATGGTTGGTGAAAGGGCCAAAGGAGACCCCAAACCCACATAGATACTCCACATGGACGGAGTGTCTAATTCTTCTGGTTGTAGAGCAGGGTTGATATTAGCCAGTCCTAACGAAGATATTGTTGAGTATGCCCTTCGTTTCTCTTTTTGGGCATCAAATAATAAGGTAGAATACGAAGCTCTTTTGGTAGACTTAGAATTGCCAACAAACTGGGTGTTCAAAAGATGAAAGTCTTTTCAGATTCTCAATTGATTGTGAACCAAGTCAGGGAGAATTCGAAGCCGTGGATGGTGCCATGATAAAATATCTGGAAAAGGTACGAGATCACATTACCAAGTTCGATTTCTTTAAGATATCCTATGTTTCACGGACTGAAAACTCTCAAGCCGATGCACTTTCCTAACTAGCTACTACAACCCTGGACTCCCTCGATCGGACATTCATTGAATATTTGGAAGCTCCCAGTATAACGAAGGAGAGTTTAAAAATACATCAAGTGGAGCAAGAGCCTTGCTGGATGGATCTGATCATCAAATATCTGAATGAAGGAATATTACCAGAAGACGTCTTTGAAGCCAAGCGGACACGTTGGATGGCTTTACAATGTATCATCTTGGAGGGAACTCTCTATAAAAGATCCTTTACACAGTCCCTGTTGAAGTGCTTAAGGCCCTTGGATGCCGATTATGCTCTAAGAAAAGTGCATAAGGTATATGCGATGATCATCTGGGGGATAGATCTCTGGCTTATAAAATTATATGCCAAGAATATTATTGGCTGACCATCCAAAAGGACGCCGCTAACTTTGTTAGAAGATGTGATCAATGCCAGAGGTACTCCAATATTCAAAAGCATCTAGCGAGTCAGCTAACCAAATTAACCGCTCCTTGGCCATTTATCCAACAGGGAATGGACATTCTTGGCTCAGTTTTTCCAATTATGGTTAAAAGAAGTTCATAATTATAGCCATCGACTATTTCACCAAGTGGATCGAAGCTAAATCTATAGTCCATATCATCGAAGAAAAAGTTGAGAATTTCATCAGAAACAATATAATTTACCAATTAGAATTCCATATGCAATTATTATCGATAACGAAAGGTAATTTGACAATCAAAGGTTCAAGAATTTCTGTGCCTAATACCACATTCTTCATAAATTAACCTCCATCGGACAACCTCAATCAAATGGCGAAGCTAAAGTGATGAACCGGACGATTCTTCATGGCCTAAAGACCATGTTAAATGAAGCAAAAGGATTTTGGGCTGAAGAGTAAAATTCAGTTCTCTGGACATACCAGACAACTCCCCGTACTATCACAAGAGAATCGCCATTCAACTTAATATTTGGAAGTGAAACGGTGATACCAGTAGAAGTCATCCTACAATCTATGAGAATTGATTACTTCAAAAAATCAGAAACTTAGAGCAGCGAAGAGCAGACCTAGACTTACTAGAAGGTACGAGACCTCAAGTTCATTTGAAAATGGCTATGTACTGACAGAGAGTTGCCCAATACTATAATTCCTGGATTAAAGCCAGAGTCTTTCGACCTGGAGACTTGGTAGTGCGAAGATCTGAAATATCCAAACTCACAAAAAAAGAAAAACTTTTACCTAACTTGGAGGGGCCTTACTGGGTCACTGATGTAATATGTTCCAGGACTTACCGAATTGAAAGTTTGGATGGCTATTGAGTTACTCAACCATGGAATATAGAAAATTTATACATATACTATCAATAAAGAGCCTTTTTGGACTTTCTTTTCATGAGGATATGTTGTCATCAACTGACTCAATCGATGTTTCCAACAAATGAAAAGTTGGTCTAGTCAACTGACTCGATCAGTATATCTGATAAATAAAAAGTTAGTCTAATCCACTAACTCATACCTTATGAGTAAAAGTTGGTCTAATCAACTGACTTGATCGATATATCTGACAAATAAAGAGTTAGTCTAATCCACTGACTCATATCCAACAAATAAGAGTTGGTCTAATCAACTAATTTGATCGATGTATATGATAAATAAAGAGTTAGTCTAACCCACTTACATCCGACAAAGTAAGAGTTGATCTAATCAACTGACTCGATAGGTATATCTGACCAAGAAAGTTGGTCTAGTCAACTGAATCAATCGGTACATCCAACAAAAGAAGAATCGACATAATTCATCGACTTCATCAGAAGATAATACTTAAAGGTGACACTTGAGAATACTTACCCCTCAAATTATCCAGAAGTTACTAAGAACTCAACAGTAAAGCCTACTTGTGCGCATATTTCTTGAAGCACCAACTTCGTCGAGAACTTCTTATGAAATGTTAATTTATCGAAGGATAACAAATGAAAAGAGTATGTCAAAAGGAAAGAAGATTTCATTGATATCTCAAAGGTTTGATACATTTATACATGAGTTTGTACAAGAAAAGTTTAAAAATAGAAGGAAAGAACTACATCATGGTTGGTCTTCAGCAGTCTCCGGTTCAGGGTCAGCACTCTCTTGAATCCCTTCAACCTGCTCGACAACTTCAAGAGGAGCAACTTCAGCTTGTTCTGTTGCTTTTATCCTCTCCTTCGGTGTCATTCATATTTACACTAGAAAGATCCAAGTCTGGATAGAGCTTTGATACCTTCTCTAGGCAGTTGATGAAGCCTATCTGGCAGCTGACCACCCCCACCTCTGTCATCTCATCATCGAAGGTAGTGGACTTCTTGTAGTCTTCGACTCCATGGTGGGCTTTTCTCTCTGCCAGTGGCCTTCATCATCTCCCAATCTTTTGGGAGAAGAATTGCTTTCAAGAGCTGACGAACTAACTCAGGGTTCTCCAACCCTAACTTATTGGAGTAAACTTTGAAGTCAATGACCTGCTCCTCTTCAGCTTGCTGAACCCTTTCAGACCCTGCATCAGCCTGGGAAGCCTTACCTTTGTCTGATCGACAGGCTTAAGATGAAGCACCGACAGATGAAGGCATTGATGGCTGCTCCAGATGCCGTCCATTAGGAGTGACCCTTGGGTGAAGTTCCGCAAGAGGGACATTGTCATCGTCCGAGGTCGTCCTCACCACGATTGGAGTGCTCTCCCTAGTTGGGGCTTCTGAGGGGGTGGTAGTCACCTGAACCCTTTTTACACCTTCCGATTCTCCTGGAAGAGCAGTTGCCTACCTCTTCCTGATGCTTGTCAGAGTTTTTTAGCATCAGATTTCATTCTTTCATCTATAAGAAAGTAAAGCACCAGTTAGCCACAGAGAAGTAAAAGAAGAAGAAAAAAGTAAAGTGATTTATCCAATGAGAAATACCTAAAGAGGGAGACATGTTAATCTGAACGAGGTAGAGGCTCTGCTCACTTAACAACTCCTTCATTGGAGGGACCTCGACTCCTAAAACCTCTCGTAGTCTTCTTTGTCGGCTATGAGGACCTTTTTTCATCGTTCAGGGTTAAACAAGACTCCCTTCACTCGATACTGAAGCCCTAAGGTTGGATAGAAAAAAGAAAAAAAAAGCAGGGTTTCCATTTATGGATGACAAATGGGAGCCCTAAGATAAATCTTCGACCACCATAAGGGTCGATGACCGACCATCCTCGGCCATGGAAATCCTTCTTTAAGATGAAGAAGTAGAAGAGAGAGTCCTAGGCTCTATTTGAAGGTCGTGGCAGAGGACAAGGAATGTGCATATGATCCAGATACTGTTCGGAGTTAGTTACGTGGGAACTGCATGGTATAAGTTAAAGAGCTGAACGAAGAACGGATGAAGAGGAAAACGAAGACCTACCTTCAAGTGTTCTTTGTATACAGCTATGCTACCTAAAGGAGACCTATCTATCCTCTCACCAGAGTGAGGAACAAATGCTGGAAAATCCTATGGAATTTTGTAGTAACTCCGCAAAACAGTTAACCTAGACTTACTAAGATTGCTCTGAATCGATTCAGGACGAAGCTCTTCCCTATAAGGATCCCTCGTCCTTGGAGGACTGGGACTATCGGAGGATTTCTCCTCAGCTTCTCCCCTACCGGTCGAAGACCTACCGGTAATGGGAACGTCTAAGGACCTAACCATGGCGGATAAAGAAAGAAAAGCTGACCTAAGAAAAGGAGGGGAGCTTGAAGGAAGAAGGAAGAGATGGGACAGGGATGAAGACCTTCTAGAATCAGAACTTGAATAGCAGAAAGACCAGGCCTTGAGAGGGGAAAGCCTTTTATATAAAGAGCGGCAACAGCCATGATTTCTTCCTTGAATAACGTGAAGCATCTCTGATCGTGCCATGAATGGAAATCCCAACTAAAGATATGAAGTCGACAAAGAGAAGTTGATACGATGGAAGAAAAACTGTATATCAATCTTGATCCACAAGAATCTGGCTATCAGTAATGAGAGACGACGACAGCTACGATCGCATTCTCAAACAATATCAGACACCCCTGATCATACCATGCATCAGGATCCTGAATTGAGGATGTAAAGCCGACGGAAAGAAAATCGACGTGACTCCTTGATCCATGGGAATGGCTCTATCACCAATGAAAATTTAACACCTGGTAAGGATGTAATGCCCAAAAAGAAATGAATTAATTTTGCTAACTGACTCCAAGATTTGCCATCATTAAAAGATATTCCTTCCCAGTGAAGGACATCGATGACGAGGCAATCCAATAATAAAAAAAGAAAAAAGAAAAAGGAGAGAAAACAAAGTCAAAAATAATTAACTTCCATCTTTCAAGGAACAGTGCACTTTGAAACCGGAAGTGGAGGGCAAATATTATGATGGACCGGTCAAACTAATTAACGAAAGGCCATAGATCCAAAAGTTAACAAGCCAACGGTACAACGTTCGGCCAACTCATCTTTAAAACATATTAATCCAATCGACTTATAAAGTATGATCGACTTAAGGTCAGAGGAATGGATCAGTGACTAGACTTACCGACCAATTCAAGAAGAATGTGGATGACAAGAAAAGAGAGTTATTCTAACAGAACAACAACCGTTCGTTATAACAAGTCCAGGTTAGTTTCAACGGAATAACGTTGAAACTAATTGTAAGAAATCCTTTCTAACTAACTTTTATTAAGACAAATATGCCTATAAATACCGATAAAAGGGGACCTTCAAAGATAAATAAGAAAAAACCAGGTAAAGTATTCCTAATCCAGCCTAGCTCTTCTAGAGATTCTATATCTGTTACATGAATTCTTACTGATTTAAGCATCAAGGTGTTCCCCACCGAAAACCCTCTGGTCAGTGGACTTGTTTTGCAGGAGTCTGAAAAGATCGGCCAGCAAATATTGACGGTCCAAGAAGATCATCTGGGTTCAGTGATAACGACCATAAAGTAAAATTAAAAAAAAAATCCAAGTTAAGATCTATCATTCATGATTTCTCTCAATTTCGGTTCGGTCTCAGATTCTGAATGAACAGTTCTATCATTACCGAAAAGTTTTATAAGGGCAGCAGCTGATAGGATTTGACAAAACCTATCCTCACAGAGAATTCTTTTATCAGAAACTCGATGGCATTAGAAAATGTACTAGATGGAAGCACAAATTTTCTCAAGAGGAGCAAAAAGAGAATGGTATTCGACCTGAAAGCTGTCAGCTAAATATTCAATGTTCATAATGTAATGTTTTAGTGGGTGAGCAAAAATCAGTTGCACTCGGAACACAGGAAAAACTTAAGAACATGGTAATTATTAGATAAGCAGGTGATATAAGGTAATCATGCTCATGCAGGAGCTTTCTAGCTATTTTTTTTTTTTAAAAAAAGGATTACCGTCACATTTTAAAGCAGTAGTTTGTAAACCAACAGGCGATAATCTAATATTAATCATTAATTTGATTATGCCTGTCTTTGGAAAGGGAAATCAACTTCTTTTACAACTTGTACTGCATAGAATGGTTAACTGACCAACAAACTCAAAGTTTCAAAGTCGACAATGTTCAAAACCACTAAAAAAATAAAAGAGACAAAAACAAAAATCAAAGGAAAATGGGAAAGGAGGAAAACCTAAATCAACTACGTGCTAGCGGCTTCAGCTCATCTTCATAGCTTCCATCATAACACGCAACAAAAGCAATAAGATCAGCTTCTCTGGTTGCTCTCCCTTGCTAATGCTCCAAAACCAAAACTAGTGGTACCATCAGCATTTTTGTCCTATAGAATTCTAGAGATGGAGGAAAGGTTTGGTCAATTTTCTATTTCAACTAAACTTTTTTCAGGTCCTCGGCCTTTTACCATCCCTCATGAACTAATTATCTTTCAAGCGAGGTTCATGTTCCTTTTTGCCTTAAGTCACAACCTCAACAATCTCAGCTTCACCATCACTGTAATCAGCCCAGCACTTTGGCTTATCAATAACTCTACCGGCCTCTGGAGAATCTTTTGCCACCACAAGATTTTCAGAAATGGTTCCTGGAGAAGTTATGTCCTGCTCAGCATCAGGATCGGTATCTTTTCCCTCCACAGACTGTTCAACCTCCACAATGTCCACATTTTGGTTATTGTCCTTGGCTTCCACAGTTACCCTGGTGACGTCACCATTTTCTTCAGCAGAAACTTCAGTACTCTCAGAGATTTCAGAGGAAACTGAAGTAGGTGTTGTCCCCAAACTACTTGGTGATGGTGGAAAACTATTTGGGGACGGTGGTATACTAGTTGGTGATGCTGAAACCCCACTGGGTGATGCTGGATAGCCATTAGCAATCCAAGGTTGGCCTGGTACAAATTCAGCAGCATTTGGGTTCATTATTCTAGGACCGAAGCAATTCCCATCAACAGCAACAATCTCACCATTCTGCAAGGCAGACTTGTTGCGAGGACCCCGATGACCTGCTCGGTTGTACCCACCACCCAGCCGTGGACCATAAGGGACCCTTGCAGTAGCAGACTGATGAGGATGCTTACGGATTGGAAGCGTCAGCATTGGGGGCATATTTACTGGAGCAGGCAAGATTCCTCCATGTTCTTTGAAGCCCAGCATTGCAACTGAGCCAAATACTGGTATGGTCGATGGATTGAATGGAGGTGCAGCTGCAGAAAGTTTGCTAATAGGCTCCTTCGTAGTTAGACCAGCTTCTTCAAGCCCTTTGTCTTCAATTGGTAAAGACTTCTCCTTTTCACCTCCACTGGACACCTGTTCTGGTATCTCATAACCTACATTATTCACCTCAACAACAGAAGTAGAGGCATTCCTAACTGGCATGGCAGGTGTCTCTTCTGAAGCCAATGAAACTGCTTCACATTCCTTATCTGCAGAACCTCCAGTTTCTGATACTTCTGATCTTCCCAAGACAGGAGTTGCCTTGCAGTCCTCTCCTGTGCTGCCTTTTGGATCTGAATTCATTCCAGGTTTTGATGAGATTTTGTTTGACTCTTCCAAATTTTCCACATTCTCAGACTTCAAATCTGCAGTGTCTTTATCTTCGGCTTTCATTACCCCTACAACTACACCTTCAGCTTCTGGGGTTGCTACTGAAGCTGTAATATCAACTGTTTCCTTGTCCTTTTCCTCCATGACATGTCTCTCGATTTCCTTGCACGGCATGGTCTCTGGATCCTTTCTCCCCTCTTTACGATCTTCTGCCATCTGCTCACCTGGAGTTGGTTCCATAGCACTTACATCCTTGGAGGCCTCATCATCCTGCTCGTATGGATCTCTGTCCTCTGGCATTTGATCTTCTACAACCTTCACAATAGTTCCAGGAGGAGCCAATGCTACATCTTTGTATGACAAATTTTTTCTAGTTGATTGACCACTGATTGAAATTGTCAATGAAACTACCTTTGCAGCTATTGTTGTAGCAGCAGGGCTGGCTGGTGCTGACTTGGCATTACTAGACTTTTCTGTGCTGTTTGCTGGGACAGCAGGGGTGCTTGTTTTGGGGCTGAAGCTGGAACTCTTCGCTAGCTTCTTCGAAACAGGGCTAGAAGCAGCAGGAAAAGCACCCTCATTAGGTGAAGATCTCGGGGAAGAGAAGGTAGCGGCTGGCTTTCCTCTGTATCGTCCATTATCTGCATTGTTTAATGCATTTGTATTAATTTTTGCCAGACTTGGTCTCCTTGAACCAGACTTACGACTTGCCAGGGATCTTCCCTTGGCACTGGCCTCTTGCCATCCTTCATCAGACGTGCTTGCTTGTGTAACATCATCCTGTTGGTTCAACCCATACACATGAATTACAGTGATGTTAGGCTTCTCATCTTTAGATTCCACCGGCTGAATATTGCTGCTATTCTCTTTATCATTAGAGTTCTTCCAAGGATGATCTTGATTCGATGTTTCAACCTTACAATCATCACCTTCAACCACTTCCAATTGATTTTGGCTAACTCTGCCTTTGATCTACAAGAGACAAGTTGAAACATGTAAATAATGTTCATGATCAGATAGAAAAATAAACATGCAGTAGTTTTTTCAGGCCAAGTAAACCTATACCTTTGCACGAGCTTGCTTCTTTTGAATTTCTCTTGCTTTGAGCTCTGCATCTGGATTGATATAATCCAGAAGATCTGATACACTGGTAAGACATCCAAAAGAGGCAAGATAGATCAGCAAGAACCAAACATATGAGAATGGCCACAGGCTACGATGGTTCAATGATAGGCAGGCTCTACTGAAGCTTATATGAAAATGTTTCATGATTTACAGTTTTATTGTTGTGCTAGGTTGTCAGCATAAAACTGTAGAAAATCTAATTCAAAGGAAAGAAAAAAAGCCAAATAATTGCGTAGCAGTTATTGACAAGCAACACCAGTCAGAAGTACAGAAATTTTGTTCATACGAATTAGACTCGGTAAATGACTTTTTGTTCTTGACTCCCTGTTTGGATTGCAAAAAATGGAGAGAAACAGAGAGAAATCACTTCTCTCCAAGACCACAATTTTTCTCTGAAAGAGGAGAGTTTTGGAGAAAAGAAAACAGATGCTCAAAATAATTTTTTCATTCATCTTCTGGCCCAAAACAGGAGTCAAAAATAAATTTTTTTTTTTTTCTCTCCTCTAAGTCCAAACAAGATGAGAGAGTCATTTTCTTCTCTTCTTTTCTCCTCTCTTTCCTTTTCTCTTATCTTCTAAAATAACAAGTGGTATTGTCAACTTTTATTTAATGTGATTTAACTAAATCAATCACTACTGCTACAGTTGTTGTTTACCTCAAATGACCTTTGCTAGCAATGGAAGCATCTGGCTTTGGAGTACCATTGCGTGCAGCTTCCTGCTGCTCAAGTGCTTTTGATTCAAAGTACTCAAGCCATGCGGCAGCATCCTGCATGAGATGTGTAAGATTATAATCGAACTGGATAACACTCTATAGTAATAAGAACAAGAAGATGGTAGACAAAATGGTCGAGTGACCAATAATATGGCTACCTGTGTACGAAGATCTTCTGATCCAAGTTTAGCTTGAAGTATGCGTAGAGTGGTTTGCTCATGTTGGACACTCAGAGAATAGGCTTCCATCAAAGACAAAGCAATGGCAATAGCATGATAACTGGCTGCAGTCTGCACGATAGAATAAAACCAAATTATCTCCCAAGGAACCAGCCAGCAAATAATATTGTGTGCAAGCATTTAGGGGATGCTACAGGGCCAGGTCTGTGCATGTATTCATGCAGCCTTTAAAAATCAAAGAATTAGGTTTATGGAATGCATTTGTCTGGAACTAAGAGGCCAGATGTGTTAACAAAGTGTCACACACACTCACACACACACACACAGAAAAAGAGAGAGAGAGAGAGAGAGAGAGACCTGAATGTGATCTGCTCCAAGCAGTCTTTGATTGCATTTAAGAGCCTCATGGAGGTACCTGAGTGCAACATGAACGTTTCCCAGGCCTTCTTCCATCATTGCAACATTGATGTATGTTGCAGCAGTGTTGGGATGTGAAGGACCACAAGTCAGGTGCAAAAGATATAATGCACGATTAACATACCTGGACACATGGGACACATTTTGAAATTTTACAGCCATTAGCAAAAAAATGCAGCAATAAAATTGAAGAGATGATATATCACAAGGGTTTTAGATAGAGAAAAGTTTCCATATATATTGAAATATTCACTTAAAGAGGCAAGAATATGTTTGCTCCATATGACACATCAACGGGAAGGTTCTGTCTTAACATCATATCAATATGGAAATCAAAAGCATGCTACACTTGACACTATCTTGCAAAATCTCATGCTTTGACTTTTCCAGCATCCCTGATTCTGACAATCTGCTGTTGCATGTAAGATATCCTATAAGTAACCACAATAGAAAGTTCATACGAGGATAACAATGTCAGATTAAAAGCCGACTGTTTTAATTATCAAACTAGAAGCTAGTATGGAAAATTATTCTGCAAGAGGTTGATTGATTTCTGCTTTTATCTTCTTTTTTTTTAACAGTAAGAAGATGAGCTAATGTTTTCATTCTGTTTTAAAAATGTATGATTCCAATGCATAATGATAAGATTGCAGGCTGCAGCAAAGCCAGAGAAAAGACCTTCAAAGACCTTCAGGTCTTAAAGTGTCTAAGGAATAAAATCTACGTACCTTGAGAAAAATATGTTTCCCAAGTATAGACATCATTAAATAAAAAGTTTGACCAATATGCATTAATTGCTTCCTTGATTAATTTCTTGATGGTCTAAAACAAGAGGGAAAGCAGATCCATGAGAGAGCATGATTTATGAAGAAACATAAGCAAGAGGAGGCAAATGTTGATTCTAGGAATAGCCTTCATGTGATAAGTTTAATGCTGATAGGAGGAAAGAACAAGAAAAGAGGTTCTGATTATAATTATCATAACAATATTTCCTGATTTGTGCAAGAACCTGTGTGGGCATGTATTTAGTCCTACATTAGTTATTCGCTAGGAAAATCTTGAATATTTATATAGGGCTAAAGAAACCGAATAATACCTTCTGGAGATTTTGAGTTGCTACAAATGATATCAGATCTGACCCAATCCATAGCCTATGGACTAGAAACACTATAGCATGAGTTCACTAGGACTGACCACGTGCCAATCATGGTATTTATGAATGAATTTGCATGGATTTAAATCCTTAGCTTGGTGTGGACAGTAGGGCTTAAATGGGGAGGAGTATATGAAGATCCATATGGACATGTACTTAATCCCATGTCGGTTATTCGCTGAGAAGATCTTGAATACTTATACAGAACTTAAGAACCTAAATAATATCTTCTGCTAATTTTTTTGGATGAGGTCCTAAGTTATTACAAATGGTATCAAAGTCGATCCAATCCATAATTCATGTGGACTACGAGCATTGCAGCATGGGTTTATTGGACTGACTATAGGTTGATCCTGGTATTTATGAATGGATTTGTATGGACTTGGATCCTTAGCCTGATGAATGCCAAGACTTAAATAGAGAGAGTATGTGAGAACTTGTACGAGCATGTATTTAGTCTCACATTAGTTATTTACTAGAAAGATTTTAGATACTTAAATAAGACTAAAAAATCCAAATAATACTTTTTAGCTAGCATTTTTGGATGAGATCCTGAGTTTTTGCCCAAAAACTATCAAGAAGAAAGAGCAAGAAAGAGTTTGGATAGGAGGAAAATTTTAAAGGGAGATTTAACACCTTTACAATATTCAACTAGAGGACAACTGGTTCCTCGAGCGACCACCATAACCTATGTTCCCAAATACTGGTATGGGAATCAAAATGAAACCATAGTACAGAATTTCAAACTATCTATATTTCATAAAAGAAAATTTAAATACAGTAGAAACACATGGATAGGCATGCATGTATATTGCATGGTTTCAAATTAAAGAAATGATGTAATTTGTATGGGATATAAGTAGTGAGTGATATGTTTACTACAAGAGCAAGAGAATGGAGATGAAAAAATGAATTACACATAATTTATGAAATATTGTATAGGGCAAGCACAAGATTTCATTTCATTCATGAAACTCTATATGGTGACATTAATGATCATATGAGGAAGGTACAAGAGAAAAACAAAGGGCAGTCAAACTGAAAATGTATTCTAATTATCTCGAGCATGCCAAAAAAAAGGAAGAAAATATCAAGATATTAGCATCCTTTTCAAATATTCAATTGGATGACAGTAATTTCCTAGATATCATGACTACTTAACCTATGTTCTTAGTATTAGCATGGAAAAATGAGATCAAGCATATTAATACAGGTGTCGGATTATCCATAGTCAAAAAATAAGATTCTTCTAACTAGAAAATATAGATAGGTGATAGCAAGCCTTGGCTCAATGGTAAATTTGCTCCATTGTTGCAGAAATAGCCTCTCTGCACACGTGGGTAAGGCTGCATGCAACTGGCTCTCTCCAAATGCTATAGTGGCAGGAGCCTCATGCACTAGTATGCACTTTTTTAGAAAATACGGATAGGTATGCATGTATAATGTATAACTTGGAGTTCGTATTATTATTGAAACAAAACTAAGCAGGGTACCTTATTGCAAAAACATAAAAATGGAAACACAAGGTGGAGAAAAAAAGGACATTATTTAATCCAAAAAAAAGAAAACAAGACACATAATCCATATAGAGCTTAAGGCAAGGCTATATGTCTGATAAAAATGTCTATAGTGTTTGCAAGCATACTTCAGCATTAGCAACCAGGTGGACTACAGTTAAAGAGAAAATTGAAGAAGGTGCCAGACTCTCTGGGACTTGTTTACCAGAATCTTAGGTTCTCATATAAAATATATATTCTTCAGATGGAAGGTGAAAACATCCATCAACTAATAGGTTTTGATATTTTGCAAATAGTGGTACCTTAGGCACCTAGAAAAATCCAATTTAACAAATAGCTGACACGATATATCTGCAAAAGTTAGATTTTAATGCAATGAGAAACTTAGTGCAGTTACATCGTAGTTAGGTCAGCACTAAGTGGAACGTACATTTGTCCACATAACTGGGTTTACGGCAATCAGAAGCTAAGACCATAAACATAGTAAAGGGAAAAGTCATTCACCTTATTCTAGCAACACAAAGAACCAAATCACTGCTACAGCTATAGCATAATGGCTCTGGATTCACAAACTTAAAGTTGAAATATTGAATAACAACCTCGGAAACTCCACTTACTTCAGTGCTAATTCTGTATGTTGAAGGCGGTAGTAGAAAACAGCTAGATCTCCATAGCTTTTCATTGTATCAGGATGATCTAGACCAAGTTCCCTCTCATTGATGTCCAAAGCTTTTTGCTGATAGATGGTTGCCTATTCAAATTGCAAATAAAGAACATGAAAACATACCTTTTAGGAGAATTCATAGCAAAGTGGCCAGACAACTGTAACCCATTTTCATAAAAAAAATAAATACTGCATGAACCTTGCAAAAAGTTAAAGCCAAGGATAGAATGTTAAACAAACTATACTGCTCCGATTCTCCATTAGTATTTAAGAAAAGCATTTTAGAAAGTAGAAAATAGCTACAACATAAATATGGTTTGTGGAAAGCAGCATCATAACAAAATGGCGACTAGTTAAACTAAATTCTACAATTGAATGCCTTGAAAAATGATTCTATTGACATGTTTTGATGTTCTCAGCTATAATCCACTGTTTCTAATTCATATGCATGAGATCATGCATGCAAGCAATTAGCATAATACTTATACACCAACTATGGGACTTTGATCCAATAATATTATGAAACTAAGGCCATTGAAATGGCTATAGTATGGCAATTCACCATTTCACCTATTCCATGCACTCGAAAGCTTTCCAAAACAATACCAATATACCCACAGGTAGGCACAAATATCTATTTCAAAAATTTGGTACTAAAGAGAAAAAGATAACAACTGGATTCTTCTATATCATTATATATTATCTTTATGACATGGGTAGGCCATTGGACACCATCTAATCAAGTCAACAGTGATCAGAAACTTTCAATAAAAAAGATATAGTTAAAGCAGTTCTTTGGTCTGTTTGTCTATATATATGAATGAAAGAAAAAAAAACAATCTAACATAACTCCTCTTTAAAATATAATGGAGCTTTTTCATTCTTCCCACATTGTCAATTATCTAGGAAAGAGGGTTTTTTTTTTCTGATTGAATGAATGTACAAGACCACTTGATTACTTGCCAAGTGGGTTTCTGAGCTTTTTGGTAAACAACTCTCATGCCACAAGTAGCTTGTCCAAGAATATAGCAGCAGTGCATAAAGGGCTGCTATCAAAGATTGATTATATACCTCAATCAACAAATACAAACCCATAGGGATGGGACAAGGCAGGTTGGCTAAGGTCAACCTCTTCTCTTGAGTATGTCAAAAGTTTGAGGCAAATGTAGTGATTACCTTCTCTCCTAAGCAGATGAAGGTTTTTCATTGAAAGAGAACCAAAAAAGTGAAAAAGCAGTTAAAATAACACAGAAAATGTTAGTTCTACCCCTATAAGAATATACCAAAGACCACCCACATCCTAGATTGACAAATGGCATTGGCAAATAAAGCATGGACTGCAAGTGATCAAAACATATGCCTAGAACAATAAACAGCCATCTACTATATGATTGATCATTGGCAAGCAAGTCAATAGTCATCATGAGTTATTGACCTTTCTGGCTACACCTACAGGATTGGCAGAGATCCCTAAAAATGTCGATGCCTATCAATCAGAAAGGACCATGATATTGTTCTAACTAGGAGTCAATAATATGTTTTCAACAAAAATTCACCAAGAGCAAAAATGAGTTGAGTCACGGTCAAGAACCATTTGGGTTACTCTGTATCTGCATTGTGGAACAAGCAAGTCTCTTAATATCTTGGACCCAGTAAAGAATGGTACACATCATGGTGACACTTATGGTTAAATTATGACTCTGCACAGTGAATTCCATTATGCCAGGAAGTCCCAGGTTGCTCAAGAACTCCCATAAAAGTTGTATTTTTGCAGTTTGTTGCAATTGTGGGTCCCTATTCTCAATGTTCACAATCACCAAGTTCATATCACAAGCAACCTCCCTTTGTTTCCAACAAAGGCTGCCATAATATTAAGAAAGGTGCAATCAAAATCCCAACTATAAAGCATTTTGCCTCATAGAAGACCACTGGACTTCAACTTGACCTCATAGAAACCTTGATATATCAGCCAATTCATCTCGCTCGACAATGCCAATAAAATCTTGCATTGGACAAAGAGCCAAAATAGCTAGTATTTTAAGAAAAATGGTCAAAGAACCGGGAATCAAATACATGAAGGATGCACACATAACATACTTATGAAATATAACACTAAAATCAAAACCTCCAGTGCCAGGAAGAACTTGTTGAAATGTAATCATAGATTTATTTATCTGTCAGGCAAGCCAAACAACAGCTTGCAAGGCCAAAAAAGAGTTCTAATAACAAGAAGATAGCATGATGAAAACTGTACCATAAAAGGGACTGCACAATAACACTCCACAACAAAAGAATACCTTTTTAAGCTTATTAATTATATGCATGCAACATTATCTTAGGTGTTTATATATAGTATAAAATAATTTTTGCTTTTGCTATTAGTTACTTGTGCAATGGAAAATTTAATATGCATCTAGATTACAAAAGAAATGCGCTATTAAGATGGATAAGCACAGTAACAAAGGTCAAAAGATTCCATGGATGACATGGAAATGATAGGAACTAAGTAAGGAAAAAATTCTTAACAATGAATGGTTTATATGATGGAAGGTTGTGACCATATGGACCTTGAGCATATGATTTATATACATAATACAGGCAGCAGGTTTTCATGCAGGCTGCCAGGCTGCTCCTATTTCCAATCCAATTTCCTTAGTGATTTTTTCCTCCTTTTTTATATCATCTATTATTCTTTGTTCATGACCTTCTCGCAACAACATCATAGATTCCCAAATACCTGCTTCCTGTTTTACAATCATATCACCCCTGCTTCTCCTAACAGCATTTAAAAATTTTAATTAGCAATCCAGTAAAATTATTCACTATAAGAATTTCTCTCCATTTTTTAATTTAATCCTTTCAAATCCTGCCTACCAGTACTTAAAAATTCATGGTTCTGACTTTTGTTATTTTACTACTCAGAAAGGGATGGGTCTTACATTCCTCAAGACCAAGTAACAACCTGTTTACTTGTTTCTTTGCACAGTTCATTTCTCTACTTTGAATTATCCACTCTACATTACATGCAGTCTCTCCAACTATAAATCTAGTAAGCACATATGATTTTTGACCCATCTATAGAAGCAATGATCAAGTAAGATTTAACACTTTTTACCAAAAAGGCTAATTGATGTACTTGCTGTTCAGTTTAAGATACCAGCATGATAAGTACAGAAGAAGAAACTATTGATCATGGCTCCAATAAACCATATTTCAAGGCATGTACCTGGTTAAAATCACCAGTATGGTAGAGCACCACAGCCAAAAGGCTATATGCTCCTGCTGTCATTCGGTGGTAAGGACCACAGACTGCCACAAGTTTTGAAAGCGCCTTCAAGATCAAAAAAATTAAAAAGATTGCATTAGGATTTTTGTAATGAGAAAGGCAAACCTATTTTCTTTTTTAATTGGGGAGGGGGGGGGCGCGGGGGCTCATTATGAAAGCACGGAAAAACAATAGTTTTTATACCTTGGTGCCATAGTTAACAGCATCCTCTAGTTTGCCTTTGTCCAAGGATGTCTTTGATGATTCCAACAGAGTGCGTCCATCTGCAGACGAACATGCGACATGCTGCCATCCAAAATAACAAGTGTCACAGGTTCTAATAATCAAGTCAAACTTGTCTCCTGGGAATAAAACATGTTCTTACTTTGTACACCGGAACCATGCTGATGATATCTGACCTCCTGAAAGGATATGGGCTATCCATATCATAGTCTCTAGGTATTAGCTCCATGCCCACCTGCACTGGGAAAGTTCCACTACAGCTTACCGATGATAAAAAGGTTTAGGGCCTTAGGTGACTAATCAATACTATGAAGTAAACAACAGAACTTAGGTATCCCACCTTGTGGCAAAGCCCGCGTAGAACAGCATACTTCCTCAAATCATGGCAACTGTCATCTTTCCATCTCCATCCAAATCTCTTCAGTAAAAAGATTTCCAACCACTTTTGCTTCAGATTATCATCAGTAGCTGAGTTTGTATCTACATTTTCTGCCGGCAAGGATCCCAGCAAAGTGTTCAAACACGAGGCAACTGCTCCAGCCATGTAAGTTATATCATCAACTGCTGCAATAACTGCCTGCAGTATATGCTTAAATGCACGAACTATCATCTCATGTATACAAAGGGACTGTACATGAGGAAGTTTGTCGGCAAGTTCAACCTGGTAAGAAGGGCAGGAAAACAGAAAGAAAAAAGGCTTCAGCAAGTTTTTTTCTTTTTTTTTCTTTTTCCGTTACTATTGTACATGATGGCAGGAATGAATTGCTTAATAGTATCTGAAAAGCCATTAACAATACATATAAATAATAAATTATTTACCACACGTCCTAATGAACACATCTGCAGACCCCTGGTATGCATGAAATCTGTCAATGTCCTCCCATCAACAGGAGAAAGTTCAAGTGAACCAAAATCTGAAACCTGAGGAATAATGCAGCATGATGTTAAGGCTTTTGGCTGCAAAATTACCAACCCACACAAAAAAAACATCAGCAAGAACAGCAAGCCAAGCTTACCAACTTTGGTAATGCAGTATCCTCATAATACTTATGTGCCATCTCAATCAACTCATCAGATGACTGCAAAAACAATTAAATGAGACAAAGATTAAGTCCTGCAATTATATGTAACAATAGATAATAAACTTGCAAAGTCCAGATCCACTTTGTGTCATGCATCTGGTGTCAAAGTCATTAATTGTCAGAATTGGTGGACCGGATAGGTAGCTAGACAAAAAATTACTTCTAGGGAAGCAAAGTGCCTACAATATTTATTAAATTATTAGCAGTAACCAAAATTCGTAAATGGATTTAATGGCATGCCAAACCCTCAAACTAAGCATTTCAGACAAGTGATTATCAAAATGTGCAACAGTGACAGTGTGGTTAAGCACAATGACGTCTGACAAAATTAAACAGACAAAAATCAATTTGTGAATATGAAATGATGCATATAAACAAGAAAAAAAGCAATCAGTTATTGGGTCTGATGACTTGCTCAACCAGTTTAGTGCTGTTTCAGTGCAAGCAGAATTTCTATTAATAACAGGAGCAGGGTAAACCTTAAGATGAAGACCAGTATCAGATTCTTTCAGGCGCAAGAATGCTGCTTCAGGAAGCAGTTTCTGCAGTGCAATTTCCTGTTTCTCCTTGGAATTAGCGCTGCCTGCCACCTGTGTCTTGTTCGCATCGACACCGCTATATGCAGAGTTTCCTTTGCAAGATCGATCTTGCAACCCTTCTCATCTATCTTCTTCTTAATCTCTTTTAGCTGACCAAATTGTTTCCCGAGACCCTTTACAGTTTGCTCAACTTTAGAGTCCTCACTTTTCTTAGACTCAACTTTCCCAGAAGCCTGGTTCTGCAAATGTTGCACCCAACATGCTCCAAGCTCCCATCTAATCGACTTTCTCTGCTTTGTTTCCTCTCCTTGCAACTTCATCAGACTATCTGCTAGTACTTTTTGTACCAAGGACCTAGCAGATTGTAAATCATCAAGTTCTGTACATTGCAAGTGTTGGGCTGTGCCACATGATTGAGCCGATGACTTGTGCAATAGCATTTTCAAGCTGAAAGGTAGACAGGAAATATCCCATTATTATCTTGCCAATTAGCAACTGATAAGTTGATTACCAATCAAAACACCCCAAAACTAAATGCTTATGTATACAACCAAGTTAACATGAAACAAATATAAAGAACCCTTTTAGAAATGTTTATCCTACATAGACCTCAAATTCTCTCACAGAATTACCTATTGACATTTAAAGCATTGCTACCTCCCTCAGGCTGATCTTCAATATCAATGTCTAACTGTGTTACAGTATTTCCAGCCAAGCCAGCTTCAACTGGAACCTGGACGATGGCAGTATATCCACAATGTCTAACAACAACTACACCAAGAGTAGCAGTATCCTGCAAGGTCACCATATTTATTCAGCACTTAACTAGAAGTCCTACCATTGGTTACAAACTTACAATGAAGAAGCACATGAGAAAAATCAGAATTGTAATTTTATGAGGGAAAGGCAGTGGTTACATTAACTGTTGCACTCTCATCAGCGGTGATTCCCTTTAGTAAATTTCTTTGAGCAAGCTCCTTATAAGACATTCCTGGACTCTGACTCCCATCCAATTTAGCATCCAATTTAGCACTTGCATCAGCTTTATCTCTCATAACCGTAATTTTTAAATCCCCAATTTGTTCCCTGTGCAAAATTGCATCAGCAAGACCATTTGGCATTGTGTTCAAATGTTCATGGCTGACAACAAGTTGCTGAATAGCTCCAACAGCTTTGAGGACAGAAACATCAACAAATAAGCTGTGAAGAAGGAAAGCCTTCCTGTCTCGGATTTGTCTCTCTTCAGCTGTTTTGCAGGGCATGGCAGCTAGCATTGAAAATTCCTTTGCCCATTGCCTTTGATCATGCTTCCCATCTCTTCCCTGACCTCCACCGTTTCCACCCCAAGTTTCATCCTCTATTGGAAGAAGGGGAAAAATTGATGGAGAATCTGCAACGATCGGAGGAACCACCCATGTGTTTGCTCGGAATCCATAAGGAAGATTCCCAAACTGGAAAAAAGTGAATACATATTGACCATAAAGTAAAATAGAAATATAACATGTTACAACCAATTCTAGATTTAGATTTTTTAAAAAAGGGGTAATATGAGAAGAAATTTGATAAGAGTTAAATAGCTAGCACGAACTACAACATGTTGAGTTGGGTCCTCCTTTTTGATTTACTTTTCTTGAAGACAGCTTACTTTCATTGATTAATGGCATGAAGGAAGAATTTTTATTTGGCTAAAGATTAAAGCTTATTGCTAATCACAAGCAATTATTTCATTTTGTTTACATCAACAAATAATTTTCTACCATATCAAAAGAAAGCAATTATCTTATTTATTCACTAATGAAAAAACCTAATGACAATGAGGGACTAAGACAGATATCCAATGGGAGGACTTGTAGAGAAGAATCAAGAAATATAAGTTGATCACATTAGTGATCTTCAGAAAAGCAGAAGATAAGCTCGCTAAAGGTTTTGGTAGATTGAGTAACAAAGCAATAATGCCTCCAATGTCAATTGCAAAATACTAATACTCAAGGAATATGGCCTGTAGAAATTTGATTGATTAATGGTGAAAATTTAATCTAGGCTGATAAGGAAGGCATACCAATATCGCTTCAATGAAAAGATGACTGAAAGAACTTGGTGATTTTTCAGTATATATTTTGTAAGAGAAGACAATAAATAAGACAGGCATAATTTCTTGGTCTCCATCAGAACCAACAAAATATAACTTAATATGTCAATTGGTCAGAGGTGCTTTGTCTACTAGTGCAAAAGTGCAAATACTAAAAGGGTACGTTTGGTTTGTGGTTGGAATTGGAATCAAAATCAAAACTGGAATGGATTGGAATAATAATCAGAATGGCAATATCTCCCGATGCATTTAGTTTGTGACCAGAACTGGAATCGATTTTGAATACTAGAGGAGAGTAGGGATTGGATTTTGAGGGATTAGGGCATTCCCATTCTCCCAGGAATTAGAATGGGAATAGGACTCCTCCCAACTGAATGGCTGGAATAGGAGTCACTCATTCTCATTCCCATTCTAGAGTCCAACTCCTCTAGCCAAGCATGCCTTAAATGATCAAAGAATAAGTTGTAAAAGCGCACCTTATTGTGCTCAATAAAAGCTTTCATGAGGGACCTGTACGCCTGCAATTGCAAAGGATTATTGATCAAACAAAACGTTTTATATGAAAATAGAAGGGAGATGGGGAGCTCATGAAGGTAGGACATGAAGGAAAGATCCAAAATTTTACTTACACCATCAAAGGCGCGGCTAATTTGCTGCAACAGACCTACCAACGAATGGCTGAGGAGCGCCCTTTTCCCAGCCGGGTAGAACCCTTTCTGAGATGCCACTATCGTCACTGGCTTCCCATTGCAAATCCTCACCTGCTCATCAAATCCCAACTCCCGCTAGTTAATTAAGTAAACGGAAACATTGGAATTCAACGCTTATTTGTTAAATTTCCGAAGCAAGATCCCATCTTTCTTGAAGTAACAAAGGAACCCACATCAATCTGAAAGAAGTCATCCTCCTTTTTGTCGTCCAAGAACGGTCGCGATGACCTCCTGATGTCTGAAACGAATTACCCAAAAAAAAATCTCAAGACCAAATTTTTATTTATGAAAACTGAAAAAAACGCGAAATAAAAGGAAAAAAGAGGCGTATAACCAACATTGGAGAGGCGGCGTGAGGTGGGAGAAGGAGAAGAAGTCGTAGAACTGGCCGAGCTTGGGCGGAGGGTACATTGGCTCGTCCTTGTGATTTCCACCGGGACTGGCGGTGTCAATACTGGTGGTGGTGGGGGAACCTGGCTTCTTGCTCCCAGTCTTCGACTTCGGAGAGGGCTCGGCTGTCTCGGACTCGGTGGAGGCCTCGAACGCCTTCGGGGGGCTGCTGGGCTGCGGCCGAACACCAGACCGCGAGTCACCATTCCCACCGCCTCCGGGCGGCGCCACCGTCGATCCAGCATTCTTCGCCGGAGGCGCGCCGAAGGCGGTGGTGCAGGCGACGATGTCGAGCAGGCGGCGGACGTGGGCTACGGCGAGCTCCTCCGTGTAGTCCTCTGCAGGGAAAGGAGGAGACGCGTGGTTTAGCGCGAAGTCCCGGTAAAATAACTCGCGAAAAGCGTACCGCGCGCGCTAGAAATCTATCGATTCCTTGGACAGACCAAAAGCCGTTCGTTTTGCGCGTTCTATTTCTTTATTATTTGTTTTCAGGAAAGGGAATAAGGGAACAATCAATGCTGGTATCAGTCGGCCTTCATTAAATGAACGGTTATGATCAGTTCTTTCCTTCGGAAAACCTTCTTTTCAATGATGTGGACGGGTGTATCTATGTGGGATGCGGGTGACGTTACCTTCGACGATGGTGAGATTGCAGGGCTTGAGCGAGACGATATCCACCGTGTCCTTCAGCCTGGCTCCTCGCACCTGTTAAAGTACACCACCGGTGATCGTTAAAAAGCAAATTCTTTCTTTTCTTTTTTTTTTTTTTCTTTTTTTTGGTAAATCGAAACAAGATTTTAAAGAACTCATCGACGGTCCAGATACTATAATAACGATCGACTAAACGTCAACCGTCCGATCTTTATTAATAGAGCGGTAGCGTGGAGGAATCGACAGGAGCGTTGGTGAAGTGGGAAAAAATGGATGATAGTGCGTTAATGCAAGATGATAGTGCGTTAATGCAAGCTTACACACGATCATCCGCATATATATATATATATATATGCAGAAATAAACTCGCACAGAAAATTATATGCGGTCATTGCACCAGACTATCCGTTGATGGAACGAATGTCGTCCTTCTTATTTCCTAGAACCTTTGGATAATGCAGCACTATACAACATCGCATGCCGAACTACGCATCAAATTTTACACAGATGTAAATCCGCATAGAAAATATCTGCGGACATCAGTACCTAATGTCCCTGCTGCGGCTTTCCTCGGTCTAGAAAATATAATGCGCAAATATAAAAGTTGCATGCCGGCGCAAAACTTTTGCTCCGACGCATTTCCGCATAAAGAAATATTTGAAGGCGGCCGTGTTTGAAAATTGAGCAGTTTCCTACCTCGTGGGAGAGGGAAAAGTCGGTGAGGTGGCATGTATCCACGTGTACGGCCAAAAGCTTACGGACGTCCAGAATCCTATCCGTCGATATCCCCTGCGTGTCTCGCAGCAGTCAGATGAAGCTGAGGAACCCGATAATCTTATCTTGATCCACAGCCGCACACAAAGCAACTTGCGCGCTGCGTTCTGAAAAATGAGAGTTGGGAAAAAGAAAAAAAAAAAAAAAAATTCCGGTTACCTTGAGCGTCAGCTGGGCGTAGTCCGGTGTCTCGACGATAACGTCGATAACGGTCGGCAGCACTGCAGGTTTCCACAAATAGAAATCCTCTTTAAATCCTTGGATTAGAATTTGGAGAGAGAAATAAATACCAACTTGAAAAAGAGACAGAGAGAGATAGAGGAGATGATAATATTAGGAGACCTTTTTCTTCTTTTTTCTTCTTGTCACCCTTGGCCTTGTGAGGCTTCGCTTTCCCGGCCTTGGGAGCCATCGAGCACCAGAGTCAGACTCAGAGATAACAAAAACGACCTTCCTTCTCTCTATAAGGATTATTATTTGAATTCAAAATGCTATAAGATTTCTTCTAAGATGCACCTAGAAAGTAGAGCTACATGGGATTGGATAGAGCGATTAAAGAAGAGGAAAGAGAAGGCACAAGCTTTAATTAGTACAAATGGAGGATGGAATGATAGAAAGAGAGAAAGCTCTCTCAGAAGAAAGCAATGGGAAAGAAAAAGCAAAAGAGGATTATAAGCAGATAGAAAGTGAGAGAAGGGAAGAGAAGAGAGAGTATTGGATTGGATTTTGGATGTGGTGGGAGAGAGATAGGTGAGGGGAAGGTATAGGATATAGAGGAGATGAGGAGAGAGGATAGGGGATAAGGTTTTATGGCTCTACTCCCTCCCATCGGCTTAAGACTTGGAGATGGATATAGAGACAGAGAAGGGGGGACGTGTGGGAGGGTAAGGGATTTGAGGCCTCTCGTTTATGGGTCTTCGCCCTCCATTGGCTTAAGACTTGGAGAGAGAAGAGAGATATAGAGACAGAGAGGTTGGGGGGGGGGGGGGGGGGGGGGGGGGAGGCGCGTGTGGGAGGGTAAGGGATTTGAGGCCTCTCGTTTATTGACAGGTCTGGCCTCCTCATCACCAAATCTCTCCCTTTCAATCCCACACCCCTCCCAGCTTCGCCTTCTCTCGTGCCTCTCTATCCTTTCCATCCCCACCTTCTTTTGACTGAATGGGGTTGAGCTGTTCTTTGGACTCTTCTGATTGTTATCTGAGATGAACGACTCTGATACGCTTGGAACGGTCTATCGATCAGGCAACTGCAAGAATGATTTTTTTTTTTTTTTTTCCCTTTCCTTTGAGCTATTTTACTATGATGGTTTCACTGTGATAATTATCTGTTTAGATGTAGTTTGGATGGTGCAGAAGCATGTTGGGTGGCCTACATGCAACCTTGTTTTAATTTTTACCTTATCGAGTTAAGCAATTGCTCAAAAGTTTTGTCTCTATGAATGCAATGATTCGAAGAGGAATGCTTTAATCGTCCCAACCAACGGCTGTTTTTTCTTTGATACTAGAATTTGTACTGATACATTCAGATTGGTGATTCATGACATCATTTGGAATGTTTGAATTTTGATGTCAGAGAGATTTGTCATCTATGTATTATGTGGTTAAAAGATAAATGTTCTTTAGTAAAAAGACTAGATGAATACTTGGTAGCAGTTGAAAGGGTATTAAAAAAAAAAAAAAAAAAAGAATTATGATAAAACTACAAAGTAATTCGGTTTCAATCCTCATGTGCCTTGACATATTGAGAGCTGGTGTTCCAAACTGCAGAGATTATTAAACTCGGATTTACCACCATGTCTTGTGCCAACAGGATGCATGCATTGCGTATCAGAGTGATGCCTCTTCTTGGAAGAAAGAAATTCGCAAGGGATCATTTGATTGATAGCACGAAGTACGGAAAGATGTTGATTTTCCACTTTACCAAGTAGTGACATCGTTATTTAAATACAAAAGCATTTCCTGTAACTTGTTATATACACTTAGATTTAATATAAGAGAAATACAGGTGACACTATATATTTCTGGCCTCCATGATGCTTTGCTAGATGGTCGGAAGTGATGGAAAAAGGCAGCGATAATTTTGGTTGGCAATTGTTATATCTAATTGGCTCATCATCGAACCGGACCGTCATTCTTGCTGAGATTCGATCGGACCGCTCTTACAGACGTCCGGACGACCCTCTCCTTTGAAGGTCCGATGGACACACTTCTTTGAAAGTTCGACGGACGCCTTCCTTCAGAGATCTAGCTGACCCGCTCCGTCAGAGGTCCAGCCGATCTATCGAAGTAGAGGTCCGAACGACTCATTTCTGCTGAGATTCGGTTGACCCGCTCCATCAGAGGTCCAGCTGACCCTCTCCGTCAGAGATCCAGCCAACCCATCGAAGTAGAGATCCGAACGATCCACTTATGCTGAGATTCGGCTGACCTGCTCCGTCAGAAGTCCGACCAACCCACCGAAGTAGAGATCCGAACGATCCACTTATGCCGAGATCCGGCTGACCCACTCCGTCAAAGGTCCAGCTGATCCGATCCTGTCGAGGTCCGACCCACTAAAGTCAAGGTCCAAACGACCCACTTTTGCTGAGATCCGAGTCACCCTCTCCGTCGGAGGTCTGATCGACGCGCTCCCACGGAGATTCGACTGACTCCCCTTCTGCCGAAGTTCGACCGACCCGCTGTTGTTGAGGTCCGACCGTCCTACTCTTGAGAGGCTACTGCGAAGTTGATCCAGGACCAGAAGCCTCTTCTGGCTAGTACCAGAATTCTGTTATAACAGACTCCTGCCACATCAGCACCACTACTCCACTCCCACGATGTCGCTCTATCTTGGCGCCACGTAGCCATTCTTTATATTTTTCTAGGAGCAGATTAGTCTTTCCTGGCTTCACTTCTAACGAATTTTGGCACTGTTCCGCGTCTATATAAGATAAATCGGGGGACACAGGGCGATAAGCACAAGTGCTCTCTTCCTGCTCCATACGCTATCTCCATTTGATTCCTCCATCCTGTTGCCCTCAAGCTTCCGCTAACTTAAGCATCGGAATGTTTCCCGCCGGAATATCATCGATTCTTAGAGATTTTTTTGCAGGAACCGGGAGAAGAGCGCTCCAGTCCAGCCGTCCGAACCCGGTCCGAAAAAAGTTGCAGCAACGATAATAGAACGAGTATTTCTTATCTAAATTTTTTATTAGATCGATTAAATCTACATTTAAAGATAAAATTTTAAATATATATGACAGCATGATAGAACCGATCATAGAAGACATATGACATTTGAAGTTGCCAGCTAACCAAGCCGATGGGGACTTGGGTGGCAATACCAAGAAATCTAGATTCTTTGTATCTTAAAATTTTGAAAGGATTGGGGCATATTTGGAGGGGCGAACCACCATTATAACGTGCGTTGTACGTAAACATCTTCTACCAAGAAGGAAAGAAATTTCACGTCATAGTGTGCGATACCATGTGATACGATGTGGACTACACTTTCGTTAATTTAACATCTTCTACCGTGAAGGAAAAAAATTTCACGTCATAGTGTGCCATACCATGTGATACGATGTGGACTACACTCTCATTAATTTTAAACCAAATCTCGTTGGAGCACAGCTATATCAAGTACAAAATCCCAAGAAATACAGCAAAAAGCTTAGGAAGGGCAAAAAGAACAAAAGCTACAAATATACAAAGATAATTATCACGAGTATTGATGCTGGATCTCTGTCGACTGAATGAAATGGTTCTTCCTTCTTTTGCTAGATTACCGTCGATCGAAACATGCAAAATAGATCCCTGACCGGAGATTTTCCGGCGAGGGACACTCCGATGAAGAAAAAACTCAAGCAGCAACATAATTGAGAGTTTTGAAAGCAGAGAGGGAAGAGAGAAAAGCGAATTGCAAGAGAATCCCCTTTGAGCGTCCCCTCTTATCAGTATTTATAGGCTCCAACGTAATCACTTACGGTTATGGTAAGTAATGGCTGTCGGAAAATCAGTTACACATGGAGTTTTGAACCATGTGGGTAGTTACAACAACTAAAACAGATTTCAACTGTTTCGGTGTTCAAGAAACCCATATATCCAAGAATTCTCCTCCTTCAAGAGTAAATCCGAAGTCAGCGTAGGAATAACAAAACTAAACACTTACAATCCAAAAAATGGGATCATACGTTCTTCGGATTATGTTGAAGAAATAAAGTCGAATCTGTTCGTTTTGAGAAGCCAAGTCTTCGAATTAAGGTGGCAGTACGAAGCCAAAGACAGTTAATAAACTTGGCTTGCAACCATGGATATAAAGATGTTAGGCATGGTCTTCAGACCAAGACAAATATACGAAGCCATAAATATCAGGCATGGTCTTCGGACTAAGATAACCATACGAAGCCGAAGACCCAGAATTAATAAACATATCCCCTCATGGAACAAGATAAGAATATGAAGCTAGAGATATTAAGCATAGTCTTCGGACTAAGATAACTATACGAAGCCGAAGACCCGGAGTTAATAAACCTATCTCCTCCTGAAACAAGAATATGAAGCCATAGATATCATGCATGATCTTCGGACCAAGATAACCATACGAAGCCGAACACGCTTTCCTTTGTAAGTTGATTTGATCAATAAACAAAGAAAAAGAAAAATTGAAATTGGTTCAGAGAGTGACCCAATAATTAATTGAAATAAAATGGGATATCATAACAACAAGCAATCAGGAACTCCTAGAGATACGAGTCTCTCTCATTGAAATTATCAAATTTAGATCATCGAAAGAACCTCATTATCGGGGGGGGGGGGGGGGGGGGCAATAATATTTGTAAAATAATATGCCCTGACCGAGATTTTATATCTCAGCAAGACAAGGGATGTAGCATTGCTATCGCATTCCATTCGAGCAAACGGAGCATGGATGGGGTCAAAATTATGAAATCCATTCATGTAAAAAAGGAAAAAAAATAAAAAGAGGGGGCAACAAGACAGAACGGCGATACGGAGACAGTTTCATTCTATGCATGAAATTTAAAATCTTGATCTTAACCATTTGCTTGCATCATAAAATTTTATACGAATTAAGATATTATATTTTCTTATATAATGTCACAATTTGAAAACAGACTATAGAGAAGGCGAACGAATT
Source organism: Areca catechu (assembly GCA_021397845.1). Lineage (NCBI taxonomy): Eukaryota > Viridiplantae > Streptophyta > Magnoliopsida > Arecales > Arecaceae > Areca > Areca catechu. The sequence continues at coordinate 21,406,913 of CM038045.1, forward strand.
AATTAATCCGTCGCTGCGTCACTTCCTTTTTGATCTTGGTGCGGTATTAGACAGTCTACGACTCGAACGCTTCTTATTTTAAGCAGAATTTGAAGACTTTTTTAAGATGATGTACGATGATATATTCGAGTTTAGTAAGGTGCTTGCAACTGTGTCCAAGCTAGTATTTCACCTCACAGGGTTCTGTAGAATAGCGAATTTCTCACGAGCCATGGCCTTCCAAACCTTACAAGAAAGGAAGAGGCATGCATGTACTCCAAGGTTAGTATTAAACAAGCCCGCTAAGAATACTTTCGTCCAGTTTAGGAGATCATCTCGTTCGATTTCCAACCTCACTGTTTTAAGGAAATTGTTTCTTAGCTATCTGATTAGCCGACCCATACCATATCTAGAAATTAAGCCTTCCAACATAAGTGTAAGAAATTGCTTGGCTTTCTGAAGTCTCGATAAAATCAGAGTTCTAATTTCTTTTCTTTTTTTTTCTTTTTTTTTCTTTTTTTTTTTGGTAAGAGAGTTCTAATTTCTTTTTTGCTTGGCTGCTCTTTAAGGTAACCAATTCACCAGGTTCGCCCTTACAATAAATAGCAGGTGTTCCACGAGTAACAAACATGTTTTTCTTTACAGAAACTGATGAGTTCTTCAGAAGTTACGGTTTCTCTCTAAAAGTACGTTCCTGGAGTTGTTTTAACTTTAATAAAATTCTTGCAGTGACCAAAATATTCATAAACAAATATTTACTTAATATTATATTATATTATATTATATCTCATTATATTATATTAGTAGTATATAATCCATGCAATGTATGGGTCCTTAATTAAGATTATCTGATGTAGTCTATCACATGTAAATTAATTTGTACAAATTTTCTAAAAAAAAAAAAAAAAAACAGAAGACTAAGTAATGGATAATTATTTGGTTGCCAGGTTAAATAAGGAGTAGAAATAGTTCAAGCTTCCTTCGGCCTTTTCATCGATCATCCTATCAAAAAATATTCATAAATCCAAATCTACCGATCGAAGAAAAAATAATGTTTCTTATTTTGTAAATAGTAATGTAATCAGAATGAACGGTTATTTCATCAATAATGAAAAATAATGGTTATTTTATATTTTATAAATAGTAATGTAATTTGAATGAATGGTTATTTCATCAAATGAGATATAATGTTTTTTATTTTATAAATAGTAATGTAATCTTAATGAATGGTTATTTCATCAATATAATCCGTTGCTTTCCAATATTATTACTAATGAAGGATTATGATATGTTATAATAAGAATGTAAAGCCATTTTTTTTAAAATCTTTGTATAATTGGAATTTAGATAGACCTTTATAATGAAGAAACATATTTTCTTCTGTTTTTTAATGAATGACACATTTATTAAGATGTTGTTTTCTTTCTTGATCTTATAGACTTGTCTATCTTGGTAGGAGGGTTGAGAAAGAGATATTTGATTTAAAGCCAAGAGGCATATTTTTATTTCTTTAATTAAAAAAATATTAATTTGATAAGATGTGCTAGCCTAATTTTTTTTTATATAATCTTTCTTAATTGAGCCACAAACATAATCTCAAGAAAGATCACCACCGAAGAAGATTGATTTGATATATGGGATCAAACTTATGGTTGGTACAAAAGCATGGATTGAAATTCAAAGAAATTAAAACTGCAAAAAATCTTCTATTTTTCTTAATGAAGGAAAATTAGAAAACATAATAAAAATTTACTCTCTTTGACAATAATATATATTAGAAAATGAATCCATTATTATTTTTTCTTGCAAACAAATGGAGCATGGCTTAGTTAGATTTTTATTTTTTTTCTTCTGATTGGGAGATGCAAAGAAACATGCTCACTATTGATATAAAGGATTCTTTGGATGGTTTCATAAAAGAACTATATTTAAAATCCTTTTCATTAAAACATTTTTTATATTCTCTTTTCCAAATTAAAAGAAACAAGTTAAAGCTCATAATATTAGTAAATGCTTCTAAAGAAATTGTTTGAACAATGATAAAGTATTATAATCTATTTATTCCTTCGAAGAACCTATAAAAACATGCAAACTTTATATATATATATATTTGATTGTGTCCAAGCTCCTATACTAATCCAAATAACCAATAAGTGTATAAATAATTTTGTAATGATTTGAATTGAAATCCCAAAAATACTAATGATTTAGTGTATGATTTGCAATTTGAATTTTTTTTTTTACTAGGATCCTTCATGCTAGCAAAAGCAACAAAATGGCAAATTATCTTTAAATTTGTTGCTCTTCTATAAATAATATTTTTTTGCAAATAATTTTGAAGAATATCTTATGGTATAATTTTCAATTGAGATGCCTATATATTAATAATCTAATAAAAAAATTATAATGATGATTAAATAGTTTAAAAATTAATGTTATTATTGATCGGTATCACTGGTTGTTTATTTTTTTATTAATTAATATCATTGTCACCATCCCTTTCTCTCTCATAAATAAGAATTGTTTTATTTAAAGGAGCACTAATAGAATATGTTGATCCTATGATTGATTTTGATGATTACAAAATATTGATGCATGATATGTTACTAATTATCTTTGTAAAGATTATTTTTTTGTAGAGTATCATAGGTTTAGAAGATGTTTGAAGTGGTTTGGAAGATGTTGGAAGAAGTTTGGAGACTTTTTGAAGCCTTTTGGATGAAGCTCACTCGAGCCGACTCGCTAAGAATTCGAGTCTGACTCTTTCAGAGTAGCTAAAATTGAGTTCTGAATAGAAATGACTCCAGAATGACAGAACTGTAATTATTCCAAAAATCCGAGTCGACTCGACTGAGAAGAGTCAACTCGACCAGAATGAAAGTTCTGGAGTATTGATTCATCTGAGCCGACTCGAGTGACTGTTCCAGAACAGTAACGGTTAATTTTCTACTCTTCTCCAACGACCATAAATGGCTTGATTTCGATTCCAAAGGAACTCCAACGGTAAAAACTACATGGGAACACTTCCAAAACATAAATATGATGGATCAAATTCAAAAGAAAAAGAGAGAGGGAGGAATGAATTAGATATGAAGTTAAAGAAGAAAAAATGAGCTTCAAGGAAAATCTTTTAAGGAATCAAGTGAGCTTTATTTTCTACACTCAAGAGGGATTCAAGATCAATTTACTACAACTCTTGAGGCATATATTGAAGAAGAGGAAGAGCTTTGAAGAGCACATCTTGAAGCTTTAGAGCTACTCCAATACGAGCTAAAACGGCAACCATCTACTCTTTGGGAGTTTGTATTTTGTGTTGCATTGTTTGCTTGCTTGTTTTATTTTAGTTCGGGTTCTTGGTAAGCCCAGTGTAAAACCAAGAGTGGATTTTTGGTGAGCCCGTGTAAAACCAAGTTTGAGTTCTTGGTGATCCAGGTATAAAACTAAGAGTGGGTTTTTGGTGAGCCTGTGTAAAACCAAGTTTGGGTTCTTGGTGATCTGGTATAAAATCAATGGTGGGTTTTTGGTGAGCTCGTGTAAAACCAAGTTTGGGTTCTTGGTGATTCCAGTTTAAAACCAAGAGTGGGTTTTTGGTGAGCCCGTGTAAAACCAAGTTTGGGTTCTTGGTGATTTTGGTATAAAACCAAGAGCAGATTTTTGGTGAGCCCGTGTAAAACCAAGTGTGGGTTTGGATTGTGAACCCGTGAAAACAATCCGGTTGTATTACGTTGTGAATATAGTGAAAATCCCAAGTGGTATCTTGGATAGTGGACGTAGGAGCCATGGATCGCTTCGAACCATTATCCATCACTATGTTTGTATGATTATTATTTTTGTGTGCATTTATTTGCTTATGCTCCATACACAACACAATACTTATAATACACACATTGTATTTGTTTAAAAGGCACATACTTGTTTATAAGTTTTTAAATACCTAATTCACCCCCCTCTTGGATTGGTCAACTGGGCAACAACTGGTATCAGAGCAGTGTCTCTGATTCATACATAGAGTAAAGATCATATGACTAATCCTATGAGTACCTCTTTGGCCGAAGGCCAATCAACAAATAAACCGTCACTGTTCACAGGCACTAACTATAGCTATTGAAAAATTCACATGAAAATTTATATTCAAGCTATAGATTTTAAATTATGAAAAATAATCTTAAGAAAACCTCTCACTCCCTTGATAAATATTGATGGCACAAACATTCCAAAACCAGAATTGAATTGGAATGTTTATGAAATGCAAATGGAAAGTTGAATGCAAGAGCAATGAACCTCTTGTATTGTGCTTTGGATGCTAATGAGTTTAACCGGATTTCTACTTACACCTTTATAAAAGAAATTTGGGATAAACTTGAAATCACTCATGAAGGCACAACACAAATTAAAAATTCCAAGATCAATATGCTCATGCATGATTTTGAAATATTTAAAATGGAACCTCATGAATCTATTTCTGAAATATTTTCGAGATTTACTAACATTACTAATAATTTGAAAAGTTTTGGCAGAATGTGCTCTAATACAGATATGGTTTAAAAGATTCTTTGATATTTGCCAAGAATTTGGGATCCTAAAGTAACTGCAATTCAAGAGACAAAGAATCTAAATAATCTGCCATTAGAAGAGCTTCTTGGATCACTCATCACTCATAAACTCACAATGAAGCACCGAAGTGAAGAAGAGGAAAAGAAAAAAGGAAACAATTGTACTCAAGGCCACTACTGAAAAAAAATGAAGAAGAGTTCACAAGTTCATCATCCGAAGAGGAGTAAGATGAAGATGAATTAGCCCTTGTTATAAAAAAATTTAGAAAATTTATGAAAAAGGATAGATCCAAAGACAAAGAAAAAATGTATATGGCTAGGGGGAGCCATACAAAGAGAAAGAAAAGAAAAAAAAAGCATTGGCAGCCACTTGGAGCGACAGCAAAGATTCAAGCTCAAGTAAAAATGAAGAACAATCAAAAATTGCCAACACTTGCTTTATGATACTACAAAATGAGATAAATTCTATTCCCAAATCAAAATTTACATTTGATGAACTTAATGATGATTTTCATGATTTAATATTTGAATATAAAAAGTTAGAAACTAAGCATCAAATCTTAAAACAATCATATGATATGCTTCAAAATGAAAGAAAAGATGCTTTGAAAAAATATCATGTTTTGCAAATTGAATTAAATTCTATTTCTGAAAATTGCAAAACTCTTCAAAAAGAAAAGATTGAATATCTTGAAAAGAATGAAGTATTACATGAAAAAAAATCAAAGGTTGCAAAAAGAAAGATGAGAAACTTAAGCCTTTAGTTGATAAATTGATTTTAAGTTTATATAAGCTTGAGTTATTATTAAACAATCAAAGATTTTCAAGTAGTAGAGCTGAAATTATTTGTAATTCAAATTTCAATCTTGTTGAAAGAAAGATTTCAGCTCAAAACAAATTTCAAAAATCTAATGTTGTTTGTTTTTGTTGTAAAAGAGTTGGGCATAAAGCTTATCTTTATAATTTCAGAAAGAAAAAGAAAAATGATATAAAGAAAGTCTGGGTTCCAAAGGGAACCACGTGAAATAACTCCAATGGATCCAAAAAGATTTTGATACCAAAAATATCCACTTAGCTATTTTGCAGGTTTGTCATGTAGCTCATCATAAGAAAAATAAGATTGCAATGATAAAGTGACTGTGCAAGACATGAAGTAGGGTAGAAGAGCAAGTCTTCATCCTAAAGTTAGGGCAAGTAGACTAATGATTTATAGAAATAATGGTAAATGGAAGATTATTTATATTGGTATAATTTACTCAAATCCTTCCTTACTATTGGATTTGCTCTTGATTTTGATGATTAACAAAATGTTGAGTACATATTTTGTACTAATGTTTCAAATGTAGTATGAGTTTCAGGATACAGGCACCTCAAATTCTCAAAAGGAAAGTATCTTGAAGCTGAGCAAAATTCATGTTTTAAGAAGTCTTCTCACAATGAAAAAGGGCTAAAAAATGTTCAATTATTGTTTATATAAGTACATTTAAAGTTTGATTATATATCCTTATGTTTTTGGGACATTTGGCACTCATTTTTGGCAATTTCAGACTCAAGCGTCGACACTTCAGTGAATGGCATGCAAAAATTCCTGACTGGCATGCCAAGTGTCGACACCTGAGTTCCAAGTATCGACACCTGAGACACAAGTATCGACACCTGGAATCCAAGTATCGACTCAAGGCCTGAGACTTTTTGAAAATCCAGAACATGCCATTTGGAGGATTTTTGTATCAAGTGTCGACACTCAAGTGTCGACACCTGAGCCTTAAGTGTCGACACCTGAGAACCAAGTATTGACTCATGGGTTCTGGCAGCTCTAATGGATCTATTTTTTTGAGTTGCAAATTTGTCTTTTCAAGCTCCCAACGGCTGGTTTTGATCCTCCAATGGTCTCAAACCATTTTTTGAAAGTTTTTGAAGTATTTAAGCTTCACCAAACTCATTCATGAAGCATTGAACTTCATTGAACACTCAAAAGTTAACATTCCCTCAAGAAATTCACTTCAAAAGCCATAAAATAAGAGATTCCCTGAAAAAGCTTACAAGCCTATCATTTCATCCTTCCAAAAAAAGAGCTTGAAGAAGATTCCAAAGAGAAGACAAGACAAGCATCTACTAGAGCCTCAAAGCTTCACATTCTACTCTTTGAAGAGAGTTTGTTGTGTTTTATTTATTGTATCTCTGAATTTATTATTGTTTGACCTAGCTTTCAAGGGTTTCATGAAAGTAGGTTGTTGTGGTTGTTGGTGAGCCAAAGGGATAAAACCAACTAGGATTAACTTGTGAGCCCGAAGACAAAATAAGTGTAAAGGTTGTTGGTGAGCCTAGGTGACAAAATCAACTTAGGTTTTGACTTGTGAGCCTTGTAAAACAAGTCGACTATAATCTTGGAGAGATTATAGTAAAATTCTCAAGGATGGCTTGGGGAATGGACGTAAGTGCTTGGTTTGCACCAAACCACTATAAAACTTGTGTTTGTGTGTGATTGCTATTCTTATTTCTTGCTCTTAGCATTTAATTTTCTTATATCCAGTGCACATCTTTGAGTTATTCACATTGCTCACAAACCCTTCAAAGACCAGCACATAATTGCTTTAATTTTTTAAAGATCCAATTCACCCCCCCTCTTGGGCTCCATTTCTGGGCAACACTTACTTTTTGATATATGTAATGCTAGTCATTTACTTGAAGCAATTTGCTATGTTTATTATATTTGATGCTTCAAGATAAGTTATATGTCAACTATGCAAAAGTTACTAGTATTCTTGATCATGTGAAATTCATTGAACTTTGACTTGAAATATTTTGAATGTTTGAGGTATGTTTGATATTCAAGTCTTGTGGCAATGAACCATGAAATCAAGAGTTTTAGCTTACTCTAGCATAGATAATTTGAGATGTGCTAGCATACTTAATGTTTTAAATTGATCATGAGTATAGATTGATTTTGATAAATTTTATAAACTCATGACTTTCATTCTTCTATTGATATTTATTTATTTTTATTGATACCATGTTTTACATTACTCTCTTGCATGAATGCTTAGAATGAATGTGAAAGAGAGAGGAGTGTATATGTTAGATAAAAGAAGAATTAAGAATCATGATACCTCTAACAATTAGTATTTGTAACAATTGATAACATAAAGAAAGGGGGAGAAAAAGAGAAATTATTGACAAGAATATGGAGAGAAGGTGAAATTATCTCAAAACATCTTAATATTCTTGTGGTATTATAAAATCATTGATTAGTATCCCCTTAAAGAATGGTTAAGAATACTTTTTGTTGATGTCAAAAAGGGGGAGAGATATAAGGTGTCATGAAAAAGAACATTAAAAAGAAAGAAATTATTGATAAATTAAGGGGGAGCTTATTGCTTATATGATACTTGTTAATTTACTTGAAATACAATCTTTTATATAGTTAATTTTGGGCTAAAATTCTTTTTTATGCCTAATATTTTGTCATCATCAAAAAGGGAGAGATTGTTGACCCTAGGATTGATTTTGATGATTACAAAATATTGATGCATGATATGTTACTAATTATCTTTGTAAAGATTTTTTTTTTATAGATTATCATAGGTTTAGAAAATGTTTGAAGTGGTTTGGAAGATGTTGGAAGAAATTTAAAGACTTTTGGAAGCCTTTTGGACGAACCTCACTCAAGCCGACTCATTGAAAATTCGAGCCACCTCTTCCAGAGTGGCTGAAATTGAGTTCTAAATAAAACTGACTCCAAAATGGCATAACTATAATTATTCCAAAAATCCGAGATGACTCGACCAGAGTGAAGGTTCTGGAGTACTGAGAATCCGAGCCGACTCGAGTGACTGTTCCATAACAGTAACGACTAATTTTCTACTCTTTTCCAACAGCCACAAACTGCTATATTTCGATTTCCAAGGGACTCTAACGATCAAAACAACATGGGAACACTTTCAAAACATAAATATGATGGATCAAATTCAAATGAAAAAGAGAGAGGGAGGAATGAATTAGATTTGGAGTTAGAGAAGAAAAAGTGAGCTTCAAAGGAATATCTTTTAGGGAATTAAGTGAGTTTTATTTTCCACATTCAAGAGGGATTCAAGATCAATCTACTACAACTCTTGAGGCATCTCTTGAAGAAGAGGAAGAGCTTTGAAGAGCACATCTTGAAGCTTTAGAGCTACTCCAATACGAGCTAAAGTGGCAACCATCTACTCTTTGGGAGTTTGTATTTTGTGTTGCATTGTTTGTTTGTTTTATTTTAGTTTGGGTTCCTGGTAAGCCCGGTGTAAAACCAAGAGTGGGTTTTTGGTAAGCCCATGTAAAACCAAGTTTGAGTTCTTGGTGATCCCGGTATAAAACCAAGAGTGGATTTTTGGTGTGTAAAATCAAGTTTGGATTCTTGGTGATCCCGATATAAAACCAAGAGTGGGTTGGGTTCTTGGTAAGCCCATGTAAAACTAAATTTGGGTTCTTGGTGATTCCGATATAAAACCAAAGTGGATTTTTGGTGAGCCCATGTAAAACTAAGTTTGGATTTTGGTGAGCCCGTGTAAAACCAAGTGTGGGTTTGGATTGTGAACCCGTGAAAACAATCCAACTGTATTCCATTATGAATATAGTAGAAATCCCAAGTGGTATCTTGGATAGTAGATGTAGGAGCCGTGGGTTGCTCCGAACCACTATACATCACTGTGTTTGTGTGATTATTATTTTTGTGTGCATTTACTTGCTTCCGCTCCACACACAAACACAAGGCTTATAATACACACATTGTATTTGTTTAAAAGGCACATACTTGTTTATAAGTTTTTAAATACCCAATTCACCCCCTTTTTGGGTTGGCCAATTGGGCAACAGAATAGTACAAATATTTATGTTATTTATGGTTTTATTTTAAATACATTATAAAGGAAAAATATTTGGCTTTCTTATTTGTGCTTGCTTGGCTATTTTAACAAGTGGCAAGTGAAGAGATCATATACATGATGGATAGAGAATCCATCAATACAAATATTTCATTTTAATATATATAGTAGTATACAACCTATACAAAACACGGGATACCTTCTTTATTTTAAAATTATTTAATCTTTAAATATATTTTTTTATTAATTACTATATTATTTAAAAAATAATATAATTTTTAATAAATATATAAAATATTTATTTTATTAACAATTATTTTTATTAAATTTAATAAAAATATTTATATTTTATTAATATAATAAGATTGATTAATATTATTAGTAAAAGCATTTTAGTATGTAACAAATTTATTTATATTTTACATGCAACTATGTTAGTAAAGCATTTTCCTAAATCCATCATTTCTTACTATTCTTATCTTTAATCATTTTTAAGCTCTTCCAACTCTTTCTAGTTCTCCTTTGATCCCCTCCTTAGGGATGGCAATTTTTATTGATCCAATGGATACCCGACCCGACCCAACCCTAATTAGATGGGTAAAACCTGATCCATCTAATTTATAAACGGATATGGATTATAAAAAACAAATCCAACTCATGTTTGGATCAGGTATAAAAAAAGCCATGTTTATAAAATATTTAAGTAAACCGGGTATGGGAAGGGTATACCCAACCCGAACCGACCCGTTTAGGTAGTAGTATATCTCAATCCGTTTAAGTTTTAAATAAACTGGATTTTATGGGATTGGATATACCTAACTCGATTCGACCTGATCCAAACATAGCTTTTTTTATACCATATCCGATTTAACCCGGGACGGGTATGGAGTGAGTATGGGATGGAAAATTTTTTGATGGAACGAGTATGAGTCTTGGATAACCCAACACAAACCGACCCGTTGCTATCCCTACCTCTCCTCCCACACACCCCAACTCCCTCGATGGCAAAGCCGACGATGTTGCCCATCAATCACTACCACCATGAATGGCAACAACATCTTTGAGTTTGAAACATAGAGAGAAGATAACAATTTGAAGGACCTAACCACGAAAATACCTCTGACAACCACATTCTTGTCGCTTGCATGAGGATGTAATGATAGATGATAGCCTTTGAGATATCGATTAGAAATTAGTTGGTGAACATACCTCCAATTGATAGTTAGCAAGATATCTAAATTTTAAAAATTTTAAAACATTGATATTGAAATTTGAAGATCTAAACCTTAGAAAATCTTTATTTTTTTAAAAAATATAGATTTAAGCTTTTTTTTTTTTTTTTTCATCTATCCTTCCACTTCTCCTTCAACCCTCTCCTTCCATACCCTCCAACTCTTTCAATAGCACGGTCGACTAAGTTGCCCACTAATCATCACCACCATTAATAGCAATAGCAAGCTCTAATAGCAATAGCAAGCTCGCAGCGAAGCAAGAATATATCTATGTGTTACAGTGGTCACCAGCCCATTCGGCCCAGGCATGGCACCCTCCTTGGTGGCTAACACGGCCACATACTTCTCCACCATGGCCCCACCTCGGTCATGTACTTCTCCACTTCGGCCCCATCTCGGCCGTAAGCGGAGTCCTATTTTTTTGCTACCCAGTCGGCGTTGAGGTTAGACCTAGATAGGCTCCAGCCACGCCGAGCTCGGCACCACGTCCGTGCCTCGGTCCACGGGCACGGGAGGTGCGCGCACCCAGATTATTCTACCAGAGTCACGCCCATGTGCACATCCATGCCAGGGCAAACCCGCGCCCAAAGCTCACGCCCGCAGCAAGTCGCCGCCCTATTCGGCGCCCGGTCCACCCGCGGGAGGCAATCGCCCACTCCGGTGTCCAGCCCACCTCGGCTCCGCCACCCCGGTGCCGGTCTGCCTCGGCTCCGCCCTCTCCGACGCCCCGTCCGCCCATGGGAGGCCTCTGCCGGCTTTGTCCGGTCCACTTGCGGGAGGCTAAGGCGACGCCTCCGAGCTCCGCCTCCGCTCGACCTCGACCATGACGCGAAGGCCGGCCCCAGCTCGCCTCCGCTCACCCTGGCTCCCTCGGCAACGGCGCTCAGCACGACCGCGGCACACCCCCAGTGCACCCGCGACGGCCCCAGCTCTTTTCGTGCCCGATTCGGTATCCAGTCGACCTCGGCACGCCGGCTCCCGGCTCAGCATGCCCGCGGTGCGCCCGCCTGATGCACCTGCAACTCAGCTCGACACAGTTTTCCTGCTCCGCTCCTGGCAGGACGCCACCTTAGCGAGCCTAGCTCCGAACGGCCCCGACTTGGTCCAGCTCAGCCCGACTCTACCCAGTCCAGCGCTCTCGCACCCTAGGTCCGAGCCTTCCGCCCGCGGCAGCTCCGGCACGCACGGGCACGCGTCACGCCCAGTTCGGCATGCCCACGTGCCCAGTTCGGCATGCCCACGCGGTGCCCCGTCTGGCATTCCCGCGTGGCCACATCCATCCGCACCTGCTCCACGCCCAAGCAAGCTTGCGGTCCAGCTCCGCTCTCCCGTGGTCCGGCAGCGCTCGTGTTCGCAACGCATGGGTTCGCGCCTACGTGCATAGGGCCTCGCACGTCGCCTCGATCAACGTGCATGAAGGCCCCTGCGAACCTTCTCTCGGTCTGCATGCCCGCATGGCAACTTGAAGCGGCGTCCCGGCTAGTTCAGCACTTTCGCATCACAGCCCAGCTCGGTCACTGGGTGCACCACGCAGTTCGGTCTCATTCATGTAAGCCCGGCACGTTTCCTGAGGGGCCCATCCACATGGGCCCGGCACTCCTTCCAAGGATCCCCCTCCCCGTGGGTCCTATGGCACGCCGCCTGACACGCCGTCTGCAACGAAGGTTTGCATTTAAGTTTCCTAAGCTACTGTTTATACTAACTGGTGAATAGTGCTCTGCCCAAGGCACTGTACCCCTGCACCAACTTCCTAAACCATCCAGAAGAAGAAGGTTCACTAGCCCATCATAGCCTCACAGGCTATCCTAGCATGACAAGTCTACATCAAGAACAGCACGCATCCCTTGAACGATAAGAGCCATTCGTCTACATAAAGACCGGTATGAAGATGTAAGAGGAGGTAAGAGACAACACTCTCTCTTCATTCTTACATTATCGTCCATTTACTATCACCCTCTAGCAGCAGAGAGTCCCCTAAGCTCTCCACCTCATAAATCTCTTATTTTTTTCGATCGTCCCACTGATATGATCGTCAGAGTGTCTTTGCCGGAATCTCCGGTACAGGTCTTCCCTGTTTTGCAGGTCCGCCTGACGGAGGGACGATACAGAGAAGATTTCTCCCACCGGAGAGGCCCACAGGAGGACCACAGCACAATATCATCTCCTCCCATGCAACGGAGCATACTCCCTCATGCTACAGGAGTCTCTTTTATCTCCCATGCAACGGAGCTTACTCCCTCATGCTACAGGAGTCTCATTTTCTCTCACGCAGCAGGATCTCATTTATCCTGAGCGACGGAGTTCCATCTCCTATATGCAACGGAGCTTCCTCCCGTGCAATGGAGTCATCCCCCTCATGCAGCAGGAGTCTCCACTCCTCCCGTACAACATGCAACATGAGCCTTATGCTCCCATGCAACGAAGGTCTCCCTCCATGCAACGGAGTCTCATGCTCCCATGCAGTGGAGGTCCGTCTTTCCATGCAACGGAGCCTTGCTCCCTCATGCAACTGAGTTTTATTCTTCCGTGCAAAGGAAGAAACATGTTTTTATCTATTCATATGACCAGGAGCTCAGTAGGTAACTCCTTCTCTGCTATATTTACACAATGAAAAACTGTGTTTCAGTTACACGGGAAAGGCTCCTGTACCATCATCAAGGGAAAGCATTATGACCTGCCAGAGCCAGTCAGTGCCTCCGCGAGAATTCTTGACAAAAGACCGGATCCCACACTCTCCGGCACCAAAGCCCGGATCCCACGCTCTCCAGCACCAAAGACCGGACACCCCGGCACCTAAGACCGGATGCCCCGGTGCCAAAGACCGGAACCCCGGCACCAAAGACCGGACACCCTAGCACCTAAGACCGGACGCCCCGGCGCCAAAGACCGGACACCCCAGCACCAAAGAACTGAGCCCCACATCTATCGCTTGACTCTCAGTTCAGCTCTTGCCTTACTCACAGTCTGGAGATGTCCGTGAAGACTCCAAGAAGTCCCTCCATCTACCGAGAAAACTCACAGTTTGGCATTTATTGTGCTCAAAGTTTAGAGATGTCCATGGAAAGCTCCGGAGGCCCAACCGTGTATGGCTCGCCTCCTAGCATGGCAAACCAGTAGTTCTGCCATCTCATGAAGGAGGTAAGAATCCCTCCTCAATAATCAAAGTTCCTCTCTGGTGCAACTTTGTCCTTCACCAACACAGGAACTTATCCGTCTGACTCCAAGTCCGGCGAGGTTAAGAGCTGAAGTCAAGCTCCTCAATTCAGCCAAGCTGCAGCTCCCCACTAAGCCCCGCATCTACCACATGACTCTCAGTTCAGCTCTTGCCTTACTCACAGTCCAGAGATGTCCGTGGAGACTCCAAGAAGTCCCGCCATCTACCGAGAAAATTCATAGTTTGGCATTTGCTGTACTCAAAGTCCGGAGATGTCCATGGGAAGCTCAGGAGCTCCAATCGTTCATGACTCGCCTCCTAGCATGGCGAACCATCAGCTCAACCACTCATGAAGGAGGTAAGAATCTCTCCTCAATCATTAAAGTTCCTTTCTGGTGCAATTTTGTCCTTCACCAACACAGGAACTCGCCCATCCGACTCCAAGTTCGACGAAGTTAAGAGCTGAAATCAAGCTCCTCAGTTCAGCCGAGCTGGACTCAAATGAAGCCGAGCTGAAGTGAAGTCAAGCTCCTCACTGAGCCCCACATCTACCGCTTGACTCTCAGTTCAGCTCTTGCCTTACTCACAGTCCAGAGATGTTCGCGGAGACTCCAAGAAGTCTCACCATCTACCGAGAAGCTCACAGTTTGGCATTTGCTGTTCTTAAAGTCCGGAGATGTCCATGGAAAGCTCCAGAGGCCCAACCATATATGGCTCGCCTCCTAGCATGGCGAACTAGCAGTTCTACCATCTCAAGAAGGAGGTAAGAATCCCTCCTCAATAATTAAAGTTCCTCTCTGGTGCAACTTTGTTCTTCACCAATACAAGAACACATCCGTCCGACTCCAAGTCTGGCAAAGCTAAGAGCTGAAATCAAGCTCCCCATTGAGCCCTGCATCTATCGCTTGACTCTCAGTTTAGCTCTTGCCTTACTCACAGTCCAGAGATGTCTGCGGAGACTCCAAGAAGTCCCACCATCTACCGTGAAAACTCACAGTTTGGCATTTGCTGTGCTCAAAGTCTGGAGATGTCCATGGGAAGCTCCGGAGGCCCAACCGTGTATGGCTCGCCTCCTAGCATGGCAAACCAGCAGCTCTGCCATCTCAAGAAGGAGGTAAGAATCCCTCCTAAATAGTCAAAGTTCCTCTCTGGTGCAACTTTGTTCTTCACCAATACAGGAACTCGCCCATCCGATTCCAAGTCCGGTGAAGTTAAGAGATGAAATCAAGCTCCTCAATTCAGCCGAGTTGGACTCAAATGAAGCCGAGCTGAAGTGAAGTCATCTCCTCACTGAGCCCCACATCTACCGCTTGACTCTCAGTTCAGCTCTTGCCTTAGTCACAGTCCAGAGATGTCCGCGGAGACTCCAAGAAGTCCCACTATCTACCGAGAAACTCACAGTTTGGCATTTGCTGTGCTCAAAGTCCGGAGATGTCCATGAAAAGCTCCGAAGGCCCAGCCGTGTATGGCTCGCCTCCTAGCATGGCAAACTGGCAGCTCTGCCATCTCATGAAGGATGTAAGAATCCCTCCTTAATAATAAAAGTTCCTTTCTGGTGCAACTTTGTTCTTCACCAATATAGGAACTCACCCGTTCGACTTCAAGTCCAGCAAAGTTAAGATCTGAAATCAAGCTCCTCAGTTCAGCCGAGCTAGACTCAAATGAAGCCGAGCTGAAGTGAAGTCAAGCTCCTCACTGAGCCCCACATCTACCACTTGACTCTCAGTTCAGCTCTTGCCTTGCTCACAGTCCGGAGATATCCGCGGAGACTCCAAGAAGTCCCGCCATCTACCGAGAAACTCACAGTTTGGCATTTGCTGTGCTCAAAGTCTGGAGATGTCCATGGGAAGCTCCGGAGGCCCAACCATGGATGGCTCGCCTTCTAGCATGGCAAACCAGTAGCTCTGCCATCTCATGAAGGAGGTAAGAATCCCTTCTCAATAATCAAAGTTCCTCTCTGGTGCAACTTCGTTCTTCACCAATACAGGAACTCCCCCATCCGACTCCAAGTCCGGCGAAGTAAAGAGTTGAAGTAAAACTCCTCAGTTCAGCCGAGTTGAGCTCAAATAAAGCCAAGCTGAAGTCATGCCCCTTGATTCAGCCGAGCTAAAGTTAAACTCCTCAGTTCAGCCGAGCTGAGCTCAAATAAAGCCGAGCTGAAGTCACACCCCTTGATTCAACCGAGATGAAGTCAAACTCCTCAATTAAGCCGAGCTGAGCTCAAATTAAGCCGAGCTGAATTCATGCCCCTTGATCCAGCTGAGCTGAAGCCAGGCCCTTCACTGAGCCCCGCAACTATCGCTTGACTCTCATCCGGAGATGTCCACGGGTAGCCCTGGAGGTCCAACCATTTGCGGCTTGCCTCCTAGCATGCTAAACGAGCATCTCTGCCACCTCACAAAAGATGTAAGAATTCCTCCTCAATAATTAAAGTTACTCTTTAGTGCAACTTTGCTCTTCATCATTGCAGGAGCTCATCCGTCCGACTTCGAGTCTGGCGAAGAAAGCCCGGAACCCAGTTCTAGTATGAAATCCCGGAGTCCAGTCTGGATGAAAGCCCGGAATCCAGTTCCAGTATAATGGAGCCCAGCTCTCCAACACTTCGAGACCGGAATCCCCGGTACCTAAAGGCCAAAAACCCCAGTACCTAAAGATCAGAAACCCCGGCACCTAAAGACCGAAATCCCCTGCACCTAAAGACCAGAATCCCCGGCACCTAAAGACCGGAAACCCCGGCACTCCAAGACCAAAAATCCCGACACCGCAAAATGGGAAATGTCGAAGGTCCCACACCAAAAGCCTCATCAAAAGCTTTGAAGAGTGCTTTGAGCCCAACCATGTGCCCGATCATGCATGTGTGCACCCAAGTTGTGCACCTCACCAACCTCTTCCTCCACGGCACTGCCTTTTATGCGGTCAAACAGGAGTCAGACTGAAGTGCTAGCACCATCATAATGCAACTAACCTTCGGTCAAGGTACCTACGGGCAAGTAAGTTTCAAAAACACCACCTCCAATTTTTATTTTGCAGGCCTGCTACGACATAGAGCCGAATAGACAAAGCTACTCCCTTCATCCAAAATGAGTGGAAGTAACGTTTTGGACTCAGGGAGTGGGGGCATCTATTACAGTGGTCACCAGCCCATTCGGCCCAGGAATGGCACCCTCCTTGGTGGCTAACGCGGCCACATACTTCACCACCGCCCCACCTCGGTCATGCACTTCTCCACTTCGACCCAATCTCGGCCATAAGCGGAGTCCTATTTCTTTGCTACCCAGTCTGCGCTGAGGTCAGACCCAGATCGGCTCTAGCCATGCCGAGCTCGGCACCATGTCTGTGCCTCGGTCCACGTGCATGGGAGGTGTGCACACCCAGAATATTCTGCTAGAGTCACACCCGCGCGCACGTCCGTGCCAAGGCAAACCCGCGCCCCAAGCTCAGGCCCGCAGCAAGCCGCCCCCTCTTCGGCGCCCGATCCACCCGCGGGAGGCCATCGCCCACTCTGGCATCCAGCCCACCTCGGCTCCACCGCCCCGGTGCCGGTCCGCCTCGGCTTCGCCCTATCCGGTGCCCCATCCGCCCATGGGAGGCATGCGGGAGGCCTCTGCCCGCTTCGTCCAGTCCACTTGCGGGAGGCCAAGGCCACGCCTCCGAGCTCCGCCTCCTCCGGCTCCGCCCGACCTCGCCCACGGCGCGAAGGCCGGCCCCAGCTCGCCTCCGCCCGCTCCGGCTCCCTCGACAACGGCGCTCAGCACGACCGCGACACGCCCCCTGCGCACCCACAGCGGCCCAAGCTTCTCCCGCACCAGCTCCGGCGTCCAGCCGACCTCAGCACGTGACCCTGTGCCGGCAAGCCCGCGTGCCCACCTCGGCAATGGTGCCCGGCTTGCTCGCAGGAGGCCTTTGCCTCACTTCCATCCGGTCCGGTGCTCAGCACGCCCCCGGCACGCCTGCGGCGACCCCAGCTCCTCCAGTGCCCGCTCCGATGTCCAGCCGATCTCGGCACGGTGACCCCGTGCCGGTGCCCGCCTCAGCATGCCTGTGGCACGTCCGACTTCTCCGACTCCGCCCAGTGTAGGGGGCGGCAAGCCTCCACCACATGCGCCCGTGTCCGGCTCTAACCGCCCACGGCACGACCCTGCAGTGCAGCTCTCCCACAGCAGCCACAGCTCCATCCTTGCCGGCTCCGCGCCATCCGTGGCACCGTCCCAGCTCCTCACCGCGGCACGCACGCCTGGCGAGACCGCGTCTCAGTCCGGCTCAGCACGCCCCCGGTGCGCCCGTGGCGGCCCCAGCTCCTTTCATGCTTGATCTGTCGTCCAATCGACCTCGGCACGCCGGCTCCCGGCTCAGCATGCCCGTGGTGCGCCCGCCTGACGCACCTCCAACTCAGCTCGACACAGTTTCCCCGCTCTACTCCTAGCAGGACGCCACCTCAACGAGCCCTGCTCTGGCCGGCCCCGCCTCGGTCCAGCTCAGCCCGGCTCTGCCCGGTCCGGCACTCCCGCGCCCCAGGTCCGAGCCTTCCACCCGTGGCAGCTCCGGCACGCACGGGCTCGCGTGACGCGCAGTTCGGCACGCCCACGTGCCCAGTTCGGCATGCCCACGTGGTGCCCCGTCTGGCATTCCCGCGTGGCCATATCCGTCCGCACCTGCTCCGTGCCCAAGCACGCCCGCGGTCCAGCTCCGCTCTCTCGTGGCCCGGCAGCGCTCGTGTTCGCAATGCATGGGTTCGCGCCTACGTGCATGTGGCCTTGCACATCGCCTCGATCAACGTGCATGAAGGCCACTGCAGACCTTCTCTCGATTCGTGTGCCCGCATGGCAACTTGAAGCGGCGTCCCGTCTAGTTCAGCACTTTGGCATCATAGCCCAGCTCAGTCACTGGGTGCACCGCGCAGTTCGGTCTCATTCATGTGGGCCCGGCATGTTTCCCGAGGGGCCCATCCACATGGGCCTGACACTCTTTCCAAGGATCCCCCTCCACGTGGGTCCTATGGCACGCCGCTTGACACGCCATCTGCAAGGAAGGTTTGCATTTAAGTTTCCTAAGCTACTGTTTATACTAATTGGTGAATAGCGCTCTGCCCAAGGCACTGTACCCCTGCACCAACTTCCTGAACCACCCAGAAGAAGAAGGTTCACCAGCCCATCATAGCCTCACAGGCTATCCTAGCATGACAAGTCTACATCAAGACCAGCATGCCTCCCCTGAACGATAAGAGCCATTCATCTACATAAAGACCGGTTTGAAGAGGTATGGGGAGGTAAGAGACAACACACTCTCTTCATTCTTATATTATCGTCCATTTACTATCACCCTCTGGTAGTAGAGAGTCTCCTAAGCTCTACACCTCAGAAGTCTTTTATTTCCTTCGATCGTCCCATTGACTTGATCGTCGGAGTGTCTTTGCCGGAATCCCTGGTACAGGTCTTCCCTGTTTTGCAGGTCCGTCTGACGGAGGGACGATACAGAGAAGATTTCTCCCACCGGAGAGGTCCATAGGAGGACCACAGCATAATATCAAGCCCCTTCATCCCTACAACAACTCCTCCAAGCACGGCGGCT
This sequence comes from Areca catechu, assembly GCA_021397845.1. Classification (NCBI taxonomy): domain Eukaryota; kingdom Viridiplantae; phylum Streptophyta; class Magnoliopsida; order Arecales; family Arecaceae; genus Areca; species Areca catechu. The sequence continues at coordinate 21,426,258 of CM038045.1, forward strand.
CCACCAAGCTCCGTAGCAGAGGGTATGTTCTCCTTGATCGTCTCCGACCGACGAGCCCGGTGATGCTGGCAGGGAGTCCACTCACCCGGGCCAGGTAAGAAGCTGCAGGTCACGGTGATTTAAGCGGCAACATTATGTATAGAGCTTGATTAAAAAAAAAAAATCTCTAATGGCCACATTCTTATCCATTGCAGGAAGAGCAATGATGGATGGCAATGTTGTGAGGTCCCAATCAAGAATTGGTTCGAGTATACTTTCAACCAATAGCTCACAAGATATCTAAATTTTAAAAATCAAGAAAAAATCTCCTCTTTTTTTGGTGTTGGAATTTTGGGGGCGATTAATAAAGGAAGGAGAAGAGAAAAGAAATGGAAAATTTGTGGAACATGAAAGAGATGAAAAGCCATAATTATTTTCATGGCATTAAATTTGTGGTTCATACATGAAATTACATACTAGTTAATAAATCATTTACAAAATTAAATACTATTTAATAGGTTATATACTAAAAGTGTTTCTACATGAAAGTATTTTCATATATTATATATAAATATGGTACAAATAAATTTTTAAGGAGAAAACTTTTAATTGAACAAAAAAGAGAAAGATTTTTATGCATGTAATGCATAAACATTGTATGTTTTCATATACCATATATAAATATGGTACAAATGCATTCTGGCATACAAAAACATGGCCGATTTTTACGTACCATATATAAAGATGATATACATTTCTAAAGAAGAAGAGCTTATTTTTAATATACATGTAATAAATATAGCATGTAAAAATAATTAAACATTGCATATTTTTATATATCACATATAAATATTCTATAAATTATTTATAAAGAAGAAAGCTTTTTTTTTTTGTAAGATGGATAATTCAACCAACAGTCCTTGTATGAATACATCCAAAAAAGTCAGAAAAAATACAATTCCTGAACTCCAAAGGCGACTTATCTAACCGGGTCCACGGCACCTGTCCTGAATGGGTGGCAACGAAGGAGGCAACCCAATCCGCTGCCATATTGGCCTCCCTGAAAACATGCCTGACAACAAAGGAGGAACAACCCTGCAACCAGAGAGCGATGTCGTGGATCAAAGGACGAGCAAAAGCAGCACCAATTGATCCCTTGATCCACAAAATAACTGTAGCAGAATCCCCTCAATAATAAGATGATCCCACATAAGAAATCGACAAACATACTAAATCCCTATCCAGGCCGTTGTAAGCTCTGCTTGGAGGACAGAAGAGTCGATCAGATGGCAATCCCCAGCGGCAATAATGCCTAAGCTAGAGTCCCGGATCATAAAAGTGGCTACACCCTCATATCCTCTCACACTCCTATTAAAATTAATCTTGACATACCTCAGAGGAGGGGACTCCCAAAAATAAATACCCTCCGGGGCGCTCTAGGAGCGAAACCGGAACCCTAGATCTTCATGGATGCCAAAGTCACAGTGTGAAACTCCTCCATATGGGCCCGACCTCTCTCAGCCAGAACTCTGGTGGAGCACCTCGAGGAGTTGAATACAAGAGCGTTCCGAGAAAGCAAAATGTGATAAGCCACATAAGCAAGAAATCCAGACCTAGAGGAGTCAGAAAGAGATCTCAGAAGATCCAAGGCAACCACTAGATCCTCTGAGTGGCCACACATGAAATCCAACCCCACAGCCATCCAGACATGCCGACACTACTAGAAAAGGGTGCTTTACCAAGGAAAAAAATCCCTCGCAATTCCGAGGGATCTTCCAATAAAAAAAAATTAACCGTAAAATTTTCTAAGGAAAAAAATTTCCTCGTAAAATCCCTTAATTTTTTTTTGCGAGTGATTTTTCGAGGGATTTATTCCTTATAAATGAGCTCTTAGTAGAAATTTTTCGAGGAAAAAAGTTTTCTCGAAAAATTCCTCACAAATTATTTTTGCGAAGAATTTTTCGAGGGATCTTTTCATCATAATTTGGTTCTTAGTAAAAAATTTTTCAATAAAAAAATTTCTTGCAAAAACCCTCAGAAATTATTTTTACGAAAGATTTTCCAAGGAATCTTTACATGATAATTTGGTTCTTATTAAAAAAAATCAAATAAAAAAATCCCTTGCAAAATCCCTCAAAAATTTTTTGTGAGGGATTTTCCGAGGGATTTATTCCTTATAAATGAGCTCTTAGTAGAAATTTTCTGAGAAAAAAAGTTTTTTCGGAAAATCCCTCGTAAATTATTTTTGCGAGGAATTTTGCAAGAGATTTTCTCATCATAATTTGGTTCTTAGTAAAAAATTTTTAATAAAAAAAATCCTCGCAAAATCCCTTGAAAATTATTTTTGCGAGAGATTTTCTGAGGGATCTTTTCATGATAATTTGGTTTTTAGTAAAAAAAATTTCTAATAAATTTTTTTTTCGCAAAATCCCTCAAAATTTTTTTTTGTGAGGGATTTTTTGAGGGATTTATTTTTTATAAATGAGCCCTTACTAGAAATTTTCTGAAAAAAAAAGTTTTCTTGGAAAATTCCTCATAAATTATTTTTACGATGGATTTTCTGAGGGATCTTTTCATCATAATTTGGTTTTTAGTAAACAAATTTTTAATAAAAAAATTCCTCAAAAAATTCTTCATAAATTATTTTTATGAGAGATTTTTTGAGGGATATTTTCATGATAATTTGGTTCTTAGTAAAAAAATTTTCAAATAAAAAAATCTCTCGCAAAATCTCTCGGAAATTTTTTTTATGAGGGATTTTCCGAGGAATTTATTCCCTATAAATGAGCTCTCAGTAAAAATTTTTCGAGGGAAAAAGTTTTCTTGGAAAATTCCTCATAAATTATTTTTATGAGGGATTTTCTGAGGGATCTTTTCATCATAATTTGGTTCTTAGTAAAAAAGTTTTCAATAAAAAAATTTTTCACAAAATTTCTTGGAAATTATTTTTGCGAGAGATTTACTGAGGGATCTTTTCATGATAATTTGGTTCTTAGTAAACAAAATTTAAATAAAAAAACTCCTCGTAAAATCCCTTGGATTTTTTTTTTTGTGAGGAATTTTTCGAGGGATTTATTCTTTATAAATGAGCTTTTAATAGAAATTTTCCGCGGAAAAAAGTTTTCTTAGAAAATTTCTCGTAAAATATTTTTGCGAGGGATTTTCTGAGGGATCTTTTCATCATAATTTGGTTCTTAGTAAAAAAATTTTCTTATTCATATGAGCGCAAACCATGTGCTAATAGCAAATCACATAGATCGAGCACCATTTTGATCCAGGTCAGGAAGCGACCGAAGTTGAAGAATAATCATGGGGAACACTTTCAAAGTTGAAGAATAGTCATGGGGGATATTTTCTGATGTCTTGTCTATTTTGTCAGGTTTGACAAATTCTGGATATAAATATCGACTATAACCCAACCTTTAGGATTGGTTGCCAATCGGCACCATCTGATGTACTGCATATCTAACTAGGATGGCTAGTGATTGATCTGGTTCTTCTTATCTTTAGTTTGGTCATCTACGTCATATTTGTTATGTACTCGCCATGTCATTCGATGTTGGACAGGTTAATACCTCCTTAACATTACCATAAAATATTAACTTATATATCTCCATCTTATAATATAAATATTATGAATCTTTATTTATGGTCCTTAAGTTGAAAGTTATCGCAAATATTATTAATTGCTCCATTTTTAATAACAAATATGCATCACAGTTTGTTGGATTCTAATTTTAGAGAGAGAAATTATATAAGAACGTGCCGGTGCAATTGCAATCACCAATGATTCTTCTCACTTGACCATAGCTGTTCAATATATTGTAACATTCAAAGAGGCCTAACATACTCTCAAACACATCATTCAATTCACTCTTGTTGATCAAACTATATGAATGTTCAGGAAACTCATGCTTATATTCATACGAAAAAGAAGAGCAATATATGTAATTCATCCCAAATTTTTCACTTACTAGCCACAATTTTTTTAAAAAAAATTATGAGGGGTTAATCCCCATCTTCTATATCCTGTCTCATTTGCATCCTCCTGGGGCTAGTTTCAACTAAAATTGGATCCTCTTGACTTCTTGTCCAAGAGGGAAGGGATGATGCCATCCATGAAAGCATACGGGTACTTATTAGCCACCGTACTAAATGCTTACATAAACTATAGTCTATATATAATAAAAGGTACAGTAGTTGCTATACGACAAAATTATGATCCAATCTAGTGAACCAACTCCTATTCATTATTTTGCATTGTTTTTCTCTCTTATTTATATAGAAAATAAATTAATTAACATACAATTTTAGTAGAGAAAAAAAGATATACCTAAAGTACAGCAAAGACGGATATATGCAAGAGAAATTAAAAATCGGTAAAAGCTCACAGTGATGAATTAAAATTTTAAAGACTTTTTATTAACCCGGATTGGCCTCGCAACCCTACATTCTTCCTTCGCCTTCCTCTCTCTCCCATCTTCACTCTTTTTTGAAATGATTTGTTGGAAAGATTCAAGATATGACAAAGTATTTGGATGTCCATCCGATCATCCATAATATCTGAAACTTCCTCAATCTTTCATTATAATAACTATTTGATAGATCTTTCGAGAGGCCAATAATATCATAAATTTCATCATCTTTTTTATTGTTGATCATACTATGTGTTACGGCCGTATCGATGACGTGGCATGTCTCAGATTTCGTTGGACGTGATTCAAGCCACGTGGAGTTTTTTCGGCAAAGTCAGATGCGGATCCGCCTCGGTCGAGGTCGAGGTCGGTCCAGGCCTTCCTGCCGCTCCGCCAGGTGTCCACCTAGGAGGGGTCCACCTCGGCCGAAGCCGGCGGCCCCCCTGCTCCCTCGCCAGGTGGCACCTTGAGACGGTCCCACCTCGGCCAAGGTCGAGCCGGGCTCCCTCGCTCCTTCGCCAGGTGGCGCCCGGAGACGGGACCACCTCGGCCGAAGTCGAGCGACCTTCTGCCGCTCCGCCAGGTGTCCACCCAGGAGGGGTCCACCTCGGTCGAAGCCGGCGGCCCCCCTGCTCCCTCGCCAGGTGGCACCCTGAGACGGTCCCACATCGGCCAAGGTCGAGCCGGGCTCCTTCGCCCCTTCGCCAGGTGGCGCCCGGAGACGGGACAACATCGGCCGAAGTCGAGCGACCTTCTGCCGCTCCGCCAGGTGTCCACCCAGGAGGGGTCCACCTCGGCCGAAGCCGGCGGCCCCCCTGCTCCCTCGCCAGCTGGCACCCTGAGACGGTCCCACCTCAGCCAAGATCGAGCCGGGCTCCTTCGCTCCTTCGCCAGGTGGTGCCCGGAGATGGGACCACCTCTGCCGAAGTCGAGCGACCTTCTGCCGCTCCACCAGGTGTCCACCCAGGAGGGGTCCACCTCGGCCGAGGCGGGCCAGCCTGTGCGGAGAAGTTTTCGAAGAGCGGGAGCGCGAGCTCCGAGGTTCCCCCTCGAGCCGTGCGCGCCGTGCCCCGAGAAAAGTGCCTCGTACGGTCGGCGGCAACACGCGGAACATTGCTTACATCGGCCCGACAGGTTCCGCAGTCGAGAGGCGGGGCCCTGACAAAACAGGACCCGATAACGGACAACGTCGGCGCCTGGGAAGGAGAGCGCTCACGCTCGGCCCGAGGTCTGGTCGGCGGTCTGACCGGCGCCCCCATCCCCTACTCTTTCCTCGCTGGGCTCGGCAGGCAAGGCCAGGGAGCCGCCTGCCTCTTTGATCCGGAAGGGAAAAGGGGAAAGAGACGGAGGGGAGGAGGTGAAAGCGACGAGGGAGCTTCCTAGGGGCGAAAAATGAGAAGGCGACACGAGGAGTTAAAAGGAAGTAGAGAATAGACGACAAGGTAAGCAAGAAACAAAGGCCGGAGACTCCGTTCCAAAAGCAAGATCCAATATCCCGAGAGGGGACCTTTGGCGTGAGCTCGGTGAAGGGACCCGACCGGGTTTCTATTCTTTCTGGGACCTTTCTTGCTAGCACGATCTCTAAGTCTAGGACTCCTTCGGGGGCCCGTCTCAGAGACTCTGTTCCCTCTCGCCGTCTACTAACTTGACCGTCGGAGCTCCCTCGCCAGGATCCCCGGTCAGGGTTTCTGACCTTGCCTTACAGGTTCGATCGAGCCAGGAGACCTCAGGGACGAGACGGTCTAGTCGGATCGGCGGCTCCGAAGCCACAGGCGCAGCAACGAGATCGGCAACACTATGATTGAAACTGGCATGCCGGTGATGCATATTTTCGAATATTACAAAATATTTTATATGTTGGCCTTTTAAATTATATTAACATGAAATTAGTATCATCACTCATTTGTATAAAAAAATAAAAAAAATTATAAGTGATAGTTTTTTCTAACTAGTTTGTAATATGATAGCTGAGATGGGCTATGCTTGTAAGAGCATGGATCATCAAATTTTGGTATTGATTATTTTTTTAACAACAAAATTATTCATGCCATATCTGACATTTTAAATACTCTCACATAGACTATATCCCAATATTTACTATATCCACTCGCCTGCCTAAACGTATTTGACTTTTGGATTACGATGCTTTTGGATCCGGGGAGGAAAAATTTTCAAAATAAAATCCATGTCCAAATGCGAGACGAATCCCGCTTTCCAAATACCGGATAATAAACAATTACCCCCAAAAATTTCACAAAACTAAACTGAAATAACCTCGTGACAAAACCCCAAACCCTCGATCAATCCCGCTTCCACGTTTTCCCTTCGAAATCCAAAGCCAACGGCGCCCTCCCAGCCCTCCTTCTAAATCCCCAGCCCCTCTTTCCCTTCTCCTCATCAAACCCACTCCCTTCTCGCTCTCCTCCATCCCCTCTCTCCATCTCCTCTTCCTCTAATTCTAACCCTAACCCTAGAGGAGCAGCGGAGGTGCCAGGAGGGCGGCTATGGAGTTCAAGGAGAACAGCGTCCGCCTCACCCACAGGGCGGCAGCGAGGAAGAGAGGCGCCTCTGTGGCGGCCTCCGCTTCCCAGTCTCTCCCACATGGCCAGCCTCCGGCCAAGAGGAGGAAACGCAGGGCCTTGGGTGAGCTAAAAAATATCCCATTTCAGCCCGATGGAGTAAAACCTAGCTACTCTACACGACACAGTCTTGAAGGTCCGAAGGGAAGGGAAGGGAAGGTCTCTAGGGTTTTCTCCGCAAAGTCCACTTCTCCATTTTCTCCTCCGAGTCGTCGTCTCCAAGGTTTTGCCGTCCGGCTCGTCCCCGTCCGTCGATCCCCTCCCCGCATTCCGATCAGGCGAGCATCGCAGAGCAATTACCATGTTTGGCCTTCCGGCTTCCGCCGTTCCGAACTTCCGATCGTCGTCTCCGTCTCCGCTTTACGCTCCCTCCGTCCTCCCTGCTTCGGCGGCTCGCCCCCGTCTCCGCCCACCTCCCTCGCTGCCTCGGTGGCTCGCCCCCGTCTTCACCCACCTCCAGTTAGCCCCGTCTCTCTCGCTGCCTCGGCGTCACGCCGCCACGCCGAACCCTATCGATTGACCGCTCTAGTAAGCCCTTGTGATTGTTGATGGCGGGAAGGCACTGCTCCTTCCACTTCCCGCGCAATAGGCTGCTTTCGGATCATCTTAACTCCCTCTTCCTCTATTCCCCATATGCAACCGTCGTTCTCTAATGATCCGCGTCTCATTTCCAGACTAACCAAGCCTCCGAGTTTGCAATGGCCAAAACCAGAAGCGCCAACGGTGGCCTCACATGCTTCAATAAATCCTCCCGATTCGGAGGCCGTGGAAGAGATGACGGAGAATAGAAAGCAATCGAGATCCCAATGCCCGGAACAAAGCCCGATCAAAACTCGTTCTCCGGCGAAATGGAGGTCGCCTCGCGGTTGCACCACCAATGGCGACACCTGTTATGAAAATGTGAGTTATTTTCCCACATACGATCCGATCTTTAAGGTTTCTATTTTTTCCCCCCCTTTTTTCTCTTTATAATTGTTTATATAACAAGAGTCTTTCCATCGATCTGATACTATTCAATAGGGAGATTACAAGATTTCCAATGGCAAGCTCTTATGCTCTCCCAAATCTCCGAGGAAAAGATTGTCTGATCAATTTTCTCAGAAACCCATGTGGAATCCAAGAGGCAAGTGCTCCGATCCCTTCTGGATTCTTCATTTTGTTAATTTTCTTCCTGCACCTATTTTTTTTTCCTGATTGATTGATCTCCATCGGGCACTTTTCTTCCTTGAGCGAGATCTCTCTAGACTGATTGTTTAATTTTATTCCTCAATCTCTTTTGGTTCCTCGAATGATCTTTGACTCATAATTTTTTTATCTCTTCATCTTTTGTGACCGCGAGTATTATGGTATTCACAGTAACTCGCCTCAATTTTTCTGGCAAACAGCAGCCATACTCGTTATTTCACTACTTCCTGATTCCCTTTTTTATTATTTGTTTTGTAATTCAAGTTTCCCGTATTGTCAACGGCCAACTGATAGGCCTGAATCCATCATTTGTAGATCCTGCACAGATGCAAGCTGTTAAGGAAGCGCTCCATGTAGCTACAGTCCCTACCAATGTGTCATGTCTCAAGGATGAGCAGAAAAGGATTCTTGATTTCTGCACGGTATGCATCGAACAAGAGAAAGCTGGTAGTTTGTATGTATGCGGTTCCCCTGGAACTGGAAAATCGTTGTCCGTTGATAAAGTGAAAGACTTTCTAGCTGTGTGGTCAAAAGAGGTACATCGGCCTTCTCTTTCAATTTATATGTAAGATTGTGGGTTAGTTTCTGATATGAGCAATGAGTAATTTTATTATACTTCTAATCATGGAAATCTCACACCTGAAGACATTCAGATCCCATTGCATATATCATACTTGTATACAGGAATGCAGATCTCCAGAAGTTGTGTTTTTGTTTTTTTTAAACTTTTTATGCAAGATCATGAAGAGAAGTCCTTTTAAAGAGGATTTAAATTGTTCAAATATACGAGCCAAATGAACGTTGCGAATACATACTCTAAAAACATTTGAGGAATCATGCTGTCTTAGGCTATATATCATGGATCGCATGGATCATCATATGATGTAGAATTGACGGGCTCCCTGCCCATAATTTTCCTTATATTTTTTTTAAAAGACATGTAGATGGGCAAAATGAGTGATTAAACTTATCACAGGAAAGCATTCAAAACTGGTCGATATGCTTTAGGTAACATCAAAGGGTTACCATTTCATTAGAAGGAAAATATAGAGCATTTAAAATGATTGAATCAGAATATTCAACGGGAGTACAACATTGCATAAAGAATAAGACTAAATGAGGATGAGGTGTGGCTTTTAATGGGAGACATCACTAGAAAAAGATGTAATGGAGTAAGGATATGCTATCAATCTCAAGCTTGTTCTGGCTATTAATAACATATGCTGCTTGTGTTGGGTATGTAAATACTATATCTACAAATTTTTGCCCTGTACTGCAATACTCTCATATCTCTATGAGGGCTCAAAGTCGACACTATTAGTGGTGAAAACCTCCTGATAGTCTATTAAGTTGCAAAATAATATAAGACATCATGTTAGTAATTTTGGAATTTTGATTATATTTCTTTTTTTTTTTGGCATAGATATTTATCAATTTAATTTCATTGACATGAATTTTGTTCTGACTGTCAGGTGGGATTTCAATCACCAGATACATTAGCCGTAAATTGCACTTCTCTCACTAACACATCCCAAATTTTTAGCAAGGTATCCTGTCAACATTGCGAATATACTTTGGATATGCACATAATATTTCATTTATCATAAAATCCTCTATTTATTTATTGCAGATACTTGAGAAATTTTATTCTCGTAAGAAGACAAGCAATGGTTTTTCGCCTCTTCAGCATCTCTAAAATTTATTTTCTCAAAAAAAGAAGCCATCTTCAGGAAAGATGATGTGAGAAACATTTCTTTTTCTCTTTGTACGTGCATTGTTTTTAACACTCAATTATAGCACCACCTTTGATACAAAAACACAGCTCATAGTTGATAGATATTGTTCTGAATTTTCAAAGTTTTTGCTGTCCTTTTACCAAACCATGAAATTTTGAGATCGGAAATATTTTATATGACAGGTTGATCATTGTTGATGAGATGGATTACTTGATAACTAAAGACTCTGCTGTGCTTCATGATCTTTTCATGCTTACAACTTTTCCATTTTCCAGATGCATTCTAATAGGTATGGCTTTTTGGAGAAATATTAATGCTAAACAGCATTTGCTCTAGTTCCATACAGTTCTGCTGTATTAAAACCAAGAATCATGTTGATTTGAGTTTGACTTATATGTGCAGGAATAGCAAATGCTATCGACTTAGCAGATCAATTTCTTCCAAAACTTGAATCACTGAATTGTGAGTGTTTGTCTCTCTTCATCATTCTAGTTTTTTTATTTAGGATGAAGGAATACTATGGGGCATCTGATATGGTATTCAGATAATGGAATGACCTTGTGCTGTAGATTGTCCATGTCTTGGATGTACCATGAAGATATCTCACTGGACTTCTATTTAATTGATGTATATTGCATCATTTTCTTTTCAAGTTACAATATTCCATGCATTGCACTCTGGAGATGAAACTACTTTCTTGGCATTTTTGTTGCTCTGTTGCTAGGCAAACCCATGGTTATAACTTTCCGTGCTTACTCTAAAGACCAGATGCTGAAAATCGTTCAGCAAAGGCTTATGGTGATTCTCGTTCTTGTCTATTTTTTCGTGCATTAGATTTTTCTCCTGAATATCTGGAGGCTGAAACCATTTATTTGTGATCCTGTATACTAATTCACCTTTGTTATAGTGGAATTTTTCTTTTAATGACTGCTTTTTGATTTGTAGGTTCTTCAATTTGATGTCTTCGAACCTTTAGCACTGGAATTTTGTGCTAGAGTAAGTTCCAAGTTCATTTATTTTCTGACTAATGTAGGAAAATTCTTTCATGGTCCATTATCATAACAAAAGAAAGAAAAAGATTATGGTACCTGTGTCTTAAACTCATGCAAGTGAATATCAAAAATTTTTTCATTCAAACTCTGGATCTTGCCTATAAAAGCTTTAAAGAGTTACATATTCCTTTGGAGGCATCAAATTCATAAATAAAGGGTCCATCTAAGAGATTAAACTTTTTCCTCTATTTTTTTTTAGTGAAACTTTCTCCTTGATAACCCAACAAATAAAAATGCTCACTTATTTTGTATATAAACAATTGCTATCATAACCTTTATTTAGGCTCGAGTTATGAATTACTAGATCTGTCCTAATGGTGTTGATAATTATAGCAGAAAGTTGTGGCAGCATCTGGAGATATGAGAAGAGCACTTGGTGTTTGCAGGTAACTTTTGATGTTAATGCATATAGAGATGTTATTTTGTGTCAATTTTAACGTGTTGTGTTAAATGTCGAAACCTTACTAAATCTATCAAATACATCTGCTATTATTAAACATGCACAATTCATGCTGCTCCTCAATAACATGATACCGTAGAATGATATCATCCTTCCAACCCTTTGTGACAACTTGGGGCCTTAGTTATTTTGTGTTAATTTTAACTTGTTGTATTAAATGTCAAAACCTCACTAAATCTATCAAATACGTCTGCTATATTAAATATGCAAAATTCATGCTTGCTTCTCAATTACATGATACCATAGAATGATATCATCCTTCCAACCCTTTGTGACAACTTGGGGCCTTATCATACTAGTTTACACATCCTTTGTCAACCTGTATTCTTCATTTTACTTCATCCCCTATGTGACTATATCATTGCCTTCAAAGCTGTTGACTTGTTCTGCATGCTATTAAGAATGTGACCAGATAGACTGGAGCAAGATTTGGTTCAATTCCCATCCGGATGTTCAGATTTGAAGTCCACTTGCATCCTTCAAATAGCCTCCTTTCCTTCAAGCTGGGAATAGCATGAATAATATTCCTCAACATAGTAGTGTCAATCTCTTTTTAGTGGTCTGGGCCCTTCTTGTTGTGGCAGGAGATTGGTTGTCCCACTGTGGTTTGGATGATTCATCACTTCTGTGACTCCATTCTTGCAACAGCAGTTCATTAGGTTTCTCTTTCATCCTTGTGTTCTCTAATCTCACTTGGATCCTTATTTTTTCAACGTGTTTTGGTGACACTATTTTTTCACCCGTTCCTTTCATCTCCACCGACATATTAATCTCAGATGATAGGTTTTTGCTTCATTCTTCCTGCTGTCCTATAGTCCTTAATTTGTTTGGCTACTTACATTGCAATTGAATGCTTGGCCTTTATGGTGCATGATAAGTGTTAACCTGTGTATTCACACGTGTAGTTATATCTTGGAACACATTTTGCATCTTCAGTCATGTTAAACATGAGGGAAATCTGTTGAACTTCCATATTACCAAGCGACTACTTGATCAGCAAAGTGCAGTGATTCCCCCTATCAGGAAATAAACCAAGATAAAAGAAATGACATCATGTATCTTTAACATTTACAGGACCATTTAACTTTGATGGCATTATTTTTCTTGTCATCTCTATAGATATCACTTGTGGATTCATTTTAATAAACTTATACTGTACCTGCACCAGTTATTTCTTATTTAATTGGTATCACATTACCGTTCGAATCCTGCATCTTATAGATGGAATTGCAGTTACCATTTAACTGCTGTATTTTTTCATTTCATTGCAGGAGTGCAGTTGAGGTGCTCGAAGCACAGCTGCGAGATGCTACTAGAAACCAAGATATTGACATTGTAAGTTGGATTGTTTGTTGGTATTGTATGCCCATCCAAAACTTACATACAGCAAAACTCATTTGCTAACAACCTTTTTGCATTTATTTCATTTTTTTTAAGTAATTGGGTCATTTGATTTTAACATTCAATTACTTGTACATTCACACATTCTGCATTTCCTTTGATCTGGATGACCATATCATCTAGTATCCCTTTATAGTTATCTGAGTAAATGAATTTTAATCAGTCCTGTCATTCTTTTTTAAAGGGAACACTGGATAGGAGGGAGTTCATTTTGAAAAATATGAAAAATATGCATTACTTATCTGATGTTATTTAATGTTCTATTGTTCCGAACAATTTTTGATAGATTTGAATTATGCATGCTTCCTTGCTTGATATAGGATGCTGATTAGACAGTCTAGATATTAAACTACACTGCAATGCATGGTTGCTTATGATTTACCCAACTTGATGCCTGTTTGTTAAGTAATCAGTGCTAGATCAATAAACTTGCCAATTTCTTAAAAATCAGCACATATGTCATCCATTAGCAACTTCCTTGCCTCATGGTCTTGTCTTTGAATATATCTATATTCCTCATCTACTTCCAAACTCCGAAAATGCTGGTGTCTAAGATGTTGTGTATTTTATGATCCAATTTATCATTAATATGAAATTTTAGAATAAATTATATTCAATGGAACACAAGTAAGTTTGCTCTTTTAGAATGATGGGTGTTACTTAAAGTTGGTTCGCAATCATTTTTCTTAATTATAAGAAATTAATTAAATTTTTTTGCAGGTAATGTTTGATCATATGGATATTGCCTTATCCAAGGCATTCAAGTCAGCATTCGTGGATACCATACAATCTCTTCCACAACATCAACAGGTAAGATTGGGGGACATGATTGAATATGGGGATCCATAACACAATCTAATGAGATATTTAGTTTACCAGGATAACACGTAAGAGTTATGCAAGTATCGTGGCTGTAGGCATTATCTATAACCTAGACTGGTATGGCACAGGTGCATATCTAATGGAGGCATGTTAGGGTGATAAGAAAAAAATACATGAGGCATGAAGGACATTATGCAGCTATCACATTAAGGTCATCATGCATATTTGTCTTGTGAGATTCAGTTAACAGCAGGGAGGTAACACTACCTTGTAAAGAGTCTAATTAGGATTCAGGAGTTGTGTTATGATACCATCTGATTGACTTTCAAAATTTATCTAAAATCAAGTTAAATTTCAGTTTCCTGCTTATTTCTTCCATAAGAGCTGTATCAATTGTTTATATAGGCCATTTTACTAAAACCGTAGTGCATATACTTGTATTCTTCTTAGGAGCTGGTTATTTTTGGTCTTCTTTTAGATTGTACATATTGTTAATGGAAATCATTTTCCAGATCATGGTTGCTTGGACTTTACTAGAACATGCTTTTAGATTTATAGATATACCAACTTTGGGCACAGGCAGCAACTCTTTACAGTACCTTGCTTGTACCACAACTTATCTTTTTATAGTTCTGATCATTTTATAAACTTCTGTTTGGGAAAGCTGAATAAATCATATTTGGAGACCTGCAAATCCAGTCAAATCCCTGCAGTAGGAATGTTGGAATTTATGAACATGTGCAAAGTGCTGAGTGATCAGGTTGATATACATACCAGAAATTTGCATAATTTTTGCTTATCCTGGTATGCTTTTGATAATACATAACAGTCCAGGTTCAAATGTTCAGGGGTTTCTCAAGCTTGGGCAATCTAGGGAAGATAGATTGAGGAGAGTGACATTACAAATTGATAGTTCAGATGTCATATTTGCTTTCAAGGTGCAGATATGACTGCCTCTTACTAATGAAACAATTTCACATAGAGATGTTGATCTCTTAACTAAGTCCTGATTAGCTTTCAATTGATACAGGGAATTTGATTTTTTCAAACATGCCTGGAGTAATGATTATCTGAGCTTAGATGAATCTGGATTCTTTCTTTTAAAAAAAATTCTCAAGATCTGTAGTAGTTGCTCTTTTAATACTACCTGCAGGTGGCTTTTCATCACCAAGATCCTGTCAAAGCACCCTTGTTGAAAGGTAAACTCTTGCTTGATTTAGTATATCCTTTTTAACTTCCATTTGCATCTTTGTTACTGCCATTATGTTGTACTACATTACGAGGCAGGAAAGCTACCTGTAAGTCTCAGCATACTTCAGAAGCTATCTATTTATTATTATAGTATATTCTATTCCTTCTCAAGACTTTGCATATTTTCGTTACCCATGTTTTATTTTTCATTAATTATCTGGTGTATATTAGAATTTGACATTTCTTTTCTAAAGTTCCGAGAAACATGAAATGGATAACTGAATATCCATATAATAAGAATCATTTGTTTCAGTGGATCATGATCTATGGCTGCGACAAGGACATAATGGTTCTACTGATATGAAAAAGACACTTTCTATATTATGGTGAAGTCTGATTTAGTGTGTGCTTTATTATGCATCGGTAAAAATCATTTTTGGAAGAACACCTACAACATGTAGAACATTGACATTAACTATCAATCTTCTACAAGAATGTATTGGCTTTTTAATCATCCATTGTAGTGGTTGCTTTGCGTCATATGGTGGCATGGTATTTTGTTGGAAGAATGATTGTAGCAGGATAATATTAGCAATCAGTGTGCTCATCCTGGTTTGACAATTTTTTGATTGCAATTTGATATCATTAGAGTCTTTTTTGCCTTTATAATAATTTGTATTCTATGTATTTGCATGATATTTATTAACCTCCATGATCGCTGAGCTTGCTTTTTCACATTCTTTTGTTACAGTTATACATCTCTTTCTGGCTTCTATGTGAGGTTCTTTCAGGATTTCTAGTAGGCATTAAGCAAATTATCTTGGATTAGGAGTTGAGTCTATTTTTTTTTGTTGAAGATCAAAACAAATGTTTGTTTTCCTTTGAAGTAAATAAACATTTTTGGTTCCTTAATAATATTTTTTTGTGCATTTGCATGATATTTATTAATCTCCATGACCACTAAGCTTGCTTTTTTACATTCTTTTGTTACAGTTATACATCTCTTTCTGGTTTCCATGCAGGGTTCTCTAAGAATTTCTAGTAGGCATTAAGCAAATTATACCGGATCAGGAGTTGAGTTCATTTTTTCTGTTGAAGATCGAAGCAAAGGTTTATTTTCCTTTAAAGTAAATAAATATTTTTGGTACCTTAATAATATATATATTTTTCTATGTGTGTGTTCAAAGTTTTCAAGCATTCATTAAGAGTTTTGTGGATGACAGTTCTAATATATGGCAAAACATGGTACTTAGCTATTTTAGCATCACCTGAAAAGTAAAAGATAAGAATGGTAGGTAGGCTAATATGATGATTCATATGTTTAGTACTTAGTAGGCTTAGCATTAATGCAAGTATAAAATTGCTTAATTGAATATGCTCCAGGATACTTTAGATTCATCAAACTTTAAAATTAAAAGTGATGCATAGCTTGACATGACTTACGAATGAAGTTAATGATTAAAATATAAGGTAGCCCTTTATGATGGATAATTTTAGGTGTTTAAAGGTTCAAACCATTATTATTATATTCTAACTTACATAAGGCACTTTCCATGAAGATCTAGATATTCGAGATAAAGCAAACAAACTGTAGGATCTATGGAAATGAACATGGTCTAACTTGAAAAATTGAATGAAAAATGTCATGTGGATACAAAGAATATGTATCAAAAACAAACCATGACTCTTTTATCAGTTCATTTTTTTGCCTAAGCTAATCCTTGTGTATATCTTTATCCATAGAAAGTTTGGATTTTCAGTTATTATTTTTCTTATCCAATATACCAACACAAAAAACTTGTCCATTTTTGCTTATTTTATTTTAAATATTCTTTTTTGTGGAACCACAGACATGCAAGCAGTCTGGAAAATAAAAGAGTTGATCTCTTTGATGGTTTTGATGGTGGAGATGGGATTGGTGATGAAAATGCTATGTTAGCATCAAGTAAGTTTTTTTGTTACCTTGGCATAAAATATACTTGCTTGCATACGTAATTATATTTATGCTATTTAAAATCGATATGAAAATAAGTTTATACTAGAAATTGCATGTACTTATAAACATCTATAACTCTTTCATTGTTTAATGTTTATAGATCGAGAAGAAATGAGAAGATGCCAGGAAGAGATGAGGGCGTAAGGTGTTCCTTCCCTCTCCAACTTATTGCTTGGAAGGAGAAATTAAATTACAGAATTTCGTTTGCTCTTATGAAAGATGTAAATTTATTTTTTTAAAAAAAAATTGAAGAAAGATTCACTGCACTTTTTATTTCTAAACTGCATTCCATCTCAACAGTTCATATATTATCATTTTTACTAGTATACAAACAGGCCAAAGACTATTTTTGTTTTTCATGCTTTGTTACTGGTTATGGTTACTGACTTTATCATCCATATTGATATTTCAAGAGATAGTTTTATATATCTTTTTATTTGTTTGTTATTAATCAATAACACTTATCCCTTTAAGTTTGATTAGATATTAAATGGTCATATTTAAATTTAAATAGGTACGTATAAATATTATTCCATTTTAAAAATTTGTACATGTATGGATGACTAATGGTGTGAATCTTTGATCATAGAGTTTTTCATCATCGTGTCCTAAATTTTATGTTTCATTCATCATCAGAAAATTTGAAAATATTTTTTAAAAGTTATCTTTCGAAAAATCTTTCAAAAATTATTTCTAGAAAAATCTCTTGAAAAATTTCTCGGAATTTTTTTTTCGAAAAATCCTTTGGAGATGTTCTCTTGAAAAACTTTCAAAAAATCTCTCGGAGATGTTTTCTTGGAAAATCCCTCGAAGATGTTTTCTCGGAAAATCTCTCGAAGATGTTCCCTCGAAAAATCTCTCGAAAAATCTGTCGAAAATTTTCAAGAAAAAAATTATATCGAAAATTCCTTCGAAAAAATTCTTAGGAAAAATTTTTCGACGATCATGTTTCCGTCGGAAATATAAATTTTTGATATATTTTTTCCTTTTTTCCTTGAAAAATTTCTTAGAAATGGTGTTATTTCTTATAGTGCAATCTCTCGGACAAATAAATAATACGTGCTTCATAGTTTCGGTATCTACATCACAAGTTGGACAGAAAAGAGGACGATCGATCCCTCTAGCATGTAGGAGAGCCTTGGTAGGGAGGCGATGCTAGGCAACTTTTCATAAGAAGGGTGCCATCTTGAGATGCACACGTGGAGACCAAATCCAACCAATCTAACAACTCTGTGGCTCCTCATTGAATATATGAGCTCTACTCAATACAACAGACCTCCAAACATAGACATCCGTACATGGATGTGCAGGCAAAGCAATAAAAAAGATCTTAGCTTCTAAGATGAACTCGAAGGTCTGAATAACTAGAGTATAACTCCATTGTGAGTCGTCAGGAGACAGGAGGTCAGCAACTGTCCTGATATCCAAACCATCCATTGCAATAAAGATAGGCCACCGAGCTAAAGGGATCTCTAAGATCCATGGATCATCTATAAAGCTGATCAATGTACCATCACCAATGACCCACCTCATATGAAGAATAACAATAGAGGCTATCCATCTCATCTCTCTCCAGATGTTTGGGCCCTGACGAGTCGAACCAATCTCAGCATCTACCATTGAGCGCAGGGAACCATAGCAAGTCCTCATCATAGAAGTCCACATACTCTCCGGACCTAGCATGAATCTAGAAACATGCCTAGCGATCAAGGCTTTTCTTGATACTTCTAAGGAATGAATACCAAGGCCACCAACTCGAGTCGGTTGACAGGCCACACCCCATCCCATCAAGTGAATATCTCGATGAGTACTCGAAGATGACCAGACAAAGGAGCAGATGGTTTGTTCCACCTTAAGGATAATATACTTAAGAATGACTGCATTGAGAGCAAGAACATCGAAAGAGAAGTGAGAACTGACTTGATCAAGGTTAACCTGCCCATGGAAGGGCTCTACTCTGCCAGCCCTCCACTCTCTCCTGAATGGCAAGCACCACCTATGACACTCTGAGCTACATAATCTCCAACTAGAGATAGGAACTCCCAAGTACTGTATGCATCCATCCTGAATAGCAATCCCCAGAATCTCCTGAATGAAGCACTGTAGCCGGATAGGAGTCTTCAGGCTGAAACGGACCTTCAATTTATGCAGATTCATCTTCTGACCCGAAGACACAATAATGCTCAAACACCGTCCTGAAACCCACCATCGATGCCAAAGAAGCTTGGCCTAAGCGAAGGCAGTCATCTGTGAAAAGCAAATGCAAGATCGGGGACACACCAGGAGCAAGACCATATGGTTGAATAGCCAACTCCCGCACCATCGCCCGTAAAGCTCGTGAGAGAGAATCAGCACATAAAATAAATAAATAAGGGGAGAAAGGGCAATCTTGGCGAAGACCAACAGTAGAGGGAAAGAAATCTGATAGTCCCATTGATAAGAATATCATAAGTAGGATCAGTAATGCAAGCCATAATTCGGTCTATCCAGACCTGATGAAATCCAAAATCTCCCAAAGCATACTCCGAGAAGCTCGAGTGCATCCGATCATAGGCCATCTCTATATCAAGCTTGATAGTCATCAATGCCTGCCTAGCAGGAGCTCTCCGCAGATCATGAACTCCTGAGCTATAAGTATGTTATCAGAGATACACCGATCCCCAACAAATACCCCTTGCTCAGGAAAAATAAGTTTAGGAAGAATGGGCTTCATCCTGTTAACCAAATATTTGGCACATATACAAAGTGTTACATAAACTGATAAGCCTGAAATGACTCGGCTCAAAAATATCGAGTCGCTTCGGGACTAAAGTAATAAAGATCTGCTTCCAGGAATCAGGCATATGGCCAAAAGCAAAGAATTCCTACACAGCTGAGTCAACATCTTTCCAAATGATGCACCAATACCTCTTGAAGAATAGTGGAGGAAAACCATCCGGCCTTGATGCTTTATCCTCCTCCATAGACCAAATTACAGCCCATATTTTCTCAGTAAAAATGGGGTTAAGCAGTCGACCATTCTCATCCACAGAAACCTGTGTCTCGGGATGAGGGGAGTGAAAGAGAGGGGGTTCCTCCCGGGGCCTAGCCCATATAGAAAAGAAGAAGAAGAAGATCTGCCTAACCTCATCCGCATCCTCCAACCACGTCCCCTCCGAGGACTGTAGTGCCCTGATACGGTTTCTGTGCCTTCGAACAACAGTAGCTTGATGAAAGAACTGGGTATTCCTGTCTCCCTCCTTCAACCACTGCATTCTAGATTTTTGTCTCTACATAGTTTCTTGCTGACTCAGAAGGGAATGATGCTTAGACATGAAGTGCCAAAGAGCAGCCAAATCTACATCACCCATACCCCCTTCCCTCTCCTTTTGAAGAGCAGTAATGGAAGACTCCACAGAAATCAAAATAGAGGCTAAGTTTCCAACTTCTACCTTGTTCCACCTGAGGAGATGGTGCTTCAGTAAGGAAAGCTTGCGGGAAATCCGACACTGCACCTCCCCCCGAATAAGTAGCCTCTAGACCTCCCTGACTATATCCTAAGAACCAGGATAAGCCATCCAAAATTTTTCAAATATGAAAGGAGCACAGCAAGAGACAAACACAGAGGTAGTAAGAAGAACAAGACAATGGTAAGATGTAATCCTCGGGAGGTGACGAACCTGATAGTCAGGGTACAAGAGAAGCCAATCCAAAGAAGAAATACCCTATCAATGTACTCCCAGACTCTAGCCGCCCCTGTCCTGTTATTATACCAAGTAAACCTGGATCCCATAAATCCCACATCCACCAAACCATTAGCATATAAAAATTGGACAAATTTTCTAGAAGCAATATCCTTCACAAATGGCCGACCTCTCTTATTCTCCGCAGCAAGCACACAATTGAAATCCCCTGCAACTATCATAGGAATACCCTAGTCTACCAACGCAGAAATTTCTTGCCAGACAGTTCTTCTCTCCCTATAATTGGTACTTGCATAAACTCAAGACAACAGCCATGTAGGCCCACAGTTTTTCGATATAACAATGGACACCTATTGAGAACAATGGTTGAACATGTCCACCTTTGCAACCCCCTTATGCCATACAACAATGATACCTCTTGAGAGCCCATGTGATTCAATTACAAAACAATTCCAATCCCCCTGAATTCAGCACCGGAACCATTCCAATGTAGGCCCAGAAAGCCTAGTTTCTAACAACATACACATATCAGGATTATATAATTGTCCAAATTAACGAAAGGTAGAATAAAATGAGGGCTTTTCCAGCCCCCTCACATTCCATACCATAATCTTCATTGAACAAGAAGGAGATAAAGAAATAGAACAAACTAGTCTTCCTTCCCCATGGGCTTGGAACCCCCCGACCCTCCTGCAAACAACACATTCCTCAATTGCTTCGCGATCTCATCATGGCTAGATTTTCCTTCCTCAACAGGCTCCATAGCTTTCCCTTGTTGTAGACTCTCCCTTCCCCCACTAGCCGACTTATCCCCTTCAAGAATAGTTATAGAAGACTCGGCACAAGCCTTTGGCACCTCCTGGATAGTGGAGTGGATCTCCACTCCCACAGACTCCTTCCCACCAGCATCCGACCACTCAATCAAGGGAGAGCCCTTCTTACCAAAGGCTGCAGCATTGGCAGAACCCTGGGTACCAGTGATTTCCTGTGGCTTCTGCACCCGAGCAGCAGACCCACCATCCCTTAGGGAGTCAATCCTTCGGATAACATCGGCATCTCCAAAAAATTGCCTCGACCCACCTTCAACCATAGCCTCCCCACCCCCCACACCTACAACGGCTAACACATCCACAACATCCAATCCTCCATCCATAGCATCACACAGAATAGGGGAGGCGGAGGAAGAAACAATAGTAGGACCACCCTCATCCTGATCCCCACCTAGGCACAAAGAAGAGGAACTAACCTTGTTGGAGACCGGAGCAACAGGGCTGATAACCGGGGAATTGAGCTGATGTCTACCTTGAACCGGAGCAACAGGGCTGGTCGCATCAAGCTTCGGAGGGCTTCTAGCCCTCTTCAGAGACCCTAATGCAAGGTCGACCATCAGGACGTCCCACAGCCCTGAATCTTCACCACCTCCAACCTCCATCCTGTCCCCAAGTAAGCCGAGAGTAGAGAATCTCTTCCCGGCCACCGTATCCTCCTTCGATAGGTCGTCCCCAACGGTACCCGAAGACCGGTGCCGCACCACTTTTGTTGATTTCTGCCACCTATCTGAGTCCGGTGGCGAGTTCGAAGGAGAAGAAACGGTCCTCGAGGAGAAGAAATGGTCCTTGTGGAGCCCAGCGGAGTTGAGGAAGAGCACGGATCTGACGACTCAGGGCACCCATCTTTGGTTCTTCTTATCCCTCCCACTTCGTACGGAATCCTAGGGGCCCGAGGTTGCCGGACACAAGAGGTCACCAGCCACGGACCAAGTTTGGGCAGGCCACCCCCGATAGACCTCTCGAACTCCTGCACCAGAGGGCACGAATGGTCCTTTGAACCCTCCCCTTCATCAACCATAATGCTGTCCGACCGCACCCGAGCACTCCCTACATCTGGATTGGACAAATCCTCAGCAAAACCATAACCATCTTCTCCGTGGCCCATCCTCCCACAACGGAAGCACACCTCCGATAAGTTTTCATACTGGAATTGTTGCCAAAATAGGCCGTTCCTCCCCTGAAGCAGAACCCCCAGCAACAAAGGCTTACTTGAATCCATATCAACTTTCACCCTCGCATACCCGAATTTCTTCAAAATTTCGGTGAAGTCATCGATGAGTTAAGGGCTTTCTGGCCTCTGCTGCAATCGTCATCAAGGCATTTGATGACCAAAACTCTACCGGTAGCTCCGAAAATCGTAGCCACACTACAGTTCTCAGGACCGGACTATGGCTCGAAGCGAAGTCTGGTTGCCACGGCTCCACCTCTAGAAGCTGCTCGTTGAGAAACCACGAGCCTCCCGCCCCAGCCAGCGAACACTCCTCTTCATTCTTAAACCGAACCAGTAGATGATCTTCAGCTAAGGGAAAGACCTCCGGCTCATCCTCAAGCTTCAATTTCAACTTGAAATCCCTAGCCACTCAACCGACCGGCACCCGCCATCCTAGACTCCGAACGAAGACTGCCTTATGTTCCCTCAGCCTCCAGGACTCCTCGACCTCCGAATGTGAGAGCTCCAGCACCCTTGTAAAGAAGCCCTGCTGCTCCTTAATCTTCGCTTCGGTGATCTGGTGAGACATCCACGACGCACCTCGGGGAGCACCCTGTACCATCCTTGACCAACTCCGGTCCTCAACGGTGTCAGAAGCTCTACTACCTACCCCCTTCCGGTCATTCCATCACTCACCATCAAGTTCATTGAAGCACATAAGCTATTTGATGGAAAGACGAAGAGAACTCATCCCAGCACAAGAACCAAGATACTATCCCACCTACCATCGAAGTGAACCAGAAAGGAATACGTATCTCTTCCTTGGAGCTCCCAAGAAAGCTTTTTCATAGATATATGACGAATAAAGACTATGCCAACATAGAAACCTTCATTTGAATATATATATATATATATATATATATATATATATATTAAATACATTAATAATAGTATATAATATTACAATTTATTACAATAACATATTGCATTATATTATATTCTAATAATATTATAATATGTGATAATATTTTCATATATAATAATTAGTTATTATATCATATCGTACCATATCATTTCATATAATATAATATAATTATACTATATAATGTAATATTACATTTCGTTATAACTAATAATTATATTATATTATATTATAATGTCATAATATACTACGTAATATTGTTGATAATAATATTATTATATGATATTATTATGTTACATTATAAATAATATTATACTATGCAACAAAAACTTAATATATAATATATGTAATATTACATTGTATTATACTATACTATAAAACATTGTCATTTATTATTATTTTATTATATAAAAATATTTTATCAATTTGATTATCAAACATATGTTGGCATTCCATAACACTTTAAAAATATAATTATTAAACAGTAAACAAATTTTTTATCAAAAACTCTTACCGGCAAAACTTCTATTTATCAAAAACTTTACTTCCAAAAATTGCATGACACATTAGTCCGAGACTTAGTTGTACCTTTGCCTTTCCATCCGAACCATCTTTGCAGCAAACCGAGTGCTCGTGCAAGAAGCCGTGATGCTCTCACCTCTCTAAATCCGCCATCTCCCGTTCCTCGCGGCTCCTAAAGCAGCTTTTTATCGGATCTCCAAAGAGACGTCGAATTGCTTGAGCGTTGATAAGGTCGGCCCTGATCAGACCAAACCTCTTGCACCGACCCCCCCCCCCCCCCCCCCGCCCCCCGACCAAAAAAAAAACATAAAAAACGTTAGGCATTGTCAATTCATTGAATTCAACATCTTGAGGAACGTAGGTGCTGTCTCCACATTAACTCGGAATAAGAATTCGAAAATATAAAAGGAACAAACATATTGCTACCACCACCACCATTGAAGTTGTATGATTAAGACGATTTCCAGTCTACAAGAACAAATTCGTTACATGTTGATGACTCTCACAAGCTTTGTTCAGAAAAAAAAATAAAACAGTCCTTTACGGTCAGCAGATTCTCCGAGTTGCCATGTAGGAGTTATTATTGGGGTGGCAGAGGTTCTCCCAACCATTTGGCACGGAAGCCAGTGCCTTTGCAATCAGGACAGCAAGCTGAACCCTAGATGAAAACAAAATCCAGTCTTCTATTAATGTGACATTCAGCGCAAAAATGTGAAGGTTCTCAAAGTCACTACACTTCATCACCTTCCCCGCACATATAACACAGGTAGTATTTCTTGAAGGCACTTCGCACAGCATGTTGTTGCCGAGGATGAAGAAACCTGTACCTCCGCACCATTTGCATTCGATGTAGCCATTTGATTCGCAAGATGAACAGGCAATTGGCCGCGGTTGCTGCTCAAAGTAAGTATATGAAAAGAATATCAGTGATTCATTCCACCAAAAGAATATATGGGGGCAGGGGCAGGGGCAGGGGGATTAAACAATTGTCAGCATTAATTTCATATAACAGTCTAATACTGCTGGGTAAATAATCTGACTCTATAACGCTGAACTGCATGGAGCCGGATTTCGACTGTTCATAAAAGGAAAAATCCACTCAGATCTTACAATAAATGACCCTAACTAATCATGTGGAAAAAAATTGTTCAAACTAAGGTAGGTAAAGAATCATAGAAATTGAGGTAGTCACAACAGAGATATATAATTGCATAAAGTGCCTATGTGCTATGTGCATATTTCTTAACCGATCAATGGAATTTTCTCTTTTTTTTTAACAAGAAGCATGCAGTTTTAAAATTTGATGGATGCCCTTGGATCATCAGCTAAGGACGGTGCCCTCATTGTTTTCTGTTATTGTGTTAATGTCCATTTGCAAGCAGATATAGTTCTCAATCAACTGTACTCCCTCAATCTTCTCTAATATTCCCATTTTCTTGAGGCCAAAAAATTCATCTTCTGTACCGTCAAATTCCTCCAATAAGCTAGAAGTCAGGTAGGACAAGAGGCAGGCTGAATTAAGATCCATAAATAATATCTGAGTAGGATCTCAAACAAGCATCAAATATCCGTGCTTCTCCTTGAAAAACTCTCAGCCAATCACCTCATGATAGAGGAATTAGTGTAATAAACAAGCAGCTCATAATCAGCCACTAGAACAAGAGAAATTATATAATAATCTTACTCATTCCGAGTGTCCAATTAAATTAAGATAGTTTATTGTCAAATATAAAGCAAACTCTTGGTGCATGTCTAACTAACCGAGCATTCAACCGTCTACAGATATTGAAAATAAACAACTTTACTAAATGGACTCGCCTCGGCTTCACCCTTTCCCTTCTCTCTTAAAAGAGAAAAGTAGATAAGTTAAAACTGGAAGTGCATGTATCATCTGACACAACTTAGAATATCTTAATCTTTGATATCAGTCATCGATGTTGATCCTTCCATGCATCACATGCGATCAATACTAGTGCTATAACAGAGGCAGCAATCTTAACAAATGCACTGTAAAACTTATAGTGCAATTGGAGGTAAAGAAATCAATAATGTAAGCCATGTTGGTCATACTGACGCTTCTAGCTTAACATATCTTATAAAACAATCAACCAAACTGAGCAGAAATTCAAAAATGTTACAAAATCATTCATCCAGGTTACTAATATTGGAGTACAAAAAAATAATAAAATTTAAATGGGAAGCGGTCCTGCTAAACATCATGGCTCATATGAGTTCTTTCCTCATCTATAGAACTTAACTAATCCCTTCAGCTGGAGGCACCCTCTTACCCTAGTAACATAACACTCATGGCAAAAAAAAGCATCCACTGAATCCCCCAAACTCTCCCTACAGTTAATCCCTTTGGCCAGAGGCACCTTCTTATGCTAGTATCATAATTCCCATGGCAAAAAGAGCACCCACCGAATCTCCCACACGATCTCTACAGTTGCCCCTCACTGGATGTACATTGCCTTTTCTTTCTCCCCTAAAACCTAATATAAATGTCTCCCTTGTTTCTTTTTTTTTTTTTTAAGTATCCTTCACGTCACTAAACATTAAACACAACGTCCTATCTTGGACTGCATTGACCCATAAGGGGGAAATTAATTTGACTTTGGAGAGGAAGTTCCCTTTCTGGAGCATCTTTCCTTCAAAGCCTCTTTATAAGTTAAATTTATTATTATGTATTTTCAGGTATGATGAAACTTAGAAGAGAATGCTAATGAGAATTGGGAAGTTCACCTACATTCTAGACCACACAAACCTGCATCGCAACTGGCACATGATCCTACAATGAATTGCAAGGTATAAGATTTTTCCTCTTCCAACAATCAAAGCAGGCATCACAAAAGAAAGTCCACTTATAAAAACAATAACTCTCCAGAAGACACTCTAGAAAACAAAAATATGAAGTCTTACAGGTATAATATTGTTTTAAATTATATGTTCCTCCACAAAACGGTATTCTCAAAAAAATATACTTCAATTCTTCCATCTTCCATATTCCTTCCTCCACTGCAAATGAAATGTTGGTCTCCAAAAGCTCCAAATATATAGAACCTGAATCCTTCATCTTTTCCTTTACCAGCTATAAAAAAGACTGTCTTGCTATTTCATATACTTTCAGGGAAAAGAGCACTTACAATGTCTGTCACTGTAATCATAAGAACATGTCTTGTATAAAGCATCTTGCAGAGCAGGATAAGCCATCTTCAAATTTTTAAAAGGTGAGCATGGCTTACTTTCAGAAACAGATCCAGCCTCATTGACAAGAAAAGTCGAACCGCAACATCTAAATCATCATGGTAATGAAAGATACCTTGCTAGTTAGAAGAGCAGCCAGCTGCTAGTATGCCACTTATCCTATAAAACAGCTACAGTAACAACCTAACGAAAGCATCTCATATCTTGACCAGATGTATATATTTTTAAATTAGACACCATATCAGCCATTATAAGCTTCATGAATTTGTAAAAGAACATGAAAGTAAGGGCAAGAGAATAAATTTCTACCTCTCAAGTCAAAGGTTTCAACCAGTTACCAGTTCTAAAAAAAGATGGCTTAAAGCACTAAAAATTTTGTAGATTGATCAAATATCAATTAGTAAAACAATGATGCTAGTCCCTCCCATCAAAGAGCAATATCAACTATAATAAAGGAAAATCAACAGAACGAAAAGTGTGATAACCATCAATGAAAAATGATAATGATATCTTCGTGAGAAATATGACCAATGTACTAGCTTAAACTCTCAATCCATTTTATTTCCTAAAACTGATCATTTTTACTATCAAAAAGGCGATGTCAGCTAAAAATACCACAAAAGTCCATTCCTTTTAAAGTACTGACAATCAAACATCAGCAAGTTTAATTTAATTATTTCAGTAATCACTGCCAAACTAATTGCAGAAGGGAAGAAAATCATACTAACTTTTATTTATTGTGCATAACTTTCAGGGTGATGACCCAATATATTATATATCAAGTTCGTGTTTATCAATGATCGGGTTAATTATGCTTTAATATAGAACTAATGATTAATGCAAATCTGACTCTGTATGATATATGCGCCGCTTATACATATACAAGCCTCGCTAGGCATTTATTAAGCTTTTCATGGTGTCAAAGAGGGAAACAATTGAGCCTCGGAAGCCTTCACACCACATGAATGCATCTGGTCATTCATGATGCTATTGAGTACATCTTTTATCATCATCATCATCAATCAAATATTATTCTACTTTCTTCAAATATATCGCTTCAAATTATTGAGTACTTCCATCAAATATATTTTATCCTAATAAGCCTCTAAGAACCCATAAAGTCAGGAACTTCATTCTACCTGTTTGATTGAGAACTCGTCATTCATAATCCCATTATTTGATAAAAATAAATAGCTTTTGATTAATTGGCATTCTCCTACATGCGATTAACTGACCTGAATGCTTTACACTTCTTAAACAGCCAATAGGGGACATGGTGCTCGAATATAAATTGAATGCTTATAACATTATAATTACAATGCTTAAAGCTGTTTAACCTCCCAATGACAGCATGGTGCTTTGAGGCCCCTACAAACTTATACTTTGATAAGGAACATGATTGTTCCTATAAAGCTGTTTCTCAACTAGTGGGATCCAGATTGGACAAAATGGTTCCGATGATGAATGCACGACACTATCAAGATAGATTATTGCATAACTAAATTGAAAGGAAAAGAAAAACAGCCTAGGGGGCCTAATCTGACCACTACTTTCTGTCTCTTTTGGCTTGTGGGATTTCTTTTGCTTTTCTTTTCTTTTTTTCTTTCTTGAATATCCAGGGTGTTAATGAGTTTTAACTTTAAGTGAAAACTTGAAATTTGATATTAGATGATGGGATGCTCTGTAATTTATTTAATTTGGCACTTCTTCAAGATCAGCAAGCCACTAATCCACATTAGCAGTGGAGTACCTGGCTGTCATATTGGAGCCCATCCACCTCTTCTATCACCAAAAAAAAAAAAAAAAAGGAAGGGACCAAGCTTTCTATAATTTATGGATCAATGGAAAGGACCAGCTGCCATTACACATTAGGAGAAAATGGAGGAAAAGAAAAAGGAGAGAAGGAAGAAAAGGAAAGGAAACAGAAAGAAAAGGATACAAAGAAGAGGAAAAGAATGAAGGAACATAAGGAAAAAAAGAACCATCAGCCTCCTATCCACTGCCCCCTCTATTCTCTTGCCTATGTCCGTATTTCTTTTACTATTTTTCAACAACGAGTCATAAAATTTTGTCATCTTTCTTCATCTTCCTTCTCATTTTCTTGAAGTTTTCTTTATCTTGACCTTGGGAACCTTTTGATTGTGAGCTCCATATCTGGATTCTTTTTCCTACCCATCTCTGAAATACTTTCAAATTTTAACAAGTTTTTATCCATGTATGAGCACAAATTCATAACCAAACATATTTTTAGTTGCATCACTTGATAGCAAATCGCATAACCATGCAGCCAAATATCCACATAACTAGTTCACCAGCAGCATTTCTAGTTAATAACACAACTAGCTAGAGATAATATAACCGCATAGAATCCAAAACTAGCACGGAATGCAGATAGTGATTTAAAATAATTTATTTTTATTTTAAATAAATTGTTTTTATTTAAAATAAATTGTTGAAATTTATAACTGTTGTTGTTTGCTCCAAATAAAATTTCTTTTGGCTGAGATTTCTTTACTGTTTAACTTCTTCTTTGAAGAATTTTGGAACGAAAGAATATCTCTACGATCACACTTCTTCTCCGGCGAGCAGCATAAGATTTTGGAACTCTTCTTCGTTATTTTTCTTTAAAAAAAGTATGAGACCCTCAATTCTATGAAGCCTCCAAGTCCCGATTGCTCTCTACTCATTGCAGGCCTTTGGTCCAATTTTTTTGATCTCTGCCGAGAAAAGTATCTTTCTCTTGATCGATTGCCATGATCGAGGAGGTATTGATTCATCTCTCATATTATCTTCTTTTGATTCGTAGCCAAGGCCCAAAAAAGTATTGTCCGTTTGGTTTATTGTTGTGATTTATTTATACCTCTTTTGTTATTATTTTGAGATCCTATAATTTGAATATTTGTTTCATCTTTGTATCCAATTTTCAGGACGGTTACATAGTGGATTGCTCCTCTGCTGTGGATATAAATAATTTTGCCGAACCACGTAAATTTCTTGTGTTTATTATTTTAATGTTTGATAAATTGCCTAAGTGAAAGGAGATAATTAATTAGAAGCCTAAAGCAATCCGATCTGCTGTACGCATCCCCAACAACTGGTATCAGAGCGTTTGGATGGCATTTGACGGGCAACAAAGTTCATCAATGGCTCAAGAAGTAGTTATTTTTCATTCCACTATCACAATGCATGAAGTGGTATTTGATGACACATGTGATTTTGCACCGTGGAAGGTAAGAATGAATTATCTGTTGATAAAAAAGGGCATGGCAATAGCCCTCAAGGGTTGGATACAATCCCAGGAGATACTGAGGCTGCCAAAGAGAAAATCAATGAGAGCTCTAGAGATTGTTTTCAGGTTTGAGTAACAATTCTGCGCAATGTTGTAGATCTTGATATAACTAAAGGTATATGGAATAAATTGAATAGCCTGTATATGATAAAGTCTCCTACCAACAGACTGTATTTGAGAAAAAAGTTATATACATTTGATATGGCGGAAGGGATTTCACTCAAGGATTACTTGGATGAATATAATAAGCTCCTGTTTGATTTGTCTAATATTGGTGTTGATGAAGAAGACAAGACTTTGATTTTGATTTATTGTTTATCTAAGTTTTTCGAGAATATTACTACTACCTTATTATCCACCTTATTATCCAATGAGCTGAGGTTAAAAGTACAGTTAAAGCATCAGACTATAAGTCCTTGTGCCGGAGTCAGAGTCTGATGCACTAACTGTACTTTCAACCTAAGCTCATTAGATAACAAAGTAGCTTCTACCTCTTCAAGATTTATAATCTCTTCTTCATAGAGCATGAAAGTAGTAATATTCTCGAAAAACTTAAACAAAAAATAAATTAAAATCAAAGCCTTGTCTTCTTCATCAACATCAACACCAATATTAGCCAAATCAAGCAGGAGCTTATTATATTCATCCAAGTAATCCTTGAGTGAAGTCTCGTCCGTCATATGAAATATGTATAACCTTTTTTCTTAAATATAATCTATTGATAAGAGACTTTGCTATATACAGGCTATCCAAGTTATCCCATACACCTTTAGCTGTATCAAGATCCATAACATTACAGAGAATTTTATCTCTCAAACCCAAAAACAATCCCTAGAGCTCTCTCATTGATTTTCTCTTTGGCAACCTCATATCTCCTGGAATTGCATCTATATCCTTGAAGGCTATTGCCACGCTCTCCTTGACCAATAGATATTTTATTCTTACCTTTCATAGTACAAAATTACATGTGCTATCAAACACCGTCACTTCATGCCTTGTGATAGTGGAATAAAAAATAACTGCCTCTTGAGCTATTGATGAACTTTATTACCCGTCAGATGCCATCGAAACACTGATACCAATTGTTGGGGATGTGCATAGTAGATCGGATCGTTTTAGGCTTCTAATTAATTAATTTTTTTACTTAGAATTTATCGAACATTTCACAGGCATAAATAATAAACACAAAAAAAATACAAGAAATTTACGTGGTTCGGCAAAACTGCCTATATCTACAACAAAGAATAAATAATCCACTATGTAACCATCCTGAAATTAAATACAAAGAATTATAGGATCCCGAAATAATTATAAAAGAGATATAAATAAATCACAACAATAAACCAAATGGACAATATCTTTCTCGATCTTAGCAACGAATCAAAAAAAGATAATTTGAGAAATGGATCAATACTTTCTCGACCACGATAATCGAACAAGAGAAATATACCTTTCCAGGCAGGAACAAAAAAATGAAACCAAAGGAGTGCAATCAGTAGAGAACAATCGGGACTTAGGAGCTTTATAGAACCGAGGGCCTCATATTTCTTTTAAAGAGAAACAACGAAGAAAAGTTTCAAAGTCTTATGCTGCTCATCAGAGAAGAAGTACAATCGAAGAGAAACTGTTCCGTCCCAAAACTCTTTGAAAAAGAAGTTAAACAATAAATGAATCCCGATCAAAAGAAGTTTTATTTGGAGCAAACAATAACAATAACTATGTCTAATGATGCTGAACATGTCGAAATTAATTACCATAAAATAACACCAATAAAAAGAGCCTATTGAACTACATTGTTATCTGATTTTAGGTTTTAGTTTGGTTTCCCTGGTTGATAGAAGTATTTTTTTTCCCTCTCTCAAATCAATTGATTCGTTTGGGTGATGAATTTTGTATCAAATTTCATTTTCGATTGTAAATTTTTTTATCAAGAAATTGATTTGTAAATATAAATATTGGAGATAAATAATACAGTAACATTTCAAGGGAAGATTAAGATAGAATTCATTTAAAAATTAATCGATGAACCTCCATGTAAACTTCTTAACCATCCCATATTGCTGTACTCGACTGGATTATACCACAAATTTGTTTCTTCCTGAAAATCTCACTCCAATAGAATTTACTAAATGAAGGTACCCTAGATCTTTCAATCAAGACAGAGAATATTCTCAACCACAAAAAAATCTCACGTTTTTTCTAAGAAAAGCGATCCAAGCAAGAACCTTAGAACCGGTAACGAGACCGAAAGGGAGGGGGATGGTACCTGAGAGATGAGCCACGCCCGCTCCATCCGCTTGGCGGAGCTCTCGAAGGAGTCGACCATGGACGCCCTGACGACGGGCTCGGGCACCTTCCAGAAGATTCTGGAACGGGTGGAGCGGTCTCCTCCTCGTCCTCGCCATCTGAAAGGAAGAGACGGGCGAATATATTTGGGGGAGGAACAGCAGGAAATCGCCATTGGGGTTTTGCGCCTCTCCGGCTTCGCTCCCTACTTTTCTTATATTTGCCTTCCACCGGTTAATAGACTCGGGTGCCGCTGCACCGCGAAGGAACGTATCGCAGCGTAGTTCGAGCGCCAGGGGAGATCGAATATGGTGTTCGATTGGCAAAAAGGGTAGGAACAGGATAGTGATCGTCCAACAGACGGACCAGGATTAAGAGGCCCGTGCACCGCACGCAGAAGAACTTGATAATAACATAATATTTATATTTATAAGGGTTTATACGTAACATTATGTATATATATATATAAAGCTGATATTTCATACATATGGAATATAAATATAATCTAAAAAATATTTTAAAAAATATTGATAAAAAAATATTATCTATAAAGATTTATTAGAATGATACGTAACAAAGAAAATAAGCAATATTATTTATCTTATAATAAATATAATTGATATTAAAAACATCGCATTCTAAAAGTTAATGACGAATGTCATGTACCGGAAAATGGACGACGATATTACAATCAAGGCATTCCTGTAACCAGGTCACAAAGAAAAATTTTTCTCGATAATCAACTTCGATAATCAACCAAAAAATCATTTTGGCATAATAAATACCCTTCCATACCATTCTCAGCTCAATTCTGAGTACAAAGATTTTTATGAATCAAACACCATCAATTCTAATAAACTAGGAGTCAAGATACGAATGATAAATCCAGTCTCTCCCATCTCATATACCACCATCAAACTTGACCTTCAAAAATGATGAATAGGAGCTTCCAAAAAATAAAAATTCTTCTCTCGACAAAAAAATAAAAGAGAAAAGTGCCCGATGTCCTGGAACCTGAAGGTCACATTGCTATATCATTTTTGAACTAGTCCCAAAAATCGGGCTAGTCCTTGGTTAATAATGTAATATTTACATTGATAAGGATTTATAAGCATGAGTTAGAGGATTCGGAGCTCTGGGAGCAGTCAAAAACTCCCGATGCGGCTGAGAACACAAATAAACTTGATCGTCTTCGGGTGGGAAACGGCTGCGAAAAATTAATATGCACAGTGTATCGAATATTTCTTGGCTGAGGTTGAGGAATCGTATGGAGATGGCCGCGCCCGGGATCTAACTCCTCCCCATTTTTGTTCCATCAAA
The DNA here is from genome assembly GCA_021397845.1 of Areca catechu. Lineage (NCBI taxonomy): Eukaryota > Viridiplantae > Streptophyta > Magnoliopsida > Arecales > Arecaceae > Areca > Areca catechu. Next base: position 21,460,280 of record CM038045.1, read on the forward strand.
ATAATAATAATAATAATTTTTTTTAAAAAAAATGTTCAAAAGGTGTTAAGCGTTTTATATCCAAATATCACTTTTGACTCCTTTTATTCAAAATTCTTATCTATTTTATATTTCATTGAGAGGCCTTTAAAAAGTTTGATTCGTTCTTTCGCATCGTACCCAAGAAATTATACCATGCTTTATAAAACATAGTACCAAAATTACTTTGGAATTTAGATGCCTTTTAAAATATAAAGCCGAGTATCATTCGATTCCTGTATAATTAGGTGATTTTTATATCTAAAAAGATTTTATTCATGAAACATTATTAAAAATATAAATCATGTACATAAAATTTTGAAAATATTATTTTTTTACTTTTATATGCTATTTTGTGGCATTATATGTATTTGCATACATTTATCTTCCCAATTTTAAGCTTGGATATAAAATAATTATGTAGTTTTCTAATAAGTAAATGGCGGACCAGAATTAAACAATATAAAACAATTTTATTAAATAGATTTCTCAAAATTATGTTCAGACGATGATAGAATCGATTTATAAGTAAATGGCGAACCAGAATTAAACAATATAAAATATTTTTGTTGAATAGATTTTTCAAAATTATGTTCGGACGGTGATAGAATTGATTTATCTCTCTTCAACCGACAATTTTACCCTTTTTTTTTTTTTTTTTTTTTGCTCTTTGAGCTAAGGAGTTCCAACAATATAGATTAAAAAAGATTAATTTAGAAATAGAAATAGAAATTACAATATAATTGGATTTGGATCGTTTCATCCAACTATCTTTTGACATTTTTATTTTCTTTTAAGAAGAAGGTATAAAATAAAATACCAAATAAATTTAGCAACTCGACGAAGATTGCACTCATTGGTTCAACACGACGCAATTCACAAGAGGCTTTTTTTAACTAAAAAATGAACCCATTTCAAATACGCATGTAGCGTGTTTGTTCGACATATTCCAAAAGGTAAAATTTAGATATTTTTATCTCCGCAAAAATAAAAAGAGGCCCATAACCGTGTCACAAGTTAATGGTTTTCTTTTGCGTTTTATAAAGATATATATATATATATATATATATATCATTAAGGACTAGAAGATGGTGTATCGAGCATGATTCTACTTATGGGTTTGGAAAATAACATTATATATTAGCCTGGTTACAAATTAATTTCGATTAAACTCCTCACTTCATGACAACATTATACATGCTGATAGATCTTTTGTTGCTCTCTAGCTTAGCTCTCGATTTTATGGATCTCTTCTTCCTTTTGAAAAAGAGTTCAATCAGAACTTTGTAAACGAAATTTCAAGATAGCATTCGGCAATTCTTCTATCAAATTTGGAAGAGTCCGTTTACGGTATTACCAGGGAGGGAATGACTGGATCGTTCCATTATGACATGGATCGTTTCTTGATCTTGCTCCATCTATAGACTATAGGATATGAAATTTTTTGGATCAAACCCATCACCCAATAAATTGATCGATAGTTCGTGGCTATTAACATCGAGGTGAACTTTCCACGTGTAAGCTAGATAATCAAGCAAAAGATTTGTCCGGGTAACTCCAACCCATTATCACGTAATCATGCAACATGAATGTCTAGTGATTTAAACTATACCACCCCGGTTTAGAAATCGATCCGAACTCAACCAGAAAAAAAAAAAAATATATCAGAATGCTAGTTTGGTTCTATATATATTGACAAAGAAATACCATGTTAATAAGAGCATATTGGCAGCTAATTTGGTGCTTGGGTCATTCTTATTAAAAAAAAAAAACTAATTAACGATATTTCACATTTTTCAAATCTTTGTTTGCACATGAAATACTCTTTGAAACACATGGTTCCTCTTGCGCGAGAATAAAAAGGAAAGAAAAACACACGATATTCATGCTATTCGAGATTCCTAGCAATTCTAGGCTTCTCTTGGTAAGGATGCAAGACTCCCATCTATATTTTAGCGGTTCAAAAAGATGGAAATTAGATCCGATATGGCATGAAATTAATCTATCTACCGTGGATGGATGGATATGTGGCAAATAATTTTAAATGAAGTTGAAGTCTAAATGGTTATTATTCTAATATTAAAGGATCTAGATAAGGAAAGAAAACATGGTAGAATTGAATTCGATCCAGATAAGTGTTGGCATAGAATCCCTTTTCCGATCGAGCGAGCTACTGGATCGCAAGTCCGCTCCATGGTTTACCTGCAAAACAAATTCCTGGCTGGATTTGCTCCGGCGGGGGACACTCTGATGTCTAAGTCAGAGACGGGCTCCGGCCACAAAATGGAGAAGATTCTGAGAAGGGTGGAGAGGAAAAGACTCTGATATTTTCAGGGCTATCTTGTGCCTTACCTGGAACGTCCCCTCTTACCAGTATTTATATTGATTCATCTGGCATGCGGTTCCGTTCTCTTTCAAGCGGTTACAATTGGGGAAGTTAATTCCTTTCCCTCCGTTCGCAATCGTCAGCGGTTATTAAACGATTCCAGCCAGGCCGGAGATGTTGCTGTTGGAGTTAATGGGCACGTGATCATTTTGACGTGATTATGCTTTGGAGATAGTTGGACAGTCGATAATAACCGTTATCCGCCACGTTCGCGGGGATTTGAGACAGATCTCCGATCTGTCTTCAGGTTTCTTCTTTGGGAGTATTCGTAACTGAATTGGAGGAGCGCTTTTATCTTCAAACACCTTCGAGACAGCCCCTGTAGCTGATGTCGAAGACCATGCTTTCGGTATGGTTCGAAGACTATGTCTTCGGTGCATGCCGAAGACTATGCCATCGATCGGTCGTGAAGATCATGCCTTCGACTAAGGCTGAGAGCCCTGTCTTCGGCAAGGGACCGAATGCTGACTCTTCGGTTGAGGTTAAAAGCTATGGCTTCGGCTTGTCCGTCAGTCATTCGACTTGTCCTGGGCGCTTTGGTTCGAAGTGCATGGTTCGGAAGGGACATCTTCGACCGGTCGAACCGGCTATTGATATGTGCTTGAACCGACATATCCCAATAATAAGAAAGTAGTTTATAGCAATCCCTTGATTTTCGTCTTCCAAATTGTAATGGATCCATGCTCCCACGCCTATATAAATATATAAATGGGTCCAAAAGATCCTAAAAGGAGAGGTTAAAAAAACAAAAAGAGTAGAAACTCCTTGAGTTCAAAGCTCTCGTTATGAGAGGATCCCAAGTTCTCATCCATCATTTTGGTTCTTCTTTCTTGCAGGTCAATAGGTCCATCAGTAACCAAAATTGAGATAAAGATCGAGGCCGAAGTGAAGGCCTAAGCCAAGATGAAGATCAAGCCAAAGTGAAAGATGGCTGAAATGAATGTGAAAGCTGAAGTGAAAGTCTAAGTTGAGATGAAGACCAAGCCGAAGTGAAAGAAGGTCGAGATGAAGAACAAGGCCAAAGTGAAGATCGAGGCTGAGGTGAAAATCAAGCCTAAGGTAAAATCTGAGACCAAGTTACCAAACTTACAACTGAGATGAGGAGTTTTGGAGACCAAACTCCTGAAGGTCAAGCTTCAAGAGGCCAAAATCTTAAAATTGACTTAAGAAGGTCCATGTGAAATAATTGATCAAACAAGGTTGAGATGAAAAAACCAAGATAAAGGTAGACCAAAATAAAGTCAACCAGAACACGATATCTAAAAAGGCCGACATGAAAAGACCGACCTTGTAAGATCAAGATGAAAAGACAGAGATAAATGTAGACCAGAAAGAAGTCAACCAGAATATAATAATATTCTAAGATCTTCTCCTATAATTTTTCTTTATTGCTATTATTCCAATGCCTTCCATGACTTAGGCATTAGATAGCTTAATTGGAGCTAATTCGACAAGCTGTTCTCTTTTTTTTTTATATATGTACAAATTAGCATCTCTCTATAGATTGACTAACATCATTCGGGCTACTATAGTCAGGCTAGATTTCGGTATCAACAAGATCCTTTGAACCATTTTAGCAAAAGAGATAAACAATTTGATAATAAGATGTTATCATTGAAGAGTAACATTCATTCAGCCTTTCAAAAAAAAAAGTAACATAAATTCTGGGATAAGATTTTTTTTAATGGATAATTTTTATATCTATGTCATGTTATATTTTAGGATATATTATGTTTCTAGTTTTTGGACTAAATTATTTTTTTAGATGATACTTAAACTATAAAAAAGCTAAAGTTTAATTCTCATACTATCTGAACCATTTTTGTACCGTCCTCGGATCCTTTTTCGATAACTTTCTCTCACCAAAAGTCTTAAGTGGTAGTCATCGATGCTTGAGTGGTTGATATTTTTGCTCAAGTGACTTATCGATACTAACATGGATTAAAATAAGACAAAAATAATGTTGACATGGCCAAAATGAATCTTGTGCACGTTGCTTGATTTTATATCTCGATGGATGATCCGTAGCCAACTCTCCTTATGAAGGAAGGCGAAGCAAGTGGCAACCCCATGGATCATTCAAACCCAGATCTGCCATGGGAGTGGGAAGGAAACTGAGTCAACCTAGTCATGTGATTTGAAGTCGTGAAGCTAGCGATCAAGGGAGCCATGTTCGAAGAACTCGTAAATGAGGCGATGGTTGGTCCTAAACGCTGGAGATACAATAATCAAGGATGTGGGTGAGGTGGGGATGGCAAAGATGGCAAAGGGTCTCCATTTTGACACAAAACTCATGAAAACCATGGAAGGCATAGAGGCACTTGATGGCAATGATGGTGCTGGAGAAGAGGTAGGCCTTGTAGATGAACTTGAAATAGCTATCGATGGTGAAACCTTCCATGGTGGAGGCAACTCGTTGAGGGAGATGTAGTCGAGGGAAGAGGTCGAAGGAGGCACTCTCATTAGCAGTGATAGAGGCGAACATAGGCTAGCAAAGAGGGAGGGCTGATGCAAGCAAAGTCAAGGTTTGGAGGTGGGATTTGGGGGTGCAGGTAGAGGAGGATGAGGGAGACGAGAAGGGAGATGGAAGTGGATAGGGGTCAACAAAAAGGAAGTGGCGGCATATATATACCAAGGGTTGAAGGTGGGATTTGGAGGTGTGAGGGCAAAAAAGGATGGAAATCGGTGCGAATAGGGGCTAGCAAAAAAGGAGAGGTGGTGCAGGCAAAGCCAAGGGTTGGAGGCGAGATTTGGGATGCGAGGGTAGAGAATGAGAACGAGAGAGGAGGGAGACGGCAAAAAAGATGATGTTTATTTAGGAGTTTAATTTTAACCACGTCGACTTTATTTCATCTTATTTTAATCCATGTTAGCACGGGAAACCTAGATGGACAAAAATATAAGCCATGTAAGTATCAATGACTACCACATGAGACTTTCGATAAGAGAAAGTCACCGGAAAAGGATCCGAAGATAACATTAAAATTGCTTAAATAGTATAGGGATTAAATTTTAATTTTTTACAGTTTAAAAATTATTTTAAAAAATCCAACTTCGGGAACTAGAAACACAATTAATCCTATATTTTATTATACTACATTCGATATTAATTATAATGATTATTTATTGATTATCCTATCTAAAAAAATATTTTTGATTAAAAGGATAAAAATGCACTCCCCTTTATAGTTAGTCCTTACAATAAAGTTTTTTTCCCCCCTTATTTTAGGTGGGACAAAAATGAGGATGGCCCTAATTGATGGTTAGTGGTTTAATAGAAATGTTAGGATGAATAGTTTCACCTCTTTTTCAATCCATTTGGCATTTATTCCAGCGGTAAAGATGGTAAAAGTACCCAATACCATGCCTCATGGAAGGTAGTGCCTCAGCCAAGCATTATTTACAACAATAATTTCTATATGTTATGATGGCCAAATTGGAGTGCTCGCTTCATGTTGCCACTTAGGCAAGAGGCCAGGGCTTCGATTTTGCATAGGGTTAGCCCTCAAGAGTGCGATGTGTATAGAATAAAATACAAGGAGAGAGTAGCCCCTTTTAATAATAATAAAAAAAAAATATGACAACTATTGTAATAATTTCGGACTCTTTATTTAGGTTTTATGTGTATATATAAAAACTTAAATAATAATAATTATGATAATGATAATGATGAAAAAGGAGGGGTTAAAGAAAATACTTATTATTTTATATGATTTATTATTATAATACATTGTCATAGCAAAAAAAAACAAAGTACCCTTTATTTTGAAATTAATTTTTTACCTCATATTTTTATTTAAAAGAGTTTCTAATGTCTTACAGATTTTTAGCTAGAAAAAAACTGAAGTTTTAATTGTCAATTATATAACCCAATACTTTCTATTATAGTATTGTTGCAACAATGTTCCTTGTAACTTAAACAGTAATTAAATAATAGATCTTATAATAGTTGAGGGTCCATTGCAATGGATTGAAATCTTGTAGCCAAGTTGTTTTACCAAAAAAAAAAAAAAAAATGTGGCCAAGTTTAGGATTTGGATCATATAATTCTCATTGGCTCCCTAGCAAATAACCCATACAAACAAGGCCAACCACAATAATTTAGGCACTGATCCTATCTCATAATTGCAGTTTGTGATGATAATTAGCTGTTCAATCATATCAAATATTTTTTTAAAACACATTCCCTTATTTGCTAGGTGTAGATCTAGTCACTAAATCGCTAAAAGAGTTTCTGTAAAATAATATTTAATTATTTAAATATTTTTTTTTTTGTTTTTTGGTTGGAATGGGTCAACCATTAAAGCATTTGATTCTTAACATATTTGAAGTCTTTAATACTGTATTTGAAAATTAGAGAAACTAAAGTTGCGTTTAATATTTTCTATTGACAGAAATTTTATTTTTTCTATGAAATAGTTTCGAGGAAAGTCTCGAGTCCCACTGGAGAGGTATTGTTTGGATACGTAGACTTTTATGCTGCCAACCAAATATGCGCATGCATGGAAACTTACCTTTTATTTTTAAATATTTTGAATTGTTTCAAAATTATTTTGATATATATTTTGATCTTTAAATTAAACATGATAGTAAGATTTATTTGGCTAGCTATTTGGAAAGTCTTTATGACTAAAGTCCTATTTAGAATTGCTGTTAGTATTAAGCTTTTATAGTTTTTGAAAGTAGAGCTCTTGAAAAGTATAGCTATAAAGCTTATATAAAAAGCTATTTACTATTTTGTAATTGTATTTCTAAAGTACTATAAAATTTTAACATATATTTGATAATCAAATCATAAAAATATTTTTAGTATAATAAAATGATCATAAAATATATTGTATAATATTATACAGTATAGAATATAATAAAATATAATGTACAATATTATATGAATATATACCATATTATAATATTACTATAATATAATATTGTTATAATATAGTTAATAGAGTATTGTATACTGTTGCCACCAGGATCGTCGTGGCTCGTAGCTGCTGTCGGTGCTGGAGTGCGCTCCCTTCGTCGCTTGGCGGTCCTCTGCTCCTGGACCTGCAAAACAGGGGTTAGTGACCCGGGCCGGGGTTTCCGGCGGGGGCACTCCGACGGTCAAGTCAGTGACGATCCAGGAGAACAGATCCTTCTGGTCGAGCCCCTCTTGATGGACTCCACGCGAGGATGAGTGTATAGTGTGAATGTGAGTAGCAAGTGTGTCGGGGGAAGTGTGGCCTGGCTAGGGGGAGTCCCTATGTGGCCCTTCCTCCCGACCTTGTTCTGGAATGCTGGTGGTGCCATGCCCCTCTTCCTGGTGGGGGTTGCACTCTTTCTCTCTTCTTTTTCTTGGCTTGTGTTTTGCCTGTGTGTTGGTGTTGTTGTGTTATCTCCGAGTTTGTTGCAAACCAGGTTAACGTTGGGCGCTTGTCTCGGGATCCCTGCCGGGCTATCAGGCACATGCGGCGGTGTCCCGAGGAGTCTTTCCTGATTCATGATAATGGGAGCCGTCATGTGCTCTGACACTCCTCTTGGTCGTCTCATTCAGGGAAACATGGCAGTGCCTCGAATGGTGGGCCGCCGCCAACGGGATTCGAATCTCCCGGTTGGCTTCCTCTCTTGGGTGATCCGGGTGGTTGGTGAGGAGCATGGCGTCTCAATCGGCGCACTTCTTCCCTTTCTAGTATAACTGGTGGCCGCAAGTGGTCAGTACGGCCTGGGAGGCGCTCCAATGCAGTCCTCGGGCGGCTTGTCGGCATTCTAGGCTGGCGGAGACCTCGTCCGAGCTGGGGCTGAGCTGGAATGGCAGGGCTCGCTCCAACCTAGGTGCTCCGAGCTTGCAGGGGCATCTTGGCGGAGGAAGGCAGAGTGCGGGCCCGATCCAGAGGGCGCACGCTCGGAGAGGCTCCACGTTGGCGGGTGAGCGCTGAGCTCGACTCCGACCACAGGGCTCAAACCTCCGAGGATCTCGCTCTGGAGGGCAGAGGGCGGACCCGGTCCGGAGGGCGCGCGCTCGGATAGGCTCCAAGTTAGCGGGTGAGCGCTGAGCTCGACTCCGACCACAGGGCTCAAACCTCCGAGGGTCTCGCTCCGGAGGGCAAAGGGGGACCCGGTCCAGAGGGCACGCGCTTGGAGAGGCTCCACGTTGGCGGGTGAGCGCTGAGCTCGACTTCGACCATAGGGCTCAAACCTCCGAGGGTCTCGCTCTGGAGGGCAGAGGGCGGACCCGGTCCAGAATGCGGCTCCGGCCTAGGCATCCCGAGCTCGCGGGCCCGACCTGGTGAAGGACAGAGCTCAGCCCGTTGCCTTGAGAGAGGTCAGCTCAGGTCGACAGCGGAGTCCAGGCTAGAGAATTGACGTGGTGTCTTCCTTTGACGTGGCGCCTGTCGGTTCCCCCATGTCAGCGATCCTGCCACATCATATACTATAGCATAATAATGTAATATAATATAGCAATGTATTATTACATGGTATAGTATTATTATAATGTAACATAATATAATATAATATAATATAATACTATAGTATAATGCGATATAGTATTACATGGTATTATTATATATTAAAATATTATTATGCATTATAATATTACTATAATGTGGTATAATATAGCATATTATTGTAATATAATATAAACTATTATAAAAAAAGAGATTTTAGGATTCTTTTCTATTCAATAATCTTTCTTATTCTTGCCTTTCTTATATACAATGAAATAGTATCAGTACATATTATAAATTAAGTATATATATTGATGCCATTATATTCATAGTAAATTATAAAATATGCATTAATTATTAATATCATCAAATTATTTTACATTTCTCATTATAGTAGCAGTAAAAATGCAAGATGCAAGTTTACTCAAATCCAAAATGTAATTATTACAAGAAAAAATCCATGTTACATGTACAATTTTATAATAAAAGAAGTCAACAAGTAATTAGAAGAGTAGCAATATGATTGCACAAAATATCCATCTTATAGTTACTTGTTGTTTGACTTTGCTCCATACTTAGTTCTTCTTGGGATTCACTAATCTTTGAATAATCTAGAAGAAATAGATTATCATCATCGTCATAAGGCTGAAACTCAAAGTTTTTATTTGCGTGATTAAGCAAACACCATCCTTTCCGCACTATTTTATATCCTTTTCATTTTTATAGCAAAAATATAATTATTTAATAATTACATTATTATTTATCTCATATACAAAAATAAAAAAATAATTAAAATAAGAATCTAAAGTCAATTAAAATAAGATTCTAAAGTTATACCAAAATAAAAAGGACTCTAGAGTTATACCAAAAAGATGACTCTAGACTCCCTTGGGACTCTATCTCTTCTTACCGGGTAGATAGAGAGGGATCACCCCAAAACAGAAAAAAGATAATACAAATATAGCGATATATGGAGAAAGATCACATAAACAAAGAAATATACGAGACAAAAAAAGGATTCACGCAATGGAAAAAATTCAAAAAAATAATTACCAAAAGGGATGAGCTATAAAGTTTCCAAAAAAATACATAGAATCTTAAAATAATCAAATAGGAATAAAAAATAATACCTTGATAAAATAGAAGGAGAAAATAAAAAATAATATCTTGATAAAATGGAAGGAGTTGAGACCGATAGAAAAATCTCAGGAAGTAGCTAAAGCCATTGGAGTTCCTTTTTTGTGTTAAGGTTCCTACCATGTTATCTTTTATATGGATAAAAATATAATTACATGATTATTTCATATGTATTTTGGTAAAAACATAAAATTTATTAAAGTCAGAATGTAATCTTAAAAGTACTTTAAGTAGAAAGCTTTAAAACAGAACTTCTTTCAAATAGATAATTTATGCTTTTTGGTAAAGTGAAAATAACTTTTATAATTTTTTTATAAAATACTATTTTAATTATCTAAAATGCTTTTAAAGATAGAAAGTGTTTTCTAACCATTTAAAAGCTTAATCAAATGGAACCTAAATTAAGTATAAAGGTAACATTATAGCATGAATCTTGCTACGGTGTATTTTCTTTTTGATACATAATTATGGCCCTTCATTTAAAATTGAACAGCTTTAGATGAATGACTGAATGATCATTGGTATAGGTTATTGTATTTTATTTTATTACAATTAAATTCATAATCCTATCCTTTTCAAGTTCATCTCTTTTGCGTTTTACCTTTTTTACCTCTCTCTTTGGCAATTCCACCATTGCCTCCTACCTACGCCCCACCTCATTGGCACCCTCTTCGTGTGTTGATCACTGTTTATGACCTCTTTTATATGTTCCATGCTAGCCTTCACTTTCTCACCAACTCATGACAATACTTTGCAATTCTCCAACTCCGTTGTCTCAATCTCTTCTACGTTGATGGTACATAAATTTAAGATTAAAATTAAATTATTTTTTGATAAGCAAAAAGAATTGAAGGGGCAAGATAGAAGTTATCCCTTTTAAACATGATTACAAGGGTCCCCACTCTGGACGTGACCATAATGATCTCCATTCTATTGGAGAATGTTTAATGCATGGTGATAACAAAGATAGCTCAGCCATTTTTCATCATATTGAATGAAAAATTAAGCTAATTTTATTTTTTTTATTTTTAAAAAATACTGATATTTCCTTTTATTTCTCACTCTCTCCACATTTTCTCTTTTTTCGTGCCCAAGGAATGATATTCAAATTTGATTTTTAGGTCTAATTTTTAGAGAACCATACCTTGATCATGAGGAAGGAGGAAACATGGAAAATGAAGGGATTTTTTTTTATGAACATAGAAAATTAGATTTTTTTTTCAATTATCTTTCTCTAATCAGAGAAAACCTAACTAGATGCCGAGTTAGGTGCTTGACATTTACCATGCATCTACTACATGAACTATACAATAAGTATATCCAAGAATTTCTCCGCATTCCTCAAGCTCATCATCCTTGATTTTTTTTTTTTTTTTTTGTCAGAAAAAGGGATAGGGGGATAAATCCGGCGTAGCTACTCCCGCAAGCCCCCATCCCATTGAAAAATGTTCGATTCAAGGTGCAGGATTTTTGCAGGCTTTTTCCATCCAAGGGTGAGTATGTCAATCCGATATGCCAACCGGTCAGAACGAGAAAGAAGAAAGATCTTGGTCTCTCACTCATCCAACCGTCACGGGCCTCAGGGGATAAGTCCTGAATTTAATCGAATCTTCCGCGGAGTTGCATCTCAAACCAGTGACCTGTTGATTATGAGGCAAGATCCCAACTAGCTCCAATCACTCCTACTGCAACAGATTCGAACCGGATCTCTTTACCGAATGGCGAATAAATGGAGGAGTTTTGGGTGGGGTGGGAGCCTACGAAATTGGAGAAATCCAAGAGGTGTTCGACTGATGGTGAGGGAGGAGCTAATGATCTTAAGTTATCAATTCGTAGGGATGTTGGAAACAATTCAAACAAGTTGGTTCAGAGGAAAATTTCATGGCAAGATCAGGTAGCTCCAAGGGTTTGAAATTCTCTGCAATATCATGGGTGAGGTAGTTAGTTCTTGTGCCTTTCCATCATGTCTTTTAAAAAGGTTTTTTTTTTTTTTTTTTCTATCAAATTTGGTCTGTAACTGTAAAGGAGCAACCGAAGGGATATATTTGTATTCCCACCAAACATGAAACTTGATAGAGTTGTAGAAATTGTAGCATCATCCTTGATTAGTGGATGACATTTTTAATGGCAGAGATTGTGTTGGATATGCAGTTCAAGACCATAGGATATTTACTCACCCTTGAGATGGAAGTAATTAAAAATGAAAAATTTAGAAATCCAAGCCTTAGAGCTTCACCGGGAGCCGACCTCTATCACAACACCAACCGTGGAAGACTCATCTTCAAGAGCAATCAATCCCTTTCATCTCCAAGAACTCAAACGTGACATCAGAAGGTGATTCCAAGCAGGAGCACTTAGCAATGGCGATCAAATTAAAGGATTTTTTTGGCAAGGGGAGAAAGGTCTTAATGAGGAGAATTAAGGTGGTGAGGTGAGGTTGAGAGGTTCCGCAAGATTTCATTGATGGTGATATGATCGGAATTAATGGAAAATTAAAAATAAAAATAGAAAACTAGATATCAACCTTAACTCTCTCCCCCCACCCCCTCCTCATAATCAATTGGCAGGACCGATCTTTCATTCTATTGAAATAATAAAAAAAGCATGATAACATAACCTTACCTGCACATGATGCCATTGCTTGATCAATATAGCCATATTCCATCACTACAAAAAAAATCTGGTTTAGCAACTGATTTTTCGGTTGCTAATAATTGAAAATCGATTGCTAAATTAATTTGTAACCGATTTTGCAACCGAAATTAGTCGGTTGCTAAAATTTGTGACCGATTTTTTTCGGTTGTAAAATTTAGCAACCGATTTAGCAACCGAATTTGACATATTTTTTTTTAAAAAAAATTCAGGAAAAAAAAAATCGGTTACAAAATCGGTCACGAATATAATAAAAAAAATCGATTGCTAAAACTGGTTTTTCTTGTAGTGCATGCCCTCGATGCTACGTATTAGAAAGCTCTCTGTTGTTGCTCTCACCTTTTCTACTTTCTTTTCTCTCTTTAACTCTTCCACTTTTTAGGTAACTTCTATTACCACATAATTTTTTATTTTATAAATTTATAAAATATTAATTTTGGATAATTCTAAGAGTTGGCTAAACTGTTCTATTGCTTTGTAGTGCCAAAGAGGAGCCAAGAAGACCCGGGGTCGGATGTATCTTAATGGCACTATAATTATTTATCCCTTTTAGGTTGCATTCGGTGTATTACTATATAATTTTAAAAGGTAATATAGATTGTTAGTAATATAGATTGCAAATAATATAAATTATTATATTTGGAACATACAAATATAATTATATAATATAAAATCAAAATTTCAAACTATCTCTAAATTAAATCTATATTTTATTTATAATAATATATATTTTATATTTTATCTATTTATTTAAAATATAATTTTTATATTTTTACTAAAATATATTTTATATTTTTATATAAAAAATAAAAAATATAAAATCTCATAATACCTTCCTTCATCTCCTCCCGATTATACCTGACTTGGAAACCTGGTGATAGAACAACCCCCCAAGATGACTTTCCCAACCCCACAAACCCCGTTGATCGCGACCCTCTCCTCCATGAGCTCCAACGATGACTTCCCCGATCCCACGAATCTCGACGGTGGCAACCCCCTCCCTCACGAGCCCCGGTGATTCCAATTCCCTCCTGGCAATGGTAATCTCCTTCCTGTAAGCCTCCTGTGCCTTCACTGTATGCCCATCTATGCCGGTCGACAGATGACGAGGGGGTGCTATCAACGGACGATGTAGAGGTTGTGGAGGGATGCAAAATAAAAGGAGGAGGAATGGGAGAGTAATATTGTCTAAAATTATCTAAGATATGGTAATTTGGCTTATCATCCTTTTCAAAGACAATTCAGATTGTATCATGAAAGGCAATCCAAATTATTTGGTAATCTGAATTGTCATAAAAAAGTCTTGCCAAAAGTAGTAATGTGATGGGGGCTCTATAAATTATTAATAATTTGGATAGAATGCTAGTTATCAAATGCAACCTTAGGATATATTTGATTGGAATAATCTGCTATAGAAAAATAAATCCATATCAAATTATCATATTTGGTATAAAAAATGAAAAAAAAGATGGTAAAAAAAGTGATGCATCCCATGCTTATTTTTCAAAAGAGAAGATAAAACAAATATCATGAAGAATTGGTATTTAATAAATTCTTGAGCGGTAGTAATCTATAATTGGCAAAAATATTCTTAATAAAGTATATTTATAATCATTAATTTTTTTATATCTTGCCAAATTCATTCCACAAAGAGCTTTTAAAAATAATAAAATTATAAAAAAAACATGTGATTATAGTTATTATATACAAATTGATTGATGGATATATTTATAAATTTGATCATATTCCTATATATAATTATCTATAATCAAATGTAATAATATTTTTAAAATTATTTTTTTAAAAAAATACCAACCAAATATGATAAAAAATAATTTTCTTCGTGATAATAAATAATTTATAAGAATTATTAATTTTTTTCATAATCCAATGTATCCCGATCAAATGGGCCGTTATAGTTATCTAACAAATGCCTAGCAAATCTCGAATGCGAATTTTCTAATTTATTTCTCATACATTACGTTTTTTATTTTTCTTCACCATTTTTGTCATATAAATTATTGATGTTTTATTTTATAAATATTTATCTCGAACAGTTTCTAGACGAAAAAAAAAAAAAGAAAATCCAAGCACGGGTGAAATTACTAGGCGGTGATGGGATCACCCAACTCACACGAAAACCCTTTTAGTCCCAACCCTTCCTCACAAAAACGATAGGCCAAGGGCACCATCCACTTACCTCTTCCATGCTCTTTCGCACGAAAATCGCCAAAGGGGGAGGGAAAGGAGGGGGAAAAAACACCGAAAACAAGAGCTCCCGAGACTACCCACCTCTCTCTTTCATTAACCCTTCTCTCTTAAGTTCTCTCCAATCACTCTATAAACATCCTTCTTCCCATCCCTCCCCTCCTTTTCTCTATATATATTCATTAAACTTCGAACCCTGAAGGAGAAAGAACCATGGAGAAGCAGGCTAACACCAGACCCGCCACCACGGCGGCGGGGCCGCCCACCACCTACGTTCAGGCCGATGCCCACACCTTCCGCGACCTGGTCCAGCTCCTCACCGGCGCCGCCGCCGGAGACCCCCCCGCTGCCTCTCCGCCGCGGACTCCACCGGCAGCCGTCGCTCCCCGACGGCAGCACTTCAAGCTCCAGGAGCGCCGCAGCCCGAGCGTCCGCAACCTAGAGATCCAGCTCGGCCTCACCTCTCTCCTCTCTCCCCGTTCCCCCCCGCCCCACCTCCACCACCACCTCATCCATCATCCCTCCTCCTCTTCCCCTGCCGCCGCTGGCTCCTCGAGGTCTCCAATCCCGAGTCCCGTAACCCCCCTGGGGTCGAACCCGCTGTTCTCGCCAGCGTCGGAAGAGGAGCGGGCGATCACGGAGAAGGGGTTTTATCTCCACCCTTCGCCGCGTGGCGGCGTCCGGGGATCGGACCCGCCGGAGCTCCTCCCGCTCTTCCCGTTATGCTCCTCGAGGCAGCAGCAGCAGAGCACCCAGCTAGACGAGGAGTAACAGAAAATAATTGCTTAACGAGGGGTATGTTGGGAATTTAGGAGCCATATATATATATATATTGTCATCTTTCGGAGATGCCTTAACTCTTAAGAAAGCTTAGAGTCGTGGTTTTGGGATTAATGGATTTGAAATTTTGTTCCCATGGGGTAGATTTATGGCATGAATTCTTGGTGCCGTTCGAATCAAAACTTTTTCTCATATCCATGTAGCTCTTGTTCTGGTTTCTTGATTATATTAATTAAAAGTGGAAAAATCATATTGATGAAGAAATTATGCGAAGATGGAGGTTTGTATTTTTAGTGGAGTTTAAGTGAAATACGAATACAAAGGGGTTCATTTCTTTTTTTTGCTTCTTATAATGTGTCGAGCTGAAAGGTGACACATCTGTTATGTGCTTGACTGTTGTTTCCCATTAATATCTAAAGATAGAAACAAACATCTAAGGTGTTTGATAAAAAAGATTGGTTTTGGATTGTTAATAATACTAAGCAAAGGCTCTGCTTGTTCCAGCTGGATCTCAAAAAGCTACCATATGTTAATGGGAAATCCTGTCGAGATGCAGCTCTTATGAACTTTTCAGGCATCATGACTTAATTAACGATAAGAATATGTTTTCTGATACCAACGGGGCCTAATTCCTCTCTTAAATATTCTATTTATCTCGCTATTCAAGAATCAAATCTGATTGAAAGAGAACCTCAATATACTTGTCCAGATCACAACAAGTGATACCATCCAAATTATTGCTCGACATGATGATAAAAATATATTAATTGACAAATAATTGATGCCAATTCATTTTTTTTTTTTTTAAATATGTTGAAATTTTTTACAATGGTTGGCTAAATTTGTTGTAGACCCAAGAATCAACAGCCCATCACATCTTTGTTTTATCTTCTATATTTTATAATGGACTTGTCCGTACATTATCACATCCGATTCCTTCTTTTGTTGGGGGGGACAGATGAAAATTGGTCGCTGGATATCACGGAGTGTACGGCCAGGTCCAAAAAAAAGAAAACTGATAACCCCTTCCCAAAAAACAAATAAATAACCCCCATCCAAAAAATAATAGACATAAATACATAGATAATTGAGACACAGATACGTATTTTTCCAACAAGAAATTTTTTAAAAATAATAGTAAAAAAATAATTCCAGGACCAAGGTTGTCTTAAAAGTATTTATAAATCTAAACTTATTTTGCCATGAAGTAGGCCAGGCCTGAAGTTGCAGGTACGTGTGTAGCTCATGATTCACTTGAAAATATGAGTTGAATTTATAATTTTAAAAAATTAATAAAAAATATATAATATTTTTTTCTTCAAAAATAGATCTAGTCCTTGCCACCCCTTTTGTTCCCGGCGGCATTCTCTCCCCCACCATGATTCTCTCCCCTTGGCGGTGCTCTCCTCCTGGAGGCGGTTTCCTCCCTTGGCCGCATTCTCCCCCCTCTCATGTCACGGCTCCATGCCTTCCCTCCTGCTGTTCTTCGGCATCCCTCTTTCCTCACGGCATTCTCCGAATGAGATGCAAAGGAAGGCTGAGAAAGGGAGGATTATTGATAAAAACCGAGACAGTAAACAATGAGGAACTACATCAGACTGCTACTCTATACCTTTCATGGTTTTGTGCCTGTTGCCGCCAAGACCGTCGTGGCCCGTAGCTGCTGTCGGCGCCAGAGTGCGCTCCCCCTGCCGCCTTCTGTCCTCGAGTCCCGGACCTCCGTGCTGGGTGTAGTCGTCTTGCCGCTCGGTGGTCCTCCGCTCCCGGACTTGCGAGACAGGGATTAGAGACCCGGGCCGAGGTTTCCAGTAGGGGCACTATGACGATCAAGTCAATGACGATCCAGGGGAACAGATCCTCCTGGTCGGGCCCCTCTTGATGGACTCCGCACTAGGAGGAGTGGAAAATATGTGCGAAGGTGAAAACGTTGCAGAGGGAGAGTGATAGCGGGGACAGAGGGGTGCCCTGTTCCTCCGCCTCTCCTTGTATCCCTCGTTTTCCTTCAACCATGGTGGTAGTGGCGCTTTGCCCTCTTGGTCGGGCTTGCGCTTGTGCTCGTGGTGGTGGTGGTGCCATGCCCCCCTTGTTGGTAGGGGTTGCACTCCTTTTTTCTGTTGTTGTGTTTTTTTTGTTGTTGTGTTACCTCTGAGCTTGTTGCAAACTAGGTTATCGTTAGGCACTTGTCTCGGGATCCCTGCCAGGCTGTCAGGCGCATGCAGCGGTGTCCCAAGGAGTCTTTCCTGATTCATGATAAGGAGAGTTGTCAGGCACTCCGACACTCCTCTTGGTTGTCTCATTCCGGGAAACTTGTCAGTGCCTTGAATGACGGGCCGATGCCCGCGGGATTCGAATCTTCCGGTTGGCTTCTTCTCTTGGATGATTTGAGTGGTTGGTGAGGAGTGTGGCATCTTGATCAACGTGCTGCTTGCCTTTCTGGTGTAACTGGCGGTCGCAGGTGGTCAATACGGCCTGGAAGGCGCTTCAGTGTAGTCCTTGGGCGGCTCCCCGGTGTCCTGGGCTGGTGAGGATCTCGTCTGGGCTGGGGCCGAGCTGAGACGGCAGGACTCGCTCCGACCTAGACGCTTCGAGCTTGCGGGGGTGCCTTGGTGGAGGAGGGCAAAGTGCGGGCCCGGTTCGGAGGGCGCGCGCTCGGAGAGGCTCCACATTGGCGGGTGAGCACTGGACTCGACCTCGACCGCAGGACACTAACCTCCGAGGGTCTCACTCCGGAGGGCGGAAGGTGGACCAGGTCTAGAGGGCGCACGCTCGGAGAGGCTCCACATCGACGGGTGAGCTCTTGGCTCAACCTTCACCGCAGGGCACTAGCCTCCGAGGGTCTCGCTCTGGAGGGCGGAAGGCGGACCCGGTCCAGAGGGCGCGCGCTCGGAGAGGCTCCACATCGGTGGGTGAGCTCTTGGCTCGACCTCGACCGTAGGGCACTAGCCTCCGAGGATCTCGCTCTGGAGGGCAGAAGGCGAACCCGGTCCAGAGGGCGTGCGCTCGGAGAGGCTCCACATCGGCGGGTGAGCTCTTGGCTCGACCTCGACCGTAGGGCACTAGCCTCCGAGGGTCTCCCTCTGGAGGGCAGAAGACGGCTTCGACCTAGGCGTCCCGAGCTTGCAGGCATGACCTGGCGGAGGACTGAGCTCGGCTTGTTATTCTGAGAGAGCTCAGCTCAGCTCGGTAGTGGGGTCCGGGCTGGAGAATCGATGTGGCTCTTTTCTTGACGTGGCGCCTGCCGGTTCTTCCATGTCAGCGATCCCTTCACATCATTTGCCCCCCACTCCCGAGGTCCGTTAGTGCGCGACACTCGGGTCGAAGGGAGTAATTGTGGTGCTAACATGGAAATGCAAAAATCTGGCATGATGATGGCCATGATTGCTGGCGCTTCGGGGATCGACCCTGCGGACCAATGCGGGGATGCCATGTGGCCATGTCCGAGGAGCAGTCAATGTTGGCACAGAATGCAGAGCGGCCGGGACGCCATTCTCATCGATGGACAGCACGTGGCATGGATCCGTTGGCGGAAGGGTTGAATCGGTACGAATCCCTTGGGTCATTTCGAAATGAAAGGAGGGCCTTACCCGAACCATCCATTCCTTTTGAATTCTCCATGCCTGCTGCTGCCGTGTCCAAGCTTCTTCTTCCTTCCAGTCGCCCCGAATTTTCTAAGGCAACACGTCAGCTTCTTCTCCCTCCTTCCCCCGCTAGAATAGGGTTCTTTCCCGGGGTCTGGAGTCTTCTTTAGGTTGAGTCTTCTCTTCTATCATCTACTCCAAGTCCTTCCTTTCCCTCGTTCTCGAGGATGTCCCATTTTGGTCCGGGCTTCCGCCTTTCCACTGATCAGGGCGAGGCCGGTCCCTCCGAGCGGAGGCCGGCATCTTCTTCTTCTTCTTTTGACGGAGAGGAAGATGCAACTTGCTTTGAGCTCAGTAGGAGGCATCCTCTCAGTCCGGTACTCATCGGGGAACCGGAAACTGGCCCTTCTTTGCCTCCTCCTTCTCCTTCTGTCCCCGTCTCTGAGTCAATCCGGTCCACAGGTCCTAGTGGGGTTGCCTCGACGATCACTGCCGAGGAACTGAGGACCGTCCGGGATGTCTATGGCATCCCGGCTTCCGTCCGGCTCAAGATCCCCCAGCTAGGGGAACGGGTCACTTCTAGTGGCCCAGGCCATCTTGCATTTTATGAGGGGACCTTCTCTGGGGGTCTCTGATTTTCCTTCCATCCTTTCTTCCTGTCCATCCTGGACAATTATCGTCTGGTCCCTGCACAGCTAGTGCCAAACGCCATTAGGGTCATTTTTTCCTTCATTGTGCTTTGTCACCTCCACGGGTTCGTTGCCCGCTTTTCCTTGTTCAGGGCTTTCTTTGCCTTGAAGTGCCACCCAACCGAGGATGGGTGGTGGTCCTTGTCCTCCCACCTGAAGGGTATCAAGTTCGAGCTTCCCTCTTCCATCAAGGGATAGAAGAGCAAGTTTTTCTTTGTTGAGGTCGAGGGGGTCGACTGGGTCTGGAGTGATCCGGACAAGTCTCCCAACCAAAATTCTGTGGTTGATGTGGCTGACCGAGATGATTACGAGCAGCTCCGCATCGCCCAGATTCCTCCTTTGGAGTTCCTGTTGTCTGAGCAAAACCTTGCCGACTCCAGGGTCAACCCAACGAATGGGTTGGGTGAGTTCGACCTGAACTTTTCTTTTCCTTTTTCCTTTCACTTCTTACACTTCTTGCACTATCCCCCACAGATTCCAGCTGTTATGTGGTCTGCATGCAGGAATGATCTTCTCCAAGAATGACCTCCTGGCAATCACCAAGAAGAGGCCATTGACCGGGCTGGCTGGGAAGCCCTCGTCGAGGCGGGCACGGAGCGAGAGCACCCCTGCGACCGCCCCCACGGTGGTGATCGGTCTGAGCTCGGCAGCTCCACCGGGTCCGAGTTCGGAGGTGTCCCGCGCTGCTCCTGTGCCGGTGGAGAGGGCAGCTTCCGTGGCACCAAGGCCAGCCCAGCAGGCCCCCGCTGCAGAGCCTGAGATAGTCGTCCAGGCGAGGGCCGCGGCTACTGCCGCTGCACCTTGCCATCCTTTGAGTCAGCCCTTCATCGACGTCAGGGGTGAGGAGATCCAGGCTGCGCCCAGGGCCACGACGGAGGTGCCGCCCGCACCGGTGCCAGCTTCTCAGTCTACCCCCCAGGGTCCTTCAGTCAGCGGGGCAAGGCCGCCCGCCCCCGGAGAGGGCAGGAGGGAGGAGGCACGATGCCGCCTCCCCTTTAGGATGGGGTCGGAGAGCTCTTTCCTCCGGAGCGCCGAGTTGGCCGAGTGCATGATGGATTTCTCAATCTAGCTATGTGACCGGCAAGAGATGGCCGGGATGCGGCTGGCCGACGTTATCAGCAACATCTTTTCCCAGCTGTACTCGGTGAGTTATCCCCCTCTTTTTTCTCTTCTTCTTTCTCTTTTTTTTTTTTGGCTGACCCCGTTTCATGGTGCAGATCGGCGTCGAAGCCCTCTACATCAAGGGTCGCTACCAGAGCTTGGAGCGTCTCGAGCGGCAGCAGGCCACCGAGATCGAGTCTTTGAAGGCCGACCTGAAGGGGAAGGTCGGGGCAAACTGGGTCCTTGAGTCGAAGGTCAAGGACCTTGAAAAAGAGCTCGCCGATGCTGAGGGGCGAGCGAAGGGACTCCTGACGGCTCGCGACCTGGAGCAGAGCCGTTCGAAGAAGCCGATGGACGACCTCTCCGTCATCTAGAAAAAACTGAACTGGTACAGTACCGAGGCCGATCGGCACAAGGAGATTGCCCAAGCTGTCCAGGCGGAGCTGGCAGCTATGAAGGAGAACTTGCCGCTGCTGAGAAGGCGGCAGAGACGGCGGCCAACTCGACGGAGGCAGCCAGGTCGGAGGCCGCCGAGTCGAAGAGGGTGGCCGCTGAGGCCACGAAGGAGGCTGAGGACGCCGTCGCCAATTTCAAGGCTTCGGAGGAGTTCGTCGCTGAAATCCAGCATATGGCGTCGGACTCCTTTTATAAGGGTTTCATGTACCTGCACGACCGGGTCGAGGCGCTTATTCCTGACAATGACCGTAGCCACCTCAGGTACCCTTCGGCCTCGGAGGTGGAGGCTGACGAGGAGGTCGCCATGGGAGCCGTGGGTCCAGAGCCTTCGACACCAATCGAGGTGATCCTCCCGGAGTTAGGGCAGCTCAATCGGAGACTTCTCGGCCTCAGGATCCAACAGTGAAACCGGCCGACGTGGAGTGACCCTTTTCTTCCTTGTCTTGTTTTGTACTTTTGTCTCTTGCTTTCAGCCAGGGTCACCCGGCATGTCGGGGGCCCAGAAAATACTTGTAATTTATGTTCAGTCAATGAAACTTAAGTTTCTTTGCCATCTATTTTCTTTCACTCCCTTCTCTTTTCTTCCTTTCCTCTCTATTTTCTTTCTTTTTCTTTTTTATGGAGAGATCAGAGAGAAGGGCTGCACCTTGCTTGGGGCCAAGTTATGACACTTGAGAGCTGCTTGGCTCGAGGTTCTCTTGGCCAGAGATCTGAGCTCCGGTCTTGAGAAGGCGTCCTAGAGCTGGGCTCGGGGACGTTGGTGACTGAGAGCTATGTGGCTCAAAGTTCTCTTGGCCGAAGATCTGAGCTCCGGTCTTGAGAAGGCATCTTGGAGTTGGGCTCGGGGATGTTCGTGATTGAGAGCTATGTGGCTCGAAGTTCTCTTGACCGGAGATCTGAGCTCCGATCTTGAGAAGGCGTCCTGGAGCTGGGCTTGGGGACGTTGATGACTGAGAGCTATATGGCTCGAAGTTCTCTTGGCCGGAGATCTAAGCTCCGGTCTTGAGAAGGCATCCTGGAGCTGGGCTCGAGGATGTTGATGAATGAGAGCTGCATGGCTCGAAGTTCTCTTGGTCGGAGATCTGAGCTCCGGTCTTGAGAAGGGAAAGTGGTAGCTTTGATGATACTGTATTTTCCTCTTGTTCTCTCTTTCTTTCCTTCCCCTCTCTTCTTTCTTCTTTTTTTTTTTTAGAGTGGGGAGATCAGAGAAAAGGATGTTGGTTGTGCCCCCATCTTGTTCTTTTTCTTTCCTTCCCCTCTCATCTTCTTTTCGAGTGGGGAGATCAGAGAAGGGGGTTGCCGGGCTTCCCCCCTTTGTTCTCTTTCTTTCCTTCCCCTCTCATCTTCTTTTCGAGTGGGGAGATCAGAGAAGGGGGTTACTGGTCTTGATTGCCTTGGAGCTAGGCTCGAGGCCTTCCTGGACATGGAGCTAGGCTCGGGCCCAGGGGTTGCCTGAGATCTTGGCTCAGGTCTTTGGCGCCTTGGAGCTAGGCTCGAGGCGTTGATGGGAGCTACGTGGCCCCATGATCTCTTGGCATCTCGGAGCTGGGCTCGGAGACGTTTGAGATGGAGAGCGGCTTGGCTCGAAGTTTTCTTGGCCGGAGATCTGAGCTCCGGTCTTGAGCCGGCATCCTGGAACTGGGCTCGGGGATGTTGATGACTAAGAGCTGCGTGGCTAGAAGATTCTTTGATATCCTGGAGCTAGGCTCGGGGACGTTGGAATTGGGAGCTACATGGCTCGAAGATTCTTTGACGTCCTGGAGCTAGGCTCGGGGGTGCCCGGGATTTGGGAGCTACGTGGCTCGAAGATCCTCTGACATCCTGGAGCTGGGCTCGAGGATGCTTGGAATTGGGAGCTACGTGGCTCGAAGATTCTTTGACGTCCAGGAGCTGGGCTCAGGGATGCCTGGAATTTGGAGCTACGTGGCTCGAAGTTCTTTGATGTCTTGGAGCTGGGCTCAGGGATGCCTGGAATTGGGAGCTACGTGGCTCAAAGATTCTTTGACGTCCTGGAGCTAGGCTCGGGGGCGCTTGGGATTTGGGAGCTACGTGGCTTGAAGATCCTCTGACATCCTGGAGCTGGGCTTGGGGACGCTTGGAATTGGGAGCTACATGGCTCAAAGATTCTTTGACATCCTGGAGCTGGGCTCGGGGATGCTTGGAATTGGGAGCTACGTGGCTCGAAGTTCTTTGACATCCTGGAGCTGGGCTCGGGGATGCCTAGAATTGGGAGCTACGTGGCTCGAAGATTCTTTGACGTCCTGGAACTGGGCTCGAGGATGCTTGAAGTTGGGAGCTACGTGGCTCGAAGTTCTTTGACGTCCTGGAGCTTGGCTCGGGGGCACCGTCGATTCTTCCCTGCAAGATATGCGGATACCCATGCAAGAGAAAAATCGTTATTATGATTGTTGGTAAGGGAACTTACCTTATTGGGGGCGTCTTTGTTGGCTGCAAGCCCTCCTCCTTCAGGGAGCCTGACGCCGTCGAGTTCTTCGAGATAATGGACCCCTCATGATGGGGCTTCGGCCGCCTCGTGGGGGCCTTCCCACGATGACTCGCGATCGCCGTCCCGACGACCGTGGCATCTTCATTTGTCTTTCTCTTTTGCTCTCTCCTCCCCGCATGGCGGGGTGATTACCCTCAGGGTCCCCTGCCCCTCGAGTCTTCTTAGATGCACACGCGATTCTCCAGGCAATCATGCCCACCGGTTTCGCGGTGGGGTGACTGTTGGTGGTCGAAGCTGACGGGAGAGTGGCGAGCGCTTGGGGCCTCGCTTGAGGTCTGCCCCCCTTCGCAAACCTTTAGAGGAGAGCCTCCTTGACGAGCTTCTCGATCCCTTGCTCACGGTTGCAACATTTTTCGATGCCATGGCCATGATCGCGGTGGAAGCGATGATACTCCACCTCGCCGCGACCGGTGAAGGGCTTCACCGGTGGTGGGTGTTGTAGTCCGGTGGCTCGTCGCTGAGCCTCGCATGCTGATGAACTGGCGGAAGAATCCCGCCATCTTGCGCTCATGCTTCTCCAGGCGCACTTTCACTGTGTGCCTGATGGTTTCGTCAGCGGGTTCCCCGTCGAAGGGGACGGAGGGGGTGACGTTCTGGAGAGGCCTAGAGAAGATCACCAATCTGTTGACCTTTCTAGCTTGTGTCGTCACCTTTTTTCCGTGGTATGTTGACCTGTGGGGAGGTGGAGGACTTAGTTATGCCCGTCCTGCCCCTTACCTAGCACGCCAATCTATTACCGCCAAGACCGTCGTGGCCCGTAGCTGCTGTCGACGCCGGAGTGCGCTCCTCCTGCCGCCTTCTGTCCTCGAGTCCCAGACCTCCGCGCTAGGTGTAGTCGTCTTTCCGCTCGGCAGTCCTCCTCTCTCGGACCTGCGAGATAGGGGTTATAGACCCGGGCCGGGGTTTCCGGCGAGGGCACTCCGACGATCAAGTCAGTGACGATCCAGGGGAACAGATCCTCTTGGTCGGGCCCCTCTTGATGGACTCCGCACTAGGAGGCTTGGAAAATGTGTGTGAAGGTGAAAACGTTACAGGAGGAGAGTGATAGCAGGGACAGAGGGGTGCCCTGTTCCTCCGCCTCTCCTTGTATCCCTCGTTTTCCTTCACCTATGGTGGTAGTGGCGCTTCGCCCTCTTGGTTGGGCTTGCGCTTGTGCTCGTGGTAGTGGTGGTGCCATGCCCCCTTGCTGGTGGGGGTTGCACTCCTTTTTTCTGTTGTATTTTTTTTGTTGTTGTGTTACCCCTGAGCTTGTTGCAAACTAGGTTACCATTAGGCGCTTGTCTCAGGATCCCCGCTGGGCTGTCAGGCGCATGCGGCGGTGTCCCAAGGAGTCTTTCCTAATTCATGATAAGGAGAGTTGTCAGGCACTCCTGCACTCCTCCTGGTTGTCTCATTCCGGGAAACTTGTCAGTGCCTCGAATGACGGGCCGTTGCCCGCGGGATTCGAATCTTCTAGTTGGCTTCTTCTCTTGGGTGATTTGAGTGGTTGGCGAGGAGTGTGGCATCTCGATCAACGTGTTGCTTGCCTTTCTGGTATAATTGGCGGTCGCAGGTGGTCAGTATGGCCTGGAAGGCGCTTCAGCACAGTCCTCGGATAGCTCACCGGTGTTCTGGGCTGGTGAGGACCTCGTCCGGGCTGGGGTCGAGCTGGGACGGCAGGACTCGCTCTGACCTAGACCCTTCGAGCTTGCGGGGGTGCCTTTATGGAGGAGGATAGAGTGCGGATCCGGTCCAGAGGGCGCGCGCTCGGAGAGGCTCCACATCGGCGGGTGAGCGTTGGGCTCGACCTCGACCGCAGGGCACTAACCTCCGAGGGTCTCACTCCGGAGGGCGGAAGGCGGACCCGGTCCAGAGGGCGCACGCTTGGAGAGGCTCCACATCGGCGGGTGAGCTCTTGGCTCGACCTCGACCGCAGGGTACTAGCCTTCGAGGGTCTCGCTCTGGAGGGCGGAAGGCGGACCCGGTCCTAGGGCGTGCGCTCGGAGAGGCTCCACATCGACGGGTGAGCTCTTGGCTCGACCTCGACCGCAGGGTACTAGCCTCCGAGGGTCTCGCTCTGGAGGGTGGAAGGCGGACCCGGTCCAGAGGGCGCGCGCTCGGAGAGGCTCCACATTGGCGGGCGAGCTCTTGGCTCGACCTCGACCGCAGGGCACTAGCCTCCGAGGGTCTCGCTCTGGAGGGCAGAAGACGGCTCCGACCTAGGCGTCCCGAGCTTGCGGGCACGACCTGGTGGAGGACTGAGCTCGGCTTGTTGTTCCGAGGGAGCTCGGCTCAGCTCGATAATGGGATCCGGGCTAGAGAATCGATGTGACGTCTTTTCTTGACGTGGCATCTGGCGGTTCCTCCATGTCAGCGATCCCTTCACATCAGTGTCTACTTGAAAAAAGCCCGCCATGGCATGCTATTTAACTAGATATTTGAAATGTTAAAATTTTGGACTCTGGAAAATAAAGAAAGTTATAGCTATGAACAACAATCCTGCTTACATATCCATTACAAGTTTAAACTTAATTGCACCAAGAAGCTCAGAATACCCAAGCCCAATGACGAGCTGCATGTGACTACTAAAGATGATAGGACCTCCACTATGAGAGTATCGTTGCAAAAATTTGATCACCGTTGTGTTAATTATTGCACCAGAACAACCAACAACCATATGCCAACTAAAGCAAAATAAAAAACAAAGAGACTAGTAAGTATAATAATTTACTGTCAGTAAAAATATCACCGGATATATTTTTTCCCAGTCCTAGTTATATAAATGAAAAGGAGTGCGAGCCTTCACCATGCTGCCATGGTAAATCCGAACAAATGCAAGAGATGTAGGAAAAGGTCGAGAAAGGGGAGACCACTAATCGGACGACCAGGAGAAGGGACCATAGAAGTACAGGTGACCGGAGGGTGGTATTCTGTGAAAGAGTGTTGGGAGGATATCTAAAGGAGAGAAGGCCGGATCTAATGGATAGGAAAGGGCTGGTTGGGAAATTCAAGGGAGCAGGACTTGCGGATTCCTTCCAAGCCTTTTCCAAGGCAGAACCTGGTGGATGCCAAGCGAGCAATAAAACATGGGTTCAATCCACAACTTTGCCACCTCAATCTTTAAAAACCTGAATTTGTAAATACTTTTCAAATTAACTTATTTTCATAATTAATTTTTTTAATTAACATTTTTTTTTTAAAAAAAAAAAATCATTTTTTTACTCCTCCAAAAATTATTCTACTCGATGTGACATTACTTTGCGGCGGAAAACCGAGTAAAATGCGATCGCTATCCGTCCAAATGGAAGTTAGGTAAAAGGATCCATCCCACCGGTGACAACGTACAGTGGCATTTCACTAATTTCGTTGCGCTCGGCGATAGCCGTAGGTCTATATCGATGAATTAATTCCACCCGTAGGTACGGTGCGAGCGAGTCCTGCCGCGTCCAACCGTGGTCCCAGCCCTGCGTCGGAGACCCGAGCTGGGGTCAGCTCCACGCCATCCGTTCTCTCAACGAATGGTCCAGATCTCCCGCCCGTTCGTCCGCGTCCCTCGCGTGAAAGACGCGGTCCCGTCCTTCGCCAAACTTTGGCTGGGTGTATGAACGAAGGGAATAATTAAGCTAAAACATATCCTTATCTGATCCCTTTGGATATCTTAATTTGGAGACTTCTACAAATTTAAGCCATGGTGGTTTGATGTGGGTCGTGTTCCAAGTTAGCTTGAACATGAATGTGGTCACAGGTCACCCACTTTTTAGTTTCTCTTGCAATAGGACCTTTAAGTGACGTTTAGCATAAATGAGACTAAATTTGGTTGTGTGATCCAAAAGGGTCTTAATCGCGTTTGAAGGTGATCTAGATTAGCCCTACACGCTTCGGTCTAGATGATTTCTTCTTATTCTTTTTCTTTTTTTCGGTGCATGATTGGACCATAATGGTGTCCACACCATTTTGTTATATTCCTAACGGAAATTATTAATTAGAAGGAGAACAAAACATGCTTTGCTGGGCAAGGACAATGTGCATGGCTGGATTACATGCCTCGAACCTTTCAATATTCAGTAGAGAAAGGACAAATGAGGACATCCGGAGGAAGCAAACTTAATTCTAGAAGGAAAATAGTACCAAAGTTTAGATGCTTATCCTACGAGAAATTATTAATCTGGCAGATCACAGATTTAGAATTTAACGAACGAATATCTATTAATAATTTCATCCCAAAGTATAATAAATTTATTTAAAATAATTTTATTTTAGAATCCGTGTTAGACTTGGCTCACCTACTAATTTCTTCTCTGCTGTACCTGTTGTAATTCGTGAAATAGTCATGTAACAAGCCAGGACAAAGTAAAGCAAGTCAGTACAGCTTGTAGTCAAATCCTTTTAGCTCTGACATTTTTGGCTTTTGTTATTATTAGTTTGAGCTTGATTAATAAGATGTTGAAACCATACTTGAGCTAGCATCCTATATATTGCTCATTTTTCAATATCTTATCATATTAAATTATGAATGTAAATCCCCATTCAATTTTAGTTGGCAAAAAAAAAAAAAAAAAAAAAAACTTAAGATTATAAATTAAGTGAGATACAATGTTCTGTCACATAAGTGATTTTGTAGAAGTTCCATTCTCTCATAAAAATTTAAAAATTTTAAAATATGAATTGCATTTGACCGAGGCAAATTCAAGATAAAATAAATCAACAATAATTCGACCAATTTGGAGCTAGAAATTATTCAACCAAGCCAAATTGGAGGCTTAAGATGCAAAATCATCAGCCAAATTTAAACTCAAGCTACGCCAAGAGCTAATCAATCTAGCTTGGCTCATTTACATCGAAACAAGTTGCCAAATGAGAAATATATTGGAACCCACGGTTGCCAATGCCCGGTAATCGTTGCATTCTCTCCAAATATGTCGCTTCTTATTGTTATTGCAAGCATTTTGAGATGGTGGACTACAAATTAAGCAGCGAGCGATGGGAGTAGTTACCACAAAACCGGAGGCGATATGGACTTCACCTTTAGAAAAACTTTTTCATCATGGATTGGAAGGGCTGGATTTTTAAAGAAATGGTTGCCAATGTGGGGATGCGAAAAGGAGATCACCCAAGTCATGGAGATGATCTCATGTCATCTCTCTCCAAAGAAGGGCCCAGTTCGAGAGAGAGCCATGCCCTCGGGCAAATAAGATTAATTGCTTTGTTTTGAGAGGTAGTCCGATTCGATAATGGACTTGGTGGATCCCAGATGTTGACCCAGGGCAGTCCATCTTTCAACAGGTCTCCAACTTGTTCAGACACGATGTTGCCTTTGTAGTCTTCGATCAGTCTTTAAATGGATCATGGTTACCATCTATCAAACCTTTTCATTCTAAAACATCATGATCAGGATGGAAAAGGTGGCACATACATTGAAAGATATAAAACAAAATCATTTTGATCGAGATTTTGTTAGTCTAGTTTTGAGATTTATAAATATATTTTGAGTAAGAACGCTAGATCTATCGTGCATTGTGGGTATATATATATATATACAAGCATCTATATATATATATATATATATATATGCCCCATCTACCTCCCATCAATGAACAAATGACTGTTGAACAAAGAGAGAAATCTGTGCTGCATGGACTTTGATGGTCCCATGCATTGCATTGCACCGACAAGTTATGGCCCCATTGATCGGCCATGACCTGGCAACAGACGAGGTTGATTTCCACAAGCAACGTGACCTCTTCTTTTCCTGAGAATAAAGTAGTACGATTGTTCTTTGTACGATAAATTCGACTTCAGATTTCAACAATATAAGCTAAATGGTAATGGATCTCATCTAGCAGTGCAATGTTAAGTGGAAATTGAATTTACTTCTTCAAGTCATGAGAATGTCATGATGATGTCAACAAGGTATAAAAATATATCAAGATGATATCTTTATTATTTTTTAGATCTTTGAAAACCATGATATTTTTGAAAAACTTGAGAAATAGCAAGGAAAAATAAAACAAGATAGAGAAACAGTATTTCAGATCGTGCTCCAAGGAGTTACTGGATACTAACTGAACAGTAGCCAACATCAACTCTGGAATCGAGTAGCTAGCTTAAGTTGTAATTTCTCTATAGAATTAGCTTAAAGGATTACGAGTTCTTATTCATTTTTCTTTTTGGTCGTGCTAACTATGTGGTATGTACGTAAAAATGCATGTGATATGCTAACAATAATTGATGATAACCCTGGGTGCTAATAAAATATTTTGATTAATATATAGTGTTATTCAGCTTTAGTCTTCTTTGGAGATCTTGGCAACCTCTTCTCTTAGGATATCTTGGTTACAGGATGTTTTGTTTTGTTTCTATTCCAAGGAGAAACACTTGGTTCTCCACTTCTTAAAGGTTCGAGATGAGCGAGGAAGAGAAAGGAAATGCTAAGATTCTGTCTAGGGAGTCCAAGAAGGATGATTCCGTGAGAGAGGAAGGCTGGGGAGGTGAGGGCTTCATCCCTGCGGGTAGGGAGAACTCGGATTCAATGGGTCTCCTTCGCACAATCCCAGGCGGAGGAATGGTCATTGTGCTGTAAATACTAGTATGACCTAGGCTTAGGTTGCTCAGGGAGTCTGACAGTTTCGATAGAAGACCTCTAAAGCTTCGATGGTGAAGGTGCTGGAGCTTCAAGAGAAGCTTTCGTAGGTTGTCAGGTTTGCTGATGAAGATATAGATCAAGCCTGTAATTGGTAGAAAGTAGCGTTAATTGGCAAGTTTTTGGAGAAGGGATTTCTTATGGAGTTCATCCAAACTGAGCTAAGGATGAGATGGAACGTTCAAGGTAACTTCCAAGTCTCTACCCTCTCGAAGGGGACTCTTCTCTTTGATTTTCCTTCCGAGGATGTCCAAGCTCATATCTTGGCTAAAGGTCCATGGACTCTAACAGGCCAGCTACTAGCCTTGGAGAGCTAGTGATCAAACTTTAATCCAAGCTTCAACAAAATCACTCAAGCTTGGATTTGGGCTTGATTGCCAGATCTTCTAATGGAATTATAGGAAAAAAGGAAGATCTTTAAAATTATCTCAGTTGCTGGTTCTCCTCTTTCTTAGTGAGTGGATGGAAGACTCCAACCAAAAAGGCTTTGCTAGGATTTGTGTTTTGATAGATATGGGGAAGGGTGTCTACCCAAGGACCAATATTCGAGTTAAAGAGTCTACTTGCTAGCAGCCTTTCATATACGAAGAGCTGCCAGATATCTACTATTGCTGTGGATTGATGGGTAGGACCATGGAATCCTGTGACGGTAACAAGGGCCGGGTCACCAAACAACTCTCTGGGATCTGGATCTGAGTAGCCAAGGTGTCGTCCCTATGTTAGTGCCAACAACTGACCCTAATGATCCACCCCTTGTTGGTGGATATACTTCTTCTGCTTGGACGCTGCCAAAAAAATTTTAGTGGCATCTCTAAAAAAAGTGGGTACCCAATCAAATACTAGTTCCGAAATAGGATTAGGCTCTTGATTTACTCTGCTGATGATAAAACAGTCTGAGAAGGAATCTCGACTGCAACAAATGGTTCTTATTTCGGATCCTAGACTTGTGCGTGCTATAAGCCTTAGTGGTTCAAAAGAAAAGTGAAAGAGATTTTCTCCAAAGAATGACACCTCTGCAATTTATAAAGGAGGATCTGATTCCCCACCCCAAGCTATAGTACTTGTATTGGAAGATCCATGCTTGCAAAGTGGGGGACAACTTATTCAAAGCTCATCGGCTATAGTCCCAAGCCAAAAGACTGTATGCAAAGAGGTTTGGAGGCTAGTTGCAGGACTATCTAGAGATCATGACCGGAAGCAGCAAGCAGAATCCTCTTTAGTGAAAGAAAATAGAGCCCAAGAAAGTACTACACCTCAAGCAAAAATTCAGGGTAATGATTATATGTCTCATATTATTATTTTCTACAAATTACAAGCTAAAGTGCTTGATAACAGAAAGTATTCGCTCAAGACAAATCAGGTGACCGATCCTTGCTTGGAAACTTTCTTACAGCAAGGATTGATTAGCCAGGGGCTGAATGAGAATGTGGCTCTTGAGAATTCAGCTACATTCAAATCTATTGAAAAATGAAAATCTTTTTCTAGAATTGCAGAGTGGTAAAACCCTCCTTTGTAAATTATGCTAAAACTTTGATTAGAAATCATGAACTTAATGTTTATTATTTTTTGGAGACTCGGATTTCTGAGTCAAGGCTGCATAGAGTTAAGAGATGTATGAGATTCTAGTAGAATATTTATATATTGCCTGTCCAAGGCCTATCTAGGGGTGTTGCCATCCTCACTGTCGTGGCCTGCAGCTTTGATGTGGCGCCGGACCTCAGTCTCGTCTTTCGGAATCCAGTGGTTCTTGGTCTTGCAAGACAAAGTTAGAGACCCGGGCCGTGGATTCCGACGGAGGCACTCCGACAATTAAGTCAACGGACGGTAAAGAGAAACAGATCTCTCAAGGCGGATTCCTGTTCGGTCCCCATGCTTGGAGGAGAGTTTTCAGTAAAAGATAGAGTAGGAGTGGATGGAGAAAAGCGAGACTCGAGCTGGGATGGCTGTTCTCGTCGGGACTCTCTTTGGGAGTCTTTTGGGAGGCCTTCGTGCCTTCTCGCCACTTGTCTCTCCTTCTCCACCCTTTCTCGTGCTTACCTCGTTCCCGCCCGTTGGTCCTCCTTTTAGATCACTGGTTCCCCCCTTCTTGCCTCGATCTTCCCCCTCTTGGGGTGCTCGAGGGTCAACGACATCTATGGCCGCGCTCCCGAGGTCATTTTCCCTCATAGTAGGGAGTTACGTGGCAACCCTTGTTTTTTCGGTGGGTTATCACGGTTGGAAAAGTTTAGCAGGGCCTTGATCCGGGGGCAGCCACCCTTAGGTCTGAGGGCCCTAACGCAGCCTTCTCTTTGCGGGTGGTGCAGGTGGCCGGCTGTAGGACTTGGTGCTTCGATCAGGGCACTTTTTTTCGAATGGTGCAAACGGTGGTAGGTGCACCTTTCTAGCTTTGGGACGCCGTATTGGACGTATCGTACTGCGCACGCCGGCTTCGATTGCAAACTTGGTGCTGACAACCTTTTCCTTTTCATGACACTTCTAAGGAACGGGCTCGACTTCGACCGAGGTGGGAAAGAAATCTGACTCGACGACATCTACCCACCTCGCTACCTGCCGGATCTGAGGTGTGCTCCATGTCAGCGATCTTGTCACATCAAGGGGTATTATTATTATTTGGTAGAAGAACATGGGCCGGTTAAGCCTTATCCATACTAATAGACAAATTATATTTGGCATCTTTACCCCCAATCATAAACAATCCTGACTAGTTGGATTCGTCTATGTTAGTACCTACGGGATCAAGAGAAGAAATTTATGGAGGTTTGCTCAAGAAGTTTTGGGCCTGCAGCTTCTTCTTTTTTAATTGATGACTTTAATTCTATCCTTACTACCACTAAAAAATAGGAGGCAGAACTTTCCAAGTCATTAAAGATATCAAAGAGTTCCGCAACTTTGTTCACCAAATGGATTTGATTGATCTTGGTCACAAAGGGCCCAACTATATTTGGTGCAACAACAAGCAAGGGAATGCTCGAGCCTGGGAAAGGCTAGATCGAGCCCTTGCTTCTAATCTATGGCTTAATATGTAATTGAAGGCTTCTCTTACTCATCTGCCTCGATTTGCTTCTGACCACTACCCAATCCTACTAGATCTAGAAGGTAAATTTGATATATAAACATTCATTTTAGATTTGAAAAGATCGGGGTTCATTATGTAGGGGTCTTGAAAGTCATTGATCAGGCCTGGCATGTTCGGGGGGTAACTTACCTCCTACGATTAAATTTTTAATGTTGCTGAACAATACTCACTGGGCCTTATTGAAATGGAAATACAGGATAGGTAACATTTTCTCGAAGGGGCATCTCTTTATCACCAAATTTGTGATCTTCAAATGTAAGAAGCTCAAATGAGTAGACTATCAGAAGCTCAGTTAAATCATCTTATGGTTCTTTTTAGAGAGTACAACAATAATCTTCACTTGCAAGAGGTGCTTTGAAGGTAGAAAGAACGTGTTAGCCAGTTGAAGAAAGGGGTTTCTAATACTAAATACTTTCACCGATCAACCATTCTAAGAAGGTGGAGAAATAGAATTCATGAAATCATGGATGAGCAGGGAAAATGCATGATAAGAATGATGATATTGTTCAAATTCTTCTTCATTATTTTCAACATAGATGGACCTGAAAATATAGATGGACCTGTCTTGACTAGGTAAAGGATCTTGAATGCCCTATTATTCGTCCATCTATCACTTCTAATTAAAATAATTCTTTGATTCGATCGGTGATTGATGATAAAATCAAAAATTCATAGAAACTATAGATCCTAATAAAGCCCCTGGTCTTATGGTTTTCAGGCATTCTTCTTTCAAAAATATTAGCACAAGTGTTGCCCAATTGGCTAATCCAAGAGGGGGGTGAATTGTGTTTGAAAACTTTTTTGAACAAGTATGTGCCTTTTTGAAATCTTTGAGTGGTAAGTGAAGTATATCAAGTATTTGTGCGGAAGCAAGCAAGTAAAGAATAGAACAATCACAAACACCACAAATTTATAGTGGTTTGAAGCAACCCAGCTCTTATATCTACTATCCAAGGTACCACTTGGAATTTCCACTATATTCGTAATGGAATATAGTCAGTTTGTTTTACACTGGGCTCACAAACCAAAATCCAATCTTGGTTTTACATCAGGATCACCAAGAACCCAACCTTTGATTTTCACGGGCTTACCAAAAACCTACTCTTGGTTTTATACCGGGCTTACCAAGAACCCAAACTTGGTTTTCACGGGATCACCAAAAACCCAAACTTGGTTTTCACGGGATCACCAAACACCCACTTCAAAAACAAGGAAAATAAACAAGTAAACAATGCAACTTATACAAACTCCTTGAGAGTGAAAGTTGCAACTCTAGCCCATTGAATGTAGATCTTCAAAGCTCTTTCTCTTCTTCAAATAAAGCTTCAAGAGTTGTGATAGGAAGTGAAGAACCCTCTCTTGAATTTGAACATTACAGCTCTCTCCAAAATCTGAAATATAAATTTTATTCTTCAATCTCTTTTCTCCTCTCCTTTAAAAAATCTTTTCTCTTCACTTTGATCCATTCTATATATATTTTGGAAGTGTTCCCAGGTTGTTTGGACCGTTGGAGTGCCTTGAAAAATGAAATATGACCATTTGGAACCGTTGGAATGAAGAAAAATAATTTATGCAACTAGCCATTGCTGTTCAAAAAATTGGAATTCGAGTCAGGTCGGATGACTCGAGTCGGCTCGGATGACTGGATTCTATCTCAGAATTACTCTTCTGCCATTCTGGAGTCAGCTCTATTTCTCAGGCCTTTTGGTCGAGTTGACTGGTTTTCTCAGAACTCAATTTCAACCATTCTGGAAGAGTCGGCTCGATTCTTCATTGAGTTGGCTCGGTTGAAATGTATCATAATTTATTTGTGTCGTGCCAAATCAATGTATCAGCTCTAAGCTTGAGTCAGCTCAAGTAAACTTTCTTTAAAGTCTTCCAAAAGTCTTCAAACTTCTTCCAGCATCTTCCAAACATCTTCTAAACCTATGGTACTCTACAAAAACAATCATTACAAAGATAATTAGTAACATAATCATGCATTAATATATTGTAATCATCAAAATCAATCCTAGGATCAACAATCTCTTCTTTTTTGATGATGACAAAACATTGGGCATAGAAAATAATTTAAAAAAATTTAACTCTATAAAAGATTGTATTTCAATCAAATTAACAAGTATCATAAACTCAAGCATATAAACAATAAACTTTCCCTTAATTTATCAATATATTTTAAAAATGAAATTTCTCTCTTTTCAAATGTTCTTTTTCATGACACCTTATATCTCTCCCCCTTTTTGTCATCAACAAAAAATATTTTTAACCATTCTTTATAGGGATACCAATCAATGATTTTTAATGATTTTTATAATACCACAAGAATATTAAGATGTTTTGAAAAAATTTCACCTTCTCTTTACTTCCTTCATATTCTTGTCAACGTTCTCTCCTTTTTACATTCATTCCAAGCATTCATGCAAGAGAGTAATGTAACAAATAAATATCAGTAGAAGAATTAAAGTTATGAGTTTAAACAAATCATCAAAATCAATCCATACTCATGATCAATATCATTTATATTACATATTCATTTTCAATAAAGCATATAGCACAAGCATAGTCACTTTTAATCATTTATTAAACAAACAATTGACTAATCTCATGTAGATCAATTTAAAACATTAAGTATGCTAGCACATCTCAAATTATCTATACTAGAATAAACTAGACTTCTTGAAATGAATAGTTCATTGTCATATGACTTAAGTATCATTTATATCACCAATATTCAAAATATTTCAAGTCATAATTCAATGAATTTCATATTTTCAAGAATGCTAGTAACTGTGCATAGTCAGAACATACCTCATCTTGAAGCATCTAATACATGATTAACAATAAGTATAGCAAATTGCTTCAAGTAAATGACTAGCATTATATTTCAAAATATAGAAGGGATTTGAGCATATTATACCAAATAATGATTATCCTTTTTTACCATTATACTCAAAAGTTACTAGTCCACTTTCTTTTGATTCGGGTGTTGAATTGACCTTTATCATCATTCATTGTGCCCGCCTTGTACAGCCTCTATTCATGCAGTATCTTTTTTTGTTGGGCTTCAAGACAACCTGCAAAACATACTAAGTGGATGATCTAAGTATCCAAACTTTTTTGGGTCCTTTGAAGTTAATGCTCATGGTTCCTTTTGGAACCCAAATCTTTTTAACTGAATTTTTTTTTTCCACTTCAAATTACAAAGATAAGCTTTATGCCCAAGCTTTTTACAACAAAAGCATACTACTTTAGAATTTTGAAATTTACTTTGAGCTATAATTTTACTTTCAACATGATTAGAATTTGAATTGTATCCAATTCCATCTTTACTAATTAAAAATCATTGATTGCTTGATAATAACTCAAGCTTATTTAGAGTCAATTTATCAACCAAGGGCTTGAGTTTATCAACTTCTTTTTACAACCTTTGATTTTCATTTTGCAAAGACTTATTCTTTTCAGCACATTCAATCTTTTCTTTTTGAATAATTTTATAATTTTCATAAATAGAATTTAATTCACTTTGCAAAACATAATATTTTTCAAAAGCATCATTTCTTTCTTTTTGAAGCATATCATATGATTGTTTTAAGATTTGATGCTTAGCTTCCAATTTTTTATATTCAAACATTAAATCATAAAAAGCATCATTAAGTTCATCAAATGTAAATTCTGAGTTGGGTACAGAATTTATCTCATTTTGTAGAACCATAAAGCAAGTGTTGACAATTTTTTATTGCTCTTCATTTTCACTTGAGCTTGAATTTTCGTTATCACTCCAAGTGGCTGCCAATGCCTTCTTTTTCTTTTCTTTCTCTTTGTATGGCTCCCCCTTAGCCATATACTTATTTTCTATCTTTGAATTTGCCATTTTCCATAAATTTTCTAATTTTTTTCATAATAAGGGCCAAATCATCTTCATCTATCTCCTCTTTGGATGATGAACTAGTGAACTCTTTTTTAATTTTTTTAGTAGCCACCTTGAGTGCTATTGCTTTCTTTTCCTTTTCCTCTTCTTCACTCCGATGCTTCAATGTGAGTTCATGAGTGATAAGTGATCCGAGAAGCTCTTCTAATGGA
Organism: Areca catechu; assembly: GCA_021397845.1. Taxonomy (NCBI): domain Eukaryota; kingdom Viridiplantae; phylum Streptophyta; class Magnoliopsida; order Arecales; family Arecaceae; genus Areca; species Areca catechu. The sequence continues at coordinate 21,497,994 of CM038045.1, forward strand.
AGATTACTTAAATCCTTTGCCTCTTGGATTATGGTTACTTTAGGATCCCAAACTTCTGGCAAAGATCGAAGAATCTTTTGAACCATATCTATATTAGAATACATTCTACCAAAACTTTTCAAACAATTAGTAATGTTAGTAAACCTCGAAAACATTTCAGAAATAAATTCATGAGATTCTATTTTTAAACATTTCATAATAATACATGAGCATATTGATCTCAGAGTTTTTAACTTGTATTGTGCCTTCATGAGTGATTTCAAGTTTATCCCAAATTTCTTTTGCAGAGATGCAGGTGAAAATCTGGTTAGACTCATTTGCATCTAAAGCATAATATAAAAGATTCATTGCTCTTGCATTTAACTCTCCTATTTGCATTTCATAAGCATTCCAATCCAATTCCAGTTTTGGAATGTTTATTCCATCAACATTTATCATGGGTGTAGGAGGTTTTCTTAAAATATTTTTCTAGAATTTAAAATCTATAGCTCGAATATAAATTTTTATGCATGCTTTTCAATAGCTATAGTTTGTGCCGATAAAAAGTGGAGGTCATGTAGAGCATTGCCCTTCGACAAGATATGTACTCATGTGGGTAGCCATTAATCTTTACTCCTGGTTGTTAAACTAGAGGCATAGAGACTCAACTCTGATACTACTTGTTGCCCAGTTGGCCAACCCAAGAGGGAGGGTGAATTGGGTTTGAAAACTTTTTTGAATAAGTATGTGCATTTTTGAAATCTTTGAGTGGTGAGTGAAGTATATCAAGTATTTGTGCAGAAGCAAGTAAGTAAAGTATAGAACAATCACAAACACCATAAATTTGTAGTGGTTCGAAGCAACCCAGTTTCTATGTCCACTATCCAAGGTGCCACTTGGAATTTCCACTATATTCACAATGGAATACATTCGGTTTGTTTTATACCGGGCTCACAAATCAAAATCCAATCTTGGTTTTATACTGGGATCACCAAGAACCCAACCTTTGGTTTTCACGGGCTTACCAAAAACCTACTCTTGGTTTTACATCGGGCTTACCAAGAATCCAAACTTGGTTTTCACGGGATCACCAAAAACTGACTTCAAAAACAAGAAAAACAAATAAGTAAACAATGCAACTTATACAGACTCCTTGAGAGTGAAAGTTACAGCTTTAGCCCATTGAATGTAGCTCTTTAAAGCTCTTTCTCTTCTTTAAATAAAGCTTGAAGAGTTATGATAGGAAGTGAAGAATCCTCTCTTGAATTTGAACATTGAAGCTCTCTCCAAAATCTGAAATATAAATTTTATTCTTCAATCTCTTTTCTCCTCTCCTTCAAAAAATCTTTTTTCTTCACTTTGATCCTTCATATATATGTTTTAGAAGTGTTCCCAGGTTGTTTGGACTGTTGGAGTGCCTTGGAAAATGAAATATGACCGTTTGGAACCGTTGGAAGGAAGAAAAATAATTTCTGTAACTAGTCATTGCTGTTAAAAAAACTGAGATTCGAGTCAGCTCGGATGACTCGAGTCAGCTTGGATGATTGGGTTCTTTCTCTGAATTACTCTTCTGCCACTCTGGAGTGAGCTCTATTTCTCAGGCCTTTTGGTCGAGTCGACTTTGTTGATTGGTTTTCTCAGAACTCAATTTCAGCCATTCTGGAAGAGTCGGCTCGGTTGGAATGTATCAGAATTTATTTGTGCCATGCCAAATCAATGTATCAGCTCTAAGCATGAGTCATCTCGAGTGAACTTTCTTCAAAGTCTTCCAAAAATCTTTAAACTTCTCCAAACTTCTTCCAAATATCTTCTAAACCTATGATACTCAACAAAAACAATCTTTACAAAGATAATTAGTAACATAATCATGCATCAATATTTTGTAATCATCAAAATCAATCCTGGGGTCAACAACAAGATTAAGCACAAAGTCATTCAAGTTGTGCACTACTTTTTCTCTAGTGGTATCATGCGCCAAGATTGGAATAGGACTTTTATTACCCTCATTCCTAAAAAAGATAATCTTAAGTAGGCTATTGACTTTCGATCAATAAGTTTATGCAATACAGCTTATAAGATTATTGCTAAAATGCTTCTCAACAAGCTCCAAACTATCCTTCCTCAGCTTATATCTATGGAGCAGGGGGCTTTTATACAGGGTAGAGATATTGGGCAGAACATATTACTGGTTGAGAAGATTATGTAATCCTTGGAAAGAGCTTCTTCAAAGTTTGTAATTTTAAAACTCGATATGGAAAAAGCCTATGATAGAGTTTACTGGCCATTCCTCTTCACCATTTTGGTCCAAATTGGTCTTCATCCAAGATTTATTGCCTAGATAAGGGCTTGTATTCAGAATCTTAATTTGTCTTTGCTTATCAACGAAATCCCATCTTAGTGGATACAGGCTTCTAGAGGTCTCCATCAAGGATGTCCCCTTTCACTTATCTATTTATCTTGGGTTTTGAGGTTTTATCTCAAATGTTATGCTTTGCTATACATAATAGACTTTTGAAACCTTATCAAACTCTAAGAAAAGGTCCCATAAATTTTCATATGATATTTGCAAATGACTGCTTGCATGTTGCCAGAGCTACTGTTGTTGATATTGCCTATTTAAGGGCCATTATTGATGCCTATTGTAGTATCTCTAGATAGGCTATGAATTATTGCAAATCTCATGTTATGATTAGCCCCAAAACACCCTCCATAATAAAAAGTCAAATTAGGAGCTTACTCTAAATGAATTCTACAACAAGGGTTTGGAAGTATCTTGGGATTCCAATATCTAGTAAAGGCTCTGACTAGAAATGACTACAACTTTATTAAAATTAAGGTGAATACCAGAATCCTAAATTGAAAATGGAAAACATTATTTATGGCTGATAGAACAACTCTGCTCAAATTTGTGCTTGCTTCTATCCCCTTGCATTGCCTTTCTTGTATTCATATCCCAGTAGCTATTATCAAAAGGATCAAGAAAGAGCATAGAGCCTTTCTTTGGGATCACATAGTCGATAGTAGGGGGTTTCATCTTCTTTCTTAGGATAAAATTTGTATGCCACAGAACTCAGGTAGTCTCAATATCATACCCCTCCAAGCAAAACAACAGGCTTTTCTTATTAGATTAGCAGCTAATCTAGTTCTCAATCCTAATTTTCTTTGGACTCGGGTCGTTATGGCCAAATACCAATTCACAGGTTCTTGGCATAGTTATCATTGTCCTTGCCAATCCTTAATTATTTAGAGAAAAATTCTTAGATAGGGTAACACTGCTCAAAATCACATTGCTTGGGCTATAGGTGAGGTTTCTCTATTCATGTCTTGAATGACCCTTGGATTTCTTCTGTGCCAATTTGCCTATGGCCTACTTTCATCAACTCTATTGGCCAGCTTAACAACCTTATGGTAAGTCAGCTCATTGCCTCATTACTCAAAACAGGAAATGGAACTTACCTTTTCTATCCAATATAGTGTCAACTGAGATGATGCAAAACACTTCCATGATCCCTATTGCCAAACATGTTGTTCCTGATCAATTGACGTGGGATAATAGCTTATCTATCAAATCTACACTTAAAGACCTATACCCTTTGGTTGGACCGTCTCATGTTAATTCGAAGAATTTTATGGGTTGGATTTGGAAGCTTAAGATCTCTCCAAGGGTCAAGTTCTTTTAGTGGAAGGTGCAATGGAAAAGGCTATCTTGCAAAAGGTTCCTTTTATCTAAAAATATTATTGATCAGAGCAATGCTTATTGGGATCTTTGCCCTGCAAGTTTAGAGGATAATATGCATGTCCTTATCAATTATTTCTTTGCTACCTCCTGTTGGAATCAAATCATGAAATTTTATAAACATATCCATTTACCTCAATCAATCTCTATTGGATTTTCTAGCTGTTGGCCAAAGCAATACCTTAACTAATTCTATCATTGCTATTACTGCTTGGCTATCATGGGATGCCCGAAATGAAAGAGTTTTCAATTATAATATTTCTTTACTTAACCAGCTTATGTGCATGGTTCGCTAAGACTTGCCTTCTTAGCAAAGTCACAATCCTTGCTCACAGATATAAAATCCTGCCAAGCATTGTGGTGTTCCTTTCGGTAGTGTTTGGTTGGTAAAAACTTATTCTGAGAATAGGAATAGGTATTCTCCAAGAATAGCTTATTATCGTTGTTATTCTCAATTTGTGTTTGGATGAAAATATGGTATTCCATCTTATTCCAGTGCAATTAATGCAGTGTTATTCTAAATGCTACTTGGATAAGATGGGAATAAGCCTGTATTCCACCAAGAATAGGGAAGGAATTTTTTGAAATCCCAAAAAAACCCCCACTCAAATATATAAATAAAATGAGTTATAAATTATTTTTTAATTTTATATTTAAGTAAATATATTATTATATTAATAATAATTTATTAATATGATGTATTAAAAGCATGTTATACCAAATAATTTATTAATTTGGTGTATGTAAATATAAAATTAAAAATAAATTTATTATTATTAAATTCAAATTATGATCTATTAAAATGATGTTATACAAATTAATTGATTATTACAACATATTAAATTAATATCGCTACAACAACAAATATTATTTAATTTATTATTATGATCCAGTAACCATTCATTATCCTATTTAAAATATTTTTTATATCTACGAAAAGCACTAATAAATCTATTTAAATAAGATTAATTAGATAATTTCACAGTGGACATTGTTAAAAAATAGGTTCATCAATTAATGCACAAATAAATGACCTACATGAATCCCTGCCATAACAAATATATTTTACAACATAAACAGCGATTATTCAACACTACGTACAATACAAGCAGCAACTTTTTGACTTCTAAATTTTTAAATTAAATTACGTATGCAATGGCAGATATACAATTCAGATATCTTATAATACAAGTAGAAAATATCCCGTGACACGAGCAAACTATGTAATATCCACATCAAAAGTACCTATTTTATTATTAATCTGAATTATCATAATAAATGTATAAAAGATGAATATGTTTTATAAGAACACGAATATAATATAAATGCCAAGACAATACACAAATGAACTTGAGTTCCCACAAGTCCAATAAAAAAAATGATACAATTAACTAGCAAAACAGTCACGCTCTGCACTTCAATCCTTAATCATCAGCACCAACCAATAATCAACTTGTTGCTGCCTAGATCGCCGTGGCCTGTAGCTTCTTACGTGGCCCGGGTGAGTGGACTCCTTGCCAGCATCACCGGGTTCGTCGGTCGGAGACGATCAAGGGGAACATAGTCGTAGTTATAGGGATGAAGGGGCTTGATGCTGTGTTGTGGTCTTCCTGTGGGCCTCTCCGATGGAAGAAATCTTCACCGTATCATCCCTCTGTCGGGCGGATCTGCAAAACAGGGAAGACCTGCACCGGGGATTTCGGCTAAGGCACTCCGATGATCAAGTCAGTGGGACAATCGAAGGAAATAAGAGACCTCTGAGATCGAGAGCTTGGAGGACTCTCTGCTGCCAAAGGGTGATAATAAAATGGAATGTAAGGATCAAGAGAGTGCATTGTCTCTTACTTACCTTCCCTTACCTCTATGCTGGTTTTTGTGTAGACGAATGGCTCTTAGGGAGGCGTGCTGGTCTTGATGTAGACTTGTAACATTGGGATAGCCTGTGAGGCCATGATGAGTTGGTGAACCTTCTTCTTCTGGGTGGTTCAGGAAGTTGGTGTAGGGGTACAGTACCTTGGACATGGCACCATTCACTAGTTAGTGTAAACAGTAGCTTAGGAAACTTAAATGCAAACCTTCCTTGCAGACGGCGTGTCAGGCGACGTGCCATAAGACCCACATAGAGGGGGATCCTTGGGAAGAGCGCCAGGTGATGCGGGACTAATATGCATGTAATTCTTTTTGTAAGTTTTATATGTGGGGTTAGGTGATTAATTCCTAAATTTTAGATCAAAATTAGTTGTAGGAAATTTTGTATGAATTTTTGAAGCCAAGCATGCAGATTAGAACATAGAAAAGTACTAAAGAAGGATCACCGGGGCTGAGAAGCCTCGGTTAGGGCAAGTTCTCCTATAATATAAAGACTGGAGGTAGAGGGGTGTACCTGACAACGTCTGAAGTGCCCGGTGAAGATCGCAGCGAAGGGATCTCTCGTTCCTCGATGAATGTGGCCTGGAAAATCGAGCCAAAGATCCGCGGATACCCGGCTTTCTGCTCGGTGATCCGATTGAGGCTTGGCTGGAGTCGTTGGATTTGTAGGAACTCGAGGACCTGCAAACGACCTATCAGGAGTTAGAAAACTCAGAGAAAATCAAGAAAACAAAGAAAAATAGCAAAGGTAAGAAAGTTTTAGAGGGGGCGGGAAGGATGGTTGGCGGCAGGAAGATGGTTGCGAACACCGGGAAGAAGAACTCTCAAACCCCTTTATGCACACAGCAGGGTAATCACACAAAACAATATAAGAACTCAAGGTATATTTCATATCAAAAATCTAGCTTCATACAAGAGGCTAGGGTCCTTTAAATAGACCCTTAACCTTGGGCTCCAAGTAAGGGCACATTAGTCTTTACATAAGAATCATTTTCCCTCTCAAACCCTAGCTAAAAAATAAGGAAACATTAGGTAGAAAAATTCCTAAAAATTCTCTTGACTTGGCCAACACTCCAAGGATGCCTAGAGGGGCGTGTTGGGCTTCCAAGAGCAGCAAGGGGCCGGCCCAAAGGGGCTTGGGTGCATGGGCCTGGGCCTCTTGAAGCTGGGGTGGCATGGTAGCTAGGTAGTAGGAATATTCCCTCGTATCTTGCTTCTTAGGGGCTTGAGCTTATTGCCTGGGCTTGATTCCTTTGGGCTAGGATGTAGATGGACCTTTAAAATCATGGATGCCTTGGTCTATGAATATACTTTGGCATCTGGAAGGGAATCTGGGCATCTGGAGGGCATCTGCAAGGAATCAGGGTTTCTGATTTTCCTCTTGGGGTCTTCAAATCTTCAAGCTGGGTTGGACTTGGTCTTCACTTGTATGATATGATCTTGAGTCTTCAGTATGCTTGGACAACACTCAAAAAAATAAAATTAGCTCAACATGAGCTGACTATCATTGGACTGAACTAGCTCAACATGAGCTGACTAGTACAGAACTGAAATAACAACTCAAAAGACTCAAATAACAACTAAAATGAACTCAGATGGGCTAAGCCCTTATTACAGATGGACTCATAAATTATTGATCAATCCATAGAGGGTTGAAAAGTCTCTGTCTTATTCTGGTGCCTCTGGTGTCCACACCAATTCTCCGGGGTGGGAGGAACTCGACCCTGTCGAGTGAAGATCAGGCTGGCTCACATATCTTTCGAGAAGGTCTGGGCTGAGGCATTGCAAGTCCTCTCGAGAAATCCACGAATCGTTCGACTCTGGCCGTCCTTGCCATCGGACCAGGAAGCGTTGATAATCAAGGCTTCGGGTCGTGATGGCTTGATCGTCCAAGATACGCTCGATCCGTTCTCCTCTCTCAGGCCAATTTGTTAGTGGACACTCTGGGTTAGGGTCACTCACAATAAAAAGGAATAGGTCCAAAGGCCTTACTAGGTATCGCTGCCGGTTCCCTATACTCAACCAGGTCTGTAATATTGAGGGTAGAACTAATGCCCAAATCCGAAGGCAAGTTTAACACCTAGGCATTTGATCCAACATTCTCTATCACTTTAAAAGGTCCGGCTCTGCGAGCATGAAGCTTCTTTTAGGCCTAAGCCTAACCAAGATAGAATCCACTACATCAAATTCTTTGATCCATCTTCAGGAATTAGCCAATTTGTTTAAAATTAGTGTAGGTGGTGAACATGCTGGGCATATGCAGACTCCTAACAAAATGATGCAAAGGACTCAAACTAATACCTAATAGACTCGACTTTGCATTCCTATCGAAAGAAATTTATTAGACTTTTATGGACCTAAACCTAAGAGACATAGACTCTCTAGGTCTGACCCTAGTGTGGTGTGCACAAGAGTATTTACAATGGACTCCAAGCAAATGCCAAAGGGTATGCCAGAAGTATAATGCAAACATAACATGCGTAATGAATGCATGCAGTACGCTAATCTCAACTAAATACAATCTAATGATCCTAGAAATGTTGGAGATGTCTGGAAAGGGCAGAAAATAGGAAGTGGGTTCAGAATTAGTTTGGTAGGGTAGAGAAAAAGGTTCATGGTTAGTTGGATAAAGTAGGATAAAAGACGGGGTGTCAGGAACTAATCCTATACTAATAAGGTTAACCTTACGAGGTTGAGCTATATCTACAGGGTTTGCATAATGGAAGGATGGGTCACCAATTTCGGGGAAGAGGTCCTTAATGGGAACTATAGGAGGGGGCTCATCCCGAGGGTACTGATTCAAAGAGATCAGGTCCTTAATAAATTCTTCTGGTTCTTGTATTTTTGGACTAGACTTTATAATTTGGCTCTCCTCTATGGTTTCCTTAGGTAAGGCTCCAGCAGCAGTACCTAGGTTCTCTTCCTCTATTTGTTCTTCCATTATAGCTTTAGGTTGGATGTGGTCAAGGTCAACTAGCTCTGGGTTGGTTTCTACCTGGGTATCTACTGGGTCAGCTAATTCTAGGTCTACTAAAGGTGTCTCCTCTTCTCCTTCATACTCATCCACTAGGCTCGCATCAGCTTCATACACTTTCGTGTTAATGTAAGCCTTGTCAATCTCAGGAATGGTTGGAGAAGGTCGGCTAGGAAAAAATTGGCTAGGTCCTAGTTTCTGATTATGGACACTAATCCTAGTAGGTTCAGGTTGCCTAAGGGGTAGTGGCTCACTACTGGGCTCATATTTAGGGATACTAATCCTATGGGGTTCAAGTTGACTAAGGAAAACCTGACTAGTACTAGATTGATACTTAGGGATTATGTGTTCTTTGGGCTCATAGGACAAGGGTGCAGATCTATGGGTCATGGGATTATAGGATCTGGGATCATAGGATTTTGGATCAGCTCTATGGTCAGGTTCTAAGGATGGATCATGGTATGGGGTCCTCCTAAGGTTGGGCTCCCTATATGGGTCAGGATATTGGGTTCTCCTAGGGTTGGACTCCCTATATGGGTCAAAATATTGGGTTCTCCTAGGGTTGGACTCCCTATATGGGTCAAAATATTGGGTTCTCCTAGGGTTGGACTCCCTATATGGGTCAGAATATTGGGTTCTCTTAGGGTTGGACTCCCTATATGGGTCAGAATATTGGGTGTTGGGTCTACTAGGCTCATAGGGTGTGGGTGCATAGGATCTATGATCATGGGATCTAGAGTCATAGGATCTAGGTTCATAGGTTCTAGATTCATAGGTTCTAGGTTCATAGGATTTGGAGTCATAAGATCTATAGGTTGTGGGTATAGTAGGCTTATAGGATGTAGGTAAATAGGATCTATCTTCCTTGTCTTCAAAATCCTGATTGGGTCTTCTAGGACTAACCTTAGGGATTGGGTCATGACGATGGGCTCTCCCAGGTTCAGCCTCAAGGTATGGATTAGGGTTTGGGGTCCTCCTAGGTTCAGTATCATAGTATGGGTCATGATGATGGGCTCTCCTAGGTTCAACATCTCGGTAGGGATCAGGGTTTGGGATCCTCCTAGGTTCAGTATCATAGTATGGGTCATGGCGAGGGGTTCTCCTAGGCTGAGGGGACTCAAGATTAGGCTCAGACTGGGTCCTACGTGTCTCCTCTAGGGTTCCTAGTTGGGCATCTATTTGTTCAAGCTTCTGGGTCAATTGGGCATTTGCTTGCCCAAACCTAAGATTGAGGGTTTGGACTAACCTTTCTCCAAGGGCATCAAATTTGGCATCAAATTGGTCCATGGATTCAGGGAGATGGTGAATGAGATGGGACTCATGATCTAATGCTCATGCAAGACTCGATTATACCGACTACAGCTGATTAGACCTAGAATCAAAACTAGATGCTCAATCAGGGTGGCAAACTAGCCTATAGTAACCCTGTACTCAGCCAGGCAGGTGTAAGGGGAGTATTAGGTCCCTGGTTGCCAAGCCTAGACACCAATCAGAGATTGGCCAGGTAGGCGGACCAGCACACAAGCCCTTCGGGATTGAATCCCTGAACCACCATTCTAGACACTGAGCACAAGGCACACACATGTTAGCTTGACACAATGATCTGACACTTAGCCCGGACCCGACCAGTTGGTGTCCCTAGCCCACTAGGGCAAATTAAGTCTAGTTAATTTTAGGTTAAGGCTTGAGACCGAATGCAAGGAATGTGGTTTTGGGCTAAGGAGAGGTGATCAAATCCTCCCCCCATCTGATATAGCAAGAGTGCCCTTAAAAGTAAATTATGCAATGATGACAGGCAGATGAGGATGCAAATTAGGGTTTAGATTTTTTTTTTTTTTTGTATTTTTGGAGAATATGTATTTTTTTTATTTTGGTATTTTATTAAATAAAAGAAAACTTGCAAATTATGGCCTAATATGCAGGAAATATACTAAAATTAAAAGATAGGCAAAAGATGCTAAACAAAATCCTAAAATTTCCAAACTTGTCTTGCTGAAAAAAAATAGAGCCAAAAATTTGCAGGCTATATTTTGGCTTGCAGAAAATTCACAGGCCGAAATAAAATCTACAAAAATTCTAAAAATTACTGTGAATTATGATGAATTTAGAAAAATAAATTTCAAAATTTTTGGAGTTTTGATCAGGGAGAAATAATTTAAATAACAGAGCATATACGGACTGAGAAATTGCAGAAAACAAGCCCTAATCTAAGCTCTAATACCAAATGATGCGGGACTAATATGCATGCAATTCTTTCTGTATATTTTATATGTGGGGTTAGGTGATTAATTCCTGAATTTCAGATCAAAATTAGTTGTAAAAAATTTTGTATGAATTTTTGAAGCCAAGCATGCAGATTAGAACCTAGAAAAGTTTTAATTTTGTATGAATTTTTGAAGCCAAGGATGCAGATTAGAAGGATCGCCGGGGCTGAGAAGCTTGGTTAGGGCAAGTTCTCCTACAATATAAAGACTGGAGGTAGAGGGGGTGTACCTGACAACGTCTGAAGCACCCGGTGAAGATCGCAGCGAAGGGATCTCTCGTTCCTCGACGGATGCGACCTGGAAAATTGAGCCAAAGACCCGCGGATACCCGACTTTCTGCTCGGTGATCCGATTGAGACTTGGCTGGGGTCGTTGGATTCGTAGGAACTCGGTGACCTGCAAATGACCTGTTAGGGGTTAGAAAACTCAGAGGAAATCAAGAAAATAAAGAAAAACAGCAAAGAGAAGAAAGTTTTGGAGGGGGCTGGAAGGATGGTTGGCGGCAGGAAGATAGTTGCAAACACCGGGAAGAAGAACTCTCAAACCCCTTTATGCACACAGCAGGGTAATCACACAAAATAATATAAAAACTCAAGGTATATTTCATATCAAAAATCTAGCTTCATACAAGAGGCTAGGGTCCTTTAAATAGACCCTTAACCTTGGGCTCCAAGTAAGGGCACATTAGTCTTTATATAAGAATCCTTTTCCTTCTCGAATCCTAGCTAGAAAATAAGGAAACATTAGGTAGAAAAATCCCTAAAAATTATCCTGACTTGACCAACACTCCAAGGATGCCTAGGGGGGCATGTTGGGCTTCCAAGAGCAGCAAGGGGCCGGCTCAAAGGGGCTTGGGTGGGTTTGGGCCTCTTGAAGCTGGGGTGGCCTGGTAGCTAGGTAGTAGGAATATTTCCTCGTATCTTGCTTCTTAGGGGCTTGGGCTTATTGCCTGGACTTGATTCCTTTGGGCTAGGATGTAGATGGACCTCTAAAATCATGGATGCCTTGGTCTATGAATATACTTTGGCATCTGGAAGGGAATCTGGGCATCTGCAAGGAATCAGGGTTTCTGATTTTCCTCTTGGGATCTTCAAATCTTCAAGCTAGGTTGGACTTGGTCTTCACTTGTATGATATGGTCTTGAATCTTCAGTATGCTTGGACAGGACTCAAAAAAAAAAATTAGCTCAACATAAGCTGACTAGCATTGGACTGAACTAGCTCAACATGAGCTGACTAGTACAGAACTGAAATAACAACTCAAAAGACTCAAATAACAACTAAAATGAACTCAGATGGGCTAAGCCCTTATTACAGATGGACTCATAAATTATTGATCAATCCACAGAGGGTTGAAAAGTCTCTATCTTATTATGGTGCCTCTGGTGTCCCCACCACCGGACCCATGTGGATGGGCCCATCGAGAAATGCGTCGGGCCCACATGAAGGAGACCGAACTATACGATGCACCCAGCAACCGAGCTGGGCCGGGATGCCGAAGTGCCGAGCCGACTGGAATGCTGCTCCAGGCTGCCATGCAGGCATGCGGACTGAGGGAAGGCCCATGGGGGCCTCCATGCATGATGATCAAGGCGAGGTGCAAGGCCCCATGCGCGTGGATGCGAACCCACACGCTGCGGACGCACACGCTGCTCCTGGTTGAAACCAGATCGTGGAAGGGCAGAGTCGGACCGCGGGCATGCCGGGGCGCGAAGCAGGTGCAGATGGAACTGGGCGCCATGCGGGCATGCCGAGCTGGGTGCCATGCGGGCGAAGCCGGGTGAAGCCAGGCGTGCGGGCCGGAGTCGGAGGAGTTGGTCCTGGGCACGACGCCGCCGAGCAGGGGTCCCACTAGACTGGAGTGTGGGTGCGCCAGGCGGGCGTGCCGCGACGCCGAGCTGAGGAAGCCACGGTCCGTGGCGTGCTGCCCTGGGCGTGCCAAGGTGACGGGTTCGGATGCACCGAACCAGATGCGGGCGGACTCATACCGCGTGGCAAGGTCGGGGAGCCGGAACTGGGCGAGGGGTCGCCCCGCCCCGGGCGTACCGAGGTCGGCTAAGCGCTGGAGGGGGGGCATGCGGAGCTGTGAGCTCGCGCAGCAGTGCCGAACTCTGAGACGCCGGAGCTTACGCGGAGCTGGGGGAGGCGCGGGCGACTGGGTCACGCGGAGCCGGAGAAGCCGGACTCGGAGGCGCCGGGCTCGGGGACGCCGGGCGTGTGTCGCACCAGGCTCGGAGGCGCTGTTACTGCACCGGGGGCACCAGCACCGATCTCGGGGATGCCGGGGCGCTGCACCGAGCCTGGAGGCGCCGGGGGGACCTGCGCCGAGTTCGGGGATGCTGGGGCACTGCGCCGGGCTCGGAGTTGCTGGTCGTATCGCCGCCTGGCTCGGAGGCGCCGGGGGGACCTGTGCCGAGCTCAGGGATGTCGGGGCACTACGCCGGGCTCGGAGGCGCCGGGTGGACCGTGCCGCGCCGGGCACGGAGGTGCTGGGCAGCGCTCGGGCGGTGCAGGGCCGGAGCCGGAGCCTGGGGCAGTGCAGAGCCGGTCGCTCCTCCATTGCGCATGGACCGAGGGCGGTGCAGAGCTTGGCTCACGCCCCCTTGTGCACGGACCGAGGGCGGTGCAGAGCTTGGCTGGCGCGGGCTCACACCCCCCTTGCACGCGGACCGAGGCATGGGGAGGGTGGCTGGGACGTGCCTGCGGGTGCCCGCCGGATGAAGCCGTGCGAAGGCTGGGCTAGACCGTGGCTGCTTTCAGATGGCGCTTGGACCGTGTAGAGCACAGCCGGACTGGTCTGGAGAGCTTCGTGGGCCAAAATGGTTTGCCCTTCATGCCGGCAGGGCTCTAGGCAAGGCTGCCGAGCTACCGACCTGGTCGAGGTGCCAACCTGGTTGAAGCAGGCTAGCCGAGCTGCGACTTGACCTGGTTGAAGTGACGGGCCGAGCTGCCGACCTGACCTCCACAGGGACTAATTTCTTCAAGTGGTCCCACCGTTGTGCCAGGGCTGAATGGGTTGGTTATTACTGTAACACAACTGTTGTTGTGCAAACTGCTCAACGGACCATTTTGAAGTATTATATCCCCTGCAACAAAAGATAAACAGTTATCTTTAATAATAAATACTTGTCAGTAATACAAAATATACAATTCACATACCCTACCTGAATTGATATATATGAAATACCAAACCTATGCAATAAAATTTCATTATGATAATCGATAAAAGTAACATGAAATTTGACATGGCAACATAATAGTCTTGGTTAAGGGCCATTAAGGACTGCCAAGAATATAAGCATAGCACACAACAGCTACCAAAATATAAACTAGTACAAACATATATTTTATAAAAATGGCTCAGGACAGTGAATGTAATCTCACTTGAGCACCACAGCAACAAGAGAAAAACAACAAATGTCGCCTTTCCACTCCTGCTTCCAAGCAATGCTCAATCAATAGGCTGCCTATCATCATAGCCACACAAATAATATATACCTTATGGAAAGAAAGAACTTGAATGACATGTAGTCACTTGAACATTATAGAAGCAAACTTGGACCTGTCTAGCAAGTATCAAATATATGAGCATCATAAACCATTAGAAACCACATATTCGTGAGGTATAAATATTTCTTTGTGGATCCGTTCACTGCAATTAAAGTGAACAAGGCTGCCCATATCAACCAAGATTGCGAACAAGGAGCCAGGAACTCATGATTCCTAGACCAAAGCATACACATCAACCGGCCCAACCACGTCATAATAGGAAAACAAATGAACAGGACTAACAACAAAGTGAAGGTGGCAGTAAAAGTGAACAAGGCTGCCCATATCAACCAAGATAGTGAACAAATCCCTCAGGAACTCATGATTCCAAGACCAAAGCATACACATCAACCGGCCCAACCACAGCGTAATAGGAAACTTGTATTTGTAAATGGCACGGCAGACTCTTCAACAAATATAATTTAGTGGTAATTATCTCCTGAGCACCTTAACGTGATTGCAATTCTTCGACCTCACAACAGGAATCACTTTTAATAAACGCACAACGATTCATGTCAACAAGATAATTAGATAAAATACTACAAGCGAACATCATGTAAATATGCTAACTTTGATTAATAGGGAAGACCAAAAACAAGATCTCTCTCATACCATCCCACCTATCAGCCTAGGATTTTTATCAAAACCTATATCAACCACCAAATAATGTAACATAAACCAAACAAATGCTCAGAAACAAAGGGAGAAAACGTAAATTACCAAACCATCAGCCCAAAATTCCAAGCAAAGAGAGAGAGAGAGAGGGAGTTGGTGTCAGGGTTAAGCAAAGTTTACTCTCTGATGCACAACCGATATACGAAGTGGAGCAGGTTATCAGAGTATAGTTTATCTTGTTTAAGAGACAATCAGTTTATTTTGGCATCATATTCATATTATTACGAGAATAGAACTCCATAAATTGAGAACTTTGCAAAGAAAAAACCTTTTGATCAAAATCTCCAAATCCTACAAAATATTTTGCTTCTACCAAGATCAAGCTAACACCGCCACGAAGCACACAAAAACCCCAACCAAAACCTAAACAACCCTCTAATCCCCCTCAGGTGGTCTCCTTCCTAACAGATCTCCGGAAAAGAGAATGAAATGAAAAGGAAAACAAATGATCAATTGAGATGGAAAAAGGTCTTACCTTCTCCAATACCATGAAAAATTAGGAAAAAGTGGGGTTTTGGGATGATGTACTTCTTCCGAAATCAGGATGGTAGGCAGACCCATGGAACGGCCCTTTGCCATCACGGACAAGCACGGTTCCCCAATACACCGTGAGAAGATTAAAATGAAAACCATGGATGAAACAAACCCTTGAAATGGAAGTGGACTTACCTCACGCCACTTACAGGTACTTCGACTGATCGTCGATGCCGAGGGAAGAGGCCGGAGAACGGAGGGGAGAGATGAAATCCAGGGTTCGAGGGTGTGCGTCGGGAGGGGAGAAATGAGCGACTGGATAAAACCATCAACAAAGACATCGCTGCCCCTGGAATCCAGAAACAGGAATACCGTAATTCCACGGGAACCCATGGAATAGGTATTCACGAATTACCTGCATTGACCAGAATAACATATTCCCCTGATTCTCCATCGATTTTGGTACTGTTTGGTAGAATAAGAGGGATAATCTCTTTATTCCACCTTCTATTCCGTTTCCAAACACAGCCTTCGTGCCCAATCGGAGTATGCCACTCAAGTACATTTTTACTTGGTCGATCACCACCCCCTCCGTGGATATCTTAAAATTAATTATGATGCTGCCGTGTTACCTAATAAGGTTTTTATTGCCTTTGTAATCCAGGACTTCGAAGAGCATCTTATTAAGGCATCAGGCAAACCTGTTATTCATTGTCTTGTTAAATTTGTGAAATTTCTAGTGGCTTGGTGGGGCTTATCTGAAGCTGTTTGCAATCTCGGAGCTAAGCATATTTACCTTGAGGGGGACTTTGCTTATATCATATCTTTGATCGACTCACTTCAAAACAAGCATACTCAGCTCCACCCATTACTCACAGATATTTAAATTTATATATTTAAATGCACTTCCTTTCAAGCTCATCATGCATGTCTATGGGGGTGCCAACCGATTGGCAGATTTCATTGCAAAATATGCTCATATGGGAGAATGCAAATGGATAGACTATCATTCCATTCCAAAAGACATGATGTTCATCCTCCAAGCAGATTGAAGAATGAAAAGATGTTAAATTTCTAACATTTTGTTTACAGGTTTTATGCAAGGAGAGTGAATGATCAATCTATGCATTCATCTTCGATGATTCTCCTTCAGCAGTCTTGACCATCTGCATCATGGATTTGGTTCCTCTATTTTGGATCCGTGGTAGTGGGTTCCAATTGGCTTTCTTCTTCGTGTCGCTTTACTCTTGCTGCTTTCTTGGATGGTGTTCAGGATTCAATATTATACACTTCTATCTATATCCTGCAACATTATCTCCTGATTGCTATAATTAGCTGCTTATCTACCTCTGGGTGTTTCCTCCAGCAGTGGGCTTTGAGAAGAAACTTCATTATTCTCCATAATGTGGTTTATTTTAATGTTGCTTGTTATGAGCGAATTGCTACACCAAGCTTGGGCTTTCGTTACATAGTTTTGAGGGGAAAAAAAAAAAAAAAAACTAGCTAGCCGATTTTAACTCATGGTTCATTTAAGTTAATTAATTTTGGTTGCTCTTGGAAGGCTTATGCTTATGGTTCGCATTGTGTCGCACGTTTCTTGCGATGACTTAAAAATCCTGTCGCACGTTTCTTTTTAAAGTCAATCTCTGTTGGACTTCTGGGATCAAAAGTGGTGTTTGTGCCAAAGATTCTTAAACCACATGAGAAACGAGTGCGGTCGCCTGTACTTTTTGAATTTAAGCGGGCCCTTCCGGAGAAAGGGTGAATAAAATAATAGAATTCAAGGCGGCCACGGCTGAGGAAAAAAAAAATACTACACTTTTCAGTGGCACGTGGATCTATGAATGCATTGGATGCAAACTCGCGGTTTTTTTTTTTTTTTTTTTTTTTTTTTTTTTTTTTTTTTTTTTTTTTTTTTTTTTTTTTTTTTTTTTTTTCAGGACAAAAAGATGAGGGGGAGGGGGCGAACCTCCCGGTGCATCTTTCTGCTCGGATCCCAACCTGTTAGATTATTGTTCGATTCGGATTGTAAATTTTTTGCATATCCTTTCTATCAATTGGATGAGTATGTCAGCCTAATTTCATTATGACGCCGGAATTTTGGTCGTTCAGTTCCCGGTCACGTGTTTCAAAATTAATTTGAAATTTAATCGAGCCATTCATGAGATCATTTCTCAAATCCGTGATCAATGAATTATACATAAGAATTGAATTGTGCCTTAACCAACCACGCGACCACTGTAACAGTGCTTATGGCTCTTTGGAACTCCGTGCTCTCGTACAACTTATCACAACAAAGACATGATTTCTTAAGCTTTTTGCTCCATGGGGATACGAATTCTGTGGCAAATCTTGGAGACCCGAAAAAGACCGAGATCACACTAGATGATGTTTTGATGTCTTAATTTTGCTGGTGTATATAAGATCACATTATATGATACTCGATGTCCGAGTCTTTTTATAAAAAAAATAATATTTTTTAGTAAATATTTATTAAATTAATGTTATAAAAAATATATTTGCAAATTTAGGTATTTTTTTTAAAAAAAATCGAAAAAAAGGAAGGATAAATCCTGATTGTAACTATCTCTTTCGGGACCATATTTAGGCATCCTTTAACACATGGAGAGTACCATATGGAAAGAGGGAGTTTGGAAAAATATGTTCAGAAATCATTGATTGCACATACAATTTTTCATTAAAATCGTAGGTATGACATGCAATTTCTCATTTTAAAATTTAATAAAAAAACTAATAAAAACTAAATTAATAAAAAATTTAAATAATTAAACATTTAAAATAAATTAAAATAAAATTATAATAATATATTTTAATATATTTTATATTATAATAAATATTTTATATCTAAAAAATAATAAATATATTATAATATATTAAGTTATAAATTATATATTATAATATAGTATATTTGTTGATATGCACGTACCGATCGTGGCGGCGATGGTGGCATGACAAGTACTGTCGGTGCAGTACGACAGGATATGATGTCCATCAAGCAACGGGGTTCTCCTCTGCCAGGTGGCACCCCAAGACGGGTCCATCTCTGCCGAGGTCGAGCCGGGCTCTCCTGCTCCTTCGCTAGGTGGCACCCCAAGACGGGTCCACCTCGATCGAAGTCGAGCCTCTCTCTGCCACTTCGCCAGGTGTCCACCCACGAGGGATCCACCTCGGCCGAAGCTGGCGGCCCCCTGCTCCCTCGCCAGGTGGCACCTCAACCTCTGCCGAGGTGGCTACCCTCCTCCCGGGAGGTCGAGTGCCACCTCGGGTCCACCCTCTGTCGAGGTGGCCCGGCTCTGCCTACTCCTTCGCCAAGACGGGTCCACCTCGGCTAAAGTCGACTCCAAGACGGGTCCACCTCGGCCGAAGTCGGTGCTCCCTCGCCAGGTAGATGGGTCCACTCTGCCAAGGTCGAGCGGGCCCCTGCTCCTCGCCAGGTGGCATCCCAAGACGGGTCCACCTCGCCGAAGGTCTGCCACTTCGCCAGGTGCTCCACCTCGGCCCTGCCCCTGCTTCGCCAGGTGGCCCCCAAGACGGGTCCACCTCGGCTAAAGTCGAGCCTCTCTCTGCCACTTCGCCAGGTGTCCACCCAAGAGGGGTCCACCTCGGCCGAAGCTGGCGGCCCCCTGCTCCCTCGCCAGGTGGCACCCCAACATGGGTCCACCTCTGCCAAGGTCGAGCCGGGCTCTCCTGCTCCTTCGCCAGGTGGCATCCCAAGACGGGAGAGACAGGTCCGAGCCTCTCCTGCCACTTCGCCAGGTGTCCACCTAGGAGGGGTCCACCTCGGCCGAAGCTGGCAGCCCCTGCTCCTCTGCCAGGTGGGACCCCCTAATGGGTCCACCTCGGCCAAAGTCAGCCTTACTCTGCAAAGCCTCGGGGAGGCAGACGCATGGGTCACGAGGTCGCCACTAGAATCGGCTTGTGCCGTGTCCCGTACAAGGTGCCAGTACGGTCTGCAGCGGTACGCGGAACCTTGTTTACATCAGTCAAGCAGGGCTCCGCAATCGAGGAATAAAACCCTTGCAGGCGGGGGCCTGAAACATTGGAGGCCCATAGTCAATGCCCCGAAAGGAGGGCTCCTGCGCTTGGCTCGAGGTCTCACCAATTTTTCCCCTTTCGTGATACACGGCGGACGAGGCGTGCTAGCCATTTAACTCCCGGACTTGAAGGAGAGGGAGAGAAACAGGATCCAGAGATCTCCGGATGCCTGGGAGGAAGGGACGGGGGCTGAAGGCGGTCTGGTGGTATAAAAGAGATGATAAAAGCGGACAGAAAGGTAAGTTGACAAGAGGGAAAAGTACCGAGAGAACGATCCTGAGACCTCCAAGAAGTCCTTAAGAGTGAGCTCGGTGAACCCAGTGTAGGAAGCTGGGCTTCAACCCTTCTCTTCCTCACACTGCTTTCATCTAAATCTCTTCTAAGCACGGGAATCCTTTGGAAACCCGCCTTAGTGGACCTGTTCCATCTTGCCGTTCTCTAACTTGATCGTCGGAGTGCCCCCGCCGGAATTTCTGACCCGGGTTTCTGACCTTGTTTTGCAGGACCGGAGCTTGGAGATCTCGAGGTAAGAGAGTCCGAGAACCGGTGCCAGCTCACAAGCTACAGGCCACCGCGGTAAGATCGGCAACAATCCTGAAACTATCAAGTGCAAAACTGATGCGGGACTATATATGAACTACTTGAATTTTCATATGCTTTCCTATTTTTCATAGTCCTTGTGAATTGAAAAATACTACAATATGAACATATTTAAGTTGATTATGAATCGATGGTGATATTTTTAATTAAATTTATGATAGTTATAATTAAATGTGAATGGATTTAGATCATGATACTAGAACTTAAATTGGAAAAGAGGGAGAGGGGAGCATACGAAGAAACATACATGCATTTATTCTTATATCAGCTACATATTAATAAATCTGGGATTTTTGCATGTATACCCTCTAAAATATTGAATTTTAATTGAATCCCCTTCTAAAATTGATATTTGCATGTATGTCCTTCTTAAATACCTGATTTGTATGTTTACCCTTTTTTTATTCTCAAAATTGCCAAACAGGTTGGATTTGTCTAGTGAGATATGTTCCTCCTTGCAAGATAAAATTGTAATTTCAGAATTTTAATTAATTTTTAATTTAAATAACTATGGTTTTTATTAACTGTATCAAAAGAATTGTTATATTAGGGGTATTGGTGCAAAAATAGTGTTTGAGGGGGGCATAGATGCAATTAGTGATTTAATAAGGGTATTCATGCAAATTCAAATTTTTAAAAGGGTATTCATGCAAAAAACCTAATAAATCTTGAATATTTATATAAAGCTAAACAATCTAAATAATATTTTATTAATTAATTTTTTATAAGATACAAGGCTGTTAAACTATTTTGTTAGACTAATAAATAATAAAAATAGTATTAATATGTGTAAGCAATTGTTCACTCTTCCCGTCCTAATTGGAAATAGTCATATTAGATTTTTCAAATACAATTTTTTCTAAATATAATTCTTAGATTTTTAATAATAATGACCACCCTCCAAATATGCTGCAGATACATTATCAAATATTAGTGTTGCCGATCTTACCACGGTGACCTGTAGCTCTTGAGCTGGCACCGGTCTCGAACTCTCACATCGAGATCTCCAAGTTCCCGGACCTGCAAAACAAAGTCAGAGATCCTGGCCGGGGGTTCCGGTGGGGGCACTTCGACGGTCAAGTTAGAGAGCGGCAAGAAGGAACAGATCCCCTAAGGCGGGTTCCCGAAGGATTCCCGTGCTTAGAGGAGATGTAAACGAAATAAGTGTGGGGAAGAGGAGAGTTGAAGCCCGGCTTCCTGCGCTGGGTTCACCGAGCTCACGCCTGAGGACTTCTTGAGGCCTCCCAGGATCGTTCTCTTGGCATTTTCTCCCCCTTTCGACTTACCTTTCCATTCATTTTTACCATCCCTTTTATATCATCGAACTGCCTTTAGCTCGCCTTCCTTTCAGGGGGCTTTCTGAGACCTCTAGACCTTCTCTTCCTCCTTCTTCTTCAAGTCCGGGAGCTAAGTGGTCGGATCGCCTCGTCCGTAGTGTTTCACAAAAGGGGGAAGACTGGTGAGGCTTTGGGCTGAGCGCGGGAGTTCTCCTTTCGAGGCGTTGACGGTGGACTTCCAGCTGCTTCAGGCTCCTGCCCGCAAGGATTCCGTTCCTCGGTTGCGGGGCCCCGTCTGACTGGTGTAAACGAGGTTTCGCATGTCACTGCAGGCTATACTGGCGCCCCTACGGGGCGCGGCGCGCGCCGGCTCTGGTGGCGACCTTACAACCCCTGCCTCCGCTTTCCCGAGGCTTTGCAGAGTAGGGCTGACCTCGGCCAAGGTGGACCCGTTAGGGGCGCCACCTTGCGAAGTGGCAGAGAGAGGCTCAATTTCAGCCGAGGTGGACCCGTCTTCGAGTGCCACCTGGCGAAGGAGCAGGAGGGCCCGGCTAGACCTCGACCGAGATGGACCCATCTTGGGGTGCCACCCGGCGAGGGAGCGAGGGGCCGCCAGCTTCGGTCGAGGTGGACCCCTCTTGGGTGGACACCTGGTGGAGTGGCAGAGAGAGACTCGACTTCGATCGAGGTGGACCCGTCTTTGGGTGCCACATGGTGAAGGAGCAGGAGTGCCTGGCTCGACCTCGACCGAGGTGGACCCGTCTTGGGGTGCCACCTGGCAAGGGAGCGAGGGGCCGCCAGCTTCGGTCGAGGTGGACCCCTCCTGGGTGGACACCTGGCGGAGTGGCAGAGAGAGGCTCGACTTCGGCCAAGGTGGACCCGTCTTCGGGTGCCACCTGGTGAAGGAGCAGGAGGGTCCGGCTCGACCTCGACCGAGGTGGACCCGTTTTGGGGTGCCACCTGGCGAGGGAGTGAGGAGTTGCCAGCTTCGGCCAAGGTGGACCCCTCCTAGGTGGACACCTGGCGGAGTGGCAGAGAGAGGCTTGACTTCGGTCGAGGTGGACCCGTCTTCGGGTGCCACCTGGCGAGGGAGCGAGGGGCCGCCAGCTCGGCCGAGGTGGATCCCTCCTGGATGGACACCTGGCGGAGCGGCAGAGAGGGGCTCGACTTCGGTCGAGGTGGACCCATCTTCGGGTGCTAGCTGGCGAAGGAGCAGGAGGGCCCGGCTCGACCTCGGTTGAGGTGGACCCGTCTTGGGGTGCCACCTGGCAAGGGAGCGAGGGGCCGCTAGCTTCAGTCGAGGTGGACCCCTCCTGGGTGGACACCTGGCGGAGTGGCAGAGAGAGGCTCGACTTCGACCGAGGTGGACCCGTCTTCGGGTGCCACCTGGAGAAGGAGCAGGAGGGCCCGACTCGACCTCGGCCGAGGTGGACCCGTCTTGTGGTGCCACCTGGCGAGGGAATGAGGGGCCGCTAGCTTCGGCCGAGGTGGACCCCTCCTGGGTGGACACTTAGCGGAGCGGCAGAGAGGTGCTCGACTTCGGCCGAGGTGGACCCGTCTTGGGGTGCCACCTGGCGAGGGAGCGAGTAGCCGCCAGCTTCGGCCGAGGTGGACCTCTCCTGGGTGGACACCTGGCGGATTGGCAGGGAGGTGCTCGACTTCGACCGAGGTGGACCCGTCTTCGGGTGCCAGCTGGCGAAGGAGCATGAGCACTTCTTCTCGAACGGGGGATCTTTTGAAAGAAAAAATTCACGTGGTACTGACCGTGTCCAGCTGGACTTGACACGCGCCCCACGTCAGCGATGTAGCCATATCAATTAGTATTGAAGATTGAACGAGGGTGCGCTTATTTTCTTTTTTTAAAATTAAAATATATTATAGAATATTAATTTAATTTTTTTTTAAAAAAATTGGAGCTAAATCTACATGTTTTTATTCCATCAAAAAAATATTTGGTTCAAGCGACATGATTTTTATAACTTTTTTTTATTCAAGAAATAATACGTTAATATGATATCCGTCAGTAATAGAATGGAATTTATTTTTTTTATAAAAAAGAAAAAAAACTTTGATTCCAAATAGAATAAAATACAAGTATTTGTGCCTTGGAATGGCGTTTGTTCCAAAGGGAATACAGGTAGCTCGTGAAAGCCTCGTTGTCTCTTTCTCCTTCATTCCCATCCTCTTGACTCATAAACCGGAAATCCATCACAAAACCTGTGGCTCGTCTTCCATCCCCAAATTCTCCTGATCCCGACGGCCAATCCCCACCCCTGTCACCCGCTCTCGCTCCCTCATGACTCCATTGGATTAAACTCTCTCTCTCTCAGCCCTTAAAACCCTATAAACCCCATGTCCTTTTCCGCCGATCCATGCCGTCCTCTTCGATCGCACAGGAGCCCGTCACCCTCCTCGACCTCCTCTCCCGCCTCCGATTCCTCTCCTCCGAACCCAAATTCCCCCCTTCCCCCTTTATCCTCACCCGGCTCGCTCCAAGTCCCCTGAACTCCTCCTACATCGATGGCTTCGTCTGCTCTCCTTTGGCCCCGAGACGGAATTACCTGGCGGCCGCCTCCTGTGGGTTCTCAAATTGCTCTTCGAAGCTCCATGGGTTCTGGAGCGAGTTCAATTGCTTCGTTCGAATTCACTGCGACCGCCGCCCGATAGGGTTCGCCTCCATTGGGCTCGGGGTACCGCCTAATGATACCGTGGAGCCCCCTTTGGGGGAAGAGGGACCTGTTGTTTTGGAAGACGATGGGGTTCCCGTTAATGGCGTGGAGCTTGAGGCGCCCAAGAAAGTTTTGATCTTGATGAGCGATACTGGCGGTGGCCACCGGGCTTCGGCCGAGGCCATTAAGGCGGCCTTCAATCAAGAATTCGGTGATGAGTACCAGGTTGATTCAATAAGTTGCTGTATATTCTTGACTTGATTTGGTTTGGGTGTGAACTTGTGCGTTCTTTTTGTTTGTCAGTATTCCCGTTTCTTTTTTTTGGGCACAGATATTGCTGTTTCTTTGCTGACTTTTGATAGATGTGATTTCATGCAGGTGTTTGTTACGGATTTATGGACCGACCACACCCCTTGGCCGTTTAACCAATTGCCTAGGAGCTACAATTTCTTGGTTAAGCATGGGACCTTGTGGAAAATGACGTACTATGGGAGCGCCCCGCGGTTAGTGCATCAACCCCATTTTGCAGCAACTTCGACTTTCATTGCTCGGTGAGAACATCTTTGGATCACTTCTCCCTCCCTATTCTCTCAGAATGCTACTTTTGTGTTTGTGTTGTTTCGGATGGTTGCAATTTCGCTGTGTGAATGAATTTTGATGATCCCGAATTAAAGAAGGAAGAAGAGGATGCGGATGATTATGTAATGATAATTAGGAATTCTCAGAACACAAAAATCATAAAGTATTTGGTGGATATTCATGCTATATCAATAGCTGCAAAGCTGGGAATGGTTAATTAAGTAATGGTAATTGCAGGAACAAATTGATGTGAGGAGGCTTTATGATAAATTTGGAATGTTAATGTCATAGTCAAGGTTTTAAATCTCATGGGATGGGGGTTGTGCGTGTCGTTGTACAGCAAAAATAAATGCTTTATTTCCACTACTTACTACGTAGAGTAGCAGAAATAAGGGTTGAAGCCACAGGGATTTTGGGGTTATTTAATTTGAGTTACTTAATAAAAAGATGGTAAAAAATGATGAATCAATTAATTGAACTACTAATTAACAATTGCAAGAAATAAAATAAAAAAAATAAAATGAAATACTAGTGAAAGATTGATTGAAGTAGCATAAAGGGGATCTTGGGATTCTGAGTTATCTCTTACTAACCAACTGGTATTTTTAAATTATGGTAAGTTTTCATGAATATAATATAGATATAATCTCTCTTAACAAAAATACGGCCTGTACCCATAGATCATAGCCCGTTCCTTTTAAGAGTAGATTCGTTAGAGATTATCTTTACTTAAAGTAGTCTTATCTCGCGAGCACAACTCGTATTTCCCGATCACGAAATGTTCCAAAAAGCAAAGGCTATCCTAAACAAGATTTTCGAATGGAATAAAATGATAAGATAAATAAACTTGAGGAAACAAATTCTTGCATTTCATAATATAAAGATTATAAGATTTAATCAAATAACACGGATTGCTCATAAAAGATTCTGCTGATTCCCAGTTGGGTGGAGATTAGCTTTCTATGGATGGACTCCTCATTGATATCTTCATGCTGGAAGAAGGACCGGGCAGTATAGCTAGAAATGAAAGAAAATGGAGGTGTTATGATGGTTGGGAAAGAATTATGGTGTGGAGGTTCGATGGAATAAAGTGAGGCTCTGTAGCTCTTCAGTGGATGGGAAACTCGAAGAGGGAAGGGAAAGGGAAAACGGGAGAAGGTGATCGAAAAGAAGAATCGAATCTCCATTCTCTGGCTGTGACGTTCTTTTAAAGGTAGAGGGGAACGCGTTTGGACCGTGTTCGTTTCCATTACAATCCTTTCCAACAATCTTTATGATCTATCCGCTCAATCCATCGCAACCAGCACCCCGTGTTTGTTATGGTCCCCTTATCCAGCTTCGTTCTATCATCCCAACTATTTTTCAAATATTAAATTTCAACTAAAGCTTATCCATCATCTATTTTGCCTGACAACCTGGAAGTCCGTGAAAAATCCGTCAATTGGTTTTTTGCTTTTGACCATTCCTTACATGCTCGGACATTCCTGATTTGCTCTAACACTGGTCCAATTCCTGCAATGACTAGGTGGGCTTGGGCAGAGGCTACTGGTAAGGAACAGGGAGTGGGGCAGCGAAGATGTCAAGCGAGATGGGCATCTCGATGAATAAGAGGAAGAGCATCTTCCTCTCAGATTGGCAACAGGGTAGTGATGATGAGGCGATCATGGGAGGCACGAGCAACAGCTTCTCAAAGGGAATGACGGACATGGCACTGCTGGAGCAGCAGGCGACGGCCGGTGATGGGAGACTCGACGTCGGTAATGGTGGGAAGAAGATAGTGGGGAAGATGGCATGGGATGGCATCAGGGACGACTGGGCTTTTTCTCAGTAGTGGCAGAGGGAGACCAGTGGCTGCTCAGACTGCTTAGGCCAGCAAGGAGGATGAGGGCGATGATGTGTCGTGGGAAGGAGGCAAGGATAGGGTTGGTTGTCAGCAACGATGGGCAATGGAGAAGCATCTCGAACCGGCGATGATGAAGATGAAAGGGAGATGTTGGATAGAGGATGGCGACAATGTCCGGACATGGATGAAGATGGACCGACGATGGCCGGTGATGGTGACATGGGCAATGGGCGGTGGCATGGCCATAGCTCGGGCGGTGGATGAGCAGCGTCTCAGACTGGAGAAAAAATGATGATAGAAAGGGAAAAAAAGTGACCGGATCTTGGAGGAGGTGTAGGAAGCTCCGACAGTGACGGGACAACGCAGGACGATGTCTTCAGTGACCTCCTGGCCAAAATCCATCGATGGTCCATGGCTTTAAGCCGTGGATCGATAGTCATGGCTGCCCGTGAATTGACTGGTGTTTCGTAGACTAGGTAGCTATCCATGGACCGATTGCTCCAAAATTCATGCAATTTCATAATAAACTTCAAAACTCAATTCCAATTTTATTTTAAGTCCGATTCGCTTTAAACTTGTTTCGTTTGAATCCATAAATCGAGCTCTTCGTGTTCGTGCTCTTCTTTCCTGCAAATGATATATAAAAGTATCAATTTAAAATAAATAAAGATATTTTAATTATTAAATTAATATATATATGTATAATGTAATTATTACACCTTCCAACTTGAACTTTGCTCGTCTTCAAGTAAAGCAGATAAATTAACTGTGTACTAACTTGTCCAAGAAGTAAAAATTATCTTTCTAATTCTAAAATTAGTTATTCGGTTAGATCATTAAAAGATATTTCGTTGGATTATCAATTTTATCCATTTAGTGGTCGAGTAAAGTTCATAGAAATTTTTAGAGTTTTTCTTTTTACCAACTTTCTACCTCTCTTTAAATTTTCTAACTTACTTTGGATTTGGTGTAATATCAATTTGGTCCCCTTTTCTTTTTCTTTTTCTTTTTTTAATGTAGAGTCAGGGCAATGTTCTAATATCTTGCTTTCTAGTTAATGTTTGTAGCGAGCTTTAGGCCAATGACTTCCAAACTAGTTAGCTTTAGGACATTAGGTGTAGAACACCTTTCAGACTTATTGACTCGAGTAAAAAAGGCTATATGTTAAAACTGTCTCTACGAGTGATTTTAAGGATCGATGAACCGGTACTAGGGGCTGTATTGGTCAGCCGACGGTATGATACGGTACGGTCTGTACCGTACCGTACCGGTACAATACCAGTAATAAAAAAATGAGCTGAAAAAAATCTCTCCCCTCTTTCAAGCAAAAATCGCTGAACCAAAATTGAACCGGACCCGAACCGAGCCAAACGAGCCTGAACCGAAGTGTACCGGGCGGTACCGTACTGTACGGAAAAAATAATTTTTTATTTTTTTAACGGTCTGGCTTCCTGAACCGTTTTATATAGCTGAACTGTATCGGCTCTTGGCTGGTACGGTACAGAACGCCCCGTACCGGACGGTACGGGACGGTTCTGGGTTCCATGAGTGTTTTATTTACATTCTCAACTTTTGATACAAACAACAACGTTTACTTAAGCAAAGGGGCCTAGTTATTTAGTGAGATGTTAAAAATCTAATTTATTAAACTTTAAGGAGGACTTTATGCATTCTTTAATATTCACTTATACTATTATAAGGTAGATGCTTTATTGAGTTCAATAGTCGGGAGGGTGGAATTATTCAAAAAAAAATTTTGGTTTAAACTTTATCATTTATTAGGCTTTCTTGATAATTCATTCCTCAATATCTCAAATTATTTAAACTGTTAATCATTCATCATTTAGAAAGCTTGATTAACTTCAAATCGAGATAAAGTTTGGTACATAAAACTGATTAAAGTCCTACTCGAGGATTTGATTAATTAAATTATCCCCTCTAACTTAAATTTCATTGTCCCTAATGAAAGAAGCGATTAGCAATGTAAAATAAATGACAAGAAAGGATACCACCTGGAAGGATACTTGAGGTTTGGATTTGTTATGATTTGTTCCTTTGATGCCATACTCTCCCCAATTTAGCTTTATTGTTCTTCTCGGATTTTTTTTAAAAAAGAAAAGTACATGGTTAAGAATAAATGCATAAACTGGGTTGCCTTCCAAGAGCGTTAAGTTTAAAGTCTTTAATTAGACTATGCTGAGTATTACAACAATGCTAGATTCATAGGATCAATAGATTCAATTACTTCTCTATCATCAATTCCCTCTATGTAAGGTTTCAAACAAGGTTCCCGGTACCGGGAGCCGTATCGGTGGCCGGCCGACACCGGTACGGTACTGTACCGTGCCAACACACGGTACGGCGTGGCATACCGGTTCAAACCGATATGCCCAATTTTTTTTTGATTTTCTTGATGTTTTTTTTGTGATTTTAAGGTTTTTATTTTATTTTTTAAGGGTTTAGGGTTTAGGGTTTAGGAAGAATTTAGTGTTTAAGAGTTCTACACGCTTGAAATTTAAAATTTAAGATATGTCCAATTTCAAGATTTAGGACTAAATACTAATATTTAGGACTATTTTTAATTGAAATAAGATAAAAAATGATAATTAAACTAAGATTATCAGCAATTAATGAAAGTGAAATATAGCATAAACATATAATTACATACCAATGTTTAGAATCGGGTAGAATAACGATGTCCATAAATATAGGGATCATGTATATACTCTATAGGAAAATTGGTATATCCCTCCTGCCAGGCAGCATGATACTCCTCTAAGCTCATCCCAGGAGGTATGCGTGGTGGATCATAACTAATTGCAGATCCTTCTCTGATGTCCCGACTCTGAGAGCTGTCCAGAGACTGATGATATGGCAGTGCAGGTGCCCATCCAAATATACCAGCAGCAAAATCAGATCCATAAGATGCTCCGTGCTGCATGGGATAATAATCACTGGATGATGACGTCTCAGATACACCATATGGATCATATGGACCAGAAGCTGCTAGTAATTGCGGTTAAGAGGATTTTGAATATGAGGATGATCCAGATATATCCATGGATCTTACTCTACATGCAAGAGCTGCAGATGTATCGTGTCCTGAACGATCACGTGGAGCCCGTCGCCTATATAGAATCGTATCACCACGGGATCTATCTGATGGTAATCCATGATCTGTATCCTGCGTGGCAGGGCTAAACTGCGACTCTTCAGTAAATCAAATATGAATAGATGGCTGCGACTCCTATCTTCCTGCCCCTCCCTGATCACTAGATCCTCCATTATCTGAAGCACTATCATCACTGTCTCTGGTATCTGAATCTGAGTGGACTGAGTGCTTCGATGGAGGTGCAACTGCCTTTCCTTTTCCTGTCTCCGGGTCGACTAGATGGTGGGGAGGGACGATGTGCTGTATCTGTTGGAGCCCTGTGAGGAATATGACTTGTTGCTCATTGTCCAGCATCCACCCTTACAGGATTAAGGCAATTTTTTTTCCGTCGTTTTTGTTTTCGCAGGTCTGCAGCAGAGAGCTTGCCCTTTCATTCCTTAAAATCAAAGGGAACCCCCCTCCCAAAGCAAGTCACATGGCTACAGTAGCCATGTGACAAAAGCAAAAAAACAGCCCCCACCCGCTTGTACCGAGCCGAACCGGGCGGTTTGGTCTCGTTTCGACCGGTTCAGCACCGGCTCGGGTCCGGTTCGGTACGGCAAAGAATTTTTTTTTAAAATTTTTATGGGGCCGTTTCAATTTATATTGGCCGAACCGTGTCGGCCGGCCACCGGTCCGGTTCGGTACGCCTCGAACTGGCCGGTTCGGCACAGTTCGGAAAACCCTGGTTTCAAATGTTGGCTGTTTATCTTAAAAAATTTTGTTGCTTAGGATCTCTAAGTTCTACGGCTTCATGAGAAAATATCTGAGTCACAATGATAGGTCCATCCCATCATGAGTGAAGTTTTTTAGGAAAAAGTCTTAACTT
Source organism: Areca catechu (assembly GCA_021397845.1). Taxonomy (NCBI): domain Eukaryota; kingdom Viridiplantae; phylum Streptophyta; class Magnoliopsida; order Arecales; family Arecaceae; genus Areca; species Areca catechu. Next base: position 21,528,517 of record CM038045.1, read on the forward strand.
AGAATTATTGAGCCATACTTTTTGATAGGCTTAAATGTTTTTCGATTAATAAATTTATTATGGTACTCACCCTTTTTTCTCGTTCTGACCAGTTGGCACCTTGATGGTGTCGGGTTGACGTACTCACCCTTGGATGGAAAAAGGTTGCGAAAATCTAGCACCTTGAATCGAACATTTTCCGGCGGGATGGGGGTCTGCGGAGATAGCTACGCCATATTTATCTCTCCTATCCCTTATTCTTTATCCAAAAAAATTTATCATGGTATGCTTTAGTTCGAGCCTTATAAATTTTAGAACTTTTATATGCTTCATTAAGTAGCTCTTTTAACTCATTCAGTTAAAGTCTTTTTTTGGAACCTGTATTTTTCATGTCAAAATTAAATTGCTTAATGGCCTAAAATGCATGGTGTTCCAATTCTATTGGCAAATGACAAGCTTTTCAAAATACTAGTTGGTAAGGAGACATTCTTATGGGACTCTTAAAAGCAGTTCGGTAAGTCTATGATGCATCATCTAAATGTTATGACCAGTCTTTTCTATTAGGTCTTATCGTTTTCTCAAGAATATATTTAATTTTGCTTTTAGAGATCTCAATTTGGCCATTAGTCTTGGGATGATATGGTGTGGCTACTTTATGAGTAATTCCATATTTTTTTATTAAACTTTTAAAGTGCCTATTCATGAAATGTGCACCTCTATCTCTAATTATAGCTCTTGGATATCCAAACCGATTAAAAATATTATGTTGAATAAATTTGATCACAACCTTATGATCATTGGTTCGAGTCACCATAGTCTCTATCAATTTTAATACATAATCAACTGCAACCAAAATATACTCAAATCCAAAAGAAGGAAAAGGGTTCCGTGAAATCAATCCCCCATCAAAAATTTCTATGACCAAGATAGGGAACAGGGGCATTATATCTCTTCGTAAAATATTTTTTGTTTGTTGACATCGTAGGCAATTACGATCAAATTCGTGTGCATTTTTGAATAGGGTTGGCTAGTAAAACCCATTCTGCAATACCTTTGTCGCAGTTTTCTTTTCATTAAAGTGTCCCCCATAGGCAGGAAGTGACAAAAAGTGAGTATACTTTTGAATTCACACTCAGAAATACAACGCCTAATCACCTGATCTGGACAGTATTTAAACAATTTAGGTTCCTTCCAAAAATAATATTTGATTTGTGAGAAAAATCTATATTTTTCTTGTTTGGATCAGTGGGAAGGAATTTGTCCTGTTGCTAAGTAATTAACAATATAGGCAAACTAGTGGAAGAAATTGAGAAAAGTTATTCATTATGGAATTTATCTTTGATTGTTTTTTTGTTATATTCTACCAAGATCCTAGAAATATGATCTGCTACCACATTTTCAGAATCCTTATCTAAAATTTTAAGATCAAATTCTTGTAATAGGAGGATCCATCTAATCAATCTAGGTTTAGTATCCTTTTTGAATAGCAGATGTTTTAATGCTGCATGAACAGAATAAACCAGGACCTTAAACCCTAATAGATATGGTTGAAGATTTTCAAGGACAAATATAACTACGAGTAACTCCTTTTCAGCAGTAGTATAATTTAATTGAACATCCAAGAGAGTTTTGCTAGTATAATAAATTACATGCGGTTCCCGATAGTCTTTGTCCTAAAATTGCACTTACAGCATAATTAGAAGCATCACACATGATGTCAAAAGGTAGGGTCCAATCCGAAGGCTTAATAATTGGTGCAGTGGTTAAATCAATTTTAAGAGTATTGTAAGTAGCCAGACAATCTTCATTAAAATCAAAAGAATTTTTTTTGGCAAGCAAATTACATAAGGGTTATGAGATTTTACTGAAATTCTTGATGAAACGTCTATAGAAACCTGCATGGACAAGGAAGAATCGTACTTGTCTTATTGAGGTCGGGAGAGGTAGTTTTGAGATTAATTCGATTTTAGCTTTGTTTACTTCAATTTCTTGTTCGGAAATAATATGCCCGAGCACGATTCCCTCACAAACCATAAAATGGCTTTTATTTTAACTTAAAACCAGATTTGTTTTTATATATCGTTTAAGTACCTTAATTAAGTTCTAGAGGCAGTCATCAAATGTAAAACTAAACATTGAAAAATCATCTATAAAAACTTCAAGGAATTTATCAACCATATTAGAAAAGGTGGACAACATATATCATTGAAAGATAGTTGGTGCATTACAGAGGCTGAATGGCATGCGTCTAAAGGCAAACGCTCCAAATGGGCATGTAAAGGTGGTCTTTTCTTGATCGGCAGGGAATACTGGGACTTGGTTTTATCCTGAATATTCATCTAGAAAATCAAACTCTGTCCTGCTAACCGTTCTAAGATTTGATCAATAAAAAACAGAAAAGTGGTCTTTCCTAGCGACAGCATTCAATTTTCGATAGTCGATATACACTCTCCAACCAGTTATTGTATGGGTAGGGATTGGCTCACCCTTGTCGTTCTTTACTATAATAATACCTGACTTTTTAGGTTGGCTATTCGAAATTGGGTAGATAATGTCGGTATCAAGTCACTTTATAACTTTTTTTTTACAACTTTTCGCATATTCGGATTCAGCCTCCATTTCATGTCTCTATGTGGCCTGGCTTCAGCTTCACAGTGAATGTGATGCATGCAAATAGAAGGATCAATACCCTTTAGATTGGCAAATTGTCCATCCAATTGTCTCTTTGTGTTCTTTAAGTATATTTATAAGTTTGTCTTCCTGATCAGTGGTTAGGATAGATGTAATGATTACCGGAAAGGTATCATTGGATCCAAGAAAAGAATATTTGAGCATGGCAGGAAGAGGCTTTATCTCTAGGATAGGTGGTGCTTCTAAGGATGGTACTAAAGGGCTCGATTGAGTCGGTAGTTCACACTTTACAATCTATGGAAGAGTGGCTTTGTATTGGATGGCTTTAATAAAGCATTCACTTTTCTCATACACCCATCTATATCAAAGTTATCTACATCGACATGAGCTAGACATGCTTGTAAAGGATTTTGTGATAGGACAGTGGGCTCAGCTTCTTCTACAAGCTTTATTAATGCATTAACCTCACCATAATCATTTATAGGTGGTCCCAAAATAGCATTAAAAACATTCAACCTTAGCTTTTTATTCTCGAACGATACATCCATGACTTCAATCCTATAATTAATGCAAGCATTAGCGGTTGCTAAGAATGGTTTTCCTAGAATAATCAAGATTTGACTAGGGTTACCACAGGATTCCATATTTAGGACCAGAAAATCAACAGGAAAGTAGAATTCATTAACTTTGACTAACACATCCTCTATCATTCCACGTGGTACTTTAACAAATCTAGTTGAAGGGTAATTGATGTGAGTTTTAATTCTCCAAAATTAAAGAATTCATATACTGAGTTTGGAAGAAGGTTAACGCTCGCTCCCAAATCTAATGGAGCTTTCTTAATGGTTAGGCCCCCATTAAACATGAGATAATTGGAGTGCCAGGGTCTTTGAGTTTGGGTGGTGCTATGTATTGGAAAACTGAGCTAGCTTGTTCAGTAAGTTAAACTTTCTTTGGTATATGTGCTTTAGATCTACGTTTTTGCATGCATAGGTCCTTTAAAAACTTACATAAGCAGGTACTTGCTTGATGATATGAAGAATTTATCTGAACTTGTTTAAATAGTTCAAGCATTTCATTCATTTTTACACCCTTTTTATCGAGAGACAAAAGATTCTAAAGTACTAGAAAATGGAGCCTTAAGTATAGGTGCTGGGTTAATTGGTTCCTTTTCCTCAATATTTTTCTTTTTTGGCTTAAGCTGACTCTAGTTTTTGAGTTACCTCGTGTTGATTTAAAGTTTTCTCACTTCTAAGGGTTGTGACTGATTTGGCATGTTCAGGAAAAGCCTCAGGGTCCATGGAGATCTTAGCCATGTACTACCTTTTTGGGGTTACTGATGGGCTGGCTAGGTAGTTTGCCCTCCTCCCTCCTACTGAAAGCTATAGCTAGCTGACCTATCTTGGTCTTTAGCTTTGTGATAGACTCTGTGTATGAGTGAAGGAGTTGAGTGTGTTCATTTCTAGTCTCTTAAGTGCTTGGAGCATTTTTTCCTCAAAGGTAGAATCGTGATTACTTGACAGGGGTTGGGGTTGTGGGATACTTGAGTATTGAGAATATGGCATGTTTCTAAACTAGATCTCCTGATGATTAGGTCTAATTGCTACTGGGTTGATAACAGATTGAGGTTTCCAAGAAAAATTCGGATGATTTCGCCAACTCGGATGATAAGCATTAGAATATGGATTATTTCCTGGTCTAGGAGCCATTCGGGTTTGGGCTTGGTAGGCTTACTTCTGAACAAGCTTAGAAAATTGGTATGCGGTTGAATAATCACCTATCGAATGGTTAGGACTTGAACATATGATACAAACATCATGAACTTGAGTAGGTGGGGAGGAGGTGTATCCGACTTGTAGAATTCGATCAAGCTTTTGAAACTGTTCATCTATCTTGCTATAGATATCTACAGAATGACTTCATATATTTCTCCTCTTTTAGATCCTATGGGAGGATCTTTATGGGCAGTTGACATGTGATGCAATGAGTTTTCGTTCAATGTTTCGAAAAGCTGGCATGCATCATGTTCATTTTTTAGTATGAAGGTCTCACCACATGAGGCAACCATTTGCTGGTGTCTTTCTAATAGACCTCATAAAAGCATTGGATCAATTGCCATTTGGGTATGGTGTGGTGCGAACATTTCCTAATCAGTTCTTTTAAGCTTTCCCATGTTTCATGAAACATCTCTCCATCTATCTAGGAAAAACTTGTTATGGCTTTTCTGATTTGATTAGTTTTTTCTATAGGAAAGTATTTCTTAAGGAATTCCCTCTGGAGTTGGTCCCAAGTCGAAATTGTTACAGTATCCAAGGAGTTTAATAAATACTTGGCCTTATCCTTAAGGAAAAAAAGGGAACAACTTAAGTCTAAGAGTATCATCGAAGAAATTTTGAATTTTTACCGTTGAACAAATTTCAAGAAACTCGTCTAGATGTTTGTTAGAGTCTTCATTTGCAAGTCCATGAAAAGAAGGTAACATCTGAATTACAATGGACTTAATTTCATATTGGACAGTCTCTACAGGAGGTACTTGAATACAAGGAGAGTAGGTATATTTTGAAGGAGTGAAGTACTCCAATTTGCTGTGGTGGATCGGTCTTGTGATTGGGTTCATGATTCGCGATTTGTTTATTTTAAAAGTTTGGTCTATTTTTGAATCTAGGGATACGATTTCAAGTTTTAATAATCGACGACCTAGCATACACCCTACAGTAGTACTCAAAAGCTAATAATAGTTCAAATTTTTTTATTTTTTTATAATTAAAAAAATAGAAGAATGACAGGAAGAAAGTTTAAAGAGGAGAATCCTAAGAGAGTCCTAGACTGGAGACAATAGATGAGGGTTATTTAACTTTTTCAAATAAGTGATGCAATCAAAATTAATTCTATCCTGGGATTAATCAAGTCTAGACAGCTTCTAACTATTCCAAGATTACTTTTGAGGACTTCTAGCTCAAAATCAATTTACTGACTCGGCTAGGTAAGTATAAGGTTAGTGGGGTCCCCCTGTTACTTGCCTTAGATACTAATTAAATTGGTCAGGTAAGTGAGCAGAATCAATTAAAAAACTACCTTTGGGCTCTTGTTCTTGAACCATTTGTCTTAGACATCGAGCAATTAACCAATCTGAACTTGGTCCAACTTTAGGCTTCTTTGTCCTATTGAGCTCAAAATTTTTAGGGCCGACGTTTAATTGATTTTAACAATTAAAGTCTAGGTCGATGCACATATAGGGTGATGATTTATAGGCTAAGGGTAATCAATTCTCCACCCTATCTGATTAATGGGTTATGCCCTTAAAATTAATTATGAAAAAATGCAATGCAACAAATAAGGTGTCCAAATTTTATGATTAGCACAATTAAAATTAGATTATTTTTTTAAAATTTTATGATTAAATCTCTAATCTTCTAATAATTTATGAAATGCCAATATTTTAAATATATATTTTTTAAATTGTGAAAATTTTTAAGTCAGTTCAACCTTTTTGTGTTTTAGGACAACCATTTAACATAACTTAATGTTATGCTAGGACAATCTTATATCAGGACACTTAAGATTGAAAGAGAATAACTATTAATTTTTAATTTTTTAAATATATATTTTTTGATTTGATATTTTTTCAAAGTAACGTGCCAAAAGTTTTCGGCAACGGTGCCAAAAATCTAGTGCATGTCGTTGCACATCAAAAATAAATATCTTATTTTCACTACTTACCATGTAGAGTAACGGGAGTAAGGGTCGAATCCACAGAGACTTTAGGATTGTTTAATTTGAGTTACTTAATAAAAGGCTGGTAAAAAAAATGATGAATCAATTAATTGAACTACTAATTAATAATCACAAGAAATAAATTAAAAATAAATTGAAATACTAGTGAAAGACTGATTGAAGTAGCATAAAAGGGATCTTGGAATTCTGAGTTCTCTCTTACTGACCAACTGATATTCTTAAATTATGATAAGTTCTCATGAATATAATCTAGATATAATCTATTTTAACAAAAATACGGCATGTACTTGTAGATCATAGCCCATTCTTTTTAAGAGTAGATTAGTCAGAGATTACCTTTATTTAAAGTAGTCTTACCTCGCAAGCACAACCCGTATTTCTCGATCATGGAATGTTCCAAAGTAAAGGCTATCCTAAACAAGATTTCCGAATAGAAAAAAAAGGATATGATAAATAAACTTGAAGAAACAAATTCTTGCATTTCATAATATAAAGAATACAAGATTTAATCAAATAATGCAGATTGCTCATAAAAGATTTTGTTGATTCCCAAGTTGGATGGAGATTAGCCTTCCATGGACGGACTCGTTGACATCTTCGTGCTAGAAGGACCAGGCAATATAGCTAGAAATAAAAGAAAGTATAGGTGTCGTGATGGTTGGGAAAGAATTATGGTGTGGAGGTTTGATGGAATAAAGTGAGGCTCTATAGCTTTGTAGTGGATGTGAAACTCGAAGAGGAAAGGGGAAGGGGAAACGGGATAAGGCGATTGGAAAGAAGAATCGAATCTCCATCCTCTGGCCGTGACGTTCTTTTAAAGGCAGAGGGAAACACGTATGGATTGCATTCGTTTTCATCGCAATCCTTTCCAACAATCTTTATGATCTATCTGCTCAATCCATCGCAACCAGCATCCCGTATTTGTTATGGCCCTTTTATCCAGCTTCGTTCTATCGTTCCAATCATTTTTCAAATATTAAATTTCAACTGAAGCTTATCCATCCTCTGTTTTGCCGAACAACCCAAAAGTATGTGAAAAATCCATCAATTGATTTCTTGCTTCCGACCATTTCTTACACGCTCGAATGTCCCTGGTTCACTCTAACACTAGTCCAACTCATGCAACGGCTTGGTAGGCTTGGGCAGAGGCTGCTGGTTAGGAATAGGGTGTGGGGCGGTGGAGATGTCGAGCAGGACGGGCATCTCGGTAAATCAGAGGAAGAGCATTTTCCTCTCAGATTGGGAACAAGGCAGAGATGATGAGGCGACCATGGGAGGCACGAGCAACAGCTTCTCAAAGGAAATGATGGACATGGCAATGCTAGAGCAACAGGCGATGGCTGGTGATGGGAGACTCGACATTGGCAATGGTGGGAAGAAGACAGTGGGGAAGATGGCATGGGATGGCATCTGGGACAGCTGGGCTTTTTCTCAGTAGTGGTAGAGGGAGACTAGCGGTGGCCTGGACTGCTTCTTAGGTCGGCAAGGAGGATGAGGGCGATGACGTATTGTGGGAAGGAGGCAAGGATGGGGTTGGCTATCGGCAACGATGGGCAACGGAGAAGCATCTCGGACTATTGATGATGAAGACAAAAGGGAGATGTTGGATAGAGGATGGCGACGATGTCCGGACAGGGATAAAGATGGATCGACAGTGGCTGGTGATGGTGACATGGGTAGTGGGTGGTGGCGTGGCAGTGGCTCGAGCGATGGATGAGCAGTGTCTTATACCAGAGAAAAAAATGGTGACGGAAAGGGAAAAAAAGTGGCCGGATCTTGGAGAAGGTCGTGGAGGAGGTGCAGGCAGCTACGGCAGCGGTGGGACGATGTAGGACGACATCTCTGGTGACCTCTTGGTCGAAATCCATTGATGGTCCATGAACCGCTGGGTGTTTCGTATACCAGGCAGTCGGTCTATGGTGGATCGGTTGCTCTAAAATTCATATGATTTCATAATAAACTTCAAAATTCAATTTCGTGCTCAATTTAAGTTCGATTCATTTCAAACTTGTTTCGTTTGAATCCATAAATCGAGCTCTTCGTGTTGGCGCTCTTCTTTCATGCAAATGATATATAAAAGTATCAATTTAAAATAAAGATATTTTAATTATTAAATTAATATTTATATATACATGTATAATGTAATTATCAGGGGGCATCTTAGCTTTTGCCCGGAATGGGATGCCCCACATCCCACTCCATCCCGGTGGTTGTTTTGATCAGGTGTCCCGATACACACTTGGATCACCTATTTATATATATATTTATTTTAGTTTTTGGAATTTATCTAGGTTTGAGCAATCTCCTCCCTTCTCCCTTCTGTGGTAAGGCTCCGAGATCCTCCAGAAACATGATTCTTTCTTCGCATGCATTCAATATTTGTATATATATACCACTATTTAAAATCATGTCAAGTGTCCGTCATGTAAGAAATTTTTTAATTTTTTTTTCTTATCTTCTTTTTTTTTTTCTTCATTGTGTCATTTACTATACCACGCCATCGGATTCGCCGAATTTAAAAAAAAAAAATTGACTTTAGGCCCATCACGAGTTTCTTTCATGTAGAGAAATGATTCACGTTCTACTTCAAGATTTGTGCAGTTGATGAATTAAAAAGGGACTTAAGAGTTGTGTGGACGCGATCCAATGGACAGCATTTATTTCATGCAAAGGATAAAGCCTGAGCCTTGGATTTGTATGCTAGCCAAAGACTTGTGAAATTGATCCTTTCTTCCTCCGTCTCTCGGTTGTCTCGTCAGAAAATCCGATTGCCTTCCTCTCTCCTCCTTTCTCCTTTCCAAGTAGTTCTCCCTCCTTCCCGAGTGCTCATTTTTTCGTGGAATTGGAATCAAAGGATTACGGCCATGCTCCTCCTCCTTGTCAATGATGCCAACGCATAAGCAGAAAAAGAGAAAAAAAGTCAGTACCCACTCTTTCTTCTTCCTCCCGGTGTCAATTTTGCCATTCGAAACATCACACACTCTAAAAAAATCAGGACTCGTCCTGACTGGGATGGCCGTATTGGCACCTGATCCGATTGGGATGAAGTCGGGATGGCCAAGATAGAGATTGGAGGTGGGCTTTGGGGTCCCGCATCCATCTCAGATGCCGGAATCTCAAAGGGATGGGGGATGGCTCCCATCCCACTGGGACTTAAATCCTTGGTCATAGGGTTAGACTTAAATAGGGGCATTTGTCAATTTGAGTTTGGACTTTGGAAGGATGGAGGACATTGGAGGGTCACTGATAGGACTAGCATAGCAATATTTTTAAAACTGGACTGGATGGCAAGCTATCCAGTTCCCAGGTCGATTGGTTGGGCTGGTCTGATTGCAGGTCCAAATGGTGACATCAGCATGACATCATTATTATGCATGTGTGTATATATTTATTTTCAAAAAAACTCTAAAAAAAGAAAAAAAATCAGAAAAAGGGAAAATCCAAAAAAAACTAGTGAATGACAGTAAAGAAAACTTAATGGCATACATTTTGGTGTTGAACTAGTGTCATACTTTATGCTAGCCTAGAAGTTATTTTGAATATAAGCCAATAGGTTCATCCAGCAAGTTGTTTTGCCAACTATTGGTAGGAATGTTGGCTATAAATTAACCCACCAACAAAAATTAAAGCAATTTTTGACAAATTCTCATCAGTTATTGTACAAAAGCAAATAACTCATACATCCTATATATGGATTGAAGCTAAAACAAAAACCTGCAAACTGGACTAATTTTAGCTAAACAAACAGGATTGAAACTTTATATGTTCAACTAAACAAAAACCCTAATTTCCATCAAATTGGACCAATACTCTATTTTCCTCTCAGATTCAGAGAAGAATCGAGCTTCCAGATGCCCAATTTAATTTTTCTTTCAGTTCAAGAAGACTTCAAAAAAAATCCAATTTGTTATGCAAAGAAAAACTGTGAGAAATCTTTGGTTCTAAATGGGAGAGAGGGATGGGAGAGGGAAAGGATCAAATGAAAGGGCCATCATGATGGAAGGGAAAGAATCAAATGAGATGGAGAGGGGAGAAAGGAAGGAGGGGGGGGGGGGGGGGGGGGGGGCGCAGGGGACAAGATTGGTATACCTTCAGTGATGAGTTTGAGTTGCCGATCTGGGCCTTCTCCTACTTTTCAAAGTTATCCAGGATCATGGGCCTCGGGCCTGGTGAGGCACAGCCAGGACTGTGGGCAAGGATTGATGTAGGGATCTGGGGGTCAGATGAGTGTTGAGTGGAGACTGGAATTTGGCAGAAGAGGATGACGGAAGAGGATTGGGATTCAGTGGATGGGTTGAATTGTTGAAGCCTTCAATGAAGGATGGGTTGAGTACCTTATTACAATAGGCCTAGGGTGAATCAAAAAGGTAAAGAATGTGGGAATCGGATTGGACTGGCCATCTAATGGATTTGTCCGATTCTATTGGGTTAGAGCAAATATCCTTTGAGTCAGACTAGACAGGCAAATGGTTCTTGGTTCAACCAGTTGGATCGGCCGATCTAGTCCAGTTTTAAAAATATGCTATACATGAGGAAAGGATTAGCAAATGGTGTTGAAATCTATAATGTGTGAATATTGAGAATTGATGCTTTAAAGGAAGGGAGGAAAGGGGGATCGACATGCAAGCACAAACCTTTTAGTGGGCCCAAAACCAAAATGAGTGATGTATACTTAATTATCGCCCACAAACTGCCAACCATTTACCAGATACACTACGTAATGAAGTTTAAGATTTTGCCTTCACCTATCATTTTTTTAATTGTTTAATTTCCATCTTTTTGTGTATCCTTTTAAAAGCAACATGTGAGACATAACAAATCATATACAAAAAACACATGCACAGCTACACATACAGGAAATAAGATATGAATATTTCAAACATATGTAGTGTTAGATGGATAAAGAAATATGTTGTGACCTGTTAGAATGTTGCACATCATCTATGAGCAAAGTGATATAGTAAGTTATAGAGAAAGAGATCAGCAGAAGAGTATGAGCAGAAAAGGATTAGTCGAATTTCTTTGCTTTTGACTATTTTGAAAGGAATTTGCTCACTTGCATTGGCCTGTTTATAGACATCCCTATTTTTGAAGGCCTGGATGCTTGCTTTACTGATTTGAAAATGAGAAGTGGAGACAATGATTCCGTATCTGTTCATATAGATAACCTATTTGGGGAGAATAGGATGCAGGCTGTATCAATTTCTTAATGAAAAACTGAACCCAATCACTGATTTAATGAGCTATTACTAATTGATGTAACAGTTATGTTTTAAAATGCAGCGCATGCAGTTGCATGTGTCCAGTGTATGCAGATGTGATCTCTTCATCCAACTGCATTGCCTATATACAATTATTTATTGTATCGCATATGGGCTGAAAGGTGCTCCATTTAGAATTGCATGGAAGCCCATTCTTATGTGAGACTCTGTTGATGGAACAGGTTCAAGTTGATGATTAGGGTTGACGAGGGTTTCAAATGGACCAGATATGGACCTCAGCAATATATTAATTATATTATAATTAATGCTATTAGTATTAGGTATCTCATAATAATTAGTAATTACTAATTGCTAGTTGTAATTGTTAATAATATTGCTATTATTTATCCAGAAAAATATTACTATTATGTTGCTATTTTTATTGCATTTAATACATTTTATTTATTTTAAATATTTAAAAAAGTAACTGCATGACCAGCCTGCATACTACATATGCACCATGCAGTTACTTAACCATCTGTATACCGAAGTCGCTTTTTAAAACAATTTTAGGCAACATAAGTTAATCAAGAAATTGGATGATGCATTTGAACTTGATCAGGTGGTTTCTTTTAGTTGAAATATTATGGACGTTTAATGGAGAAAAAAACAATGCACTTTGCAGGTACAGCTAAATGTCAGAGTTTATCCCTTTTGATGCATTTTAATGGTGATTGCAAATGGCTGCAAGGACTTGAAATTTGAAGCAACAATAGTAAAGCAAAGTTTCTGTCCATTTATTGTCAAGCACATTATCATTATGACTATGTTGCAGAAACTCATCTGTTCAGTAATACCTTATTTTTTGATGAAGTTATTTTGGTTTTAATGTGACCAATATTAACACAATAGGAGCCTAGGAAGCCAGTACTTCTTTGCCCAGACGTTTTTGGCGAAAGCATGATAATTTGCTGCTGTCTATACAGGGAAGTTGCAAAAGGACTGATGAAATACCAGCCAGATATTATTATCAGTGTACATCCTCTGATGCAGCATGTTCCTCTTAAAATCCTCAGGGCAAAGGGCTTGCTAAAGAAGATCGTATTCACCACAGTTGTCACAGATCTGAGCACTTGCCATCCAACATGGTAGGTTGGTCGTATAACATGGCATCATTTTGATGCTAAAGGAAAAAGCTTTGCCGTTTTTGTTTCCTGTTCTCTCAATGGGAACTTATATGAGATGCAACTTGGTACAGTCTCTTATTACTGATTCATGTTTGTTCGGTAAAATGATGTTTCTGTCAATGTTTGCCTTAGGTTTCACAAGCTTGTAACAAGATGTTATTGCCCTTCTACTGAGGTGGCAAAGAGGGCATTAAAAGCTGGACTGCAGCCTTCCCAGATAAAGGTCTATGGCCTTCCAGTGCGTCCTTCTTTTGTTAAACCAGTCCGACCAAAAGTATGTTTTTTTTTTTTTAAAAAAAAATTATCTCAAGTATTGGCACTTTATCGACCAATATTTCTTTATACTCCTTTTGATCAATTTGTGGATCATGCTTCATTGGGTTCCTCAGTTTTTGTTTTCTTCATCTGTCATCAGGATGTATTGAGAAGAGAGTTAGGAATGGATGAGGATTTACCTGCTGTTTTATTGATGGGAGGAGGGGAAGGCATGGGTCCCATTGAGGCTACCGCTCAGGCACTTGGAAATACATTATATGATGAGAATCTTGGACAACCCATTGGTCAGATCCTTGTCATATGCGGCCGGAATAAAAGGCTTTATAATAGGTTGCAGTCAATTGATTGGAAAGTTCCTGTTCAGGTATCTTAATCAACCTTAGATATCTGCTTTCATGCTTGTTCAGATTACTCACACCATCCAATAATTTACATAAGATGGATTCTGTTATTGATTTAGTAATGTTGAGGTAGATAGTAATTCTTGCTTTTATTCTAAACAGCAGACATTTTATGTGAGGAATTGTGAAAATGCAGCCTCTGACAATAAATAATGTTAAAGGATAATGTATCAATTTTTTCTTGGTTTTAAGGTGCCAATTATATGATTGCATAAATTTGCATTATGGCAATGCCTAACTAAGATTCTAAATAGAGGATTAAGTCCTCTGTGCAATGAGCTGTGTGACTAAGTTTATCATTGTCCAGGGGAACACTGTCTTAATCAGTGGTTTGGTTCTCTGATTTGACATCTCCAATCTTCACAAGAAAGTCAGGTACATGGAAACAGAGCAAAAATCCATTCATTGGTATAGCTGCATTCTTGTTAGTTCTTGCTGCTAGTGTGATTCATATTTACTGAACTGTTCCCAAGGTTAAGTGGCAAGTTGAGAAGGTGTCCTGAATATTCACGCGTTCACCCAGTGTTGTTATAATTTACTAAGGAGGCCAGGTTACTCTTTTTATAGAAATAGGCTTGATTTGCATGGACTCCAGCTGACAGGTTGCATGAGCTCTTGGCATGTAGGCTGAACCTTCATATAAGACCCAGTGAGTGACATTTGCATATCCTTTGTAATTTTTGTCATTTACAAATGCATGAAATAAAAACACTTGTTTCAGTGGTTCTAGAATTAGATGTCTCTTGGTTTCACCATGTCATAAAATTATAAATGCTATTAAGTGATATATGCTACAGGAGCGTGATTTCAAGAGGAAGCAATGTTGCATGCCAAGGGGCTACTGCTGGCCAGTCTTGCTGCAATTTATTGATTCTTTTCTGAGTTGTCAATGTTGGAACAAATAACATTCTGCTTTTGTAATGTTTATAGAAAAGTTTCTTTGTTTGCTTAGCTTCCTGCTATATTATCACTGCCATTGGATTTTGGCTATTCTAAACATCTACTACTAGATATACGAGCAAACTCAAAATTCTCTGTGCATGATTGCTATTGAACCTGACTGCTGCTGTAACTTTTTTGAGCTCAATGGATGCTGCTTTTGTTTGTTCTTATGTCTTCCACATCTCAGCTCTTTGTTCACGGCAATTTTTGAAATCCAGGTAAAGGGTTTTGTTACTAAAATGGAAGAGTGCATGGGTGCATGCGACTGCGTTATCACAAAGGTACTTATTCTATAAATTTGTTAGACTTCTAACATGCAACCTATATTTGTTTTTTTGTTATATGTGCTCAATTCTTGTCCTCAGGCTGGACCAGGGACCATTGCAGAAGCCATGATTCGCGGTCTTCCTATTATTTTAAATGGTTACATTGCAGGGCAGGTAAGCTATGACTTCTTGAAGAAGAATCTGTTCTTGGTTTGTGTAGAGGCATATTAAAGTAAGCCATATGATACTGTTATTTACTACAAGTTTGAGCTCATTGGTTCGGCTGTTACAAGATGTTTACCAGGCATTCACATAATTAATCTTAGTACTGTATTTTTGTGTTGTGGAAAGTGACTGCCAAAACTATTCTCCTCATACAGAAAATACTGTCCGCTGAATTCATACCTTTCTCTTACAAATATTTATGGAAATTGATCTGCATCTGGTTCACATATGTGCTTGATTGGATGAAACACTGCTTTATTTTAATTCGTACAATGCAGTTGGATTTTTAACTATCAGGTTTAGATCTTATTATCTCAAAACAGCACCACTCTTGCTCTACTTGTAGTTTTGTAGCTTTGTGTCGTATGATGATGATCATGGTTCTTGGCTTGCTTTGGATGCCACGTTTTTTGTGGTGCCCTGGTGCACCAGATTTTGCTTCTAATTCACACCTTATAATGGCCAAATATAAACATGTTGTCATCTAATAATGCAAGAATTAATCTGGCACATAATTTGTTTGGAACATAACTGTGGAAAGCTGAGTGAATTGGGACATCTAGTTTGCTCAATGAACTGTTTCCATCCAAAAGCATCCTAGAAAAGGAATGTAGCTGTTGTGCATGTCTCATAAGCTTTAGTGGAAGCATTGGTTTTCCTGTAAACACCTAGGATGGGTCAAGTTGAAACCTTAAAATTTGTGATTGTGCATGCTTTTGAAATTGAAGTTCACCTGGGTGTATTTTGAATCTTTGGAAAGCAGAACTAGAAGTCATGAAATCAGGCACATCTAGTATAACTTCTCGTGTATAATTTTCCCTCTCTGTGTTCTTTTCAGTTCTCCTTTAAAGCAGTGAAATACTTGAAGTCACACCCACCCCACCCCCGGGGGCAGCACCCAAAAAAAAAAAAAAAAACGTGTTAAATAGAACCTTGAATCTTAGCCAAAAATAAAAAGGAAAATGAAATTTAAAAAAAAAGTAACAAACGTGATTTTGAATGTTCAAACCACCAGACTCAGTTAACTGTCATCTATCTTTAGAAGTTTGTATTCTTTGAGCATCAGTGCCGGACTTAGCTTGTATTGCTGAAGGTGTGAGTGAGGTCACTTTTCCATTAGTTCTATTGTCAAAAAAAAACTTTTCCACCAGATTTTTTACTTGCCTTCTTAAAGCTTTGTTCGGTGAAGGATATTCTTCCTTGTTGTCTAATGTCTAGCTTAACCGATAGCTACGTGTTTACCTCTTGTCATGTTAAGATGTAAGCTAAAGCTAGCTATTTCTTCAAAACTCTAGTTTTCAGGCCAAGTGATTTTTTCCAACTTCCCTAGAATCATATACTGTCTACTTAGATTTTGGGAGTTTATCGTGGAAGTTATGGGAAATGCAAAATCACATGCCTTCTAGAGCATCAGACTGTTATATAAATCTATTAGAATACATCGACTTTATTTTTCTTTTAACAATCTTTTTTTTTTTTTTTTTTTTTCAAATAATTCATTTGATCTTTCCCTTAAACTTGATTTTTCTGTGAAATTGAACTGGTTTCTTAGTAGTGTCAAATGTTTGCATGACAGGAGGCTGGCAATGTTCCTTATGTAGTGGAAAATGGATGTGGGAAGTTCTCAAAGTCGCCGAAGGAGATAGCGAAGATAGTTGCCGGGTGGTTTGGTCTAAAATCTGAAGAACTCAAAGCCATGTCACAGAACTGCTTAAAACTAGCGCGGCCAGATGCTGTTTTCAAGATTGTTCACGATCTCCATGAGTTGGTCAGAGAAAAAAATCTTGTACCACAATACTCATGTGAAACTTGAGTTTATGCATTGATGTTGAGGAGTATTATTATTATTATTTACGCATCGACAAACTTTTACTTTGCCTTTTTTAAGCATTTCGTTGTTGCCACCCATGTGTTCAGAGGCCAATCAGCCAGCTGATGATTTAGTGGGACTTGAGATTTTGATGGCTTCATTTTCCATGCTTCCAGAACGAATAAGAACTCTGATTTGGGCTGACAAAGCTGGAGTTCAGTTTCATCATCGTTATCTTTTTTCTGGTTTTTTTTTTGGGCCTTTGACCACCCCTTTCTGTATCAACAACAACCAAAAAAAACTTTTATCCTTCTGCTTGTAGTACTGTATTAGTGTATTCCTACTTGTATGGTTAGCACGTGCATTGCACATGAATGGAAGCAGTATGACCGTGATCTCTCGTCTAATTGAAAGATTTTAATTCTAGACTGACACAAGAAAACTCAATGAACACCCAGATTTTTTATAAAAAAAACTGTGATATCCTTGTTTTCCCATGGGAGGAACCATTTATTTTATTGTAGAGATCAGCATGTCTAAAAAAAATATTACGAAGTTATCAAATCTAATAAAAGATTTCATGTTTCATTTAGCTAGGATCTGATGTAAGAAAAAAAAAGGAATATGATGGGAATGAGATTTCAAAGAAAAAATAAAATTTGTGAAATGAATAAATATGAATTATAAAAATATATTTAGATGTACTGAAAAATAGATCCTAAAAATTAAGCAAAGAAAAGGGGATGGACCTCTTGCTTCTTAAAGCTCACAAAAGATACAAACTTATGGAGAAAAACTGAAAAAGAGAGAGAGAGAGAGAGAGAGCGTACCGTTGGACTGACATTCTGAAAAATACACCGATATTTTCAAATAATCCAAATCTCTGTCGATTATGCAACATGTTCCCCATCCAGTCCCTCAAGAACAAATATAAACGGAAAGACACTGTCCATTTGCATTACGAAGGGCACTATCTGCACTGGGAAAGTTGTCGTTCATATGTTGGAGTTTCATTTGAGGGCTGTTTCATTAGAGTTGTGTTCTTTTTCCAAGTATTGCAAGAGAAAAAAAAAGTCACTATCTACGGATTGACTTCTTCGTGCATATGCTCCATAGATCCTCGTAGTATAATACCATTGGACTTGATTGATAAATAGAGAGCAATGCTGCTGGGATTAAAGTACGATCACAAATAATTATATTTAGGATAAATTTTAATCCCTATATACTAATTAAAATAGACAATATCTCAACAATATCAATCTAGTAAAAGCAAATCAAACCAAGCATAAGAAAATCGGATTTACGTCGAAAACCCTTCAATATGGAGATAAAAATCATGGGGCCTAGAACCAGATCAAACTTTCAGTATAATCAAATAATGGGTACAGCAAGATTTTTCTCTCTAGCAAGCTAGAAGCTTTCCAAATAGCATATGATGATATCTCAATACAATATATATAAATATTACTGAGGAATACACGAAGACAATAGGAAAGATTTCACTAGAGTCAAATATTTGCCGATTACACAAGAGGAATCACAGCAATCCAAACCGTTCACTTTGTAGAGCTCGCTACCGTGAACAACATACTAAAATTTTGTCTTGATCGGATTTTGAATCGCCATCCGATCAATACCTAAAAATTATTTTTCTCTCTCTATTTTTCGGTGCCGCTTCGTCTCCTATTCACCCTTCCTTGCTGTCGTACGCCCCCAAAAACTCGATCTCAATCCTAAGCCCTTTTAATAGGGCGGGTCCCATCACATGGGCGGGACCCACAACAAATCTCTCCCTTGCGTCCATGTGGGGAGGACCAGCAAGCCAGCACTAGTTCTACAGGCTACGAGCTTCTCTGCAGGTAATGGCTTAGTCAACATATATGAAGCATTATCATCTGTATGAATCTTTTCCAACTATAGCAACTTCATCTGCAAAGCGTCTCGTATCCAGTGATACCTCACATCAATGTGCTTCGACCTCGAATAAAAAATCGAATTCTTGCTGAGATGAATTGCACTCTGACTGTCACAATATAGGATAAATTTTTCTTGCTTCAGACCAAGTTCTTCAAGAAACTTTTTCATCCACAATAGCTCCTTATTGGCTTCTGTCACTGCAATATACTTTGCCTCTATACTTGACAGAGCAACACATTTCTGCAATCTGGACTGCCATGAGACAGCTCCCCCTGAAAAGGTCATCAAGTATCCCGATATGGATTTTCTAGAATCAACATCACCTGCCATGTCTGCATCTGTATATCCATCTAATACAGGTTTATCTATACCAAAGCATAGACATATTTTAGAAGTTCCTCTGAGGTACCTGAGAATCCATTTCACTGCAATCCAATGCTCCTCCCCAGGATTAGAGAGAAATCGACTAACGACACCACCAGCATGAGCAATATCCGGTCTAGTGCATACCATAGCATATATCAAACTGCCAACTGCGGATGCATAGGGAATGCCTGCATTTTCTCCTTTTCTTCCTCACTAGTAGGATACTGTTTGGAACTCAATCTGAAGTGACCTGCAAGTGGAGAGCTAACCGGCTTGGAGTTACTCATCTGGAACTGCTCTAACACCTTCTCTATGTATTTCTCCTGGGATAGCCATAGTTTCTTATTCTTCCTGTCACGAGCAATCCTCATATCAAGTATCTACTTCACTGATCCCAAGTCTTTTATAGCAAAGTACTTGCTCAATTCAGTCTTCAAGCTCTGAATCCTTTTGGCATCGTGACCAACAATCAGTATGCCATCAATATATAACAGGAGAATAATAAAATCATCATCATCGAACCTCTTTACAAAAATACAATGGTCAAAAGTGGTTTTGTCATACCCATGATCTACCATGAAGGAATCAAATTTCTTGTACCACTATCGAGGAGCTTGTTTCAAATCATATAAGCTTTTCTTCAGTCTTCATACCAGGTTTTCCTTGTCTTTAGCTATAAACCCATATGGCTACTTCATATAGATTTCCTCTTTGAGGTCACCATGAAGAAATGCTGTCTTCACATCAAGCTGCTCAATCTTCAAATTTAGACTGGCTGCCAAGCTAAGTACAACTCGGATCAAAGACATCTTGACTACGAGTGAAAATATCTCTTCAAAGTCAATACCTTTCTTTTGACTGAAGCCCTTCACAACCAGTCTTGCTTTATACCTTGGTTGTGAGCTGTGCTCCTCGAGTTTGAACACCCATTTGTTCTTTAGTGCTCTCTTCCCCTTAGGCAGCTCCACTAGATCAAATGTGTGGTTCTCATATAAGGATTTCATCTCTTCTTGCATTACTTCAAACCACTTTTCTTTTTGTGCATGTGACATAGCCTCTTGAATGCATTCTGGCTCTCCTCCATCAGTCACCATTACATACTCATATGGAGGGTATCTCTGAGAAGACCGACGCTCTCTGGTAGACCTTCTCAGCTGCTGTTCTGCCATTTGCTATGTAGGAGCCTGCTCACTATACTCATCTGTTGCACTGTCACCATGTATCGACTCATAATCCATCGCATTACCATCCTCTGCGGCCTGTCCATTATCATCTACTCTGGCTTGAGACATAGGAGAAGGGTCAACAAATAATTATGTAGTAGACTTTGGCTTATTTTCATTTTTCACATCCTCAATGGTTTGATCTTCAAAGAATACTACATCTCTGCTTCTAATCAGCTTCTTGTCTACTGGATCCCATAGTATGTATCCAAACCGCTCATGTCTATATTCAAGAAAAATATACTCCTTTGACTTGCTGTCAAGCTTTGACTGTTCATCTTTTGGAATATGAACAAAGGTCCTATATCCAAATACTCTGAGATAATCATAGGAAACTGATTTTTCTGTTCATACCTTCTCAGGAATATCACCATCTAGGATATATGAAGGAGAAATATTAATCAGATCAACTGCAGTCCTCATAGCTTCAACCCAAAAGGAACCAGGTAACTTTGAATGAGAAAGCATGCATCGGATTCTTTCAATAATGGTTCGATTCATCCTCTCTGCCACTTCATTTTGTTGAGGTGTCTTGGAAATAGTCTTATCCAATCTAATACCATGTTGTCGTAGTATCTCTCGAACAGACCTCGGTATTCACCATCATTATCAGCTCAGATATATTTCAGTTTTCTTCCTTTATCCCTTTTAACACTGGCATGGAATTCTTTAAAGACATTTATTACCTAGTTTTTAGATCTCAAAGCAAAGGTCCATAACTTTCGAGAATGGTCATCAATAAAGGTGACAAAATAAAGTGCACCACCAAGTATCTTTGTGGTTATAGAGCATACATCAGTGTGAACTAAATCTAGCACATGCGATATTCTATGAAAAGAGAGCTTATGAATTGAAACTTTGTACTGCTTACCATGTAAACAGTGAGTGCAAGATCTCAGGTACGTACCTTTTAAAGAAAGCAGGTTATACCTGGATAGAGTCTCAAGTCCCTTCTCACTTAGATGACCAAGCCACCGATGCCACAAATCTGTGGAGGTTTCTTCAACTGTATTCACCACTCTACTGCATACTTTTGCTTGCAATCTATAAAAGCCATCTTTTTTGCCTTTTGCTACAACCAGGGAACCTTTGGTGAGCTTCCATTTTCCTTCGCCAAAGTGATTGGAGTAGCCCTCATCATCTATGACACATGCAGAAATCAAATGCAATCGGATATCAGGAATATGCCTTACATTTTTTAATAGCAGTCTATACCCGATATTGATTTCCAAACAAACATCTCCCATGCTAATAATTTTAGCTACTGCATTATTTCTCATCCTAACATGCCCAAAATCACCTTTGGAGTAGGACGAGAAGAAGTCTTTCCAAGATGTAACATGATATGAGGCAGCTGAATCAATTATTCAACTGGGTTCTTGACATGTGAGGTTAATACATGCATCATCACATGCAATCATGACCTCATCATTAAATACAACTGCAGTCGTACTCTGTGTCTCTTCTTTCTTTTCATTAGTTTTATCCTAATCCCTTTTATATTTTCTGCACTTTCTTTGAAAATGTCCTGGCCTTTTACAGTAATAGCAAGTAACATCCTTTCTGGACTTTGACCGACCTTTGGATTTTTCATGGTTATTTTTATCATGGGATCCATCATCTCTTTTACTGTGAAAGGATCTATTTTTACTTATCCCCCTCTATTCTGTAACCAGTGCCTCAGAATTTGTATATGTTAAACCCTGCTCCTTTCGTCTGTTTCCTTCATTCAATATACCATCCTTCACCATAGTTAGGGTAAGTTTATTATCGACAGTGGAATTACTCAGCGTCTAACGTCTCCTAGCTATATGGTAAGGAACTCAGCAAGATCAATGCCTGCACCTCGTCATTAAGAAGCAACTTCATTGCAGCCAACTGATTCAGGATCTCTTGGAAATTATTTAAGTGCTCTGAAGCATTCTGCCTATCTTTATACTTCAGGTTCACCAATCTTTTGATCAGGTAGGCTTTATTCTGTGCATTCTTTCGCTGATATAAATCTTCTAGCTTCTTTCAGACCTGATAAGCATCCGTTTCTGTCGCAATATCATGGATCGCACTCATATCAATTCATTGTCTGATCTTAGTCGTGGTTTTCCTGTTCAACCTTTTCCATTCATCAGCTTTCATATTGTTTGGCATTATCCCCTGCAATTCAATTGGCTCAAATAGATCTCGGCAATATAATAAATCTTCCATCATCATCCTCCATAAGAAATAATTTGATGAAGTTAATTTAACCATACTGGATTTCTCGTCCATTTTAATTAGGACAAATTACTGCCTAACCAGGCTCTGAAACCAGTTGTTGGGATTAAAGTACGATCACAAATAATTATACCCAGGATAAATTTTAATCCATGTGTGCTAATTAAATAGGCAACAACTCAACAATATCAATTCAACAAAAGCAAATCAAACCAAACATAAGAAAACCGGATTTACGTAGAAAACCCTCCAACGTGGAGATAAAAACTACAGGGCCTGGAACCATATCAAACTTTTACTATAATCAAATAATGGATACAGTAAGATTTTTCTCTCTAGTAAACTAGAGGCTCTCCAAACAGCATATGATGATATCTCAGTATAATATATATAAATATTATTGAGGAATATAGGAAGAAAATATGAAAGATCTCACCAGAATCAAATATTTACCGATTATACAAGAGAAATTACAGCGATCCGAACAGTTCACTTTGTAGAGCTCGCTACCGTGAACAACATACTAAAATTTCGTCTTGATCGGATTTTGAATCGCCATCCGATCAAGAACTAAAAATTATTTTTCTCTTTCTATTTTCGGCGCCGCTCTGTCTCTCGTTCATCCTTCCTTGCTGTAGTACGCCCTCAAAAACTCGGTCTCAGCCCTAAGCCCTTTTAATAGGACGGGTCCATCGCTAAGGCGGTAGTCCGGTTGGTCGAGATCTTGCCTCACTACCAACAGGTCAGCGGTTCGAGGATCGGCAGTTCGAGGCATGATCCCGTGGGTGACTCGATTAAATCCAGGATTTTTCTGGAGCTTCGACAGTTGGCATGAATAAGATGTCAGGGTCTTTCCCTTTGTCCCCGATCTACTGGCCGACGTTTTAGAAATGTCAGGTTGACGTACTCATCATTAGGTGGGAAGAGGCTACGCGAATCCGAGCGCCTTGTATCGAACATTATCTGGCGGGATGAAAGCCTGCGGGGATAGCTACACCGGGATTTATCCCTCTTATCTTTTTTTTTTTATCAAAAAAAAAAAGAACGGTCCCATCACATGGGCAGGACCCACAACAAATGCATAAGACCGTAGTCGACAAGCTCAAGGCAGCTCTCCTCAATTGCCACTCTTTTGCTCCATCTTCTTCCCATGCAAGTTAAACTTTGTTGCACCTTCACCCGTGGTCTAGTGATGGTTTGATGCTACTGCGGGGACGAAAAATGGTTGGATTTGCTGAGTCCTATGGTGAGCTTGCCCTTCGCCCTTCGGGGCCCTCTCTATAAACCTTCATCTTTGCTCACCCCGCACCCACTAGCGTTGCAGCGTCACTCTCCCCCACCCCCACCCCCCCCCCCAAAATCTTTTTTGTTTGCTCTTGGAAGCACTACGTTTATGGCATCTCCCGATTCAACTTCATAGTGTTTTTCTTTTCGTTCATTTGTTTGTTTGATCGTGGCTCATTTTCATTGCTGTTATTTTGCTTGCGCTGGCAAGTCGAGCAGTTGTTTGTTTCGTCTCTACATGGATTCTCTTCGTCAAGCTTTTGTTATGTACCGTTGTACTTATTCGGCTTTTTCTGAGATGAACAGGAACCAGCAGCCCCGGCCCCCAGTCGAACAGGCTGATCCACTTCTGTTCGGGCCAGGCTGATCCGTTCTTGCTTAGGTCCATCAGACCTCACTCCCTTAAAAGTTCGACCGGCCGATTCACGGAAGAAGAGGTCCGACCAGCCCACTTCCGCTAAGGTCCGTTCGATCTATTCCACTAGAAGTCCGACCGGCCAACCCACTGAAGAAGAGGTTCGAACGGCCCACTTCCGTCGAGGTCTGACCGGTTTGCTCCATCAGAAAACTTGACTGACGCTCTCCCTCGGCAGACCGGTTTTCCCTTGGTCGAAGTCTGGCCGACTTACTCCGGCTCCAAAAGTAACTTAAAGGCTCCAGAAGTTTCTTCCAGCTGGATCAGAATTCTGTTGCAACGGACATCACGACATGCCCACGTCTTGGTACCACCTGGCCACTTTGCTGATTCTCCTAGGGGCAAATCGGACAGTCTCAGCCCATCTCCTAACAGAATTTGGCAGTATTCTACATCTATATAAGGTGGACGGGGATCTCATTTCGGGGGCTAAGTATTCTCTTCCTTTCCCATTCGATTCTTCCATTCTGTTGCCTTCAAGCTCCCGCTAATTTAAGTATCGGAATGTCCCCCGCCGAAGCACCGCCGATCCTTAGGGACTTTGTTGTAGGTACCGAGAGAGGAGCGCTCTAGCGCAGCTGACCGAGCCTGATCCGGAAGAAGATGCTGCAACATGTACCATGCTAATAAATAAAGAGGTTGGGGGTGTACCTTTTGCATGAAAGGATGATTCATCTTCCTTCGTATGAACTCATCATGGATTATCCACTCATCGCTCATGAGATCTAATGTACGTGGATGAATGGAGTTTGGAGCGCTTTGAGTGATCTGTCTGTTCAGTGGGTGTTCCCATGGTGGATTTGCTGGAAGGTAAATCCAAGTAAATCCTTTTCTCACACGAAAGATATAACTTCGATCGTTTGGACTTTGTCTTTGTTTTATCCAAAAGATGTGTGTAAGAAATGTTGTAAATATATAAAGATTTGGAGTTACAAGGTGCGGTGAAGATTATTTCAACACTTATATATATATATATATATATAGATGGGTGGTCATATAACTCTGGTAGCAGTTCAGAAGGTCAAAAGAAAGTAAGCCCTAAAGAGGTTAAGGGATACTATTAATTGTCTAGGTGCTAGGACCAATCTCCAGAATACTTAGCAACGAATAAGATAATCTAGCTAGCTACACTATTTAGTTCTCGATAGACATGACGAACCAACACCATCATGGATGGCCCAAGGGATTGTTAGAAGTCACGAAGGAGAGGGTGGACCTCACACTGCTTCGACCTGTCTTGAATCCATCCAATGATAATGATAGAATCTCCCTCAATGAGAATCCTCTCGGCATGCAACTCCTGCTTAGCCTAGGTGATACCTGTCCATGCAGCTCTGAGCTCAGTTTCTGGAATTGAAGGCTCACGAAGAAAGAAGCCCCTAGCCACCAATAGCCTACCATTAACATCCTGGATAACATATTCAGCACCGTCCGAAGTACCATGAAGACTGTCATTAAAGTTCACCTTGACAAATCTCAGAAGAGGGGGTTCCCAGGAAATGTAGATAACCCTCTGGGTCACTACCGAAATAGCATGGGAGGCCCAAGAATCTAGGGCCATAAGGGACGTAGCAGTGTCAAAGTAGTGATACTCCATAGCCATGAATATGGCTTTCTGAAATACTCGGTGTGCCGGAGTGGCCACAGCCTTAAAAATCAATGTTCCTGTACAGCTAGGTGATGTAGGCAAATTGGCGACCCTCCTCGACCAAATATTGCTGGATCATGTTGAGAAAAGGACACATTTAGGACCCATCATCCTCTTTCCAAAGCCATCTCCCAGCCAACCTCCAGATCAACCTCGTCCTAGGACAATGCAGGATGGCATGCTCAGTGGACTCATTCTCTAAACCATAATTTGGACAAAACACCGACAGGTCCATATCTCTGCATCTGAGCTGTCTTCTTGGGAAGGTAACCTCAAGCCACTTTTCAAAGGAAGATGTGCACTCTTGGATGAACGGACAGTCTTCCAGTCTAGGTAGCCACGATCCTCATATCAGAAGGGGTCCTATACATATCAGATAGGGTGCTAGAAAAAACCTTGGGGCAATAAGAGTGGCCCCACACTCTTAGACCCTAGTAGCAGTGAATCAGGATCGAGATGGCAAGAATTCGATTAGCTAGCTGGCTCTCAAAGAGTCTAGTAACCTCCTGAGCTCTCCAAGTCCTGCCGTCGTCCTCCAGCAAGTCATAAACCCGAAAGTTGTCGACCACCTCCATGCTAATATAGGTCGGCCACCTGGACAAGGGTACACTGGAGATCCATGCATCTTGACTCACATCAACTATGGACCCATCCCTAATCAAATATCTGACCTAGTCCAGCATAGCAGGACCACGGGCACAAATCTCTCTCCAAATAGAAGAGTAGCCGTGAATGATCTGACTCTAGGATCCCGGGCTCGAAGCTCCATAAGGGGCTTTCATCATCCTGCTCCACAAAATTCATCTACATCACAATCTGGGGATAGTCTACAATGTCATCTTTTGCAAAGGTTTTTCTACAGCCCCAATAGGCTCTACGCCATGTTCACCAGCTGGGAGGCTCGTTATAAGGTTGAAATTGAATTGGATGAAGATCAGATGTCAGTATATCCATATCCATATTTATTTTATTTGATAAATATATGTATGGATATTAATTAGATATAAAAATTCATATCTATATTTATTTTAAATGATATATGTTGCCGACCTTACCGCTGTGGCTTATAGTTGCAAGTTGGCGCCGGACCTTGGTCCCCTTTACCCCTGAATCCTAGTGTTCCTGGACTTGCGAAACAAGGTTAGAGACCTGAGCCGGGGATTCCGGCGGGGGCACTCCGACGATCAAGTTAGTGAGCGACAAAGAGGAACAGATCCACTAAGGCGGATCTTTGCTGGGTTTCCGTGCTTAGGGGAATCCTTGATGAGGAGATGAGTAAGAATGAGGGAGAACGAGAGGGGGTCAGCACTCTGGTTCTTGCGATTGGGCTCGCCGGACCCGCTCCTAAGAGTCCCTTCGGAGCCTTTGTCTCTCAATCGCTTGTTCTTTCCCTCCGTGCGTTTGCCCTCTTGATTACCTACCTTCTTCCATGCCCGTTTGTGCCTTTTTGAGATCGCCGGGTGCTTTGGTGCCTCGATTCTCCTCCTCCGAGGGGCCTTAGAGGTCAACGGTGCTCATTGGCCGTTCTCCTGAGGTCGCCTCTCCTTATGGTTGGGAGTTAAGTGGCGAGGTCGTCTCGTTCGCCATGCTGTCACAAAAGGGGGAGCTAGGTGGGACTTCGATCTAGGTGCAGGCACCTTCGGATTCGAGGCGTTGACTCGGCTCTCCTCTCCGAGGGGTTTCGAGTCACCGGCCGCAGGATCTGATACCTCGATCAGGGCATCCCTTCCAAATTGGTACAAACAAGGTTACGCACACCGTTACAGATCTGGGGGCGGCGTACTGGGCATGCCGCACCGCCTGCGCTGGCCTCAGCAGCGTCCTCGGAGCCGGCGGCTTTGGTCCTCCCGATGCTCCAAGGAGAAGGCACAACATCAGCCAAGGTGGACCCACCTAGGGGTGCCACCTGGCGAAGGAGCAAGAGTGCCTAGCTTAGGAGCAAGAGTGCCTGGCTTGACTTCGACCGAGATGGACCCATCTGGGGGCACCACCTGGCGAAGGAGTAAAGGCAAGCTCGACTTCGACCGAGGTGGAACCATCTGGGGGCACCACCTGGTGAAGGAGCAGAGGCAAGCTCGACTTCGATCGAGGTGAACCCATCTGGGGGTGCCACTTGGCGAAGGAGTAGGGGTGCCCCACTTCGACTGAGATGGTCCCATCTGGCGAAGGGGCAGATGCAAGCTCTATTTCGACCGAGGTGGACCCATCTGGGGGCGCCACCTGGCGAAAGAGCAGAGGCAAGCTCGACTTCGACCGAGGTGGTCCCATCTGGGGGTGCCACCTGGCGAAGGAGCAGGAGTGCCTTGCTCGACTTTAACCGAGGTGGACCTATCTTGGGGTGTCACCTGGTGAAGGAGCAGAGGCAAGCTCGACTTCAACCGAGGTGGACCCATCTGGGGGTGCCACCTGACGAAGGAGCAGAGGCAAGCTCGACTTCAGCCGAGGTGGACCCATCTGGGGGCACCACCTGGCGAAGGAGCAGAGGCAAGCTCGACTTTGACCGAGGTGCACCCATCTGGGGGTGCCATCTAGTAAAGGAGCAAGGGTGCCCCACTTCAGTTGAGGTGGGCCCCACCTAGGGGCGCCACCTGGCGAAGGGGCAGAGGCAAGCTCGACTTTGGCCGAGGTGGACCCATCTCGGGGTGCCACATGGTGAAGGAGCAGAGGCAAGTACGACTTCGATCGAGGTGGACCCATTTGGGGGCGCCACCTGGCGAAGGAGAAGAGGCAAGCTCGACTTCGGTCGAGGTGGTCCCACCTGGGGGTGCCACCTGGAGAAGGAGCAAGAGTGCCTGGCTCGACTTCGACCGAGGTGGACCCATCTGAGGGCACCACCTGGCGAAGGAGCAGAGGCAAGCTCGACTTCAACCGAGGTGGGCCTATCTGGTGGCGCCACCTGGCGAAGGAGCAGAGGCAAGCTTGACTTCAACCGAGGTGGATCCATCTTGGAGCACCACCTGGCGAAGGAGTAGGAGTGCCTGGTTCGACTTCGACCGAGGTGGACCCATCTCAGGGTGCCACTTGGTGAAGGAGTAGGAGTTCCTGGCTCAACTTCGATCGAGGTGGACCTGTCTGGGGGCGCCATCTGGCAAAGGAGCAAAGGCAAGCTTGACTTCGGTCGAGGTGGATCCATCTGGGGGTACCACTTGGCGAAGCAACAGGGGTGCCCCACTTTGACCGAGGTGGGCCCCACTTGGGGCCACCACCTGATGAAAGGATAGAGGTGCCAAGCTCGGTTGGAGGTGGGCATGACCGCTGGTCAAGCCACCTGGCAGGGGAGCTCGAAAAGGAGCACAGCACGACGCTACTTGGCTGCTAGCTGGGTCTGATGCATGTTCCACGTCAGCGATCTCGCCATATCAGTTGCCCCTCACTTCTAAGTCCCATCGAAGCGCTGTGGTTGGGACGTAGGGAGTTAATTTAGAGATGACGTGGGAGGATAAAAATCTTGTGCAATAATTGCCACAATTGCCGTCACTTCGCTCCTCGTGCCCGAGGTCCAATGTGCAGGCACCACGTCTGCATGTTCGACGGACCATAATTACGCCGAGCTAGACTCGAGATGGTTTTCAGCAAATCAAAGCATTGTCGTCGGGCATTTTCACACATGGTGCTCATCCGATGGCTCGATAGAAAAGAGGCTGTACGGCTGCTATCGATTGGTTTTGAAAAGAGAGGGAACTTTCCAAAAACGAGGTCTCTTGGCTTTCTCATACCTCTCCAATGGTTGCAGCATTCTTTCTTCATCTCTTGAGTCGCCATTCTCTGATAAAATAGCCTGATGAGTGTCCGGTGATCCTTATTTTTTCTTCCACTTCTTCTCGAACTCCAGTCCTCCCTCCTGTCCTGGGTGAACCAGATCTTTTCCTAACTTTTCCCTTCTAGATGGCCCCTTCGGGTCATCATCCTCGCTTCTCTTCTAACCTAGATGAGGCTGGTCTGTCCCGGCTGAGGACTCCATCGTCTTCCTCGTCGGAGGATGACGTTCCCTTTGACGTCCAAAGGCGGTTGCGGCCAGGCAAAATTATCATTGGAATCCCTAGGGCCCCTAGGGCTCCTCTTGTTACCCCCGTTCTTCCCATCTCTACCGTCGCCCCTTCGGTGGCAGAGGCTCCTTCCGGTCCCTCTGGTTTCGCTTTGACGATGACTGGAGATTATCTTTCCTAGATCCGAGACATGTTTAGGGTCCCGGACTCCATTCAGCTCTCGCTCTGGAGGCCGGGGGAGCGAGTTACCTTGAGCGTCCTTGGCCGGGTTGCTTTCTACGAGGACTTCCTTGCCAGGGGTCTTCGTTTTCCGCTCCACCCTTTCTTCCTTTCCTTTCTCAGCAACTTCCGTCTCGTTCCAGCCCAGTTGGCTCCTAATGCCATCAGGGTTATCTTCGCCTTCATCGTCTTCTACCACTTCCACAGGTTTGTAGCCTGATTCTTGCTGTTCATGGCCCTCTTTATCTTGAAACGTTACTCTACCGATGATGGCTGGTGGTACCTCTCCCCCCGGCCTAGGAGCCTCCGGTTCGACCTCCCTATATCAATCAAGGGGTGGAAGAATCGATTCTTTTTTGCCTCGATTGGAGACATTGATTGGATCTGGAGTGAGCCAGACCGGTCCCCAAATCGAAATTCCCAAGTTGAGCCGGCTAACGAGGAAGTCTGCTCCCAGTTGTTAGCTGATGTGGTTCCTTCCCTCGAAGTTCTGCTCTCGGAGCAGAATCTGTTCGAGGTAGGGGTCAGCCCGATCTGGACAATTGGTGAGGCTCCGGGCCTTCTTTCTTCTTCTTTTCTTCCTTTTTTTGTCTCCTCTAACTTTTTTTCTCTTTTCAGGGATGAAGTTCTCCATGGATAGCCTAGTGGAGTCTACCCGGAAAAGGAGTGCTTCGGGCGGGGCCTAGGAGACTCCACCGAAGAGGGCCCGCGTGGAGACGAACCAAGGACCAAGGCCCACTCCGACCTCGGAGCCCAGAGGAGCGGATACAACCCCTCAGCCATCTCAGTAGCAAACTCCCATCCCAAAGGTTGTCGACATCGACGGGAGCGAGGAGGAGGAGTGACCGGTGCCTTCTACGGCGACCATGGCGACCAGTGCTCTGACAGTAGCCGTGATGGC
Organism: Areca catechu; assembly: GCA_021397845.1. Classification (NCBI taxonomy): domain Eukaryota; kingdom Viridiplantae; phylum Streptophyta; class Magnoliopsida; order Arecales; family Arecaceae; genus Areca; species Areca catechu. The sequence goes on from CM038045.1 coordinate 21,559,343, forward strand.
GGTGGCAACCCCGCAAGCTACAGCTCCGCCAGTCAGAGGGACTCATGCTCAACCATCCTCCGAGCCCCATCCTGCACCGGCAGGGCTCCTTAGCAATGCCTTTGTCATCCGGGACCAGGGCCTAGCGAAGAAAATGGAATACATGGCCCAGCCCCAGGACCGCCGCCTGAGGGGAGGCCGAGACTACGCGACCGTATTGCTTGGAATCCTTCCCCAGCTCTTCATGGTAAGTATCCATCACCTCCCTTTTAATGTTCCAGTTGGATTGCTAAGAAATTTTGAACTCATTTTCAATGCAGATTGGGACTGATGTCCTAATTCTTCGTGACTTCCTCACTTCTTCCGCGAGAAAAGAGACCGAAAAGGAGAAGAGGCTGGCCAAGCTCGCGGCCGATATGAAGGACCTGATGGAGAAGGGGCATGAGCGGAGGGAGAGCAACGAGGCTCCCCGAGGGGACCTAGCCCATGCTGAAGGGCGCATCAGGGTCCTCGAGGCCTTCCAGTTTGAGGAGAGGATCTCGGCTCAACGCCGTGCCGACGAGGATGCAGCAGAGATTTCCCATCTCAAGGGGCAATCCCGGTCACTGGAGAGCCGGGTTAGCGAGGTCCCGGCAGAGCTAACGATGGCCAAGAAGAAAACCTCTTACATCTCAGGGTTGCTGGAGGCCGCATAGAGGGATGCCCAGGAGGTCGTGCCTAAGTTTCGGGCCTCCCAGGAGTTTAAGGACGAGGTTCATAAGGCTATCATGGACTCCTTCCTGAAGGGCTTCGGGGTTTGCCGGGAGAAGGTGGCCTCGCACTTCTCGGAGCATGATCTGGCTGAAGTCGTTCTTGGTGGCCACATGGAGCAGCCTGAGGAGGCAGCCGGGCGACCTACAAGGGAGGCAACCGGCAATGCAAAGGCTTCCTAGCCAGGGGCGGAGTCGGCGACAGAGTGACCTCGGGTCATCCATTCTGTACTCTAGCACAGGGCTTCCTTTTTTGTTCTTTTGGGTCACTCGATCTGTCGGGTCCCTTTCACTTATAAGAAACATTTGCACTGGAAATGAAGCTCCTCTTCTCTTAATTCTTTACTATTTTTGTCTTGACTCCTTATTCTGCTCTTTGTTGATGGTGTGTCTGAATTTCTTGTCGTTGTTTGTTGTTATTTTTTTTGTGGGAGCCAAGTCTGCAACTCTAATTTGTAGTTCGATTTTGACTCTCAGTTAGAAATCAGATTCAAGAGGCCTCCAGGCTTCGAAAAAGAACTCCTGGAGCTTCCAACTTGTATTTTATAAGTCTTTGGTACCGGGACTTTGATTGCCGGAGCTGGGTTCCATCTTTTTGCATCAGAACTGGGTTCCGGGCCATCTTCCGGACTGAGCTCCGGGACTTTACACCAGAACTGGGTTTCGTGCGATCTTTCGGACTGAACTCCAAGACTTTATGCCGAACTGGGTTCCGTGCGATCTTCCAGACTGAACTCCGGGATTTCATGCCGGAATTAGGTTCCGTGCGATCTTCCGAACTGAACTTTGGGACTTCATGGAGGAACTGGGTTCCGTGCCATCTTCCGGACTGAACTCCGGGATTTCACGGAGGAACTGGTTCCGTGCCATCTTTCGGACTGAACTCCGGGACTTAACACCGGAATTGGGTTCCGTGCGATCTTCTGGACTGAACTCCGGGACTACACATCGAAATTGGGTTCCGTGCGATCTTCCAGACTGAACTCTGGGACTTTACATCGAAATTGGGTTCTGTGCGATGTTCCGACTGAACTTCGGGCTTTGCGTTTCCCACGAATAGCTTGCGGGACTTTTACCTCGCCTTTGTCCATCAGACCTAAGGCCGAGCGATGATAGTTCTACGAGACAGAAACAAGTATTGCACTAAAGAGAATTTCATCATTAATGTTCAGGAAGTCTTACATCATTGATAATACATCATCATGTTTGTGGTATTCCACATCGAAAATCGAGCTCCATCGAGCTTGGCAAGATAGTAGGCACCGTGAGGGAGTACTTAAACCACCCTATAAGGGCCTTACCAGTTTGGAGAGAGCTTACCACACTCCCGAGGTTGGGAGGCCTCGGCACGTCGCAGCACCAGGTCTCCTGGGCGGAAGGACTTCGGTCTCACCCTTGAGTTGTAATACCTGGCCATCCGTTGCCGGTAGGCTACCATTCGGACCCAGGCCTTGTCCCTCGTTTCTTCAAGCAGGTCTAGATTGAGCAGGAGCCATGCTGGGTTCTCGACTTCGTCGTATTGCTCCACACGCAACGTCGGCAGGCTGAGCTCCACCAAAATCACCGCTTCTACACCGAAGACAAGGTTGAATGGAGTTTCATCTGTGGTCGTTCTTGGTGTTGTGTGGTATGCCCACAGGATGCTGGGAAGTTCTTCATCCCACCTTCCCTTGGCCTGGTCCAGCCTGGTTCGGAGTCCTTGAAGGATGGTCCGGTTGGTCACCTCGGCCTCCCCATTGGTTTGAGGGTGCGCTACCGAAGTGAAGCGATGACGGATGCCGAGGTCATTGCAGAACTCCTCGAACTCCCGATTGTCGAACTGCCATCCATTGTCGGTGATGATGGTATGAGGGAGCCCGAAGCAGCATATGATCGACTTCCAGAAAAATTTGCTGACATTTGCTTCCATGATCCGGGCTAAAGGCTCAGCCTCGACTCACTTCGTGAAGTAGTCGATGGTAATTATCAGGAACTTACACTGTCCGAACGCAGGAGGAAATGGACTTAGGATGTCCATGCCCCACTGGGCAAATGGCCAGGGGGTGGAGAGCTAGGAGAGCGACGCAGCCGGCTGGCATTGCACAATGGCTTGACGTTGACAGTGATCACACCTCTTGATAAAGTTGGCTGCATCCTCCCTCATTGTTTTCCAGAAGTATCCTTGGTAGAGGGCCTTGTATGCCAGAGTCCTGCCCCCCACATGATTCCCGCAGAGGCCCTCGTGTATCTCCTAGAGCACGAGTGCCGCTTCTGTGGGTCTCAAACATTTGAGGAGTGGATAGGAGTAGGACCTCCGGTAAAGCAATCCATCCATCATCATAAAGCGCGCGGCCTTCCTTTTGATGAGGCCAGCCTCTATCTGATCCTTGGATAAGGTACCGTCGATGATGTATTTGACGTCCTTGTCCATCCAGTTGGACTCCGGGGTGACCTGCTGGATTTCTCTGGGGGCCTCATAACTCGGGGCTTGAAGATGTTCGATGTGGGCACAGCCCAATGATGAGTCCGGTAAGGTTGCCAGCCAGGAGAGGGTGTCAGCATGAGTGTTTTCTCTGCGCAGGATGTGGGAGACGCTGAAGCACTTAAAACCCGTCGCACTTACACGTACCAGCTTCAGGTACTTTGACATTTGAGGGTCCTGGGCCTCGAACTCGCATGAGATCTGCTCGGCCACCAACTGAGTCGGTGAAGACCCTCAAGCTTGTCACACCCAATTCACGGGAGACTCTTAGTCCTGCGAGGAGCGCCTCATACTCCGCCTGGTTATTGGTGGCGGTGAACTGGAGATGGAGTGCGCACTCAGCGATGACTCCCTCGCTATTAGCAAGGATGAGTCCGGCTCTGCTTCCATCGGAGTTGGAAGCTTCGTCCACATGTAGGACCGAGATGTCCTCCTCCGGTTCAGGTCCTGGTTATTGATTCTGGGGTTTCTCCTCTCGCCCCTCGCTCAGGCCTGCACACTCAACTAGAAAGTCAGCTAGTACCTGCGCCTTCATGGACGACCTCGATCGATATGTGATGTCGAACTCGCTGAGCTTCAACATCCACTTCACCAGTCGTCCAGACACGTCAGGTCGGCTAAGCACGGCCTTCAGCGATTGATCCGTCAGGATCGCGATCGGATGCGCTTGGAAGTAAGGCATGAGGCATTGGGCAGACATAATGAGCACAAAAACCAACTTCTCTGATCGAGAATACCTGAGCTCGGTATCGCGAAGAAGCTTGCTTGTATAGTATACAAGTCTCTGGATCCCTCCATCATCGGCCTGGACTAGGATCGAGCTGACATTCTCTCGAGTGACCACCATATACAGGAGGAGCTCTTCTCCCTCCTCCGGCCGGGAGAGCAGTGGTGGTGACGCCAGGGTCTTCTTTAACTCCTCGAATGCCTCCTGGCACTCCTTCATCCAGGCGAAGTCGTGCATCTTCCTTAGCACCTCGAAGAAGGGCTGGCAACGATCGACAGATCGCAAAATGAACCAGCTCAGGGCTACTATCCGGCTGGTAAGTCACTGGACTTGCTTCTTGGAAGTGGGCTGCTCCATGTCAAGGATCGCTCGGACCTTCTCTGGGTTGGTTTCGATCCCTCTTTGGGTCACCATGAAGCTAAGGAACTTCCCCGTTGCCATATTGAAAGTACACTTCGCCGGGTTCAACTTCATTTGGTGGAGGCAAAGGTTGCGGAAGGTCTCTGTCAGGTCATCGACATGGTCCGAGGTCGGCTTGCTCATCACGAGCATGTCATCCACGTACACTTGCATGTTGCGGCTAATTTGGTCTTTGAAGACCTTGTTAACTAGCTGCTGGTACGTGGCGCCAGCGTTCTTCAGATTGAAGGGCATCATCCTGTAGCAGTATGTCCCGAAATGCGTGATGAAGGCGGTATGCTCCTTATCCTCTAGATGCATCCGGATCTGATTATACCCGGAGAATGCGTCCATGAAGGAGAGGAGGCGATGTCCCGAAGTGGCATCCCCGAGCTGGTCGATCTTCGGGTGGAGGAAGCTATCTTTTGGGCAAGCACAGTTGAGGTCGATATAGTCTACACAGATTCTCCACTTTCCGTTGTTCTTCTTGACCATCACCACGTTTGCCAGCCAGCTGGGGTACTGCACTTCGCGAACAAAGCCGGTGGTGAGGAGCTTCTCCACCTCGTCGTTGATCACCTTCTGCCTTTCTATGGCAAAACTCCTCTTCTTCTGTCGAACTGGGCGGCACTTCGGGTCAATCTTCAACTGATCGGTGATAACATCAGGAGAATGCCTGGCATATCTACCGCAGACCAGCTGAACACATCTGCATTCGATCGAAGGAAACTTAGTAAGCGAGCCCGCTCGTCTTTTCGGAGTCAGGCTCCTATCTGCACCATCTTTAGTGGGTCTGAGCCAAGGGGGTACGTTAGTAGGCGCTTAACGGGACCACCCCTGGGGTCCTGAGCCCTTTGATCGAGGTCGTCGACGTTAGTGTCGAGCTCGGCCCTCCGGGCTCCTGGGATAGCCTGCAAGCAATGCGAGACGGGTTAAACAGCCCCCCTCATCTCTCCCATCCCAAAAATGATAGGAAACTGTACCAGCAACCTTTTGGTGGAAATGACTGCGTCGAGCTGGTTGAGCCCAGGGCGGTCCAAGATAGCATTGTATGGTGACGGGAGTCTGACGATAGTGAAAGTCATAATGACCGTGCTCTGCCGGGATAGAGTCCCGGCGGTGACAGGGAGGGTGATCTCTCCCTCGACTCCCACATAATCTCCGGTGAAACCTACGAGAGGGGTGTGCACTGGCCTTAGCTGATCATGAGACAAGTTCATCTGGGAGAAAGCATTATAAAAAAGCACATCTATGGAGCTCCCACTATCAACCATAATACGATGTACATGATGCTTAGCGATGGTCATCTCGACCACGACAGCATCATTATTTATATTTTCTTCTTCACCTTCCTTCCCCTTCTCAAAGGGGAGTACATTTTCCAGCTCTCCTCCCTCCCGGGCTCTCTTCGTCGCATGTCCTATTCCCCAAGAGATCATGGCCACTGGCTTCTCTGTAGGGCGGTTGTCAACTGCAGGAATAGGAAGAAGGGCCGCAAGTGGTTGATCCTCCATCGGGGCCTCTCTTTCCACGAATTTCTTGAGATAGCCCCTCCTGATCAGGTCCTCGATTTTCCTCTTCAGGTTGTGATAGTTCTCAGTGTCATGGCCATGGTCATGGTGGAACTGGCAGTACTTCGTCTTGTCATGACTACTTCTCGGCTTCTGAGGGTGAGGTCGATGAAAATAGTGCTCGTCCTCGATCTTCATGAGAATCTTTGTCCTTGAAGCTAGGAGGGAAGTGAAGGTCTGCTCGGGAATGGGACCGTCCTTCGGCTTCGATCTTGACTAGAAGTCTGCAGGCGGTCGGGCTCTGGGTTCTAGGCACATCCCTTGGGGTAGGCTTCTTCGAAGGCTTCCTGTCCAGCTCTCTCCTGGTACGGTCAGCCTTCTCGGCATGGATGTACTTGTGGACGTGAAGGAGAAGTTCAGAGTACGTCTTGGGCGACTTTTTATCTAAGGAATATGTTAGACAGGAGGTTTTGAGCCCTCGCTTCAGTGCCAGCATGGCGACGGGCTCGTCCAGACTATAGATCTCCAGCGTAGCAGTCTTGAAACGGGTCACATAGTCCCACAAGAGCTAATGGTATTGCTGTCGGATGGAGAAGAGGCTATCCACCTCCCATGGCACCTTTCGACAGGCATCGAGGTGCGCCACAAACCTCCTTTCCAGCTACTGGAAGGAATCAATGCTTTCGGGCTCGATGTGGGTGAACCAAACTCGAGCGGCCTTCCGGAGGGTAGCCAAAAAGGCGATGCACAGGAGAGCATCCGTCGCCCCCTGGGCTCTCATGAGAGCTTTATAGCTTTCTAGGTGGTCCAGGGGGTCGGTAGTTCTGTCGTAGGGATCCACCTAAGGCATGCAGAACCGACTCGGGATCGGTTCCTCTTGGATTTCTCGAGAAAAGGGGGGTCGGGCATTATAGCCCACTGGCTCGTTAGGGGAGCCCTACATGTTGGCAAACTGGCGGGAGAGCTCCGCCAATTTATGCTCTTGCTCTTCCAAGCGCCTCTCGGCTTGGCGCATGATGGCCTCGTCAGTGGAACCTTCCACCGAAGCTGCCGGAGAAGAAGGGGCTGATGGGTCGCGGTGAGGGGCCTTGCCCCAGCGGCGACTGCTGCGCTTGGCGGCATCATTGTCGTATGTTGGGGATCGGTTCTAATGGTCCGCCGACCTAGTGTGATTCCTCTTCGCGAGGGTCTGGTGACTCCCGCGGGGGTTGGTTGTTGCCTACGGATGGGACAGCCTACCTTGGATGGAGCGCAAGCTTCCATGGGGGCCCGAGGCTTGGGCCTCGGGGTCCATGGCTGGGGTTGAATGACCAGGGAGCGTTGCTGATGTTGCAACTGCCTCATGGCCGTGGTTAGTGTCTGCATCTGCTGGACGAGTGCAGCATACTGACCGTCTGCCGAGGGCAGCTGAGAAGGAGAGAGAAGCTCCCTCTCTGGGCTGCGGGGGCCCGAGGGAGAGGGAACCTTTCTCGCCCGGCTGGTGGAAGCTTCACGTCCGCGAGTTACCACCATGCTTGGGGTCGAGTTGCTCTCAATCTCGTGGGCGCCTTGTTCTTACATGGGCTTTCGTTCCTCCTTCCTGGCGCGCCAATCTGTTACCGACCTTACCACTGTGGCCTGTAGCTGCGAGTTGGCGCCGGACCTCGGTCTCCTTTACCTCTGAATCCTAGCATTCCCTAACCTGTAAAACAAGGTTAAAGATCCGGGCCGGGGATTCCGGCGGGGGCACTCCGATGATCAAGTTAGTGAGCAGCAAAGAGGAACAGATCCACTAAGATGGATCCCCGCTGGGTCTCCGTGCTTAGGGGAATCCTTGACGAGGAGATGAGTAAGAATGAGGGAGAACGAGAGGGGGTCAGCACTTCGGTTCTTGCGATTGGGCTCGCCGGACCCGCTCCTAAGAGTCCCTTCGGAGCCATTGTATTTCAATCGCTTGTTCCTTCCCTCCATGCATTTGCCCTTTTGATTGCCTACCTTCTTCCATGCCCGTTTGTGCCTTTTTGAGATCGTCGAGTACTTTGGTGCCTCGATTCTTCCCCTTTGAGGGGTCTTGGAGGTCAACGGTGCTCATTGGCTGTTCTCTTGAGATCGCCTCCCCTTATGGTTAGGAGTTAAGTGGTGAGGTCGTCTTGTTCGCTGTGCTGTCACGAAAGGGGGAACTAGGTGGGACTTCGATCTAGGCACAGGCGCCTTTGGGTTCGACGCGTTGACCTTGGTTCTCCTCTCCGGGGTTTTCCGGGTCACCGACCGCAGGATCTAATATCTTGATTAGGGCATCCCTCCCAAACTGGTGCAAATGAGGTTACGCGCACTGTTACAGATCTGGGGGTGCCGTACTGGGCATGCCGCAGCGTGTGCACCGGCCTTAACAGCATCCTCGAGGCCGATGGCTTTGGTCCTCCCGTTGCTCCAAGAAGAAGGCACGACTTTGACCGAGGTGGACCAACTTTGGGGGTGCCACTTGGCGAAGGAGCGGAGCGCCTAGCTCGACTTCGACCGAGATGAACCCATCCAGGGGTGCCACCTGGCGAAGAAGAAGAGGCAAGCTCGACTTCGGTCGAGGTGGACCCATCCGGGGGCGCCACCTGACGAACGAGCAGAGGCAAGCTTGACTTCGACCGAGGTGGACCCATCTGGGGGTGCCACCTGGTGAAGAAGAAGAGGCAAGCTCGACTTCGGTCGAGGTGGACCCATCCGGGGGCGCCACCTGACAAACGAGCAGAGGCAAGCTCGACTTCGACCGAGGTGGACCCATCTGGAGGTGCCACCTGGCGAAGGAGCAGGGGTGCCCCACTTTGGCTGAGGTGGTCCCACATGGGGGTGCCACCTGGCGAAGGGGTAGAGGCAAGCTCGACTTCGATCGAGGTGGACCCATCTAGGGGCACCACCTGGCGAATGAGCAGAGGCAAGCTCGACTTCGACCGAGGAGGACTCTTCTGGGGGCGCCACCTGGCGAAGGAGCACAGGCAAGCTTGACTTCGGCCGAGGTGGTCCTCTCTGGGGGTGCCACCTGGCGAAGGAGCAGGAGTGCCTGGCTTGACTTCGGTCGAGGTGGACCCATCTGGGAACGTCACCTGGCGAAGGAGCAGAGACAAGCTCGACTTTGACCGAGGTGGACCCATCTGCGGGCGCCACCTGGCGAAGGAGCAGAGGCAAGCTCGACTTCAGCCGAGGTGGACCCATTTGGAGGTGCCACCTAGCGAAGGAGCAGAGGCAAGCTCGACTTCGACCAAGGTGGTCGCACCTGGGGGTGCCACCTGGCGAAGGAGCAGGAGTGCCTGGCTCGACTTCGACCAAGGTGGACCCATCTGGGGTTGCCACCTGGTAAAGGAGCAGAGGCAAGCTCGATTTCGATCGAGGTGGACCCATATGGGGGAACCACCTGGCGAAGGAGCAGGAGTGCCTGGCTTGACTTCGACCGAGGTGGACCCATATGGGGGCGCCACCTGGTGAAAGAGCAGAGGCAAGCTCGACTTCGACTGAGGTGGACCCATCTGGGGGTGCCACTTGGTGAAGAAGCAGAGGCAAGCTCGACTTTGACCGAGGTGGACCCATCTGGGATTGCCACCTGGCGAAGGTGCAGGGGTGTCCCACTTCGATCGAGATGGGCCTCACCTGGGGGTGCCACCTGACGAAGGGGCAGAGGTGCCGAGCTCGGCTCAAGGTGTGCGTAACCGCTGGTCAGGCCACCTGGCAAGGGAGCTTGAAAAGAAGCACGGCACGGCGCTACTTGGCCGCCAGCTAGATCTGACACATGCTTCACGTCAGCGATCTCGCCATATCAATATAAATTAGATAACTAATTTTTATGATCATAGATATAATTAAATGGATGGTAAATTAAATTAATAGCATGTTAATATAATTATATATATATATTAAAAATTTATAAATATTATATAAAATTAAATAAAATATAAATATAATTGGATTACTGGTCAGTACAAGCCTCTCGTGATTAGTACAAATGACTTTGCATTCTTTATCTTGCCGTCTATGATTGCTTTATCTTTTTGCTTTCTACGTGGTATTCTCTCCCATCTTCTCTGCTCAATATATCCAGAATTGATCAAAATAATATATTCCATAATGGCCGCATGCCTCATTAACCTACTACCGAATCTCAGATTTACTTATTAGTTCCAAATCCTACCATATGGCTGATCATGCACATATTTAACTCAGGATTTTGAGTGAGAATTAGAAATCCTTCTACTCCATTGTCACCCTAGAAATTGGGGTGCCGAGGGAAAGAAGGCAGAGTAACCACCGAACTCTAGCTACTTCAGCTGTGCAGTTTAATGAAGTAGGTAAAAATATTTATTCAAGAATGCCGTTTCATCACAAAGCACACATTTGACACCTTACCACTTTAAATCATAGTTATATATATATATAAGCTCATTTCAAGGCAGATTTTTCAAAGCTTTTTGGAATTATTGCACATTTGACATCCTCCAAGAATGATATGGCACACAACAAAACAAAAATCTAAATTGAGATGGTGGCTGTGAGAAAGCAAATGAGATATAGGGGCAGATATCTTAAAATTAAAGGGAAGAAAATTTAATATGGGATAACTTAATTAGTATATCCTAAATACTTGGGTGATGGCAAGCTCAACAATTGAAACGAAGAAAAGTCAACCTATCGGCATCTTAGGAAACATTATAAAATAATGAGCTATACAACGGCAACCCAGGATGAGGGCCCTCCCCCACCGTAGAAAAACCCAAAAAAAAAACCCATCGTTTACTTTGAACGTCATCGATGAGGGTTCTCCCCACCTTATTGGCAGGTCACCTTTTGGACAGACCCCGGAAGGGCCGTAACCTAAAGCCCCGGATAAAGACAAATGAGCGAGCCCAGGATTCCCCGCCCGACAAGATGGACTCAGTTCCTTTTGCCACGTGTCCTCATGATGTAATTATTCACAAGCTAAGACGGAACAAAGTTTTTTTTTTTTTTCATGCGATAAATTTCGGTTCGGGAAGCATCTTCCTCGCGAAAAATGATTGATATTCTTTCGCTACGTCGACCGTTGGATCGCGCTTCTCTCAGATCGCAAAGCACTTCGTGTCATTTAGCCACTGCACAGCTCCGGAAGCGATCAATGCGCGATCCAATGGATTCGCGCGAAGTTAGGTTTAGGTGCTTTTTGCGCGAAAGATACAGCCCCTGTCCGATAATTGGCGCACCTACTTCCTCGAAACAGCTACCCATATGGTTCCACCAACAGGTGGGCCCCATCCCCAACCTTCGCTCTGCACCACACGTCCGAACTGGGTGTGCTTCGGGTATTCGTGGGACTGTGAAGTAATTTCAGAGAAACGGGGTTTGGTCAAACGGCTTGATCCTGACGCAGCTAATAAATCCGATTTGTTCTATCTCGGACTCCCTTCATCTCGCCTTCGAGCATCTTTTCGGCAATTTAGACGCTCTCTCTCTCACATTTTTTCGAAAATTGTATGTCGGTTTGCATTCTTTTTGCTTGGCCGGTGCGAGAAAACTCACAGCAAAACACCTTTTTTTTTGTTCCCCACTTTTTGAATCTCAAAGATTTGCGAGCTGATTCGATCCAAATAGGAGGTTCAATTTGAGGGGATATTGTTTCTTTGGTGTCTGGATCTAAAGATGCCTTCTTCTTGATTGTATGAAGGTACCATCTTTTATATAAATTCCACGTTCTTGTGGAAGACTCGAGGTAAGTTTCGGTGAGAGATCTCCGTTTTTTCTGCACATATTTCAACTTGTTTCTTGAGGGAATCTGGACAAAGCACAGAAGCCACTGGTTTCCAAATGGGAACCCCGGTGGCTTCTCAGGTTTCTGAGGATGAGGAGAGTGTGGAGGAGACAATTGGACTAACCGGCGACGCTCCAAAGGATAAGGAAGCTTTCGAAGTCGAACAGTGGTGCCGATGGTCCCCTTTCGGGTGGTTCCGAATGCTGGCCGACGAGATGCATTGGAGCTTTGTGTTCGGCGTGGTCAGCGTGTATGGAATCAGCCAAGGCCTGGGCGGCGCCATTTGGAGAGTGGCCTCGGATTACTACTGGAAGGATGTTCAGAAGGTGCAGCCATCGGCAGCTCAGGTCTATCAAGGGATAGTTTCCCTCCCCTGGATTGTGAAGCCTCTGTGGGGTCTTCTCACCGATGTTCTTCCCATGGCCGGCTATCGCCGGCGGCCATATCTTATTCTCGCAGGCAAGCAATTCAACCTCAGAATGATGTTTGCTTTCTTTTAAACAGTTAAGAATTTAGCTAGTTCATGTGATTTAACACTTTCTTGAAGGAACGCGATGGTCCTCATCTTCCTTCCGCTCTCTTAGTTCTTGTTATGTTGCTCCCTTCCCTGCACTTATGGGTCTTAATTTGTGATTTGCGAATCCACTCTCAGTACTGAATGTGTGCTTCCAACTGTTTATATGTTCCCTTAGGATTATGATTAATAGTTACTTGAGCGTGCTGGTAATGTATCATGACAGCCCAATGGGAGGTCAAATTTCCTAATAGGACAAAGCTAGTTGAGAACGTATGAAGAATGTGAATTCAAATTTGCTCGCGCTGGAGAAGGTGGTGGTGAACATGCAGCATTGGTATAAATCTCGGTTATTTGCTCTTGTGACCTGCAAATTAGTAGAGGGTGGGTTCGCATTTTGACATTCCTTTTTTGGTGGTAGCGTGGGAAAGAAGTATTCTAGATGAGTTATTCATTGATCTGTAAGCTTGTCATTATAGATTTAATTCACTCCTAGTTGTTAGGCATGGAGCCTTATCTAGCCGTAGCCCAGCCCAGTAGCGCAGTCCAAGGAAAAGAAACCAAAAAAATTTTTTTTTTTTTTTTCTGGCTTGGCCCGACCCGCACTAGCGCGGGCTGGGGCACGGCCCGGCCCGGATCCATGCGCGCAGCCCAGCACACGCAGGAGCACGGGCAAGCATGGGCATGAGCGTGCGAGAGCGCGGTCGCGCGGGTGAGCACGCGAGCGCGTGAACGCGAGATGCGCGGCCTAAGCCCAAGCGACGCGCGCGCGGGCACGCGCGGGCTCGGCCCAGCTCTTTGCGGTGGTGCGCTGGGACGTTTCCCAGCATTCCCGCTGGTTTTCCACGACATTTCTCACGGTGCACAGCGGTCTACGGGTTTTTATTACGATCTGAGCCGTCCGATGGCTCGATCGGACGATCGAGATTTGATCTGGGAGGTTAGGCTTGATCTAGTGCTGTTTTTGGTGCGATTTAGGTTTTTGATCTTCAATCGGACGGCTGGAGTTGGTTCCTGGATGTTTTGGTCTTCTATAGCGACCAGGAGTCAGGTTTTTCTCCTGTTCGGGCTCTTTAAAAGCCGTAGGAAGCCTGTGAGAGCCTGTAGAGACGTGGAGAACGTGATACAAGCCCTGAAGACCTTTTTCAAGAGAGAAAAAAGGCAGAGAAAGAGAGAGAAAGAGAGAAAACTGTAGGGAGGCAAGAGATCTTCCACCAAAAAATTATTTTCGAGTGAGAGATATTTTTTGGAGTATTTTTGTTTTCTTTTTTTCTTCCTTCTGTTTGAGGACTGGGGTGAGCATCCCGTAAAACTTTCTGTAAATCTTTTCTATGGTGGAGATTTGTTTTTGTGCGGTCGTGGACGTAGGAGCAGGAGCCTTCGAACCACGTAATCGCTTGTGTTGTGCTTGTGTTTGATTTCTTTTGCCAGGTTTTCCTTTCTTTTCCTGTGAATTTCATATTCCACTGCGATCCGTTCCGCAACAACTGGTATCAGAGCCAGGTTTCAGTAGGAGCAATGGCAAGAGACAAAAAAAGTTAAGATCAACAGGTTTGATGAGAAGGACTTCGATTTCTGGAAGAAGCAGATAGATGATTATTTGTATTAGAAGAAGCTTCACCAACCACTGTTGGGTGTAAAACCTGCTGATATGTGGCAAAATGACTGGGATTTACTGGACCGCTAGGTTTTGGGAGTTATTCGGCTGACGTTGGCCAAGATGTCGCATTCAATGTCCTGGAAGAGAAGATGATAGCAGGTTTGATGAAGACTCTGTACGACATGTATGAGAAGCCTTCGGCCTCCAATAAAGTTTATCTTATGCGTCGTCTGTTTAATTTCAAGATGAGAAAATGTGCATCTATTACGGATCATATCAATGAGTTTAATTTGATAACCAGTCAGTTAAGTTCTGTCGACATCAGTTTTGAGGATGAAGTCCGTGCTTTGATCCTCTTATCATCTTTCCCGAGAGCTGGGATACAACTGTGACAGCTGTTAGCAGTTCATGCGGATCAAACAAGTTGAAATTTGAAGAGGTTCGGAACCTGATTCTTAATGAAGATATTAGGAGAAAAGATGCCAATGGGAGCTCTGGATCTGTCTTGACGACCCAAGAAGGCAGAGGGAGGACTGCACAGCGTAGCAACAACCGTGGAAGATCCAAATCCAAGCAGAGTGTGCAGAGATCGGCGTGGCTCTGAGGAGATAGTGTTAGGTAGAGCTCTAGTTACAGCGAGTGCCGGGTCAGGTTCGCTGTGTTTTCTCCAGGGAAGTCCAAGGAAAAGTCTGATGCAGCTGCCAGGCAGAAGGAAGGCTACAATTATGGTGTAAGAATACAAGCAAGGATCTTCAGCTATGGAGGTGATCATCCCAAAGGCCTCCAAGGGCGTGCAGCAGTTGAAGGATGTTGGCAGAGGCAAAGAGGTCCGCACAAGAGGCTGTTAGGACACGTAGTTACAGCGGGGTCGTGCATGAGGACATTGCCAGGTTTGCCAAGGCTTGGGGCACCAAAGTGGAGATTGTAAGGTTTTTGAGTGGTGCTCCCAAGCCTTGGAGAGATTTGGGAGGCTATGGTAGGGATGCTGGAGGCAATCCCTGGAGCTTGAGGGCATGTCCCAAGCGGATTCCTGAAGGTGTTCCAGGGATGCTCTAAGTTTGAGTGTTATCTCATGTGACTTAGGGGGAGTTTTTTTTTGAGAGATTGTAACATAATCCAATTGGGTTATGGGGTTGGGTCCAGGTTTGTTAAATTGGTTAGGAGATTAGCCAGTTGGTTGTAACCAATTAGGAAGCCCAACCATGCGAGGTATCCTAATCAGTTTGTTATTGGTCCAAGACAAGTCTTAACCGTCCATGTGATTGAATCCTAACAAAATTCAAGATGTAGTTGCAATCCAACAAGAAGTCCAAGATCAGACGCCCAATCCAACAAGGCTTCAACGTCCCCCATGTGCTATAAATATGAGAAGATGTGGTGTGCAGTTGGAGGGTCCAAGAGGCCGACCCCTTTGGGGTCTTACTGTCATGTGAAGACCCTGGAGAGATCAGCGTGAAGGCCTTGGTCCCTGGGGCTTGGCTCATGGTTCCAAGGTGGAGCGTGGATGCTTGGAGCGCCCCTCATCGGCGTGGAGACCGTGGGAGACTTCTGGATTACAAGGATGGCCACGGTGGAGGCTTCTTGGAGACCACACGTGAGGGAGTCTGCGTGAGAGACATGGCCGTGGGAGGATCTTGCATGAGAGTCCGCAGGTGGAGCTCTTTCCGGTGAGAAGAGACTTGGCCATGGTGATGGGCTGCAGAGAGGTGCACGTGAGGGAGATATCACGTGGAGGGCTTGTGCCGTGATAGTGTTTCACGGGACTTTGAAGAAGGGATGCACGTTGAGGTATTCTCCGTGCGTGGCGTACGTGGATCTTGGGGCATGAGGCCTGCAAGAGAGAAGACGTGCAGGACGGAGAGAAGCTTCTGGATTTTCAGAAGGGCTGTCGAGTATTATCTTGTTTGTTGTAATAAGGTTCTTCTCCAAAAGAATAAAGCAATCTCTCTTTTTCTCCCACATCTCTTCCGTGATAATATGTTTCCTTTCCGCCATGGCGGTATCAAGTTGGATCCCTGACAATCCGTGGAACGGGTTTGCTCCAACACTAATATTATCCTAAAGTTGTGAATGTAATAATTCAAATTTTATTTTGATGAACTGATCTTTATGTTCCATATGGTACCTAAATGTAAAAGATTCTGTCTCTGATCCAAATTAACATTTTTTGCAAATTCTGTGGTTATTCAAGTTTTAATTCGTTTCGTGTCTCATGTCTAGGATATATGTTCTACTCATGTTTGATATACAAGCTCGAATATTAGCAAAAAAATAGAGAATGATCTTGATAATTGCTCTTCTTCTGCAAATCTTTCTGAATATTCGCATCTTTTCTCGTTCTCTTGCATTTTGGGTCAATGAATAGCTTTTTGTATGATCTCCGTTCGATGTGCCTTCATAAAGATCTTAATTTCCACTGTTATTTCTGATACAAAATGAGTATTTCTTGGTGAATATAGGTCTTTTGGGAGTGACATCTATGCTTACACTATCTCTGCACCAAAAACTGCGTGTTGTGTTTGCTTTGTTGGCCATGACTGCAGGAAGTGCTGGGGTGGCAATAGCAGATGTGACTATAGATGCCTGTGTTGCTGAAAACAGTATAAAACACCCTGCACTTGCTGCTGACATGCAAAGCTTATGTGGATTAAGTTTATCCATTGGAGGACTTCTGGGTTTCTCCATCAGTGGCATACTAGTTCATGCAATTGGTTCTCAGGTTAGCTTCTGATTTGATCCCTATTTAAACTGCCATTAAAATTTTATGGCTTTTATGGCATTGGGAAGCTTTTGCTTCCTCCTTTCCATATCACACACAAAAAAAAAGAAAAAAAAAAAAAGGAAAAAAAAAAAAGGAAGAGAGGCTTGCAATTATAAGTGTGAGATTAGGGAAATTTGATCATCATTGCCACTTTTTAACCATCTGTTTACAACTATGCATTACACATTTAAAGTCTTCCTATTGAATTTATTCTTTGCTGATTGATCACTTCCTCCTTTTTTTCCCAAAGGGGGTACTTGGTTTGATGGGTATCCCTTTTGCACTGGTATTTTCAGTTGGAATAGTGCTGAAGGAGATCCACACACCAAACTTTCCTTATAAACAGGTGAGATGGGTTGTTCAGCCTTGGGGATCATAATGCAGTTCATTTTGCATCTTGGCACGCATGCCTCTTAAAAACCCTTCTGACATCAGGTATACCAGAAGTTTGTGCAAGCCAGCCAAACTATGTGGACAACTTTAAGATGCCCCAATGTATGGAGGCCTTGTTTATACATGTATATGTCACTTGCCCTAAGCTTGAACATCCATGAAGGAATGTTCTATTGGTACACGGATTCAACTTCAGGTCCATCTTTCTCTCAGGTATTTTTTAACATTTTGTGTGTTGGAAGATCCAGGTTTAAATGTTTAATTGAGGCAACTTCTTCCTTAAAATTTTGGAAACTCTCGATTCAGGGAGCAATTGGCTTCATTTTTGCTGTTGGTTCAGCGGGTTCCTTGCTTGGAGTTTTGCTCTACCAAAATGTTTTGAAGGATTATCCATTTTGTGACTTGCTTTTCTGGAGTCAGTTGCTCTTTGGTTTATCAGGAATGATGGATTTGATTATGGTACTTCGTCTAAACCTGAAGTTTGGGATGCCTGATTATTTCTTTGTTGTGATTGATGAGTGTGTTTCTCAAACTGTTGGCCGGCTCAAGTGGATGCCACTACTGGTACTCAGCTCCAAGCTCTGCCCCCAGGGTATTGAAGGCACCTTTTTTGCTTTGCTTATGTCGATTGATAATGCTGGATTGTTCACGTCATCATGGGGTGGTGGCCTACTGCTTCATATGCTTAAGGTTAGTCGAGTGGAATTCGGTAATCTCTGGGCTGCTATATTGATCAGGAACATAATGAGAGTGTTACCATTAGCTCTTTTATTTCTAGTTCCTAAAGGTGATCCAAATTCTACTATTCTCCCTGCTGACATTCTTACTGGAAATGATAACATGGAAGCTCATGAAGCAGCAGCAGTAATTGATATCGAGCTTGTCTCACTTGTTGACAAAAGCTGATGGTGAAGCAGGGAATTACCTTTATATCATATTTGGGACATGCTTGATATTTTGACTACATCAAACGTTTTCCAATATATCATGCAGTTGAGCTCAGAGATACATCGATTGGTCACAGATAACAGGACTGGGTTGCTTCTTGTTTAACCATATGGCGGTGACAGGTAGTAACAGAGTTAAGAAAGCCCGCTGGTATTCAACTTCATTGTTTTTACCGGGATATCATGATCTTTGAATAATTGAAGATTCTTTATTTATTTCTTGTTAAAGAATTGCCTTGCATTCAATTTCTTTGTATACTGTTGAGTTAAAAACACTAGTTCGAGTTGGCTGTAAGAAAACCGAGGATTTCTTTACCTAGTGCAGCCATATCCTTTTCTTCTACGGTGCATATAATTCTATTTGTGCAGGTTGAGCGTGATATATGTTCATACAAGGCTTCAAATATCCCATATTGTTTGCTGTTCTGTCATGCCCGAAATATGATACATTTTGGTATGTAGATAAATATTCGTGTGAGTCGGTGGATTTCCTGGTCATAAAACTACAGGTTATAACGCTTCAAATATACCATATTGGTTGCTGTTCGATAATGCCTGAAATATGATACATTCTGGTATATATATATATTTGAGACGAGCATATGACTGTTAGCAGAATGGAAAATCTTGAGTAGATTCTGTTGATTTTACCGCCGTCTCAAGATTAACAAGACCGTTATTGCTAATAAAATCCTAGAATCACCCACAAGGAGAGTTGGCACACCTAAAGTTGGGACATGTGTACCATATACCATATTATCCTACATTGAATTATCACTAAGTGATAGCATGAATTATTCCCACAATCCCAGGATGCAAGCTCGGAAGAGAAACAAAATCAAGTGCAGTTTGATCGTTGCTGCTTGTGAAATCAATGTAGTCCAGACTTTTTCTAAACAATACTTAAGCCTCAGATACCCTCGGCCAACATTGCAGAGGAATTCAACAGACTCCTGATAACTCTTGAGCCCTAAGTATAGATTTGATAGAAACCCCGTCTCTGAGATACATCCGATGTTTAGATTAAGTTGCGTGATGATATTCTTAAACTTATCGTGGAAAAGGGTTTTCCCATCCTTCATAATTCCAACCCCCGGGAGGAGGGAAGTGTTTGGTAGATGGGGTGGCAAAAGGACTAGGTTTATCCTGGCTCCACCTAGCTAGACGTCAGATGAGATCCATGTATTCACAGATTGGACAGAAGTGGTAGCCCGAATCTTCTCGATCCGAGCACGAGAAATATGGCCACCTGGTCCAACTGTACTTAAACAATTAGGATCTTAGCTTACGAGACGAGGGGTTCTAGTATCCCTAGATTTATTCTTACGTGGTAAACTTGTCCATTTCTCCTTCTTGCCTCCTCAAGAAACTTCCTTTTGTGCTAGGTAGCTAGCATCCACCATCTTCACGGGATAAAATGATGAGGATTAATCACCCTCCCACTCCTCAATTGACAACATCCTGAAATGAGAGTTTCCCCCCCTCATTTCCAGCGTCAGGATTACCACCTAGCTCCCTCCAATTGGCCTGCCCCTGAACCCTCTTGCCATTCTCCACTCATATCGGTTTGCTCATTCCCCAATGCAAAGCCTAAACCCGATCCATCTTTTAGTTCACTTGAGAAAATCCGCTTTGAACTAGCTCCTTTCCAACCACTGATCCATGGAATCCCTGGAGACAACCATTTAGCCATGCATCCTTTTACCTTCACATCGGACCACATCCTCCCCAACATTGGGAGTGCATAGCTTTTCTAGATGACTAATTCCACCACATAAAAAACATAAAATTTGAAGATTCCAGTACTTTGCTGCCATGTCCTCTGGCCTTTTGCAATAATGTCCACCCCCAAGCAGGAGAAGCCTGATGATGTCGACCAATATGCAGGCCCTTGCATAGCCCCTACGGATAACTTCTCCATTTATGAGCTGTGGTCCCATTGCTCGATTGGGAGATAAAAACCACCGCTTTTTAGAACTTTGCTAGAAGACGGGCTATCTCCTCTCTGGACACCTTGTGAGTTTCCCGGCGACATTATTATTATTTGCTCTAAATAAAATTATTTTTGGTTGGTATTTCTTTACCGGTTGATTGAATTCTTCTCTGAAAAGTTTTGGAATGTAAGAATTTCTCTTTGATCATACTTCTTCTCCGATGAGTAATATAAACTTGGAGACTCTTCTTTAACTTGATTGGTCTTATTTCTCTTTAAAAAGAAAGGTGAGAAACTTTTTCGACTTAATGGTTCGTTCAAGCCTCTTTGTAGAATCGACGTCCCAACCACCTATTCAAAAGGAAGCTCCCTATTTAGAAGTGGCGGTTTATCTCTTTTAGGTTGCGTTTGGTAGAAGATAATCTATCCAGATTTTCGGTAATTTTAAACTGGGTCTACCTGATAATCTTGTTTGATATTTTTTTAAACCGGTAATCTATGTTGTAGTGGTAATATGATATTTTTTATTTTTACAAAATTGCCCCGTCCCTTTCGCTTGGGTGAGAACTAAACATTTCCCTTCTCCCTCTCATCTAGATCCTCTAGGTATTGGTTGGGATTCTTCTTAAATCTATATTTTATTTATAAAAATATAATTTTTATATTTTAATTATTTATTAAAAATATAATTTTTAAATATTTTATATTATTAAATATAAATTATTTAATATTTTTATATTAAAATTGGAAAATTGGAAAATATTTTTTATACTAAATAAATATAAAAAAATTATATATAATCTTTTAAATATACTAAGTAATATATTAAATTTATATATATTATATATTATTAAAATTTAAAATAATATATTTATATTCTACATAAATACATAATTTAAATATATATTATATTATATATAAATATATATATATAATAATTTCAAATAAATATACTATGTTATATAAATATATTATATTATTTTAAATATGATATAATCTAGTATATTTTTTATAATAAAATATAAAACATATAATATAATATCTTATATTATATTAATATTATAATATAATATAATATACTATGTAATATTATATTTTGTAGTATAATATAATATAATAATTAATGTTTTATATTATAAAATATAAAACAAAATGTACTACAATATTATAGTATATATAATGATATTATTATAAATTACATTAATTTAATTTATTTTATTTTGTTTGTAATATTAAAAAATAAAATATTATAAAATATATATTGTATAACAATAGAGTGTAATATAATATAATTTAAATTATATATTACATTGTATAACCTAACATAACATATATCATATTATATTAAATATAGCATAATATATTTTATATAATATAATATATAATAATATTATATAATACATTATTAACTATATAATTTTATAAATAGTTACATTATAAAATATCAAATAATATAATACTATATTACATTACAAAATATCAAATAATATATTATATTAATGCAATATTATATTACATTACTATATTATATTATAATATATTTTTAATAAATTTGACTTAGGAATATTTTGAAAATTTGAGCTTAGATTACCGGTAATCTATTTATCATACCAAACATAGTAATCAATCTTACTGATAAATTACCTATGTATACCAAACACAGTAATCAGCATTACTGGCAATCTATCTAGTGGTAATCTATTTTGCAAGTAATCTAGATTACTATTCAGGATTCCATGGTGATCCACCAAATGTAACCTTAAAGCAGGCAGCGCGGCAACCTTGGGGCGCACGAGTCGACTCCCCCACCGAGCATCGCAGCACTAACCCAGCATACTATCACCGAGCCGGCTCCTGCCTGGAGACGAGTACCGCGCACCACCCAAGGGGCGTTGACATAGCACCAGCCTCACCTTAACAGTGGCACCCACATTCCATGGGCTCGGATCCCCGCACCTCGAGGGTGTGAGCTGGCCCACCCAACAATCTCCCTAGTAAAAAATCCCTCGAGAATTCCGCCTGCGGAGACTCGAACCCGTGACCTCGACTCTGATACCAATTGTAGGATCGACGCTCCAGCCAACTATCCAAAATGAAGCTCTTTATTTAGAAGTGGCGATTTATCTCTCTTAAAACAGGCAGTGCAACAACCTCGAGACGCACGAGGCGACTCCTCCACCGAGCATCGCAGCACCAACCCAGCATACTATCACTGAGCCGGCTCCCGCCTGGGGACGAGCACCGTAACACCACCCAATGGGCGTTGACATGGCACCAGCCTCACCTTAACACTGGCACCCACATTTCGTGGGCCCAGACCCCCGTACCTCGAGGGTGTGAGCTGGCACACCCAACACTCTTGATCCTGATTCTTTTTGGTTCGTAGCTCTCATTTTTTAGTCTCATTCGGGTTATTTGGTACTTCAGCCATCTCTATTTTGGTATTATATAGAGTAATTTTATGCTATACATCACTGGAAATATTCTTTTAACATCACTGGAAATATTCTTTCTCTTGACTTTTTGCTGAGACCAAGAAGGGTATTATCTCAAGTATTTTCTTCTTTGATCTTTTATCATGGCTGAGAAAGGTCTGATTCGATTTATTTGTACATCTTTTATTATTATTTTGGGACCCTATTTTTGGATATTTTTATCATTTTTGTATCTAATTTTGGGATGGTTACTTAGTGGATTGCTCCTCCTCTGTTGTAGATATAGACATTTTTGTCGAATCACATAAATTTCTTGTATTTCTTGTGTTTGTTATTTTGTTTGTAAAGTGTTCAATAAATTGCTTGAGTGAGAGGCAAAAACTAATTAGAAGCCTAAAGCGATCCAATTTACTGTGCGCAGCCCCCATAACTGGTATTAGAGTATTTGGATGGCATCTAATGGGCAACAATATTCATCAATGGCTCATGAAGCAGTCATTTTTATTTCGCTACCATAAGGCATGAAGTGGCGATGTTTGATGACACAGGTGATTTTGCACTATGAAAGGTAAGAATGAATTATCTGTTGGTCAAGGAGGGCGTAATAATAGCCCTCAAGGGCATGGATGCAATCCCAGGAGATATTGAGGTTGCCAAAGAGAAAATCAACTAGAGAGCTCTAGGGACTCTTTTTTTGGGTTTGAGTGATAAAGTTCTTATAATATTGTGGATCTTGATACAACTAAAGGTATATGAGATAAATTGGATAGCCTGTATATGACAAAGTCTCTTAGCAATAGACTGTATTTGAGAAAAAAGTTGCATACATTTCGTATGGTGGAAAGGACTTTACTCAAGGATCACTTGGATGAATATAATAAGCTCCTACTTGATTTGGCAATATTGGTGTTGATGTTGATGAGGAAAACAAGGCTTTGATTTTGATTTATTCTTTGTCTAAGTCCTTCGAGAATATCACTACTACCATGCTCTATAGAAAAGAGACTATAAGTCTTGAAGCAGTAGAAGTCACTTTGTTATCCAATGAACTTAGGTTGAAAATACAGTTAGAGCATTAGACTTCGACTCTGGTACAAGGACTTATGGTTAGAGATAGAGATGAGCAAAGAAAAGGTGAACAAGGTAGAAGCAAGTCAAAGCCTAAAAGATCCGATATTTGTCACCATTGTAAGAAGCCAATCACTGAAAATCTAAATGAAGACTTCTACAGTCTAAGAAAGAGAAGGAACAGAAAGATAAAGGAACAGTCTCAGATTCAATATCAGTTGCAGTTACTTAAGGAGATCGCAGCAATTTACAGATATAGTATTTATAGCTATTTACAGTGTCAGTAGGCAGATACATGGATCATGGATTCCGGAACATTTTTTCATATGACACCCTATAAGAAATGGTTCTCTTCTTTTAGATCATGTGAAGGAGGCACCGTTCTCCTTGGAGATGATGCAATCTGCAAAGTAGAAGGTATTGATAAAGTTCAGATCAAATCTCATGCAAATACTATAGTGATTCTGGATGATGTCAAATATATTCCTTAACTGAAGAGGAACCTTTTTTTAGTGTATGCCTTTGATAGTACATGTTTTGATGGCAGATGGGGTAGATGATCTATAATTATTAATAAAGGAGCATTGACCCTATTAAGAGGCAAATTGAGTGGTATCCTTTATTATCTTGATGACAGTATAGTGGTTGGACAAGCTTCAACAGTATAGTCCTCTATTGAGCAGTTGACGTAGTTGTGGCATTAGAGACTAGGCCACATATCATATAAAGATTTATAAGAGCTGAGCAGACATGGTCTACTAGGTGGTCAGAAGATTGATGCATTTGGATTATGCGAGCATTATGTATTTAGAAAATAATATAGAGTCAGTTTTTTTATAGGCGTGTACAAGACAGCAGCTATATTGAATTATATTCATTCTTATCTATAGGAACCTGTTCTAGTTACATTCAAGGATGGATCCGGATATTTACCTTCATTTGTTAATGACTACTCTTGCAAAGTCTGGATTTATACTATTAAGAATAAGAATGATGTATTTGATATATTCAAGAAGTGGAAGGCTATGGTCGAGAAGCAGACTGAAAGAAAGATGAAAACCTTTTGCATTGATAATGGATTGGAACTTTGCTTTATAGAATTTGATGATTTTTATAAATCAGAAGGCATTGTTAGACATAGGACCATAATGGATACACCTCAGTAGAATGGTGTGGCAAAATGCATGAACCATATACTATTAGAGAAAGTCAGATCTATGCTGTAAAGTTCTGATTGAGTAGAGATTTTTGGACAGAGACTACACACAACCTACTATATTATAAATCGATTTCTAGCATCAGTATTGAGCATGAAGACTCGAAAAAAATATATATAAGAAGATCTGCAGACTATTCGGTACTTAGAATCTTTGGATGTCCAGTATATGCACATATCAGAGATGGAAAGCTAGATCCTAGGGCTAAGAGGTATGTATTTTTTGGATACACATGTGAGATGAAGGGCTACAGACTATGGTGCACAGAGCCCGAATTCTAAGGATTTCTAGTTAGCAAGGATGTGATTTTTTATGAGACAGTCACTACTTCACGATAGATATAGCCTAGTCCTTTACAGGGAGATCAGGTTTAGGTTTAGCAGGATCAGATTGTTGTTGATGTTGATCAAACTATTAGATTACAGCAACAACAGCAATTGTAGATGTTTAGAATGAGCAGGATTAGCAAATAGATACAGAGATATAGACTCAATAGGAGATTACCATGCAAGGTTAGGTTTATAATGATAGTATTACCACTCACAGCCCAGGTACCAAATCAGAGCACCTTAAAGATACAATTTTAAGGATTTTGCTTGTGTTGAGGTAATTTATTATGCTCTGAATATTACAGACACCATTAATGATGAGCCAACCACATATCAGGAGGCTATTAGTATCCCACAAGCTAAGCAGTGGACCATCGTTATGGTTGAAGAGCTTAGTCTTTGAAAAAAATCAAATTTGGAAATTAGTCAAGTTACTCAAGGGTAAGAAAGTAATCGGCTGCAAATGGATCTTCAAAAAGAAGGAATGAGCTAGTCCTCAGGATTTTAAATATAAGGCCAAGTTGGTGGCTAAGGGCTATAATTAATAGAAGGGTATTGACTATAAAGAGATATTCTTTCCTATAGTCAAACTCTCTTCTTTTCGTGTGTTACTTGCTTTGGTTGCTTCTTAGGATTTGAAGCTAGAACAACTTGATATAAAGATAGCTTTTCTACATGATAACTTGGAGGAGCAGATTTATATACAATAGCCACCTAGTTTCGAGGCTCCAGATAAAGAAGATCATGTATGCTTGCTCAAGAAATCATTATATGGTTTCAAGCAGTCTCCAAGATAATGATACTATAAATTTGACATGTTTATGATGGATCATGGATTTAATAGATTTCCATATAACAGTTGCATGTATCATCAGTAGTTCTCAAACCGGTCCTTTTGTTATTTATTACCACATATGAATGATATGATGATTGCAGCCAAGGATATGTTAGTTATCCAGAAGCTAAAAGCTGAGCTTAGTACTGCAGTTAAGATGAAGGATCTTGGATCAATAAAAAAGATACTTGGGATGGAGATCATACGTGATAAGCAATCATGTAGACTTTTTCTTACTCAACATAGTTATATTGAGAAAGTTTTTAAAAGATATGGTATGTCTACAGCTAAACCAGTCACTACTCCCTTTATCAGTCATTTCAAATTATCTGTCTAGCTCTCTTCTCAAATTCAGGATGAGGAGAGATATATATCTAGAGTGCCTTATACGAGTGCAGTTGGCAACATTATATACACGATAGTCTGCACTTGATCCGATATTTCATAGACAGTAAATGTTATGAGCAAATACATGGACTAGCCTGGAAAAGCTCACTAGTTAGCTGTGAAATGGATATTGAGATATTTGAAAGGCATTTCTAATTTAGGTTTGTTATTCTCTGGATAGAGTAGTTGCATTGTCACAAGATTTTGTGATTCTAATTATGCTTGTGACTTGGATAGGAGGACATTGATCGGATTGTAATTACTCTATCTGATTGTGTAGTCAGTTAGAAGGCTGCTTTACAGTCTATAGTTGCTTTATCTACTACAGAGACAGAGTATATGGCATTGACAAAGGCCGCAAAGAAAGCTATTTGGCTAAGAGGATTAGTACAAGATTTGGATCCTAAGCAGAGCTATTTAGATATTTATTGTAATAGTCAGTGTGCCTTGCATCTTGCTAGAGACTAGATATATCATGAACATACTAAGTATGTGGATATCAGGTATCATTTCATCAAAGATTTGGTGGAGGATAGTGATATCCGACTTCAAAAGATTGACACTGCTCATAATTCAGCTGATATGCTCACTAAACCAATTCTAAATTCATAATTTTGTTGAACTTGATCGGTGTGAGTACTTGGTGATGCCTTGCGAGGCTTGTCATGAGGAGTAGGTTTTTTTATCCAAATTTGATAGAGGCGTTTTATTTATCGCAAGGAGGAGGATTGTTATTATTTGCTCTAAATAAAACTTCTTTCAGTTAGGATTTCTTTACCGGTTGAATTCTTTTCCAAAGAGTTTTAGGATGGAAGAACCTCTTTTCGAACACACTTTTTCTTCGACGAGCAGCGTAAGACTTGGGGACTATTCTTTGACTTGATTGGCCTTGTTTCTCTTTAAAAAGGAAGATGAGAACCTCTCTCAATTTAATGGTTTAATGAAGTCCCTTAGTCTCGATTCATTTTGGTTCGTAGCTCTCATTTTCTAGTTTTGTTCAGGTTGGTTTGGTACTTCAGCCATCTTTATTTTGATATTATATAGAGCAATTTTATGCTGTACACCATCGGAAAGATTCTTTCTCTTGATTTTTTGCTGAGACCAAGAAGGGTATCATCTCAGGTATTTTCTTCTTTGATCTTTTGTCATTGTTGAGAAATGTCCAATTTGATTTATTTATACCTCTTTTGTTATTATTTTGGGACCCTATAATTGAAAGGAAAACTAGTAGCGAGCATGCTTTCTATTTTAAAACTTTTTCAAAATAACATGCAGCAGAAGCATTATCGAGAAGATTAATATTTAATCTAAGCATGCTTTTAAAACTTTTCTATGCTACTTATCCCAAGATCTTGCATGAATGGTTAATATAAACTATAAAATCATGAATTCATGCTATGAACATTTCAAAGCAACATATCTATATATGTAAAACCATACCTCGTATGAAGTGGAGACGCTCTCCGCTGCGAAAGATCCAGGAGGAGGAAGAAGAACTCTGCTTAGCCGCACACGTGTCCGGCCTCTACAGGTGGTTCACACCAGGGCTCTTTTAAAATCTACTTCCACTCCAAGTGTTAGCTTGTTGTGGAACAATTTGATCAGAACTCATTTTCTTCTTTTGATGCCGGACTCTCCGAATGAATGAAGAAACTCAAGAGGTGGAGAATGAGTCGTTGGAACCTTTCCCAAACACTCAATCCTAAGACCTAGATCACTAGGTACAGATATGCACACTTCTTTCCAAAAATCTCACACTCATAAAACTAGAACCTTTCCTAGCTTCTTCCCTTTCTTCCCTTTTATTTTTCCAGCATTTCTTTGCTGAATTTTCTCTTATTTTCGTCCTCCCATTTCAGCCCATTAAGTAGATGGTGAGGGAGAGAGAAAGTGGGGAGTTATGGGTGATAATGGAGTGGTAATGGGTAGTTATGCGGAGTTATGGTCATGGAAAGTTACATAACTCCCCAAAACTGAATTTAAACTTATTTAAATTCAGATTAATGTGTTAATTGATTTCAGTTCATAATTGAAATCAATTGGATCAAGTGTGCATACATTGGGTTCAACCCAATTGGACCCAAACCTATTTTGAACCAAATCCTATTTGATTCGTTCCAGATTTTTATAGCTCAATCAAATTGGGCTATCAAGTAATCACATTACTTAATTCACCTCCATGCATCACCAACTATTAGTGAAAATTTTATGTCACAACCTTTTTGTGACATCAAGTGTCTACACTTGCAAAATCAACAAGTATTGACACTTACACAAGTGTCGACACTTTCAAGAATATCAAGTGTCGACACTTGGGTAAAGAAAAAACACTTTTTCTTTGTGAGTCCACGAACGATTCCCAATCGTTCTCCGATCACTAGATCAAGTAGAAACCCCTATGGTGTATGACCCCATAGGTTCGAACACTAAGCCGGTAGCACTGGAACATTTCCAATACCAGTCAAAGTCGCCATCTAGTAATGACACCCGACGTCCGGATAGGTCGAAGTTGCAGTGCAACAATCAAGAACCAGGAGATATGGAAACCTAGTAATTAATCCCTTTGACCTCAATGCTCAGGAAGACTTAGGGTTAAACTGCCCAACCCATAAAGTCCATCAACAATGTGTCTCAATCTCACAAGTCCTGTAACACATTACAGAGACTACCCTGGCCAATATTTTGCTAAATTGAAACACAGTAAGATATCTGCTCCAAACACTTTGGAGGGGTCAATCCCATCTTGATCCGATCACTACTACACGAGTACTTAACTGTACCCAGAAACCTTCCGTCCCTGGATTAGAAATCCAGATAGTCCAGTACCAAAGTACAGTGAGTTGCTCGCAAGCTACCATGACGATCTCATGTCTGAGGGATAACTACGTCCATATCAAATCTCTAGACAGAAAAAAGTACAGACGGATCACGTTCGATGAAATGTCAAACACAACATCTGCATGCCATACCAGTGTCTATACACTCCTTGGTTAAGAGGACAACCAACGACTATGGCACACAACGACCTATACTTGATATACTATCATCCTGAAATAAGTGTATCATTTGGTCACGAATAATTTTAGGACTATATGATATATCCTCTCTATATCACATACAAATAGTCCTAAGGACTTCATCACTCAATAACTCATTACAGAAAGATGAAATAGTGATGAACTGCCAGAATAAATATTTTATTCAATAATATAATTCATATACAATTACATCAAATGTACAACTGTGTACAGTAGAAATTGGCTTTGGGACACATTTTCCAACAATAATTTGGGTATTTGTATCAAATTTCGGGACGGTTACATAATGTATTATTTCTCATCTGTTGCGGATGTAGGTAGTTTTATCGAATCACGTAAATTTTTTGTCTTTCTTGTATTTATTATTCATGCTCGTGAAATGTTCGATAGAATATCTGAATGAAAGAAAATAATTCATTAAAGATCTAAAGCGACTCGACTTGCTGTGCCTATTTCCAATAGATATTACCATCTATATTGAATGACTAGAGCCCAGGACCTCGTTTGTTTCACTACATTCATCTCTACTCCCCTCCTTATCTTCCATCTAGTCCTCACTTGTTGCTTGAATATCCTCCTCATAAGAACATATAAGAGGATCCTCGGATACCTTTTGGTCTCTTCCATCAGCCGCTCCCAATTAACGGTGTATCTGGAAGTCCAGCCACCGAACTGTGGCTAGAGGATTTCTCTAAACCCCATGTTTCCCCATGTTCCTTGGGTAGCCTTCACAAGACTCGACATTAACTTATCTCAAATGTGTGCAGTTGATAAGTATATATTTTGCTTCAATTGTAGTTCTAATAAATGCTTTTAACTATTCCATTTCTCTTTCATAGACTGCAATTATTACCCTGAAATGGTAACAAAAGAAAGCTAAGCACATTACACAAGTCGGCTAGTCATTGAAATCTTGACTATAAAATAAATTTGTGAGCAATCTTAGAAAGATATTTTAACAACCAAACGCGGTTTAGATCGGTTAGTTCCAAGAAAGTGGTTGCATCACCATCTAGAAAACACAACCAGTCGCTCGATCAAAACTAGCTCCTTTCTCGAAAAGCTTTATTAATTCTCCTCCAAGCGGTGTCTTTTAGAGATGACAATTTATGATCCGACCTGCCAACCTTACTCATGCTCGATCTGCCATAAATAAATTTGGATTTGAGATAAACGGGTTCGAATCGTAAACGGGCCGACTAGTTTAACCAATTTAATAAACAGGTCGGATTTAGACTTTTATAGGTCCAACCTATTTAACCCGTTTAACCCATTTAATATACGGATCGGATCGAGTCGGGTTTGATAAACAGGTTATCTATTTATTAAACATGTTGGATCGGATTGGGTTGGATAAACAGGTTATTCAATTGTTAAACGGATCAAACAGGTTGGGTTGGATCGGGTTAGCAGGTTACCCGTTTAATAAACTGGTTAAACGGATCGGGTCGGATTACCTGTTTATTAAATGAGTCGGGTTCGGATTTTAAATTACAACCCGTTTAATAAACAGGTCGAGTTCAGGTCGAGACTTTTTTTGACCCGATCCGATCGGCAACCCTAGTGTCTTTGAACTTGGCATACTCGCGTCTTGCTAACCAATCACCCAAAAAGGTTAGCCTTATGGTAAGTCCGTGAGGCATGGACGCTATGCAAGGATTGGTTGGTACTTCAAAAATCTTGCAAACACAAACGATAGGCGCCATCAAGATCATCTTGTTCCAGTTTTTCCCCAGGCTAACTAAATATGAGTAACAGAATTCTATCATAGCATGATCCCCGCGCCTCTATTACCCCACATCCATTGGAACCGAAACATCACATCGAGGAATTGCGCCAGCGCAAGCAACAAGCAAACATCTTAAATTGAAATAATGAAAAACTACATGGAAACCATACGCATTCAAATCCAGCACTTGCTATATACATCCATCTTTCATCTTTGGCAATATATGGAAAGGTTATATGAAAATTGACTTCAAATCTTCTCCAGCTATATGGTAGGTAGGTTCGAGATGGAAACTCACCGAATAATTGATTAATTTTTCGAATCTAGATTGCTCAAAATTTTGAATGTACATATGATCTAATCGACTGAATAGCTATAAGCTGTCATAAAATATGAATCTAGATTTTATTTTATTTTTTTGATGGGAACGTGAGGAGCCTCCCAGAGCTTTATTAAACGAGAAAATATTTACAGCTGAAAAAAATGAGATTTAAATGTTACTGAAGAGCCAATGGAGCGATTCTAATCCATTTGTTTGATCTTTGTTTTTTTTTTAAAAAAAAAAAAATAAAATATGAGGCTTATTTTACCGGGACATGCATGCAATCACGTGCATGGTTTTGGAAATAATTGAACCATTGGATTTCTAGAGACATGAAGAATCTCTTATACACGGTCAAGATTCAATCCACATACAATGATTGTGTCTTTCATGGTTGGACAAAAAAGGAAATGCAATATATGCGGAGATACATCCCGCTCGTCCATTTACCAAATTCGACGCCCCTTCTTATTTAGGTGTCTAATTATTTCATATTTAATATATATTCAGCGCCGTATTCGTCCGCCTCATTTTTTTATTTTTATTTTTTTCCTCTAACCCCACTCTCTCCCTCTCTTCTGAGCTCGAGTCCTTTAGGTAGAATTGGAGTTAGGGTTTCTAGTTTTTCTTTCAAGGAAAGAAGGAAAATTTGAAGGAAGGAAAGGTTTCAAAAGGTCGATCGGTGGAATTCGGGTTCTAGGGTTTCCCGGCGCTTGATTCTCTGGTTCATTAGATGGTGCAGTTGCCGAGTCCGGGTAAGTTCCGGCTGGATTCCGAGCCGCCGAGGGCGGCGGCTCTGGCGACAGCGATGAAGGTGGAGATCGAGGACTTTTTGGATGAAGAATATGGTCCATTGGGCAAGAAATCAAGGGACGACACTCTTCCTCAGCAGCAGGTAGAACCCTTGCTTCACGGTTTTGTTTCGAATTAGTGGAGTATTCGCCTGCAAGAGAAAATAAGATGGTTACATTGAGAACTTGAATCTTATTATCTGAATTATTTGGCTTAGGTTTCTCTGTTTAGAACTTTTTTTTGTGAGACGGCTGACGTAAATTTTGAGCTAAGAAAGATAATTCTTCTCTCTTTCTTTTGGAAGTAAGAATTTTTTTAACAAAAAATTCTACAATTTTTTTCACAAAAAATTCTACAATTTTTTTGAGACAAAAAATGTTGAGATTATAAGTTTGGTTCTTGCTAAGTTTTATGGTGTGAGGTTTTAGGGCGGTTATCGATCTTTTTATCATTTCTCTTCTTTTAATTAGTCCATGTATTTTAGAGGCGAGATTCGGAGTTCAATATGGTTTTGTTGCAGGGTATGCCTTATAATATACTTGACGAGCCTAGCCCCTTAGGTCTTCGTCTTAGGAAGAGTCCATCTCTATTGGATTTGATTCAGATGAAGCTTTCTCAAGTGAACTCAGGAACCATGTCGTGCATCTTGGCAAGTGAAAATACTGACAGTGGGGAGAAGATAGATTTTAAGTTTGCTGCTGTTTCTGGCACTAGCGACAAGCTGAAAGCTTCAAACTTTCCGTTGGTCTTTTTAAGAATTGGGACTTGGGAGGTAAGAGAATTTGATTTTTGGTGGCAATATCATTACTTTTTGTTCCTTTTTTCTTGAAGTATATGATTATGTACTGCAATGTAATCTTATGCTGCTTTAATGGCATTCCACATCCACTGATTCGATTAGTTGGTGGGCTATCTGATCGATGTCCACCACAATGTAGACACTACCTACCTATTTAAAGTTTAATGTATTGAAAATACAATGAAAATATATCCATAAATCTTATAGTAAACCTAGCTTTTTCTGAATTATAGTTTTCTATTACTGTGAGAGGGCTGCAGTTGATTAGGTGGAACAGAATATTAATCATTTCTTATTGTTATCAACTAGAGCAGAGGGAAGCCTACAAATTCAAGGTTTCTAGATATAGATATTGATACATTGGGAATCTTGATACATTCCTGATACTAAGAATGACCGAGATATTGGTTGTCTTCATCAAGATCAAAGACTTCAAATTTTTTTTAAGAACCAAGATTATGAGATGTCTTGGCCTATAAACAGCTGAAATGATGCGAAGTTAGTAAAACAAGATTTGGTTCCATATTTAACAAATAAAAAGAATGACCATCTTTATCTCTCTTATCTCTCTTATCTCCCCTCTCCTCCATCAAGACCTCCCCCTTGTTCCTATCCACCATCTCTTGCTCTCCTGATTCCTACATTAACCATCTCCCACATCAGCACTGGCAAGAGCACATCACTGACCGCCAAGCCCTTGATCCTATGTGGTTGTAATTCACTTTCCGCTCTTTGCTACCATCATCACCAACAGCATCCCCCTTCTCTCTCCTCTCCTCCAAGCCCTCCTTTTTATGGGGCATGGCCAAACTGCTTCATCACCGTTGGCAGCATGTTTCCATTTTCTAGATCATGGCCCATACATGGCCATAAAACTATCTTCCATGATTGTCATTGACCTCAGCCACAATATCAAGCTGTTCTACTTGTGCCTTTGTCTTCTTGTTGGCCAGATCTCATGAGCTATCTGTCTTTATCATGATTAGAAACCTATAAGTGGATCAACAAAGGGATTAACAAATCTTGGGAAACTCAGGGTTTCTCATATTTTATCAGCCAAGACTATAAGCACCAATATGTTAGTGATCTCATTGGTAGGTTCTTGATATTGATACAAAAATAATCTTGGCTGCGATATTTCAAAATGGGTGAATGTGGATACCACATGTAGTCATATCAATTATGGGCCAAAAAGATGGACTACTTGGCATTGTAAAATTGCACATGAGGTGTGTTACTGCAAATATGGCTCACTTAACATTTTGGGGCTATATATACTGCCAATACTTCTGTGGATCCACATGGATGTGGTTAGTCCAAATTGATGGTTTGATGTAATGCTAGTTTCAGGTGGGCTTGATATATATATTAATAGTGTTTGTTTGTATTATTAATTGTGTTGTGGCTATTATTATTAGGTATCAAGTGATAAGTAATAAGCACAAATTAGTTATTTTTTATGGATATAATATGTTTTATCGATTCTGAATATTTTAAAAATCATAAGCAGATATGCACCCTTATATACAGCTCGCATCTGCATTCTGCAATTGCCATTAAAACACTGCATGGTGAAGATATCAGCCAAGATCAAACATTGTTTTTAATCATTTCTAATTTATATTAGTAGAAAACCTTATGTACTTTGTTTCTTTACAAGTAGTTCTTCATCAAGGTGCGTAAAGATTTTTCCTGTGACTAACTGAAGTATACCTGTGAACAGCGGGTCTCAAAATATGAAGGTGATTTAGTGGCTAAAATCTACTTTGCAAAACATAAACTCGTTTGGGAGGTTCTTGAAGGTGGTCTCAAGAGCAAGATTGAAATCCAGTGGTCAGATATTACAGCTCTGAAGGCAGGATACCCTGAAAATGAAGATGGAACTTTGGATATAGGGGTAATGTTATATAAGCTTCAAGAGATGGTTTCTCATAGGCATAATTTCTCTGTTCCCTTAAGAAGGCTTTCTGCTTGTTTTTGTTCAGTTAGCTAGACCACCTCTTTTTTATAAAGAGACTGATCCTCAGCCTAGAAAGCATACCTTGTGGCAAGCAACTACAGATTTTACTGGTGGTCAGGCAAGCGTACACAGGTGAAGTTAGATCATCTTAAGTCGGTTAATGCTATCAAGTTTCAACCATTTAGTTTGTGTGATATGGCAAAGATTTGTCTTATAATTGAAAATTTTAAATATAAATTGTTTATTGTGATGTTTATGCATGTATTGGTGCATCGCAATCCTTGCTGAGGTCTATTAACAGATCCAACTGTTTATGTTTCATTTTTATTGGTTATTGTGTTGAGGGCACATGAGGGTCAATGGTCATTATTGTTATTGCTATTTCCATATACCTATCTGAGTGTAATGTTTTATTGGTACTTAATTTTTTTATTCAGTGCATATGGAAGTATTAAAAGCTTATCGTATCAAACTTTAAGCCAGACAACAATGAGATTTTATGCTAATAGCTTTTATTTGAATTTTGAGAAACTATATTTTACTTCAAGCATTGATACAGCCAACCCACTTATAGAGACCCTACGCACATCTAAATGTTTTTTCCTGAATAAAAAGAGAACATCTGAATATTTTAGATGTTATCTAAAACATTTACCAAAGGATTATTCTTGTTTTTTTTTTCTTTTCCTATTACAGAAGAAATAAGACTAGATATCCCACCTGGATAAAGGACATGTTGGTGTTGAATTGTCAGGATCCCTTGCCAAGATAGAAAGACTCTGAAGAGTAAATCTAAACACCTTGGTACTTGGATAAGATCTCGGTATTCATTCTGTTTTCTTGTTTGTTTAAAAACAAGTTTTGTGCCATTGAGTTTAGCTTTTATACACCTAAAGAGGATGAGTTGAGGGAATATTAGTAGGTCGAACCTAGAGCAAGTACATTGGTTGACTTCAATGCAGCAGCAACTGAGTAGCACATTTAAAATGCCTATACACTTGAAATAAATATTTTAAATGTTTCTTACCTATATCTGTCAAGTGAACATGTAACTGTTGGTAACAAAAGCTGGGGGGTTCCAAATGTATAGTGGTACTTTAAACTGAGAATTTATGCGCTTGATAAACTTGTGTACCTTGAAACACATAACAACCAATATTTGGTTGTTTTGATACTTCCTACTCCATAAGTAATATATGGTAATTTGCTATCAGAACTGTTCTCTAATGACCTTTGATGCCTAGGTAAAGAACCTTCTAGAATTTGGTTATGAAGTCTTGGACATTCATGAATGCTGCAGATCGTAATCAGTGGTGTGAACTCTGAATTCATTAGTGGTGATCATATTATTTGATAAGATTTCAGCTTAATCCTATTTTTAGGACTATATCTCAGCTATGCAAACCAACACCATAGGGCACATGTAGTCTCATATCGATATGCAAAGTCACACATACAATGTGATATCAACAAAAAATATATAGCATTGATTAATTTAAAAGTTTCAAGAAAAAAAGGGATCTTACTGTAACCACAACCTTAAGTGTTGTATCTTTTCCCATCCATTGGATTGACTTCATAAAGTGAATTACTATGTTGCACTTTTTGATTGCTTACAATGACTTGGTGTTGAGTTGGTGATTAATATTCTATCAAGTTTGATGACTTGTTATCCATCATTCCTCTGCACATTGGTGTCTACTTCTTGGGTAAGATAGCAATGGGGAACAGAGTGGCCCACCATAAGCAGGGCGACAAATTTACCTTAAGATTGTGCTATTTAAGTTAGTAGTGAACTTCCAAGAATTCTTTTCTGTTGAAATAGTTGAAATGAGCTTGATGGTGTACTTTCTGACTTTTGGACTTGTTGATGTGTAAAATAACCAACGAGCCTTATCCCACCTATTTGGAGGTGGCTTCAAGTCAAGGCATGCTTTTGGTTTTCCTAACAAGTTCCTTTAGGCCATCTCAAGTCATTCTATCCTCTCACTTTAGCATTCATTTCATCCCCTCTCCTTGTTGGCACCTTCTGAGATTTTTGTTGTACATGCTTCTATCATCATGTTTTTTTTTTTTTAACTACATTCTTGTATGGTGCAACCAAATGCTTTCATATAAGTGGTCAAGTCTGACCTTTTAGTTGTACACTTGAATCATACTTTCATGTCAATCTCTGTTATGTAACTTTATATTCTTCAATATTTTATTCTTGTGATTCTACCGATATCCAACAAGGCATGACGCTAACTCACATGGCACGAAGTTTATTAATTATGTCTTCACTAAGCTGATTCTGTTTTCTAAGTTGCAGTACATCATAGCTGAGATGATCAGAGTATATTAAGTGCCACACTTCTGCTTAGTACTGTGATATTATAAGCTTGACACTGAACGATATTTTGAAAACCAGCTTGATAAACCACAGACACTTCTTGTATATTTTATCCTTATGTAATATTAGCTGTGAAGTATTAGATGTTATTGATTTTTTTTCCTAAGCTGAATGGTCATTTCGTGATTTTTTTCCTTTACTCTGGATTTATGGTACTATTAATATTCTTTTCCTTTACCACAACATATGACTCATACAGAAGAGTTCTCCAAATTCCAAACCGGCTTCGTGATTTTTCTTGCAATTTTTAAATAAACTATCTATGGTCATAGCCTGCTAGCTTGGTGCCTAGGAAATTGAAGTAGACTATGGTTGACTTTTGTGTTGGCAGGTTGAGATATCCTGCATATCTTTTATGATGATAATTATATCGAGGAATGAGTATTGATTAGCAGTCTAAGACTGTTTTTAGAAGAGATGAAGATGATGGCTGCTGATAATTTTTTTTAGATGATGATTAATCATATATGAAGTTACCTGTGGTACAAGGGAATCTCTCTTGATGCTTTAGTGCTGCACATGTGCAGCAATATTTGAAATTTTGAATATTTTATCTTGATGTGCCCACGCTTAGGATACCTCTGCCTGTTGAGTGATCACAAAGCTTCATTAAGAATAAGCTTTACTTATGTTCTGTGCTTATGTTTTTCTCTATCATTTTTAGCTAACTATACTGAGATGTAGCTTGTTAGCATATCTGTTGCTTTGTTTGGAAATTGGGGATATGTCTTGCTTCACGTAATACGTATAATTTTGTTTGACAGGGAAGAAAGTAGTGTTGCCTTCAAATATTGTCTTGACCTTGATTTCAGAGAAGCACTAATGCAAAATGATAGAATTGTGAGCAACCACTGAAATATGCAATAGTTTGTTCTTTGTTAAGTAGAAAATTTGTTTCATATTTATCTTTTCCTTTTATAAGTATCTGAGTTAATACAAACCAACTTGTTTATTGCTCGAGTTGTAATTCCTCAGTAGATTATCAGATCAACTTGATATCCGGAACCCTTTATGTTTTGCATCCACCGTCCATTTTTTCCTTTCTTTTTTTCTTCTTTTTGTTTTTTAGCCATTTCAATGTTATCAAGTCTTCAATTACACCTTTACCACCTTCAGAAACATCTTGAAGTTTGATTGGTGCTAACTTGAGTAAGAAACGAATGGTTTGTACTCCAGTATGCAGTGTGGGCTTGGCCCTAATGGTCGGACAATGCAAAAACATACTATGTTGTGCCATAGCTTTTGTTTAACTCAGAGAAGTCCAGTTCTTTACTGCTGCTGCATTTGTTCTCTCTTCTAGTAACAGTGTACCTCACAAGATGTGAATAGCCTGAGGTTGTCTAACGCATATCAACTTCTTTGCCTGTAGGAGGCATTTTCTGAAGTGTTCCCAGGGCTTGTTAAGCAAGAATTTTGAAAAGCTTGTCCAATGTGATCCACGTTTAAATTTACTGAGTCAACAACCAGATATTATGTTGGAATCTCCATGTTTTGAACCTCGATGTGCTGTTTTTGATGATCAAGTTGAAGCTAAAAGTCATGGTTTTGATGGTACGGATGGTAAGGGACTCACCTTGTCAGGATTCTGTGATTCTGGTTCGCCTCACACTCCATCAATATCCATGAAGAGCACAGAACAGGATTCTGTTGGGATAGCATCGGATCTTATCTCACAGGAAACTGATTCACCAAGCACAGGTAAGACTATGTCAGCTCTTGGAGTATGTGATGTTGAAGTGGTTCAAATTATCTGAACAGCTGCGTCTTCTTAAGTCCTTCAGGAAAAAAAAGTTTGAATGACTTGTTCATCTCAATTAATTCAATTATGTATCTTGAATAATTATTATTTGTTCATCTTGAATGACTTGTAACAATTGACTGGTCAGATCTGAGTTGCTTAGAATACATGCTTCGTAACAATTCAAGCTTGATTCTTCTATGAGCGGTGATGTCAGCATGTCGGCATTTATTATAGTGACTGATATAGATGCTATGTTAAGCTGGCAAAAATCAGTTACAATAGATGGAGCATTCTTTTTTCATTTTAGAAGCTTGATGAAGGATGCCAATACATTTTATCCAGATATTGAACCAAGACATTTGATGACCAACTATAGCATGACATACCCTAATCTGCTATACGACATCTATCTTTGCAGTCTACATTTGTGTTTTGTGGCTGAAGAGTTTGATGTTGACAATTCTTTTGCCTTTCCCCTTCAGCTGTAGGCTCCTGCAATTCATTACAAACAACAATTTGTCGTCCCTACCCGAATTTGAAACTCATTTACATGCCCTTGCTGTTGTAGATATTGTATTTTGACACCCAGGCTCTCATGCCATCTATATTTTGTTGGTAATAGACACTTGTCTAGATTATGCTGTCATCGCCAATAAACATTCCGAGTCTGGACCAATTAGTTTACTGATGTCTCTGTTGTCTGCCACCTTGTATTTCATTATATTAATATGTGTCAATCAGCATGTTGCATGCCAGGTTCGCTTGCAATATACTTTGCATTATTTATATATTCTGCAATGTTTCTCATAGGTGGTCACTATGTTGCTTGATGTTCTGATTTGGGAGATAGATGTAGCCTGGCAGATTTTTCATGTTTACTAGGTTTACGTTCTTCACGTTGTGAATGGCTCAACTGTTAACAAATTGTTATCTTATCAGGTTGCTTGATATGTTAAATTTTGCTTGTGATGTCATATTTTTAATATTTTTTATTTATTTACTTATTTTGAAAATATTGGTTGTTGATTCAGGAATAGAATCTGCGTCATTCGAAGAGGATGATAGCAGTGAGACAGAACAGTTGAAGGAACCTAACAGGCAGGATCAATTGAAAGTGCCTGGCCCCAAGCAGTCAATGTCCACGAGTTATCTGGTGAACCGCATAGAAAATTGCACTCAGATGGCTTCAGGCAATCCATCCTCCTCCACTGACCCTGTACCAACCAAAGAAATATTGGAGAATATATCCCAGCAACTGCTCGATGACTCTCATGGCTCCTCTGTCTTGGATGAGCAATCTCTCTTGCCAAGAGTCAATTCCTTTCTTTCTTTGATAACACCTCAAAACCTCAAGGTAAATAATGGTGACCGGAGGATAGTGGTTGATGAATCTGATTCGGTGACAGCAGCTGAAGTTGTTGATGGTGCACTCCCGCTTATATCTGGAAATGAATCCTATGGGGAGCTTTTGATTAATCTTCCCCGCATAGCATCACTGCCACAGTTCCTATCCAACATCTCTGAAGATTTTGAAAACGAAGGTAGATAATTTCCCCTGATCTACGTAGGGAGTTTACTGTAAAAATTATCTTAGAACAATAGTCATTCTATTTTGAGTTTGGATTATGAAGACTTCTTGGATGCTTTGGAAGTCTCATGTTTTAAATAAATAATTAAATAGTTTTTTTGTCTCCTGATTACTGAATTCATTAAATGTTGCTTTATTTCTTTCTGATCAATAAAATGTTTTGCCACAAATATTTCACCAGAGAACTCGATGGTTGGATTTACAAGAATTGAGATATGTATTAAATAATTACATAGTTACCATCTAAAAGAATTACAGGATGACGGGATGTAATCACTGCATATATATGAGAGGAGATATCCATCTCTCAGCGATGCTACGGACGGAAACACACATTCATAGGGAAATTTATAGATAACGCATCTCATCAGAATAACACGAACTATTTCAAACAAAAGAGTATGCAGGCGCTAAGGATTCATCGGAGCTGCTTCGTCTACCACATCTTGGGTCTCTTCGAGCATGTTCATCAACATGGAGATCTGGTCCTGAAGGACGGCATTTTCCCTCTCTACCTCTGCCCGTTTGCTCCGTTCTTGTAGGAGTTGAACTTGGAGATGCTCGAGGCATCGTGCATCCTCCTCTAGCTGCTCATTAAGCCCATCGATCTCCCTATCCTGTTATGCCAATTCACACAATCAATCAACGAGAGATGGCAGAACTGCCTCGGTTTATATCCAGTGACCGTGGAAGTCACAAACCTTTCTGTTCATCTCTTGAATGGCAATCCTTCGCATGCTCTCCACAACATCAACATTCACAAGCTTCCGCTTCTTTCCAACTAACCATCCCTTGGGGTATGATGTGGAGTCGAAGTCAGGTGGGGGGAGTAGGACTTCTGCAGTGGTGCGGCAGCCATTGGAGCCACCCTCCAATGGTTCAAAGAGAGCTCTACGCCGTTCAGATAGAGTGGCTTTTGCTGTTTCCTCCTTGGAGAGAGCGTCTGATGTGGGCAATGGTGCGGTGTCCATCTTCCTGGATTCCTCTGATTGATTGGTGGGTGTTTTGAGGCTCTCTTCCTTCAATACATTTTCCAAGCTCCGCCCACCGGCTGAAAATAGGATTGGCAAACAGTCAACTAGTTCATTCATTACAGGTACAGCCAACCACTTCAAAGAAGAGAAGAAATTAAGAGCCCGTTTGCCAACCACTTCAAAGAAGAGAAGAAATTAATAGCCCGTTTGCCAACCACTTCAAAGAAGAGAAGAGATTAATAGCACGTCTGACACCAGTTTTATTTCTTCCTTTATCTTTAGAAGTAGAATCATAAAAACCATGATAAAAAAATTGATTTGATGCTATTATTTTTACTTTGTATTTTCAAAATTTATTTTCATTAATTACAAAAAGGACTTATTTTTGTTATTTTTTAAAAATAAAATTTTTTATGTTTTACCATCACCTTCATTGCCATAACTGTTATTATCGTGATTGCCAATGCAGCTACCATTACCGTCAATACTAACATTGTTATTATTACCACTACCAATATTATTTGTCGCCTATTATTTTCAACACTACCATTATCATTATTATCGTTGCTTTCATCTCCATCCCTGCTATCATTATTGCCATCACCATAATTATTTTCTTTAGTCCGACCATCTTCCTGCTACACCGCATTTACCTCTACTCATCCCATATTACCAAATGGGTAATACTTTCACCATTGCCACCATCACTATTACTATCATCTCAGTTATTTTTACCATCACTATTAAAATATTGACCATTACTAGCATATTTATATTTTTAAAAATAATTAACTTTTCCAAATATATTTGTAGTTTTAAATTTAAAAATAAAATAAAATAGCTATTTTTTTTTGAAAATAAAAAAGAAAGTTATGCCAAGACATCTTAATTTTATTTTTTTTCTATTCAACTACGGTAAGGTGGGTTGCCTCTCCGATGATCGAGCCGAAGATGAGGGATTAATTAATAACTCTCAAAAGAAATAGTTGGCAATGCTATAGATTTAATTATTAATGCAAATTGCATAGGTGCCAGCAGGAAATTTCAAGAATTCTTTGTGTAATTCTCCTTTCTAGGTTCATTAATATTGAATCAATCAAACGCAAGTCTGAAAATCTTAGAGATTATGCAGGATTATACACAGAAAAATCTTTTTGTGGCTCTCACTACATGGAGACGTAAAGCGAGGCCTTTCTCTTGCAATGGAACATGAGAAGGGAAGTCTGGCCCTCAAATTCTTTTGCTTTTGACCTTGCTTCAAAAGCGGGAACTTGGAACGATGCTTCCGGGCCCGCGGTTGCGAAACCTCTCAAGGTGCACCCACGGGCGGGTGGGTGGAAAATATAAATATTTAATGGCACATAACCAACTTCCTTCACAAAACTTCGGCTACAGGATTTTACTCTGAAAACTCTCCACTTCAAACATTTTGCACCATCTCATATCCACTCGATAACCATGGTCTTCAATGCAATAAAAAGAGCTAAGAATATAATTCCTCCTTAGTCTTAGAAAACCCAAATCGACTGTCTCCATGATCACCAATAGCCTATGGTCCTGCTTTAAATTATATGGTTATATCAATTGATATGAATCTTTTCTACCAAAAGGCTTCGTTAGTCACCAAAAAAAAAAAAAAAAAGCGTTCTAACACCGACGCTGGATATTTGTTGCAGGATATCTGGCAAATATCTGGGAAATAAAATTTATGTTAAAAAAGGGCAGAATGGAACCCAGCTATACACCACCAGTTGGGTATGGCCTGGAACCGTCAAGCAAAAGAAAGGAAAAAAAAAAAAAAAAAGAAGAAAAGACCGGGTCGTGCCTGTTAACCAACAAACAAAAACGGCGTGAATAACGTGATGGCGGGTGATAACCTGCACGGAATCCTCAAACCGGCATTTACCGGTCAAATAGCGCCTCCACACCTTGGATACCATCATACCAATTATCTGTCGATATAATTCTCTCACCCATCCAAAAATCTTTAAAAATAATAATAATAATAATAATAATAATAAATTAATAAAATCAATGATTTAAACTTAAATTATCGA
The DNA here is from genome assembly GCA_021397845.1 of Areca catechu. NCBI lineage: Eukaryota > Viridiplantae > Streptophyta > Magnoliopsida > Arecales > Arecaceae > Areca > Areca catechu. The sequence continues at coordinate 21,602,723 of CM038045.1, forward strand.
TGATTTGTGCGTAGAGACGATATCAGCCAAGGAGAGTTCAATTGGATGGTTTGGTGTTTTGATGATGGGATCGGAAATTGGAATTGGAGTGATTGATATACCTGATCTCTTACGGGAATTCCAAAAGATTCGCGGGGGAGAGGCCGGCGAGAAGCCTTCCATCTTCTGAAGGAGATCCACTACTGGCTGTAATTCGATTCCTTCTTCCTCTCCTCTCTCTCTCTCTCTCTCTCTCCTCCCCTATTCCTTCAAAATAAAAGCAAACGATAAAACAAACAAGAAAGGAAAAGAAATATAGGGAGAGAGAACACAAGGATTGGCTAAATAGGCACACCTGTGGTTGGTGGCTACTAGAGATCTCTTTTCTTGCTTTCTTTTCTCTTTCTATCTCCCTGGTTTCCTTTCGAAAAGGGAAACGGACTGCGGAGGACGGAGAGATGGGAGCCCTTTCTGCTTTCCTTTTTCTTCGTTTTCTCTCGTTCTTATCTTTCCTTGGAGGTTTTAAGGACGCCGCTTGGTTTTTTTTCACGATGACATCGACACCGATCGATTAGAGACAGGGATGATACGTTCGAATGCAAGCTACTCTTAACAGTAATTACGGTGCTCACTCTTACCGTAAGTGATCGTGGCTACCGTTGCCGTGGGTACACCACGAGGACTTTATAAAGGCCATACATGCAAAGGGTCAAATTATTAAAATAAAATTACGACCGCGGCCTTAGCTTTACCTGGAATACCAGGGGTCGCTTTGTCAAGGAAAAAGAGGGTTTGCTGCTTGATTATTAAGAAAAATATAGAAAAGGCCAAACTTTTATTAAATGGATCATGCCAATTTTGTTTGATGCTATTTTTTTTAATAAAAAAAATATTTTTTTGGAATCATTCTTTTTGAATGATTTTTTTTTTTTTTTTTTTTAATCCCAAGAAGGAAAAAAAAGAGGTATAAAAGGAAAAGCTTATAAAAGCTTCAGCGTTAAAATAGTTAAAGACAACCATTTCTTAGTTTTATCTTCTTCCCTTAATTCAGTTCTTATTTCAAATGAAAATAAAGAAACAAAATATATATATATATATATATATATATATATATATATTAGCCAGCTGATCTATCGACCAGCTGATTTCCTTCACCGAAATCCAAGAACTTAGTGTTTAAAATCTAAGAATAGAGGGTGAAGAAACTTTGCTTCAATCAACCCCTTTGAGATATAATTATAAATATCAGATACCTATTTTATAATCACTCCATATCGCTTATAACTTTGCCACCGATATAAATAACCATTTGAGCTCTCCCATGCTCCGGTTTATAACACATTACCTTCGTAATATAGCCTCAGAAATGATAATTTTAACTAATCCATTGGATACCCAATCAACTTGACCAGATTAGAACCCGGTATGAGTATGGATTCTAGTTAAAATATCTAAAATAATTTTGGATCGGATATGAATAATGTCTCATCCCAAATTTGATTCATTAAAACTTTAATATACCTTTTAAAATTATTCTTATTTTATAATATTTATACGAAGAATTCCTTATCCGACCTAATTCGACTCTTTTTATTAACCTGACCCGGTCCAATCAGATTAAAGTGGATACATGACAAGAGTATGGTCATATGATTTTTTAATTACGGGATGAGCATCCGCATTGACCTAGCTGATCCATGCCTGAACTATCGTGGAGGAGGTACTCAAGAGATCAATATTGGATGAGGGTTAATCAAGCTCAAAGAGTTGCAGGCATTCCAGTTTTGTCGATCTATGCCTTGATCCAACTTTGACATATGGCTACAATGTTGCTCTAAGATGATGAGCTAAATAAAAGGTGCTGATAGGATTACTATTTATTTTCGAAAAGCTGCTGATTTCTAGTATTCCAGATTGCCCAAGTAGTATGAGCAACTAGTGTTCTGTTGAAATCATTGGTGGAACCGAGCATGTTCGTATGAGCAGCTGAATGGAAGTAGTTGGAAAAATATCCTGATAATGACCATAAAATATAGCCCAAGTTCGAGCTGCATGAGAGCAATCAAAGAGACAATGTTACAGGGTCCTCTATCGATGATTGACACAAGTCACGGAGAGTATCCCCTCGAAGGAATGCCTTGCAAAAGGGACGACCCCAATCCAATTTCCACATGAACATTTCTAACCCTAGGGGCCACTTTCAATTTCCATACCCATGTACGATTCTACCTCTCATTCTCCTGTTGGTCTTGTTGAACAGCTATAATAATCACATATTTAATCCTTAGTTTAGATGATCCTGAAGCATTCCAAACCGGCCTGTCTTCGCATTGACTTTTAGGAAGAGGAATTTCCCTGATTGTTTGAGCATAATCAAGCAGAAAAAATTGATCCGAATGTTCAGAATCCCAGGTTCCATCCAATTTAATTAGCTCTGAAACTTTTCGATGTTCCTGGAATATATTGCAATTGATGTGAATAGCCATTTGGTTCAGTGGGACATAAGTGAAACATGAGTCATATAAAAAACTAATGCTACGACCATTACCCACTTGCCATGAGAAAGAGTGAGTTACCCACTTCGCTGCAGCACGTATATTCCTCCATAAAGTTGGAAGACCTTTGTTCTTCTATGTACAGATGCTCTCCCAAGAGATAGGATGGTGCTTCTTAGAACCCAGGCCTTGACCCCACAGAAACGCCTTAAAGATTAACCCAATATCATTCAAAATGTATATAGGAACTGGGACATTAAAGTAGGCATCCACTACTTCACACGATCGACTAGAATTTTACTAACCAGCTTACATAAAGTTCGACACAAATTAATTGGATGGTAGTCCTTCGCCTCCTTCACTCCTTTATTTGGGATAAGTTTTATGAATGTTGTTTTCCAAATTTCAGGCATACATTCAGCAGCAAAAATTTCTTTAATAGCAGCTACAACATCCGTCTTCAAGTAGACCAAAACGATCTGAAGAAGAGAGGTTGAAAGCCATTTTGGACCCAGAGCACTATCAGACGCAAGCTGAACCAAGGCCTGTTCGATCTCCTTTTTAGAAATTGGTTGAGCAAGAATACGGTTCAACTAATCCATAAAGATGACATCTAGATTAGGAAGAGCCGGAGGAATCAAAGATGGCTGAGAATTCCACTGGTTTGAGGAATAATTCATAATAGTCGATCTCGTTTCAGCTTCATCCATGGTGAACTGACCATCGGCTTTATTGATGCCCTCAATTCTATTTCTCCTTCTTCGTCAGAATGTAGTTTATGGCATTGAAGTCACTCCTTACCATAAGTGGATGGCCCAAGGAAATACAAGCGACCACCATGTCCCAAAGTGACCGATGTGCTTGCATGGATCAAACTAATTATCCAAGGCTTGCTACAATTCACCGACACAACTCCAAAACTTGCCTGCCTGTTATTTGAATTGAAATCAATACCTCGTAAATTCTTGTGCTATGCAACTATGATGCCACCAGAAGGACCCACCGACGCGATTGCAATGGTTTTCCACTGATTTCGAATACAGTTTTGTAGTTTTTGAACAGAGTCACCGGAGATCCTCGTCTCCAAAATACAAAAGATAATCTGGGTTTTGTTTTTGTACTATACTATGAAAATTATCGAGGAACGAAGGCTTGACCGCTCCTTTGCAATTCCAGGTTATAATATTCATGGGTCAAAATAAAATAGAGGAGGCTAATATCTCAGCATGAGTACTCTCCCTCTTCACAGGTTGCTCTGTTTCCATTGCTCGTTTTGTAGTTGAGTAGTGGTGAGGAGATACCATAACCAAGTCCAAAGATGAGTGGCCATGACTTGGTTTGGAGTTGCATTCGCCCACCACATGAGAAGATTCCTGACCTGAGTCGGCCACGCTATGAGGCTTATCAAGAAATGTGGCCTTTTTTTTTTTTTTTTTTTTGATAGGAAACACGCCTGACAGGGCAAATGCATTAAGAAAACAACCTGTTGCAGAATTACAAACAGAGGGAAGCATCCAGAAAAAAAAAAAAAATAAATCTTTACACAAACATAGATATAGCAAAAAATACAGAAGAGGATATATACAATAAACAAAATTGGAGAAGCTCGGGAGAAACCAGCAATTCATGTGTCGTGAAATTAGCAAAGCATATCATATATGTAGCAAGCATTACAGCAGAATGGTTGAGTTCAGTGCACAGCGAAGTGATACCAAAACATTTTGCCCAGTAGATGTTGTTTATCCTTTTCCTCAACAACAGTTGATGTTGCAATAGAGAAGATCCGATGAGCATAAACAGTGGTTGTTATGCCAGCATTAGACTGGAAATGTGAAAATATGTTAATTGGCTAAGATTTGTTTGTTGATAGAAGGACCTCTTCATAGGCCACAAACTGAGAGTAGTACCCCTATAAGAAAAAATATAGCAGCAAGCGGCATAATTGAGCCGCGGCAACTGTAACCATCCCAACGTATGCATTAGCAAGAAACAGATATGTCCGAGAAGCCTCAGCGACCATAAACATCCCAAAGTAGCAAAGGTAGCACTATAATCATCCCAAAGAAACAAAGGCAGCATAGAAAACATCCCAAAGTAGCAAAGGCAACATTGTAAGCCTGGACTGCAGCAGGCAAACAAGAGCAACAACAACTGTAAACCTCCCAAAGTGGCATACAGTAGACCCAATAGCAAAGGTAGATGTGAAGAGCACATAGAAACATTCGAAAGCAGCAAAGGCAGATGTGAGGAACAAGGGTAGTTGTAAAGAGGCCAGAAGTTAAAGCATTTACAGTGCCACTGTAAGGAACCCAAAATAGCAAAGGCAAATATGAAAAGTACATAAAAACTAAACGGATGAAATAGAGTCTCAAAGTGGAGTATGTCCCCTCGAATGGAAAGTTCCAGCAGCTTCATGGAGTCGTATCGAGGCTCAGTAGCAGAGTAAGATAGAAAGAAGTTCCCTGGCACATGAAAACCAAAACCAGCAGCCATAGGTCCAGGATAGATAGGATCTTGTGCCATCTGAGAGTCGAACGTGCCGGAGCAGTGGGCGGAAGGTGTAAAAGAAAGCAGGCGGTGATAGAAAGTAACAACATTGCCACCACATCCCTGCTCTTCGAGAGCAGAAATGATGGGAACCCTATATTTGAAATAAGAAGTGGCATGCAAGAGACCCAGGTAAGCAGCAAATATGGCAGAGCAGGTATGTGAAAAACCAGGGAAGGCAGAGCAGGTATGATGTAGCATAGTAACAAAGAAGAAGATTAGTGATATAAAGAGCGAGAGACCTCCCAACTGAATTGACAGAGAGGCATTACTAGAGTACCAACATAATGATCTGAGATCCTGCAAAAAAAACAGAGATGTTAAAAAAGGCATTTCTTCTGCTTTTATTATTTATTTTTTTCCTTTTCTTTGATATTCTTTTTGATTCTTTTGAGCAACATGATTCATTTTTTCTTTTTCTTTTTTTCCCTGTTCTTCTCTTCTTTTTCCTTTGTATGAGGCATGTTTTTTCCTTTGTATTGATTTTCCATTTTTCTGTATTCCCATTATAATACTTTGTTCAATATTTGAAGATGTGGACCAGTTGCAAAGAGCATGAATAACAGAAGTGATGGCAGAAGAGATAGTCCTCCCATGAAAAGAAAAGTGGTGAGTATAGCTGACAGGGTACATCAAAAGGAGCCAAGGAGGGCAAAGGTTTAAAGCTTCAATATAAGCCGGCAGCAAAAGTACCTGATAATTAATCATTATAAAATGAAGGTATGTCATTTGAGTCAGCCCACAAGAGATAGCTAATCTTGGCACATTAGCATCGGAATTATAGATTATGAATTCCCTATTCTGAGCAAATGAAGCCAAAAGATCAGCAATAGAATTTGCCACTCTATAAATGTGTCAGACCTAGAAATTAGCGAAGACAGAGCTCTAGTGCCAGATATCTTGAAGGAAATGAGCCACAGCAGAAGGAGTCTGGGTTCAATTAATCCAGTCGACCGTGATTTGAGAGTCACCTTCCACCATAAGAAATTGCACTTGCAAATGAAGAAAGGCCATCTTGATACTAAACCACGCAGCTAATAGTTCTGCGTTCGGAATGGTGGATTTATTGATAGTCATACCCCCAGCCTGAAGAATAAGACCCTTGTAGTCCCGAATGATGTAAGCAATGGAAGTAGTATCTGTCATAATCGAAGCATCAAAGTTGAGTTTGAAAGTTTCCATAGGTGGGGGACGCCAATGGACAGAAAGTGAGACCTTCCAGGAAGAGGAAGATGAAGAAAGGCAGTCCCAATTCCATGAGTAGTTCCAAAGCTCAACATGATGATCAACAGGAGTAGTGGTAGCTTGGAAAGCTTGAACATATCTTAAAAGCTGCGAATGGGTAGTAAAGTAGTTTTAAAATAGTCTAATATTCCCAGCTTTCCAGATTTGCCAGACCAGAACAACGACAATGGCTTTGTTAAAATCATTCATGTGAGTATCAGCCAAGAAAAGTTGAATATCAGAAATGGTGCGAAAGAGAAACGAGCAGGCATGGGTAGTCGACAACAAGTTCCAATAGTCCATTGCGAAAGGGCAGAGAATAAAGAGATGATCAATATCCTCAATCACCAAGTCGCAGATATCACAATAGATTTGGTCATCATGAATAACACCCTTATGATGGAGGTAAATTTTGGTGGGAAGTTGGCGTCTAACCAACTTCCACCAAAATATTTTGGCAGTCATAGGGATCCGAAGTTTCCAGATCCAATTAGAAGGGATAATACTTACCCTGTCAGACCGAGGGAACATGGAGTGCATATCTTTGTGGGTAACATGCTGTTATCCTGTAGGGCTTCAAACAAGATTGTCCCGCCATGAATCCATGGGGAGCTGGATGGAAGTTATACGTTGCACCATTTTTGTCGAAAACAAATTATGCAACAAATCAGTATCCTAGGAACGATCAAACAATATAAGATTATTAATATTGAGATCATGGATGTCCATGTCCATATTAATATAAGTTAGCGCGATCGCAAGCGATAAAGGAGACATCCAGGGATCAGAAAGTAAGCTAATAGACTCCCTCGAGGCAATGGTCCAAATGAACCGGAAGCGAACAAAATGCCAGCACTTGACAATGTGGGCCTAAGTCACAGAGCAAGTCCGAGGCTTCTTATAATTATTCCAGTTTGAATCAAAGGACTATTTGACCAAAATAGTTTGGGCCCAAAGGGAAGTAGGGTGCAGAACAATATGAGCAGCCAACTTAGCAAATGCAGCCCACTGCTTATCCATCAGCGAAACAATCCCCAACCCACCATCCTTTCGAGGAAGGTAAACATTATCCCAAGAAACCAGGTGGAGACTTTTGTGATCCACTTGATGACCCCAAAGGAACGCTCGGATATGCCTTTCAAGCCTGATTAAAATGGATGAAGGAATGCGGAGCACCACCATAGTGTAATTGAACAACGGTGAGAGCACCGATTGGATTAAAGTAAGGTGGCCAGCAAAGGATAGCGACCTCCATTTCCAGGCATCAATCTTTTTGTTGACTGCATCCAGGAGAAAATCATAATCAGTAATTGATAAATTTGTACCAGAGAGGGGAAGACCAAGATATTTTCAATTCCCTCTCTGTTCCGAGACATGTAGAATCGAACATATCCTCCTTCGAGTACTCACAGGGATGGCAGGGGTAAACGTTATAAAAGACTTGGCAACATTGATGGCTTGGCCCGAAATCCAATTATAAGTCGCAAGGATCATGTTGAGGGCATTTGCATTGGCAGGGGTTGCCCGAGATACCAACAACATGTCATCCGCAAATAGAAGGTGCGAAAGATACAGACCATTGCTTCGCAGCCTAAAGGATTTCAGCAGATTCTGACTAATAGCAAGGTGCATGAAATTGGAAAAGATGTTAGTGCAAAGAATAAATAAGTATGACGATAGAAGGCAACCTTGTCGGAGTCCTCTGGTTGGCGATATCCAAGCCGTCGGGGTTCCATTGATAAGGATGGCATATTGATAGTTGGTGACACAAGAAGTGATCAGTTGAATAAAGCTGTTGTGGAAGCTAGCAAGATGCATAACCTTGTTGAGAAAAGGCCACAGCAAATTGTCGTAGGCCTTTTTAAGGTCCACTTTCATAGCCATGATCCCACGAGTCTTTGGGGCCGAGAAAAGAGAATGCATAATTTCTTGGGTAAGGAGAATATTTTCCATGATGCTGCGGCCGGGAATAAAAGCCCCCTGCTCAATTAAAATCATGGATGGAAGGATAGACTAGAGCCAATTCACCAAGATTTTGGCAATAATTTTATACGTGGTATTGCACAAACTTATGGGACGATAATCAGTGATAACATGAGGAATAGTCTTCTTAGGGATGAGAGTAATGAAAGTCCTCTTCCAACTGGCGGGCATATACTGGTGGTTGAAGATAAACAGCACTGCTCGAATGACTTCTTTATGGATGGACTAGAAGTTCTGGAAAAATAGTGGCTAAAAACTATCAGGCCTCGGAGCTTTATTAGATGACATTTCCTTAACGACATGCAAAATTTCCTGCACCGTAAGGGGCTGAATTAGCATATCATTATGCTCCGAGGAAACGGTGTTAGTAGGAAAAGAAAAATCATCGGAGTGATGATGGTCCGGGTTTTTCCAGCGTTGAAAGAAGTGCGCAAATATCATGCTCCTTATAGCCTCATTATCATGGATTCGGTTGCCATTGAGATCCTGAAGGCTATGAATAGCATTTTGTCTCTTACGAAGGATGGTGGATTGATGAAAAGATTTGGTGTTAGAGTCTCCTTGTTTAAGCCATGCTATCCGGGATTTCTGACGCCAAAAGGTCTCTTGAGCATGAAGATTAGCATTATAATCCTGGATAAGAGCAAGAAGATTAGCATGTTCATGAGAAGAGAGCCCCCCCGAAGAAGCATCTTTAAGTTGGAGCTCATGAATACAATGTTGCAATTTTTGGCCTTTCTAAAAAATATTTCCCAGGTGCTTTTTCCATTTAATTAAGGCATACTTAGTTTTACAAAGCAATTTAGCAAGTCTTATAGGAGGAGATCCCATAACTTTAGATTGCCATGCCTTGGCAATGGTGTGACGGATACCTTCACACCTGAGCCACATCTTCTCGAATCTAAATGGGGTCTTTACATGATCATGATGCATGAGAACCATCAAAAAATGGGGCAATGATCAGAGGTGAACCTAGTAAGATGTTGAAGCTTGGAGTCAGGGAATAAAGTCAGCCAACTCTATGAGACAAATGCTCGATCCAGCCTCTCCCACACTCTAGCAGTGCTAGTTCTATTGTTACACCAAGTAAACTGAGGGCCCTAGAACATGAGATCCATCAGTCTAGCCCCGGCTATGCAACGATTGAATTCTCGAATATCTCTTGTTTCCTTAAAAGGTTTGCCTCCCTTCTTGTCATCCCTGTGAAGAATACAATTAAAGTCCCCAATTAGAAGCATGGGTAGATCAATAGAGCTGACCAATAAAGTTTGATTCCAAAGCTCCCTGCGCTCAATACCCTTGGTGCTAGCATACACAAAACCCATCACCCAGGACTGACCCGTAGTTGGCATGAAAATCCCAAAGGCTGCTTGTTTGTTGGTATACATAAAGTTTAGTTGGCCTAGATCGAGCTTCCAAACAATGATGATACCCCCAAACAAGCCTAAGGCCGATATCATGAACACCTGCCATTTGGGATCCATAATATGCTTAACACGATCAAGGGCCTGGATGGAAAGACGAGTTTCAAGAAAGCAACAAATATCCGGATTGTAGGTGCGTAACATATTTTTCACATAATTTACAAAAGGGGCTTTCGCGGCCCCCCTACAATTCCAAACTAAGATCTTCATTAAGAAGACAGAGCTATGCTCCCCCCTGGGAAAGTCCAGAGGGGAACCAATATCTGAAAACTCAGCTATAGGAATATTAACTAAAGGTGAAGAGTGCAAAGATGGAACCTAATTCGCAGTTTGTGGGGGAATTCTAAGCACTTGAGCTAATTGGGCCAAATGGTTTTTGTGCGTACCTGTGTTTTCCTTATGTTGTACCTTTGATTTATCCGAGTTAGATATGCTGGGTAGATCACATTCCATCAAGGTGTAGGGTGTTGAGGCATGGGAAATAGTAACGGGCCTCCATATCTCCCTGACATTAGTATTCTTCCTCTCAGCTTTTGGCATATAAAAAACCAGTTGCTTACTTGATTCATGAGAATAAGTCCCCCTGTTCCCAGATAAGAAATTTAGTTGAAGGAGCCACTTCTGGAGGTGGAGGACTTCCTTTAGAATTTATTTTGGGAGGAGATCGCTTCTGCTTTTCCTTACCAATATCCTTCGAAGCTGATTCCACTGGATGAGATGAAGATGCAGAAGGTGTATTGGCCGAGTAAACTTTTTCCCCACTGTCTTGAAATAGTGGAGCAAACCGAGAGCCTTGAAGAGGGTTATCAGGAACTTTGGGAATATTCTTGGAAGGAGAGGTCCTTTCGGTCTGTTTATTGACCCGGATCCATGAAGAGTTTTGTCCATCCTTATCAGAGTTAGCAACCATCTTAGAAGCAATGCCCGAAGGCAAGGGATATACCAAAACTCTAGCAGCACGGATCCAGGGGCCATAAACAGGCTTGGACCTGAGATGCTCAGGTAAATTCACACATTGGCATGAAATATTAGGATCTAACTGAAAATAACTACAGGTATAACATATTTTAGGAAGCTCTTCGTAAATAAACTCTTGCCACCAGCTGTGGTCCCTAACCCTTAGTCTAGTTCCCGGACAGATAGGTGAAGATGCATCCATGAGCACATAGACTCTGGCATACCCCATTATGGTAGTAGTTTCAGTCCATTCATCCAGGAACAGATGAGAGCCCGCAGTCGAAGCAACCTTTAAGATATTTTCCTTTTCCCAAAGTTCTACAGGCAAATCAGGCAACCGGACCCAGACCCTAACCTAATTGAACTATCACGATTAGGTCTGAAGTTCGGACGCCATTCTTCAAGGGCCAGTAACTACCTGCAAGGGACAAAGGACCCTTAAGGAGAACCCTAGATTTCTCTTCTTCAAACGAATATCGAAAGAGCAGAATCCCATCCGAAAGAGAGGAGATAGTAAGAGTCCCTTTGATTCCCCACCGAAGCTTGAGCTCCTTTTGGATGAACTCCAAAGGGAGCCCTCGTCCCAAGAATTTTCCCAAAAGCGCTAATTTAAGAAGATGTGGCATTTGATGACCACCATTACCCAAAGAAAGTGGATGAGACAAAGTATTGTACAGTGGAGAAAGTTTTTGTACATCATGCTCGATAAAAAATAAAAAATTACATCGCATAATTTGATTGGATCATGTAAATCCCACTTTTAATGTGCACTTAAGTATTATTTCTTTACTTCATACAAATAATATGCAAGATTTTCGGGCTAATCTATTGCTGTAGGATATACATGTATGGACGCATGTTATTTTTGTTCTTAAAGCTATACGTATAAGAAGGCAAGCAAATAAAGCGGTAATCTATTTAGCAGCTCATGTTTTGGAAGAACAATTCAAAATCATTGATTACCATTCTATTTCATATAGTTTGGCTAATATGTAGGGTTCCAGGGGCTAGGTTGGCGAAGGAGGTCCGTTTAAAGATGCAGCTGACCTTGGATCTAGAGGTCTTCCTGGTGGGGGAGGATCATGTGGTGGTTCATGTGGGAACGAAGGAGGAATGCAACAGGGTTTTGAAGGCTGGGCCTTGGTATGTGGCAGGGCAGCTGATGGCTTTGGCACCATGACAGTCGGACTTCCTTCTGGGGAGAAGCCCGGTCAATAGAATGGTAGTGTGGATGAGACTGCCGGAATTGCCGTTGGAGTACTGAGAGCCATCGGCAATCATGGCAGTCGCAGGGGAGGCGGTAACCCACTTTCTCTGGACAATTTCATTGACGTAATGCGGAAAACGGGCTTCGCTCGATTTCGCATGGAGCTAGATGCTTCCAAATCGTTGTTGCCAAGGGTTTTGATCCAAGGGAGGCACATAGTCTTCTGGCAGCAATTCATCTACGAGAGCTTGCCATCTGCGTGCTTCTAGTGTGGGAGAATAGGGCACCTATTGGAGGTCTGCAGCTTCTGGGAGGAACAGAGGAGGACTAAAGCTCCGATGCTAGGGTTGTGCCCTGACAACTTCGTCAACGAACAAGGGGTCGAAGCAGGCCAGGCCCAGGAATCCAATGTTCAGGGGTCTAACACTCCATCTGAGGGGGGGTGCTCACCTTCGGTCCCTGGTTGACGACAGCGAGGGTGCGTCAACCTCACCCGGTGGGGGCTTCTGGGAAGACTACTGCAACTTCAGACCGTGGCAAGGCCCCGGTCTCTTCTTCCGACCCATCATCTTCCTCCCCCATATGGTCTTCTCCCAATCGGCAGTCATCAACTCCCAGTTTGCCACCTGATTCAGAGGGGTGGCAAAAACCTACTAAGGTGGCTAGGAGGAAGTCGCCGGAAGCATTGGCTTCTGATCGCTCCGAGGGAGGAGGATCTCAGAAGGAGGCTGGCGGAAGCTTCTTTGCAACTCTGGCGGACTGCATGCAAGTTATTCCTCTGGAAGAGGGCCACAAGGATCACCAGATGGTCGAATATGGCATGGTCTCCCTCAAGCAGAGCAGGAGTCATTCAATGTCATCTTCTCCCTCATCTCTCAAGTCCATCTCCGCCCCTTCCGATCAGGTTAGCCCCCCCAACCCCTCTATGAATGTCAATGAAGTTGGGAAACCAGGGGCTCAAAGTGGAGCGCCTGTGTTAGCTTCCCCCGGGTCCCCTGAGGGTAGGAAGAGGGAGATGAAAAAGGAGTGACGTAGGGTTGATAGGAAATCAGGGATGAATAGGGAGGTGGGAGTGCAGTCAGGGGAGGGTTCCGGGATGCTTTTGGGAGGCCTAGGGGAGGGGGACCATTCTGGGCTTGTCCCCTCCTCTGGAATAGGAACGTTGGAGGGGAAGGGAGCTACGGCTTTGGTAGTGGTCCCTTCGGCTATCCTGGGGGTAGGACAATCAGGGGAGGGTGGGTCAGTGAAGAAGAATGGCTTGGTTGAGGGTGTTGGGTCCTCTGGGGTGATGATGGGTATAGGGGGAGAGGCAGGGGACTCTGGGTCAGCAGGGGCATCGAAGGCAAAGGAGGCGGGGGAAGGGGAGGAATCTTAGGATTTAATGCAGGGAACGGAGGCCAGGGTGGGATCAAGGAAGCTTCATTGGATGCTGGCTCATGCTGGGAAGCCTATTACCCTGTCACAGGGCTTTTCAGCTAACAGAGGCCAGCAGGGTGGAGGGGACCGAGGGGAAGTTTCCATACTAGTTGTTGTTGTGGGGGGACTAATGCTGCCAGCAGGGAAGAGTTTGCAGGTTCATAGTCCTGCTACCACAGATCAAAAGTTGTCCTCCAAGGGCCTTTTTGGACAGGGTCAACATATGTTCATCTGTGACAAGGTCAAACAGGCCCTGGGGTTGACTGGAGGTAACAGTGAAGGGATGGGTCTAGTCAAGGTTCCTGTAAAAGAAGGGGGAAAGTCGGGGGGGAAAAAGAAATCCTCCACTGTTGTTAAAAGAGTTGAGGTCGGACAGGGGTCCGAACCTCAAGTCTGACTTTTATATCTATGAAAACTTTTGTATGGAATGCAAGGGGGGCTAAAAAATCCTCCTTTTTATCTACTTATCACAGGTACCTACAGTTATATCACCTGCAAATTTGTGTGTTGTTGGAGACTAGGATTTCTGGTCCTAGTCTTGATGGCCTTAGGCATTGCCTTCCTAGGGATTGGGGATTTTACTCAATGCCCTCCCAAGGATTGGCTGGTGGCATCATTGTCAGTTAGGACCTAAGTGCTGCCAGGGTTGAAGTTTTTCACAAATTCTCTCAGCTGGTTGCTATTGTGGTTTCGAAACTTGACCGCCCCTCTTGGCTCCTCTGCGGCATCTATGCAAGTATGTTTTACAGAGAGAGAAGAACGGTCTAGGAAGAAGCCTCCGTTTTGATTGATCAGGGGATCCCTACTGTCATAGCAGGGGACTTCAGCACTATAGATAAGCAGGAGGACAAACGAGGTGGTAAACCCTTTGCCCATGATGTTGGCACTAGGGAATTTTCTAACTTCATCCAGGAGAATGGCCTGATGGATTTAGGTTTCCTGGGTTCTCGTCACACATGGTGTAATAACCGCTCTGGTCAGGCCAGAGTGTAGGAGAGATTGGACATATACTATGCTACTCCTTGGCTCTCTCTCTTTCCGGATCACACAGTGTGCCATCTCAGCAAGATTGCTTCTGATCATGCTCCCATTCTCTTATCCATGAACACCCCTCCTACCAGACCAATGCCTTATAGATTTGAGAAGTTTTGGCTTTCTTATCCAAAGGCCAAAGACATTGCTAGGGAGGTATGGAGAATGCCTGTCCGGGGTGATACGGCTTATAGGATATCCAAGAGATTGGAGCTTCTTAAGAGATGTCTCCTCTGGTGGAATAAGGTGGAGATGGATAATCTTATGAACCAAATCAAGACTATAGAAGCCTCTATTCATGCTTTGCAGGTTAAGGAGGATACCGAAGGCTACTTAGCAGATGAGGATCTTGAGGCCCTTCGAAGTTCTCTGGCTCGCCATCATACCCTTCTTCAGAACCAGGAAGTTCTCTAGAGACAAAAATCCAGGGTGCAATGGTTACGAGAGGGGGATAGGAACACCCGGTATTTTCATCATGCTACTATCATCAGGAGACATACCAATAGGATCCGGGCTCTATATTCTAATCAGGAGGGCTGGATCAAGGATGAAGCAGACATCCGAAGGAAATTTCTCCAGTATTTCACTGCCAGGTGGACGGTTCCTATTCCTATTTCTCCTTCTATTTCTTCTGTTCCTCCTCAAACTTTAGTTTCTATTCTCCAGAATTATTTACTTCTGAATCAGGTATCTAACGAGGAAGTAAAATCTGCTCTGTGGTCCTTGGCGGAGGACAAAGCTCCGGGTCCTGACGGCTTCCCACCTTTTTTCTTTCGGTCGCTCATTCTCCCGCGGCTGATTAGCCCTGAGCAGGGTATTTTTATTGGGGGCCGCAATATTACTGACAATATTCTAATTGCTCAGGAATTTATGCATGATCTTCATCGAGCATCTCGACGGCACAGTCTTATGGCTATTAGCTGGATATGGAGAGGGCTTATGACTGTGTGGATTGGACCTTTCTCTTCAAAGCACTAGAAGACTTTGGATTTCACCACTCATGGATTTCTAAAATTATGGCTTGCATCAATGCTCCATTTTTCTCTATTCTAATCAACGGATCCCCCACGGAATTCTTTCGATCCACTCATGGTCTCCGACAAGGTTGTCCTCTGTCCCCTTACTTATTTATCATTTGTGCTGACTTCCTTTCCAGATCTCTTTCCGTGGAAGTGCGGGATTCACAGATCCATCCTTATGTTTATGGGCCGGGAGCCTCGCCGATCTCTTATCTCTTCTTCGTGGATGACTGTTTATTACTTGGCCAGGCTTCCCTGACTAATGCCAGGGGATTCAGGAAAGTGGTTGAGCATACTATTATGTTTCAGGCCAGAGGATCAATTTCTAGAAATCTAGAATTTATTTCAGCCCCAAGATTGCCTATACTCTTCGCTACAGGATCATTTATATGCTGGATATTTAGGAGCGACAGGGCCCTCTCCATTATTTGGGAATACCCATATCGGGCACCAGGCTGACCAAGAATGACTGCGCCCCATTATTGGCATCAGTGAGCGATAGGATTGCGGGATGGCAGGCTAGATCTCTCTCGATGATGGGTAGGCTCACTCTTATTCACTCTGTCCTAGCCTCTCTCCCTATTTATATGCTCTCCAATGCTTTTATCCCCAAGGGTGTCATTATCAAGGTCGAGCAGATGATTCGATCCTTTCTATGGGATTCCTCTTCTGCTCGTAGGATGATTCATTTGATGAGATGGGACATCGTCTGTCGACCTACTCAGATTGGAGGCTTGGGTATTCCCTCTCTCCTTAATAGGAGAGAGGCATTTCTATTCATACATGCTGCCAGGTTTTTCTTATGTCCGGGCAGCATGTGGTCTTCCTTTATGAGAGCCAAATATGGAGACATTCCTATGGATCTCGGTGACTACCCTCATCCCACCAGGAAGTCATCGGTTCTTTGGCATGACATGCTCTCTAGAGCCCCACTCATCATCCCTTAGCTTTCTTGGGTTTTAGGGGATGGCTGACTGATCAGATTTATGCATGATCCTTGAATATCGGACATTCCTTTGATTCGATGGCCCACTTTCATCTCAGTGCTTACGCCCCCCTCCATTACCATTATGATCTTTTATGGCCACGGCAGGCCAGTTGGGATACGGATGCTGTTCTTTCCACCTTCAGGGATATTCTCAGCTTCAAGGTCCTGTCCATAGCCCTTCCGGTTTACTCGTGCTTGGACATCAGAGTTTGGCAACATACGACATCATCTCGTGTGCCCATCTTTGACCTTATTGGACGGTCCACTTTGGACCATCGTTTGTCTCGGAGCTATCACTGGATCTGGGCACTACCGGTTCACCCCAGGGTCTCTTTGTTTATTTGGAAACTCGCCTGGCATCGTCTCCCTACTCACGAGTTTCTTATTTCCAGAGGCATTCACATTACTTCTGATTGTCCTTTTTGTGGAACTCCGGGCGAGTCACAGTCTCACGCCATCTTTCTCTGTATTCGAGCGAGGATGATTTGGGCATTGGCTAGCTTCTATGACCCTTCTTCCTAGTCAAATCACATCGTTGACTCCTTTTATTCATTGCTGAGGATGGCACCTACGATCCAGGTCTCCTTTATTGCTTACTTGGCTTATCATATTTGGATTTCTAGGAACGAGCGGATTTTTGCATCCACGAGGTCTTCTCCTAGGATGCTGATGGAGAGAGCCAGGAGTGCTGCTGTCGAGTACTGGAGGTCGACAGTGATGTCGGCGGAGAACTGGGGTTTCCCTTTCGCTCGTTGAGCATCCCGGAGGGTTTTTATTTCCTGGAAATCCCCTCCTCTGTTTTTTGTTACTGTCAGCTTCGATGGGAGCCTTCGCCATAGGTTGGGAGGAGCAAGCTTCGTTATTCGGGACTCCAGTCTTGGATTCTTGGCTGCTGGTGGTATCCCCCTCATGGACTCCTCGGTTCCTGCTATGGAGTTATATGCAGTGTGAGCTGGGATTAGGTATGCTCAACAGGTTCTTCATCTTGATCAACTCATCATTGAGGGTGACTCTGCCACGGTCATATCTTGGCTTACACACTCCTCGTCAGCCCCGGCAGCTCATCTCATCGTCCTGACATTAGGCTCATGTTGCAGGACTGTGACTCACTGTTTATTAGGCATATCCACAGGGAGGCCAACTTAGCTACAGACTGGGTGGCCTCCTTTGTAGCTCATCATTCGAGGTTTGTTCTATGGTTTGATTGGCATTCTGCCCCTGTACAGCTTAGAAATATTATCTTAGCTGACTTTTTAGGTTGTATTCATCATCGTTCAGTGCAATGAATACATCGTTTTATCAAAAAAAAATGTTATATAATGATGTACGACTTTTAAACAATGATTCCTACTCATTGTACTTAAAAAAAAAAAAGAAAAAGAAGGAAGATGCAAGCAAACGATGATTGGATTGGATTGAATACAACTAAATCAACAAACAAAACTTGTGTCAACCAGGATAAAATGGTTTGAAATGAAAACCAAATAAGGAATTAATTTTTTATGTAATGATTAAAACAAACTAGCTTGTAGGAGGGGGAAGTTAGAAAAGAGCTTAGCACACTAATTGCTAGAAATTAATGCTGATGCATGATGGCTCAGAATGGTTAACATGGACTTTTTAAAGACATCAATATAAATTTAAAATGCTAGGATCAGGTCCCATTTATAGGTAAAGTATGGCATGGCTCGTCACATAGCAATGCCACAAGGGGCTTGGTAGGGTGGGTCGGTCCTTTCTTTATCATTCTGTGCCACTCCACAGGGCCCGACTTCTCTTTTCTGCCAACAGGTAGGGCCCTAGATGGGCATGAAGGAAATCGCGAAACTCCTAAAACAGTCAGAGCTATCAACGTCGCAACGTAGGTTTGCACTAAAACAAATAAAAACGACCCTTAAAAAACCTAAATAAGAACTACCCATCCCCTGCTCCGTTTCACAGAAATTTACATAACATACAAGGGACATTCAGACAAATCATCCACAAAATACACTCTAATCGAATGAGGCTTAAAAAAATCCACATGGAAGCTTGACCATCACATAAAAACCATACAAATATAGGTTATCAACATATGGAATAAATGTATTGATTCAATATTGAATGTATGCTGGCGAAAACCTCTAGATACAAAAGCAAAGCAACGTCCCCGTTCAAATTATAAGTGATTCAGCATTCCAGATGCTGGCATGGAATCCTTTTTGATCGGGCGGAGATGCTGGATCATAGATTCGTTCCCTTGGTTCACCTGCAAAATAAGTTCCTAGCCAGATTTTCTCCGACGGGGGACATTCCGATGCCTAAGTCAGAGGCGGGTTCCAGCAACAGAGTGGAGAGTATCTGAAGAGGAGGGAGATGGTGAGGAAATGATGTTTTATTTTTCCAGAATCTCGCTATGCTTACCTTGAGTGTCCCCTGTTACCGGTATTTATAATGGCTGGTCCAGCACGTGGTTTGGTCTCCCATCCTATGGTTGAGATGGGGATTGATCGACTCCCCTCCGCCCGTAATCGTGGGCAGTTGTCGAGAGGTACATGCCATGCTGGAGGCATTACAGTTGGGGTTAATGGCCATGTGGCCACTTCGATGTAGTTATGATCCGGAGGTGATAGCTAGGCAGTTGATCATGACCGTCGAACCCACATTCGCGTGGGTTTGAGGTTGGTCGGAGATTTACCTTCGGGCCTCTTCTTCACGGGGTCGTTGCTGGACTGGAGAGGTGTCTTCGTCCTGTTTTTTCTAAGATAGTCCAAAGACACCTCTACTGTTCGTGGCAGAGCTGTTCTTTTCAGGATGAATCGTAGGGTGGAGACGGAGTTGTCTTCGGACCGTTCTCCTTCGGGCCGGTGTCTTGGCTAAGGCCGAGGACCGGGTCTATGATGTGGTGGATACCATGTCGTCGCTTCGCCCATTCACTTAGCTTCCTCTAGGTGCTCCGGTTCGAAGTGTCTAGCTCGGGAGGGGTTGCATGAGCGGTCGAACCGGCAGCTGACCCATGCTTGAACCGACATATCCTAACAGTTGCCCCCCACTCTCAGTTTTCAAAGTAGTGATTTGCCTCGAAGAGTGAGAGTTTCATTGGATTGTCATTTTCTTCTGGGGGGAGGTGCAGCCAATGATGGTAAAATCTCTGGTTTGGCTGCTTGCCATAACTGCTGGCTGATTCGAAGATTAAGTTGAGGACAGCTGTTGTTTCATAACTTAGGTGTTTAAGAATCCCACAAAGTGCCTTCCAACGGAGGTCGGATTTGAGTTGGCTGTGCTAGAGCCCTTGCCGATCGAGATCGGACTTGAGTGGGCTACACTAGAGCCTTTGCCGATCAGGATCGGACTTGAATGGGCTGCCCTAGAGCCTTTGCCGATCGAGGTCGGACTTGAGTGGGCTGCACTAGAGCCTTTGCCGATCGAGATCGGACTTGAGTGGGCTGCACTAGAGCCTTTGCCGATCGAGGTCGGACTTGAGTGGGCTGCACCAGAGTCTTTGCCAATCGGGGTCGGACTTGAGTGGGCTGCACTAGAGCCTTTGCCCATCGGGATTAAACTTGAGTGGGCTGCCCTATAGCCTTTGCCGATCGGGATCGGACTTGAGTGGGCTGCCCTAAAGCCTTTGCCAATTGGGATCGAACTTGAGTGGGCTGCACTAGAGCCTTTGCCGATCAGGATCGGACATGAGTGGGCTGTACTAGAGCCTTTGCCGATCGAGGTCGGACTTAAGTGGGCTGTATTAGAGCCTTTGCCGATCGAGGTCGGACTTGAGTGGGCAGCACTAGAGCCTTTGCCGATCGGGATCGGACTTGAGTGGGCTGCTCTAGAGCCTTTGCTGATCGGAATCGGACTTGTGTGGGCTTCTCTAGAGCTTTTACCGATCGGGATCGGACTTGAGTGGGCTGCCCTAGAGCCTTTGCCGATCGAGGTCGGACTTGAGTGGGCTGCCCTAGAGCCTTTGCCGATCGAGGTCGGACTTGAGTAGGTTGCCCTAGAGCCTTTGCCGATTGAGGTCGGATTTGAGTGGGCTGCACTAGAGCCTTTGCCGATCGAGGTCGGACTTGAGTGGGTTGCACTAGAGCCTTTGCCGATCGCGGTCGGACTTGAGTGGGCTGCACTAGAGCCTTTGCCGATCGCAGTCGGACTTGAGTGGGCTGCACTAGAGCCTTTGCCGATCGGGATCGGACTTGAGTGGGCTGCACTACAGCCTTTGCCGATTGAGGTCAGACTTGAGTGGGTTGTACTAGAGCCTTTGCCGATCAAGATCGGACTTGAGTGGGCTACACTAGAACCTTTGCCGATCGGGATCGGACTTGAGTGGGCTGCCCTAGAGCCTTTGCCGATCGAGGTCGGACTTATGGGGTGCACGGGGGCCCAGCCCCCTATTGTTCTTCTTTTTCGGGAGGGGATTTCCTTGAGCTAGTCATCGATTTGCCGCTTGCTCCTCAGCGTCAGCATATTTTTGAGCCCTTGATAGGAGCTCAGCGTAACTTGTGGGAAACTTCTTATCCAAGAAAAAAGTAAGCCTGGACGATCGGAGCCCCTTCTTCAGCGTGGACATGGTCACGTGCTCATTGAGATAGGGGATCTCGAGCATAGCCGAGTTGAACCTGGAGATATAGTCTCAAAGACTTTCTTCCTCATTTTGGTATAGGAGAAATACGGTATTTCGGGGCGTCTTGCGGCAAGTCCTGAAATGCAAGACAAACAATTCTTCTAGTTCGAAGAAAGAATCAATGGTACCTACACGTATGCTCGAGTACCACATTTGAGCTGCCTTCTTCAAAGTAGCAAAGAAGGCGAGGCAGTATAGTGCATCTGAGGTCCCTTGAATCATCATGTGGGCTTTGAACCTTCCCAGATGATCAAGCGGGTCAGTGGTGCCATCATAGGGCTCCATCTGGGAAACCCTGAAGTGCTGGGGGACGATTTCGGCCATGATGCGAGAGGTAAACGGAGGGCGTAACTTGTAAGCCACGAGGTCACCGTGATTCCTCTGGTCCTGAAGCTTCACGACCTCCGATTCAAAGGCCTTAAGCTTTTTCTCGTAATCGGGGCGGGCTTCTCTCGGCAGGTCCATTTCGGGAGTGGAGTCCTCGGAGGAAGCAGAGAGAGACCGTTTGGGTCTCTTTCCTCTCCATAGTGAATCAGTTGGCTTTGGGTTTCGAGAGCTTCGGCCCTTAGGAAAGGGCCGATCATGGAGGGAAAGATGGGTGGACCTGGGTTTATGGTTTCCCTTCCTCCTGGATTGATGGCTATGTCTGGAGGTGGCTGGTGGATGCCCCACCTGAAGGGCCCTATCTTGAAAATTCGGAACCATAATCGTGAGAGCATTGACTTTATTAAGAAGTGCCTCGAATTGATGTTGTCCCACGACAAGCATGGGAGGCGGAATGTCGTTCCCCGTCGGGGGGTCGTCCCTCTGAGAGGGAGCGCGATCTCTGCTTGTCGAGGTATTCTGAGTTTTTTTCTTCGCCATTAGAACCTCCTTATACTCTCCTTTTCCAAGGAGGGGAGCTATTAGTAGATGCTTAGGCTTGGCCCCCTACCTGGGCGAAGATGCTGGATCACAGGTTCGCTCCCCTGGTTCACCTGCAAAACAGGTCCTTGACCGGATTTTCTCCGACGGGGATACTCCGATACTTAAGTCAGAGGCGGGTTCCGGCAACAGAGTGGAGAGTATTCTGAAGAGGAGGGCGATGGTGAGGATACGAGGTTTTATTTTTCTAGGATCTCGCTGTGCTTACCTTGAGTGTCTCCTCTTTCCAGTATTTATAATGGTTGGTCCAGCATGTGGTTTGGTCTCCCATCCTACGGTTGAGACGGGGACTGATCGACTCCCCTTCACCCGTAACCATGGACAGTTGTCGAGAGGAACCGGCCATGCTGGAGGCGTTATAGTTGGGGATAATGGTCACGTGGCCACTACGATATAGTTATGATCCGGAGATGATAGCCAGGCAATTGATCGTAACCGTCGAACCCACGTTCACGTGGGTTTGAGGTTGGTCGGAGATTTGCCTTCGGGCCTCTTCTTTAGGAGGGGCCGTTGCTGGATTGGAGAGGTATCTTCATCCTATTTTTTCTGGAATAGTCCGAAGACACTTCTACTGCTCGTGGTGGAGCTGTTCTTTTCAGGATGAATCGTAGGGTGGAGTCAACGTCGTCTTCGGACCGTTCTCCTTCGGGTCGGTGTCTTCGGTTAAGACTGAAGACCGGGTCTATGATGTGGTGGACACCATGTCATCGCTTCGCCCATTTACTTAGCTTCCTCTGGGCACTCCAGTTCGAAGTGTCCGGTTCGGGAGGGGTTACGTGAACGGTCAAACCGGCAGCTGATCCGTGCTTGAACCGACATATCCTAACACTAGATATTGTTTATGATATTTTGCAGGTACGATGTCTTATATTTCACAGAAATCAATCATGCCACAAAATGTCACCACAGAATGATTCAAAAGGGAACTTCAACGAAAGAATATCGGATTCAAATCAACGCAGTAGAAAACCCCTTACCCAAAAACGAGATCCCTGCTCAAACATAGATGCTTGAACGAAGACATAGTTTAAATCGATGGAAATCCGTGCGACGATGTCCACCTGCAAGGTTCCCTCCGAGCGGCGTGGCCTTCGGTCCATGACGCTATCCCCGAGCCGATGGAAGGAGCTGCGTAGCCTTCGGTCCCTGATGCGATCCGTGAGGAGATGGAAGGGTCTTATGAACGTGAAAGAGAATGGAGACGGAGAAGGTGATCGGCTTCCTCCCCCGCTTCAGGCGAGTCGATCCCTGAGGAGATGGAAGGGTTTTGAAGGTGGGAAGGGATTGGAGATTGGAGAACGGGAAGGGAGAAGAGGAGAGTGGCCCGTGGTATCGGCGCCAACATCGTGCGGGTTCTATACGACTACGAGGCTTGGGCCGGGGGCAAAATGGGAAAACAAATTTTAGCCCTGGGTTAAACGCGGGAGGTTTTGGCATTCGTTCGTGGTGTCAATCTTCTCCTCCCAACGGCGACGGCCACATATGATAGGAAACTTATAATATAAAGTGACGAGACCATTTACAAATGGCATGTAAAAAGTTATCCTAGTTTCAGTTCAGCCGTACTTCCTCCCAAGTCCAAAGTTAAGATCAAGGATTGCAGCCTTGAATGGTGTCGTCTCCATGGATTTCAACCTCCAAGATTTAGGTTTCTTTTGCATTTTGCTGCTCCTCCATCAAAAAGAAGAAGAATAATTTTTTTTAGTGTTTCTTTTTTATTGCAACCTAATTTCTTGCTAGTTCAAAGAAGGTTTTAGCTAAAGCATGAGGATGAAGTTAACTCATATTTGAACTTTTTGATCTGTGAATTTTATTATGATTATTGTAATTCCTATTTTACCTTTTTTTAGTAGTTAAATCTACTACGGCTAATTGTCATGCCATCTCTGTTTTTGTTTTGTCTCTGGACTTCGATCCCTTAACATCTGGTTTCCGTCTGGCTTCTGATTGAGTTGTGGGTATGCTTGATGGTGTAGTTCTGAAACTCATATTCATTTCTGAACCATCCTCGGTTGTTTTTAAGATCCAGAGGTCGTTTTATCTGGCATGTCATGTGTTCATGGCTTTTCACATAGATAAATACTTGGAAATCAGGAATCAGGGTTCTAGCAACTTATTTTGAATTTGTTCTATATTACCAAGGTTATCTAAATATAGCTCCTTAGAAAGTTATGACCAAGGTTTGCCGTACCATACCGATGACCAGCCGATACGGTTTTATACCAAAAACCGATTTGTCAGTTTGGAAAATAAAAAAAATTTGAAGAACCGGTCCGAACCGGTTCCGAACCGACTCGAACCATGCAGAACCGGTCGGTTCAACCAGTTCGAGACCGGTTCGAAGTATTTTTTTTCTTTTGATTACTGTGCAAGGAGAGTTTATAAATTACTTGAAAGCTTTTTGAGAATCAGAGAACTTTCTATCGGAAGGAAAGAGGTTGAACAAAGGCTACGAAAGCTATTTCTCTCTGATTTCAAACCAATCAAATACCAAAATAGCAAGAAAAATATGAATTTAAGGTACATATAGCTTCACTTTTCTCTTTCTCTTTCTTCCCTCTCTTTTTAAAAAAATCAAAAAAAAAAAAAAAAAAAATACTGTTAATTTTTTTGACATGATTTTATAGTATGTTGTAGATCTATGAAAGATCTATGATAATAAAAAAAAATACTGTCAATCTGCGGTGCTTTATGATATAAATCACGTTTCTCGTATGGTCGTATGGTTTAAAACAATGAATAATGGTAATAACGTAGACGTCCCAGCTCCACCACAATTTTTTTAAAAATAATATTTTTTAATAAAAAAATATTAAATTAGAATGGGTTGAAATAAATTTACAATACATGGTAGCCATATCAAAAACCACGAATTGAACTCGTGATTTTAAATTTTAACATAATAAAATTAAAAAAATATAATAAAATTAAAAGTATTTAAAATAATATAATAAAAATATAATATATAAAATATTTAAAATAACATAGTAAAATTAAAAATTAAAAAAAATAAAAAATAAAAGAAGCTGTAGGTAAAGTGATCCGTGGCATCATCTTATTCCTACATCTCTATCTTTAAATTAAAAATTAAAAAAAATTAAAACATATATGAGTAAAGTCATAAATTATTATCTTAATAATAATATAAAATATTAATATTATAAAATAAAATTTACTATAATATATAATAAATAATATAAATATTATAATAAATATGTCGCCAGTTCGGTCGTCAATTCGCCTATCAGGTCGGTGCTGGTCTGACCGTCAACTCGGTGCTAATTCGGCTGCCAGTCCAGTCACCAAGCTGATACCAGTTCGATCGCCAGCCCAGTGCCAGTTTGGTCGGTAGCCCAGTGCCAATCTGGTCCCCTGCCCGGTAATTGGTACCGGACTGGTTAGTAGCCCAGTGCCAATCGAATTGGCTATTGGATCGGTGGCCAGACTATAATTGGATTGATAGCCGGACTGGCGACCGGACCGATGATAGGACTGACACCAACCTAGTGACCAGACTAGCTATCAGATCGATGGTCGGACTGGCAGCCAGACCGGCAATTGGACTGGCACCATCCTAGTAGCCAAACTGGCTGTCGGATTAGGAGCCAAACTAGCAACCAGACTGGTGGTCGGATCGATCGCCAGACTGGTGATCGAATTGACACTGACCTGGCAACCGAACTGGCTGTCAGACCAGTGGTCGGAGCCAGACTGGCTGTCAGCTTGGTGGTTGGATCGGTGACCGTATTGGCACCGACCTGGTGGTCGGACTGGCAATCGAACTAGCAGTCAAACTGGCAAGCAATTAGACTGACATAGACCCGGAAGCCAAACTAGCTATCAGATTGGTGGTCGAACTAGCGATCGGACTGTACCGACTTGGCGATCG
This sequence comes from Areca catechu, assembly GCA_021397845.1. Lineage (NCBI taxonomy): Eukaryota > Viridiplantae > Streptophyta > Magnoliopsida > Arecales > Arecaceae > Areca > Areca catechu. Next base: position 21,628,407 of record CM038045.1, read on the forward strand.
AACTGGCTATCAGACCGGTGGCCGGACTGGTAGCCTGGCCATCGATCGAATTTGCACCAACCTGGTAGCCATACTAGTTATCGGACTTGGAGCTAGATTGGTGGCCGGACTGATGGCTAGACTAGCTGTTGTATCGATGGCTAGATCGACAATCGAACTGGCATCGACCTGACATCCAGACTGGTTGTCGGACCAGTGGCCAGACTTTATATAAAATTATAGCAAAGCTTTTAGCTAATAGAATGTAATTTGTATTACATCCCATAATTAGTTCGAAGCATAATGCTTTTAATAAAGGTTCGTGTATATCTAATAACATTTTAGTGGCTCAGGGATTATGTATGTCCTTCAAAAGGCTTCTTCTAGAAAAGGATTTATGGCAATTAAATTGGACATGGAATGAACTTATGATCATGTTCGATGGGCTTTCTTATTTTTGACTTTTTATCAAATGGATTTTCAAGATAGTTGGATCAACTGGATTAGAGATCGTGTTTCTACTGCATTTTTTATTCTAATCAATGAGACTCCGTCAGATAGTTTTATCTCCTCCATGATATCTGTAAGGTTGTCCTCTTTTTCCTTATATATTCATTATTTATTCTGATATTTTATCCAGAATGCTTTGAAATGTTATCTCAATGAATACTATTATATAGCTTATCAGCCTAGTCTATCAAATTTTAATAATTCTTATCTCTTTTTTGCTGATGATTGCATCCTATTTGCTCATGCTATACTAAGAAATGCTATTATCATTTTTAAAATTTTATCGGAGTATTGTGGTATGTCAAGTCAGCAAGTTAATTTGGAGAAATCAGCTATTAAGTTTAGTCCTAAAGTTAATACACTAACAAAATAATGAATCAAGAATTAGTTGCATATTGGAGAATCTGATAGAATTTGAATTTATTTGGGTGTGCTTATCTCAAGGTAAAGGTTGACCTCAACAAATTGCAATAGCCTAGTACAACAAGTTTTAAAACAACTAGATGATTGGCAGTGGAAGCCACTATCCATGATGGGTCAGGTCAGTTTATTTAAATCAGTTTTGTTTGCCATTCCTATCTACTTCTTATCATATTGTATTATTCCTAAATGTGTTCTCCTAATATTGGAAGGTTTTTATGGTAGTTTTTTACGGGGTTCATCAGTTTTCTTAAGACAAGTACATTTGCTGGCTTGGGATTGTGTTTGGCAATCTCTTCAGTCAAGGGGACTGGAAGTCCGATCTTTAGTTATTGAAAGTGATACTTTGATAGCCAAATATGCTATAAGATTTATGTTATCTTAGGAGGAGATGTAGGTATCTCTTATGAGGAATATGGCGAGTGGTTCTTTACATCTATCCCTTTATGTCCACAAAATAGCTCATCTCTGAAAAAAAAGTTATGCTCTTTTGCTCCATTAATTTTATTGAATCTTCAATGGGTTGTGGATGATAGATCTTCAATTAATGTGATTTAGGACCCTTGGATAGTTTCTACTCTAATTGAATTATGGCTCATATTGGCTGACATCGAGTCTTTAAAAAATCTTAAGGTGAGTGACCATATATTGCTTGATATGAATTGTTAGAATACTTCAATAATCTACTAGTATTTTTTTTGAAATTTTTACTGGATGAATTTTGTCCATACCGTTCTGGGTGATGATATATCTAATAGTTTGGGATGGGATCCTTAGGCTAGCTTATCAGTTGGAGTGACAGACTTTTATAAATATTTTAGATCCAAGGCATCTTTAACTAGGAATATTGGATGGATTTGAAGGGTCAGGTCGGAGTAGCTTGGAACTACCTTCCATGTCAAAGCTTATTATATTAACGTGGATTACATATTCCTAGTCACTATGACCTTTGTCAAGATTCGGAGGAATTGGTGACTCGGACCTAGCGACAGGCTCCAATTTCAAATGCCTCAACTTTTTCTATGCTTTCTTTATATAATTTTCTACAAAACATCTAGGAGAGAGCAAGTAGAGATAAGCAACGATCGGAGGCAATCTTAATGTCGAATATAGCATATTAAATTTGGAAAGCAAGGAATTTCTAGATTTTTCAAGATATTATTTAGAATCCTAAGCTCATTGTATTGCAAGCCTCCATCCAGGCAAAAAATAATTATTTATTAATATTAATGCCTTAAAAGATATCTGGATAGCTGGAAGAATATGTGGCTCTTTTTTGCAGTTTCTATGCCCTTGCAGAGAATCTTTTTTACATGGGAGCTACCAACCCCCGGTTTTCTTAAGATTAATTTTAATGGTAGTATATTGGTCAGAGGTGAATTGGGAGGAGCTAGTTTTGTTTTACAAAGCTCTAGCGGTGCCTTTGTTGTAGCTAGGAATACTTGACTGGTAGAGACTACAATGCCAATGATAGAATTTATGCTGCTTAAGAAGGAATGTCATATGCATTGAGGGCTTTAAAGGCTATTCATATTTTTATTGAAGGAGATTCTTCAACAATTATTCAATGGCTATCTAGTTCTATATCTCTAAATATTAGTCATCATCCAATTTGATAAAATTGTTGGCATATGAAAATGGCACTATAATCTTTCATAGCTAGACATGTTTACTGAGAGGCTAACAATATTGTGAATTGGATGGCATCATATGTGGTCCATCATATGGGTTCTATACTATGGACGCCATTATCAGATATTCCTATCAAACTTTTTAATATTTTATTTGCTGATTTCTATGGATATATTTAATCTAGATTGGTTTAATAAATCCAATTTACCAAAAAAAAGGCTTGTGGATAGGGCATTGGTCGTCTCCTGGATTGACCATCACCTTAAATGGTTTTCTTCTTTGCTCCATGGAATTGGATGAAACTCAAGACTATTTGATATATTGTTTTTTTGACCAGAGCTATTCAAAATTTATTTTGTTTTTTCCACAAATAAAAAGTGAAGTTGCTTGCCAGCTCCTCCTCCCTCCAACCATCTTTCTCTCTGTGTGCGCCTTTGTGTCTTGATCTGGCATGCTCTTCTAGCTCATGATCGTACTACTACTTTTTAGTTCGAGAACATTTGCATTTTTTTTTTTTTTTTTTTTTTTGGCATTACCTACTGTTGCATGGCTTAGCTCCAAAAGATGTGTCAATTAATAATTTGAAGCTCAAATGAGTATTTGGATAGAGACCTTTCTTTTAAGTTTTCTAAAATTTTATTTTTTTTTTTGATTCTCATGAATATATTTATTCATGTATAATTTAATTTAATGCATATCTATTATATTATATTATATTATGGTATATTAAATTATATATAATAGAATATGAATTATAATATATATAATGAATATATTTGTATAATAAGGAGTATTATAAAAAATATTGATAGATCTTAATGATTTACTTAGAAAAGTAGTAATATAAAAAAATATGAATAATAGATTCTGGAAATCATTTTTCAATATGTAAAAGAATGTAAATAAATTATTTTCTTGCCTAAATATTGTTTGAAAAATATTTATTCAAAAAAATAGAGATTTTCAAATAAATTTTTTACTTTCAAAGAATGGGCCCAAGGATATTTTTGATAGATGCAAATATTGTATCCATCAAAAAGATATATGCAAGAGTTTTACTACCGCTCTGAATGCTAGTTCGATTTGGCATGCACGGCACCTTACTCGAAGAAGCTCAGGATAGGGATCATTGAAGATGTTCAAGAACTAGATATACATTAATGACACATCATTTAGTTTTTCGGAGGAAGAATATAGAAAAAGAGCTTATGAGATCTGCTCATCGATCTGGCTACAACTAAGTACCACTCCTAAAGACGTATCAAATACTCCAAATCTTAAATAAACTTTCTCATGTCTTGAGCGGTTTTAATGATGGAATCAATGTATGTGATGCTGCAACTGAGTTTGCAGCAGCCCTCTTAGGCTTCCTGAAGCTTCCATGCTGAAGCGAAACAGGTTGCATGCATGATGACTACAGGATTTAGACATAACCGAACCTTTGATGTGATTTGTTATAATTAGAAGGATGCTGACACTGATGATAACGTGGATTTGTTATCGTGCATGGTGCATGCTTAGCAGATGTAACCGTTGAAGCATTTAATTTTGAAACACCGCACAAATTTTTCGCACATCCAGATTGGCTTAATTTTCTTGGATGTTGTCTCACGGAGCTCCGAAGTAGATTTAGCTGCCGTTCGATGCTCACTGCACTTCTCCTACCTGCAAACAGCTTGCAGCAGATTGTTACTCTCAGGAGTGGAGGTTGGAACCGAGAATCCTCAAGACAGCAAGAGCCACCAAAGTTGATCGAGACCTACAGCCACTCAAGTTCTCTTTTAAGTTTTATCGAAGCTAGATAGACTGCAACGACATAACTTGAGGAAAATATCTAGACAAACCTATTACGTCAATTATGTAATCTGCTATCCAAGGCAGCAGCTGCTCCGAGGACAATGGTGTTAATTTGTTATCATGGTCCAGATTCAATAATCCATTTCATGCTCGCTGCACTTGTTTTACCTATAGAAAGAAAGGAAGGAAGGAAGGAAAAAAAAAAAAAAAAAAAAAAGCATATGCATATCGACTCTAACAGATTTAGCAATCTGCTTCATGCTCGCAACACTTCTTTTTTGTTTTTTTTTTGGACGAACCAAAGGGATGGTGAAGGAAAATAAATCCCGGTATGGCTATCCCGTAAGCTCCCATCCCATCAGGTAATGTTTAATACGCTCAAATTTTCGTAATCTATCTCCATCCCAAGATACCGGTCAGTAAAACGGGAATAAAAAGAAAGACCCCGACCTCTCACTCGGACCAACGATCGTGAATCATAAAAAGAATTCTGGATTTAATCGAGTAATCCATGGGATCATATCTCGAACCCGCGACCGGTTGATCGCAAGACAAGAACTTTACCAACCGGGCTACTGCCTTGACGGTCACGATATTTTTTTTACCTGCAACCAGCTGCATATTGTTTCCTTCGTGATTAGATTCCCCATGGCAATAAGTGACATGCACAGGGCAACTCAAGTTTGTGCTCATCTCGGGCAGGAACACTAACAGCAACCTTTGTGAATACTACTGTACTGGCTAAGCCGGGTCATTGAACAGCTCATTTCGCACTCCTAGTCAGCATTTATTAAGAATAAGCTGATTCACGAGAGTAAGGTTATGCACGGCGCCGGCGGTGTCCGATCTTCCCTAGGGTATGTAAATTTTTGGAAGTTGCCAAATCTCAGAGAAAGTGAAGCGATCTGGGTGGCTATGTTTTACCAAAAGATATTAACAGCTAGTAATTTACTAAAGAAGGGAGTCGGGGTAAACTCGGAATACAAGCTCTACTGCACTCAGGAGGAAACGGTTGATGATATCCTTTTCTCCTCCCATACTCGACTGCCGTGCGGTCTTACTTATCCTGTTGCTTACCGTCTTCCCCAGCTTCCCGAGTATATTTGTGATGTGTGGAATGAGATTGGTCAATCGAGGCACAACATGTGATATTAGAGTTCAGTTTAAACTGAAGAGTCATGGTGTTTCACGGACAACCTGGAGTTATTAGATTTCAGCTTAAACCGAAGAATCATGTATATTTATGGATTGAAAGGTTATGTATCGATGGATTAAAAGTCGCGTACTAAAAAATCACGCATTCATGGAAAGGTACCTTTTCACCTATTCAGATTATATAAATATAGAGCCCTATTTTAATAATTTTTTATTTAAAAAACATTATTTTTTTAAAAAAAATTCAAGATATAGGCCACCCCCGCAACCCCCAAAATAAAAAATACCGATCAAAACACCAAGTCCACGGCCCTGCGCTTCTTATCACGACAGATCCCCCTCCGGTCCGGATGACATTGGAGAGGATGGGGAGGAGGGGTTTTAAATTTTTTCTTCTTCCTCCTCTCGTCTCCCTATTATTCTTCGTCTCCTCGGCGGAGTTCAACGGTGGCTCCCCATTCGTGCGCCAAGAGGGGGAGAGGGTGCACCGTTTACCGGGGCAGTCCTTTAACGTGAGCTTCGCTCACTACGCCGGCTATGTGACCGTCAACGAGGACTCTGGAAGGGCTCTTTTCTATTGGTTCTTCGAGGCCGTCGAGGACCCTGCTTCCAAGCCACTTGTTCTTTGGCTCAATGGAGGTCTGATCGTTTTTTTTTCCCGTCTGTCCTCTTGTTTGGTGGATTTTGTATGGAAATCGCGTTTCAGGGTCCTTAAATCTTAAAACCTTTTTTTTTTAAAAAAAAATAATAAATAAATATCGGATCTTTCAAGTCGGATTATATTTTACCCCTGATGTTGTTGAGGAAAGACTGGATTTTTCATCACTGTTTTATTGCTTTCTTGATCTTGAGAAAAGATTGGACTTTTAGGATCAGAGAGAAATTTCAATTTAATAATTGTAGTCGGTCAAGCTAAGTTTGCTAACTGATACTGCCCGTAACTTTGTTTTACTCTTCCATGTAAATACTCACTTTGGGGAGTGATTGTGTTTTTGATTAAAGAAGCTGGTCTGTAGGGCCTGGGTGTTCTTCAATTGCTTATGGACTGGCTGAGGAGCTGGGACCTTTTCATATTAATGCTGATGGCAAGAGCCTTTATTTGAATCCTTATTCTTGGAATCAAGGTAAGAAAAATGGGTCTAATATTTTTCCTCACGTAGTTCTTTTTTGGGCATATTGTGGAGGGATTATGATCATCATTAAGGGGATAAGGTTTTATTTCACTATTCACTCATTTTATTTCATTACCCATTTAAGGATGATATGATTGCAGCTACTTTTTCTAAAGTTGTTTATTTGATAACAATTCACCTGTTCAGTTATGCGAAGCTTTTTTTCTTTTCTTTTCCTTTTATTTTTAATGAATCATATAAAGTAATTGATCTTTTGACTTCATCGCTTTGATGTTTTATACTCCTGTTTTAGACTGTGAAGTAAAGAATTCATTTGCCCAATTAGAACTGCTCTTACTCTACCTAAAGGGGTTTACTTGTTTTCTCACGCTCTGGGAATGAATACTTCCTGGAAACTTGAGAGTGAGAAAATAGTATATGATGTTTACAATCACTAAATGCCTTGCAGTGGCCAATATCCTGTTTCTTGATTCCCCTGTGGGTGTCGGTTTTTCCTACTCAAACAATTCCCAAGACGTGTTGAGCAATGGAGATGAAAGGACTGGTATGCTAGTGCTTTTCTTCAATCCTTTCTACACATGAATCCAATTTGTCTGGTTTCTGATTAAGATCTTATATTGTCACTTCAATTGATTTTATCTTTTGATTTGCAGCAAAGGATTCCTTAATATTTTTAATGAAGTGGTTCGAACAATTTCCCCAATATAAGGGACAAGATTTTTATCTGACTGGAGAGAGCTATGCAGGTTAGACAAATTACATGAGCTCTTTCATTTGTATTTCTCATCAATGATAGATCCTTTGTTTACCAAAGTTATAGTGACCCCTGACTCTTGTTCTAGGACATTATGTTCCGCAGCTGGCTCAAGCAATTGTAAGGTCTCAAAAGTTGACAGGGGAAAAATCAATTAATCTAAAGGGATACATGGTATGAGTTGAAAGTGGATATTCTATTCTATGATTTTCTATGAAAAGATGGTACTAAATTATTAACCAAGTGCAGGTGGGAAATGCTTTGACTGATGATTTCCATGATCATTATGGACTTTTCCAATTCATGTGGTCTGCCGGTCTGATCTCAGATCAGACATACAAGCTGCTGAATTTTTTCTGTGACTCCCAATCCTTTGTGCATGCATCATCTGAATGTGAAAAGATTCTTGATGTAGCTTCCAAAGAACTTGGAAACATCGATCCATATAGCATCTTCACTCCTTCCTGCCCAGGAAGTGTCACTTTCTCAAAGAATAAATTACTGAAAAGATTGCACGTAAGTATGTCAATTCTTCAAGCCACAAGCCATGGATTTGAGACAAGAAGAAGAGATATCCCAACTGATTTCTCCATTTTGTGGTTATAGCTTTACATGGATTAGTCTGATGAGCTTATTAACAATACACACTTTATATGGACAGTCATTTGGCCGAGTGGGAGAAAAGTATGACCCCTGCACTGAGAAGCACTCTACTGTTTATTTTAACTTGCCTGAAGTTCAGAAGGCACTTCATGTTAATCCGGCGGTAGCACCATCTAAGTGGGAAACCTGCAGGTAAATATTCATGCAGGCTTGTTTGAATTTCATGTACCATCTTATGGTCTATTAACGATTAATTGCATACCACTTTTGCTAGTTGCATTGATTCGATGGTGAAAATTAATTATTGTCATTCCTTTCATTTTGATGATCTTTTCAACTAATGACAAACTTTTAAGCTTTTTTTTTCAATCTTCTGGACTACCTCTGCTTTTGCAATTTAATATGCAACAGCAGTCCTTTGTTCATCCTGCATCTAGAGTTAAATACAAGCAACATGTTCGTTTCTTGATCATATGCCCATGTTTTTTGTCACAAAAGGAAATAGTGAAATGCAAACCTCCTAGCGGGTCTGTCATTTTCATCTCACTTATTGACCATTCATTCCAATTATTCTTGCAAAGACACAAACTTCAATTCTTCTACTAGGTTATCTAATATCACCAATCTAAGGCTATACATTATGAGCCATATGTGTGCAAATAAAAAACTTTTTATGAGGACAATACTGGCAGAAGTTCTAGGCATGGCTTGAGCACATTGTCTTTGCATTAGATTTTGTGGATCAGTGGTGATAAAAAAAAAAGAGATTTTTTTTTTTGGTGTGTATGAGTACTTTTCACTCCAGATTTTCATCTAAGCACATCTTTCATTTTGCAGAGGTATATCTTTTTTAACTTTGGTAGCTCCCTTCTCTCTTTTGCAGTGACATTGTTAATGAAAATTGGAAAGACTGTCCAAGGACCGTGCTACACATCTACCATGAGCTTATACACATTGGGCTTCGGATTTGGATGTTCAGGTGATTTTTAGCTTGAGATCTGTATTGAGAAGATCACAATAGGCATGTTCTTACTAACTACAGCTAGGTTTTAGGTGATCAAATATGTATTGTACTTCATACTTAAGGACATTCTAATCTATAATTTCTTGTAGCCAAGATTTGTAATTCTTTTCATTCTTAAGTTCCGGTAGCATATTAATACCATGGATAGCCTAGAGTCTACTAAATATTTGTTATTTTTTAGATTTATATTATATCTAATGATATTCTATTCTTATGTCTAACAAATTCATGGATGGAGTGCTGTGCAGTTTTGTTTCTTAATTGGATTATGTGGGACCTTTATGGTTGGTTGCTTAATGTTCTGTTTCTTAATTGGATTATGTAGGACCTTCATAGTTGGTTGCTTTATTTTTCATAAATATTCAAATTGAGCCCTTTGGTTGCAAGACCAACCAAAGTACTCGGTCATACACTCTTTTTGAGCAATTTTTAACTTGTGCCAATTACTGCAATCTCTCCTTTAATTTGTTTAGTGGAGACACAGATGCTGTGCTTCCAGTTGCATCCACACGGTATGATGTTGATTCTCTCAAGCTTCCTACTGTAACTCCATGGCATGCTTGGTACGATGATGGCCAGGTAAATCATTACTGAAAAGACTAGGCATTATGTCTCAAATTAGTTGCATTGTTTTCTGATAGATTTTACCTTCGAATTGACTGTTATGTACGTGCATGTATCCAAGATTATATAAGTGTTATTCTTTTTGTTTCATTTAGTTATACATTAAAGATACCAAAAGGTCATGATGACCTTAAGGAGACACAAAAGGTGCTAGAAGCTTGGTCTTGCTATTCTACATGCCGTAGGATAATCTGTTTAACAAAGATAGACATATATATATATAAATCTTATGCCTCTTAGATCATTTGGGTATCATCACACTAAAGATACCAAAAGGTCATGGTAACTTTAAGGAAACATTAATGGTGCTGGAAGCTTGGTCTTGTTATCCAATGTGATGTAAGATAATCTATCATGTGATACAGAATTTGGACCTAGGTGCGACCATATAATCAACAGTTTTTGGTTCTTTCCCTCCCTTTGTTTCTCTCTATCCTCCTTTTTCTCCCCTCAAGCTTGAGGCAGTTCTGGGTGGAATCTAGATTTATCTACCAGATCAAACATCATAAACTGCTTTGGCGGGGTCTACCCAGCTTTTCAAAAGTGGTTGCAGTATGCTGGCATTCAAGAGACCGCATAGTCCATATATGGTATGCAAGCCTCACATGCTAGTGCACATGTAGTTACCTTAGTAGGTAAAGTAGATGATGTATCAAGTATACAATACAACAGTATTGAAAGTAATTTTTTATCGATGGATGATAGTAATGTTAATAACAATAGCAATAACCATAACATAACTGATCCTTTAGTACTGGTAGTATCTATTTTATGCCAGTTTGGAACCCATGTCAAATCTAACCATTAGCTTGGACCCACTTCACCTATATCAGCCTATATAAGAGTGGGTTATGTATATAGCTCCAGAATGCTAAGTGGGCTCACTTATGTAGCCATATGGTAAACTAGGCTAGGTATGCAACAATTTAATGCTAAGTGAATGCCTTTTTGGTCCATATGTGTTATGCTGCATATAGATAATGAGATGCAATTAAGGGATTGCATATGCATTAATGCATATGTGGGCGCATATGCAGTAGTATGCAGACATTTAAAATGGTCTATTCAAGTCTTATAGCGCTATGTCCAAACACTACTTGATTAGAATTTCAAAAAATAGGCTTGAATCACAACTTGTAGGTCTATATTTTGAGTCCATCTTGAATCAAAGTTTTCTGTGAAGTTGAATACTGGCAAAAGATCCTATTGAACTTGGTGCTAGGGAATGTTGGTCAGCTAGAAAGAACTAATACTTTGAATCATATGTCATGGATTCTGATACTTGTCAAATACTTAACAGTTACAAGTCTGATACTTTTGTAAGGTATCCTATTTTTCAAAACTAAAATTATGTTCCGGATACTTTATGGATTTTTGCTTTTTTTTTTAATGTTAACAAATATATCAATATATATATGTATCAATATATTCTAGCTATGTCACATCCTACTTTTTCAAGGTTTGTCATATTGGTGAATCTGTATTTTGTTGTATCCATGTCCATGCTTTATGGTTGACTAGCTCATGGTTGACTAGCATTTTCCAAAACCTTTTGATAACAATAGCCTAAAATCTATAAAAAATGATGTAAGATAATGGGATCACATGGAAATACTAGATATTTTCGTTAAATCATTATCTTTGGATATATTTTGTTTGATATGTAGTCAAACATTTTTCCTAGGCTCTTCTTGCTTCACACCTTAAAGCCATGTTCTAAAAGAACACCTTGGTTCTTATGGGAGATGAATTGACGCATATATGAAGAAATAAGAGGTTCGTGTGACAATGGTGAAGCACATGACTTGTACCTTATGCCTTTAGCAAGTGTTGACACTAAACTTCGATGATCAACCTTCACCGTCAGGATCTACCCGCCGATTACCTCGAGCACCTACAAAACAAGTCCCAGATCAGAAGTTTTTCGATGGAGGATCCTTCGATGCTTAAGTCAGTAGAGTTCAAGTAGACAGATGGAGAATCTTAAAGAAGTTTTGGTGTCAGTTTTTCTTTAGTTTGCTTATCGTTGGAGGTCCTCTCTTACCAGTATTTATAGGCTTTCATTTTAACAAAATTCGGTTGGGAGAAACTTCTTGTAGTTAATCTCAACGTCATCTTGTTGGAGCTAACTTATTCTTGTTATAATGAATAGCCGTTATAACGATATTTTTGTTATGACAGTTGTTTTCTCCCGCCAATTTTATTGAATATTTTTCTTCTTTATCGGTCAGTGAAGTTTGGTCACCGATCTGTTTGTTGGCAGTCCGTTCTATATCTCTTTGAGTTGTATTAGTCGGATATTATGTCACTCCTTAGACAAGTTGGTTGGATTGTTGTGCTTCAGAGATGAGTCGGTCAGATTTTGTACTGTTGGCTATCAGTTTTTCAGTCTTTTTTCTTTTGCGAATCAGTCCGATTGTTCTGTTATAACAGTTGCCCCCCACTCCTGATTTCAAGATATCTTGTTATCTTGAAAGAAGGGAGTTGCAATGATGATTTTTTTTTACTTTGAGTTCTTCCTTTCCGCATCGGTGGGTCGCTTTGTTGTCAGGACTATCATCGAAGGGGTGTCTCCTAATGATGGTAAATCCTAGAGGTAGTTAGCAGGTTTGATTTGTTTTCCTTTTGGGCGTTTCATCATTGCTAGGTGTCGAATTCTTATTACTGATGAGGGCATTCTCATGGATCGAAGCGTTGCATCGGTATCTCTTTCAATGGTCGCATATCTTCTTCAGTCGCGATCTAGGTACATGGCACAATCAGAGGCAACTCATGCCATTCAAGGACGAAATCATAGTCGTTGATATTTTTGATATAAAGAGTTTTTGTCCTTTCTCTGATTTTTGAGCTTTCTTCATTTTGGGTGTTCTTTCCTCGGGGTCTTCATCCTCCCCGTGTCTTCTTTCCCTTCGAGCTTTCTACAGTTCAGATTCCATCTTTTTTTTCTTTCACCTCTTTTTCTGTCATGGTTAGATTTTTAGAGATCCCTGTCGCAGGCAGATCCTCCACCCATAGGGAAGAGGCTGAACAACAGTCCTCTGGCAGCTCTAGTCCTCCGAAGATGGAGGATCTTCATCCTGATTTAGTTAGTTCCCTTAGTGAGTTTACGATAGCCATCATGCGGGATTATTATAAAATCCCGCTAGATTTTTTAGCATTTGTCCCTCAATCTAGTGATAGGATGAATAGGCCCCCTCCTAGTAGTATAGCTATATATAAAGAATATTTTAGGACAGGCCTTCGTTTTCCTCTTCATCCTTTCATCATCCGACTTTTTAATTTATATCAGGTAGTTTCTACATAGTTGACTCCGAATAGTATTTGGATAATCTGTGCTTTCATTGTTTTATGTTACGACCTTCAGATCGAACCTAGGACTTCCTTCTTCTGTTTCCTTTTTGTTATTAAAAAAGATTTCTACGGTCAAGGATGGTGGGTCATTGATCCTTATCATGATCGGAGGTTTATTACGAGTCTTCCATCTACCATTCACGGGTGAAAACCTTGTTTTTTCTTTCTGTTGTTCGTCCATCCTTGGGGTTTCAATATTGAGTGGAGAGAGCCTCGTCTAACCCCGAACGATGGCAAAAAGATTTTAGTAGCAGATAAAGAGGACTTTGAGAGACTTCTGGGAGTCGAGGTTCCTCCGTTGAAGGAACTGTTAGGTGAATAGAGCCTCTACCTTGCCAGAATTAGTATGTCTCAGTTTAGATATTTTTCGACGAATAAATCATACTTCATTTTTTCTCTTCCTCCTTTCTTTCTTCTTTAGGTTAATCAATATTCCCTTATTTTTGCAGACGAAAGCATGAGGCTAGATGCAAGGAAACTTCGTTAGGCAGTTTGGAAGAGGCAGGCCGCCACTCCTTCGGAGGCTCCCCAAGATCCAAAGAGGTGCGAGTTGCTGTTGCTTCCTCAGAGGCTCCAACGTGACAGATTGTCCCAGTCATGGCAAGGATGACTTCGGATGACGACGATACCCCACTCGCCGAACTTCGTCTGAGGGCCTCTTTATCCGTTGGCTAATCTTTTGAACGGCCGACCATCCCTCCACTTGCTGACATCTCGCGGGCATCACATCAAAACAAAGGTAAAGCTCCTTAAGTTGGTACAGAATCCGAAGGAGATCATCGGGCTGAGGAGCCGGAGACCTACGTTGATCTCAACATCTTTTTCGATGAGTTGGGGTTGGAGAACCCCGAACTAGCTCGTTGGATATTGAAGGCTATCGTTTTTTCGAGAGGCCAGGAGATGACAAAGGCTCATCATCTAGACGAGATTATTCCCTCATACTCGAGCCTCAAGGTATTTTTTCTCCCCTTCTTTCCTTCTCTTCTTTTTTTTTATGAACATCACTAACTTTATCATCTTATTTCAGTTTATGCATGAGATATTTTGATCAAGGACAGTTTTTTGGGTTTCACAGAACTGATCCGTAGCCTCTGGGATCAGCTTGAGATGGCAAGAGCCGAAAAGGAAGTCGGCGAAGAATTAAGATAGAGCCTGGAGGCGGAAGTTAAAGAAAAGTGTCGCCGATGTCTCCGATTTGCAAAAGGAGGTGAAGTCGGCGCAAGATGAGATGTGGCCGAGACTGAGGCCAAGTTGAAGAAGAAGAAGCTCCTTTCATCGAAGGAGTTGATAAAGGAGCTAAAACAAAAGGCTAATGAAGCTTGGGCTCAGAAAGAAGCGATCGAGAAAAGAGCAGCACTTATAAAAGACAGGGTGCACCAGGCAGTTGAAGAATACAAGAAATCGTCTGCCTTTGAGGACGAGATGACGGAGGTAGAGATTGCTAGCTATGAGGTAGGCTTCGCCGACTGCAAGGAGAAGGTCCTGAAGCTCTTTCCCGACTTGGATCTTCAAGGGGTTGCCATTGACGGAGATGACGAGGAAGGGGGTAGTGAAAGAATAGCTGAAACACCCGATACCATTGCCCACCCCGAGGCCACCGTGCGAGCTGGAGAAGTCATCCAAGATGAAGGATGCACTGAGCTGGGGCCGAGAGTAGATGCTGTTGATGAAGACCAATGAACCATTGTGGCTCTTCTCTTTCTTACCGTATATATATATATATATATATATATATATATATATATATATATATATATATATATATATGTGTGTATCTGTATCAATCTTCTAATATCAATGAATCTTCTTTTTCAAAATGTTCGTGTCATTGTGTATAGAAAATGTTTAAGTATTGCATCTTCGGTATAAGTACTGAACTTTTGGTAGATTAGGTACTCGAAATACAAGTATTAGTGAATCTTTGGCAGGTTTAGATACCTGAACCCTTGATAAATCTTAAATACAAATAATCATAAGTACTAATCCTTTGATAGATTTGCAAGATTCAGTTTCAATCTTTGGTCAATAGGCAATCCTTTTGTCGGTCACATTGATGAGTAGAATAGACAAGGCCAACTCTTTAATTTGCCGGACATATCAGTTGGGTCGGGAGGCTAAGCCAACTATTTTATTTATCGGACATATCGATTGAGTCAGGTGATTATGCCAACTCTTCATTTTGTGAGATATACGATTGAGTCGGGTGATTAAGCCAACCCTTTATTTGTCGGACATACCGATTGAGTCAGTTGATTAGGCCAACTCTTTATTTGTTGGACATGCCGATTGAGTCGGTTGATTAGGCCAACTCTATATTTGTCGGATATACTGATTGAATCGGGTATTTTAGCTTACTTGTTGATATAGGGATCAATGCTATCATGAAAATATCTAAGAGAACTTTGTTATTGATTATACATGCATAATTTTATTACATTTCATGGTCGAGTAATCCGATATCCATTCAGGCTTTCAATCCTGTAAGTTTCAGAACGTATTATTTCAGTGACTTGGTATGGTCATTTCCAATTTGGAGAGTTTTTCTTACTCTATTGGTCTGGATATTTCAGACCTTCGTAATACTAGATTTCCGGACCAGAAGATTTTAGTTTTAACTCGGGAGTTATAATACCGGGCGATCTTTTGTCGATATGTGGTCATTCTCAAATGAGCTTGGAGCCTTGTTCCTTCGAGTAGGTCTAGATCTGCTCTTCACCATTCTGAATTATCCAATTTTTTGAAATACTTAATCTTCATGGATTGCAAGCTGATCTCTACCAGTATTGCTGCTTCGCTTTCGAATATTAAATTGAACGGTGATTCTTCGATTATAGTTCGGAAAGTCATTCGATATGTCCAAAGGACTGAATTTAGCTCTTCAATCTAGAGTCTTTTTGCTTTATTTAACCTTGTTTTTAGATCATGGAGAATTGTCCGATTTGTCACCTTTGCTTCATCATTTGATTGAGGATGTCAACGGAGGTCAATTTGTGAACGTTGTGATCTTGAGTATAGAAATCTTTAAACTTTTGATTATTAAATTACATTCCATTGTCGGTGACAATTGCTAGTGGGATCCCGAATCGATAGATTATGTAATTTCTGATGAAGTTCTCGACCTTCGCTTCAGTTATGTGAGCTAAAGGTTCAGCTTCGATTCATTTAATGTAGTCAATGGTCATAATGATAAATTTTCTTTGACCTGAGGTTGGAGGAAATGGTTCGAGAATATCGATTCCTCATTAAGCGAATGACCAAGGAGTGTTAATTGAGTCAATTGACTCGCAGGATGCTTTTGGATATTAGAATATCTTTGGCATTGATCGCATTTTGGACAAAGTTAGCGGCATGCTTTTGGATGGTCAGCCAATAGTATTTTTGGCATATTATTTTGTAAGCTAGAGATCTGCCTCCCAAGTGATCATCACATATACCTTCATGCACCTCTTTGAGGGCATAATCAGCATCCGTGAGCCCTAGACATTTTAACAAAGGCTGAATGAAAGATCCTTTATAGAGGGAATCCTTTATAATTATATATATTGTGAAGCCATCCAATGTATCTGTTTGGTTTCGACGGCATCTTCAAGCAATATCTCTTTACTTAGGTATTTAATTATTGGATCCATCTAGCCGGGCTCTTGCTCTATCTAATGTACTTCGGCACTTTCTTCAGTATCAGGAGTTTCAAGATACTCAATATATGTTCGGCCAAAGGAATCAGTAGTTGTTGTAGCCAATCGAGAGAGTATATCGGCTCGAGAATTTTCAGTTCGAGATATGGATGATATTTCAAAGAAGTTAAACTTGGTTATAAGAATTTGTACCTTCTTCAAATACTTTATCATAGTGGCATCTCGGGCTTCAAATTCTTCCTTTACCTTTTCATAGCCAATTGAGAATTCGTGAAGACTTTAATCTTCTGGATTTTAAGTTCTTTGGCAATTTTCAATCTAGCCGGGAGTGCTTTGTATTCCGCTTGATTGTTTGATGCATGGAAAGAGAAATGGAGAACATACTCGACAATATCTCCTTCGAGATTAGCTAGAGTCAATCCTGCCCCATAACCGAAAGAGTTGATGCTATATCCACATGGAGTATTCATATAGGATCGGTGTTGTCTTCTTCGACTACTTTCTCTTCGTTAGATAAAAGATGACTATCTTCTTCGATACTCTAAGTGCATTCAGCAACAAAGCCTGCTAACACCTGCGCTTTCATTGACGGTCGCGGTCAATAGGTTATATCAAATTCATCGAGTTTGACCGTCCATTTAGCTATTCTTCCCGATGTATCGGGACACTGCAAGATTATTTTCAATGGTGTTAGTACTGTTACCGAGTGAGCTTGGAAGTAAGGTCTTAGGTGCTTTGTGGCTACCACTAATGCATAAATCAGCTTTTGCGCTTTTGGATATTTCACTTCAGCATCGTGTAGCACCTTACTGATATAATATACTGGCTTCTGAACATTGTTGGATTCTATTCTAACAAGTACGGAACTCGCAGCTTCATATGAAGTGGCCATATATAGATACATGGTTTGCCTTTCTTGACGTTTTGAGAGCAAGGGTGAGTTGGTCAGATAATTCTTCAATCTTTCGAAGGCTTGTCGGCAATTGTCTGACTATTCAAAATTTTTTGTTTGCCACAAGGCTTTAAAGAAGGGTAGACACTTTTCAGCCGACCAAGAGATGAATCGGTTTAATGAAGCGATGCATCCGGTTAGCTGTTGCACCTTTTTTTTATTCGAAGGATGTCTCATATCGAGAATTGCGTCGTATCTTTTTTGGATTGGCTTTTATCCCCCGATTGGTGATAAGAAAGCCAAGGAATTTTCTCGACATTATCCCAAAGACACTTCATCGGATTTAACTTCATCCGATGGTGTCGTAACACGCTGAAGGCTTCTTCTGAATCTTTGATATGATTTGATGCTTGAATGTTCTTTACTAGCATGTCATTGACATAGACCTCCCTATTTTTTTCAAATTATTTTTTAAAAATCTTATTGATCAGTCGTTGGTATGTTGCTACAATATTTTTCAGACCAAACGACATTACTTAATAACAATATAGCCCTTTCTCGGTTATAAAAGCTATCTTCTCATCTTTAGGATCCATACGAATCAATTATAACCTGAAAAGGCATCCATAAAGCTTAAAAGCTTATGCCCAACTGTTGCATCAACTAACTGATCTATTCTTGGCAGAGGAAAGCTATCTTTGGGATAGGCTTTGTTAAGGTCGGTATAATCGATATAAATTTTTCATTTTTCATTTGCCTTTTTGATCATCATGACGTTGGCGAGCTAATCTAAGTAGTAAACTTTTTTAATGAATTCGACATCGATAAGCTTGCTCACTTCTTCGTCGATAAGCCTTTGTTGCTCGGGGTGAAACTTCTTTTCTTCTGTCAAACAGGCTTGTATTCTGGATCAACTTTTAACTTATGTGTAATAACTTCCGAAGGAATTCCAAACATTTCTACAATTGACCAAGCGAAGATGTCGACATTGTGTTGGAGAAAATCTATCAGCTTTGCTCTCGTTTCTTCGTCTAATAGACTTCCAATTTGTATAACCTTTGTCGGATCTTCCTTTTCTAATGGTACAAAAACAGTTTTTTTGGCTGATTCGCCATATCTTTCAGTCTCTCTTTGATCCAGTTGTTCTAAAGACATTCCATCTACTAATTGTTTGTCCTGAATCATCAAATATTGCCGAGCTGTCCTTTGATCTCGTCTTATTTCTTCTATTCCATTTTTGGTCGGGAATCGTACCGAAAGATGATAAATTGATACGATTGCTTGAAATTTATTCAAAGCCGGCCGTCCCAATATGGCATTGTATGCTGAAGATATTTGGACAACCATAAAATTAATGGAGTGTTTTCTGTTAGGGTTCTATCCCAATGGTTATTGGAAGCGTTATTTCTCCTTCCACCCCGATTGAGTTTTCACCGAATCTCGTTAGTGGTGTTGATATTTTTTGCAACTTATCTCTAGATAGATTCATTCTAACAAAAGCATCGTAGAGCAATATCTCAATGGAACTTTCATTATCTATCAAATTTTTTTTTACATCATAATTTGTTATAATGGCCAAAACAACAACAAGGTCATTATAAGGCATTTGAATGCCTCGCAGATCATCATCAGAAAAGCTGATAACGTTACTGTTCCGATGCTTTTTCTTAATGTCTTCTTCAATCCTCTTCTTAAGTTTGATCAACAATGTATCATGTCGACCATTCTATATGTGGGTTGTTGGTTAGGAAACTCTGTTCCATCCACAGTCTTTTTAGGGACAACAATCTCAGTCTGGTGTTCTTGGCTACAGACGTATTTTTTTAGATATCCATGTTTAATCAAATCTTCTATTTCATCCTTCAGTTGGTACATTCTTTAGTTGTATGTTCGTGAATTTGATGGAATCGGCAGTATTTATTCTTGTTCCGTGATGTTGGGGGTGCTCTCATTGGTCGAGGTCTTTGCAAGAAGTTTTCCTTCTCTATTTCCATCAATATCTTTCATCTTGGGAGGGACAGAGGAGTATAGGTATCGAATTTGCTGGTCAAGTTTTTTGGTTTCGGACTTCGTTGTCGAGCTTGAGCATTATCGTTGTTAAAGGGTCACAAATCATCATTCTTTTGATTCTTCTTTTTTAATATTGATTTTCCTTCAGCTTGGCATTAGCTGGCAGCTTGTTCTTTGGTTAGTGCGTATTTTTGTACACGTACCAATAACTTCGAATAACCGGCAGGAAATTTCTTGTCCAAGGAGAAAGTAAATCTGGATGATCGAAGTTCCTTCTTCATTGCTGACATGGTTACATGTTCATTGAGATCTGGGATCTCAAGTGTGACAGAATTAAAGCAAGCCACGTACTCCCTCAAGGTTTCTCCTTCATTTTGTTGGATGAAAAAGAGGCTATCTGAATTGTGCGACATTTTTCTGCTTGAAATGAGCCACAAATTGTCCTTCTAGCTGATTGAAGGAATGAATGGTACCTGCTTTGAGGCTCGAGTATCACTTTCGCGCAGCTTTTTTTAGAGTTGCTGGAAAAGCAAGACAATGAAGGGCATCACTTGCATCTTGAATCATCATATGGATTTTGAAACTGCCTTAGTGGTCCAACAGGTCTGTAGTTCCATCATAGGGTTCTAGGTATGGTATTTTGAAGTGAGACGGGATTACTTCCTTCATAATTCGCTGAGAAAATGGAGGTTGAGAATCATATGCAGATCGTTCATCGCTTTTTTGTTTGTCGTCCAGCTCTACAATTTATCGCTCTAGAGTCTTCGGAATTTCTTTTCGTAGTAGTCGTGTTGTCGAACTTCCCTGCTTCGTCGAGTACTTCCCGGAGCAGGGTCCCTGAAGATTCAGAGAGGGATCTTGGACATTTCCCTTTGAGTCGGTTTTTTCTATGTTCGTTGTGTCGAAAACTTTGCAGTATGGGGGACCGTTAATCCAGGGAATGTCGATATTGGAAATATCGGCTTGACTTTAGGTGCCAAACATCTCTCAAAGGAGTCGACTGGGTTTAGAGGCAATTGGTTGCTGTTGGCTTCCTGAAGATTTTGAACGACGGTTAAAACCTCCATCTTGTTAAGAAGAACATCAATTTGTTGTTGCTCCACGATCATTGTGGGAGGTATATTTTTGTTCTCCAGTGGAAGGTTTGTGGGTCGTTCTTTCTGGATGGCTGACGACCCCTGCTGGTCGAAGCATTCTACGTCATTCCCATTATCATCTCTATAGATTCTCCTTCCTAGTTAGAAGGTGAAATACTTTTTTCTACCCCTTTCTGGTGCGCCAATTTGTTGACACTGAACTTCGATGATCAACCTTTACCGTCAGGATCCATCAGCTGGTTATCTCGAGCACCTACAAAACAAGTCCTAGATCGGAAGTTTTCCGGTGGGGGACTCTTCGATGCTTAAGTCAGTAGAGTTCAAGTAGATAGATGGAGAATCTTAAAGAAGTTTTGGTGTCAGTTTTTTTCTAGCTTGCTTACCCTTGGAGGTCCCCTCATACCCGTATTTATAGGCTTTCATCTTAACGAAATTCGGTTGGGAGAAACTTCTTGCAATTAATCTGAACGTCATCTTGTTGGAGCTAACTTATTCTTGTTACAACAGGTGGTTGTTATAATGATATTCCTGTTATGACAGCTATTTATTCCCGCTAACTTTATTGAATATTTTTTTTCTTTATTGAATATTTTTTTTCTTTATTGGTCAATGAAGTTTGGTCACTGATTCGTTTGTTGACAGTCCGCTCTACATCTCTTTGAGTTGTGTTGGTCGGACTTCACGTCGCTCCTTAGAGATGAGTTGGTTAGATTGTTGTGTTTCAGAAATGAGTCGATTGGATTTTATACCATTGGCTATCAGTTTTTCGGCCTTTTTTCCTTTTGTCAATCAGTCCGGTTGTTCCTTTAAATTTTTTTTTGCACTAACAAACTTAGAAAGTCTGGCTTTTTTGCAAATTTTTGTTTTAATGTTTTGTGCGGATTCAGTTGTGGTTAGATGTTGTGGAATTTATGACTACACTATTTTATTTATAAATAGACATTTAATTATGATGATTTTGGAGAACTGTAAACCTATTTATGATCTATTTGGCTCAAATTTTTCACTCACCTCAAATATGCCATGTCAGATTCTCACCAAATGCTCATAACCTTGCCATTTTTATCACGATTTTTTCCCCTCTCAACATACAAAGGAACCTTAAGATTATCCCTGATGCCTTGATGTTCATGCCATGCCTCATGTATCTGATTTTTCCTCCATTGGTTTGAGATTTTGTTTGGGTCATGAAATTTCAAACCTTCAGTTTCATGCCTACCAAACCGAGACATTGGTGATTAAAAGACAATAGCCAACTAATTTCATTTGTTTCAAGCAAAAATGATCAAGTCTTTGTGAAACTGTTAAAATAAAACCTGTATACCTCAAGCTTTTGGACCTTTTTTTGAAAAAGAAAAACTGTCATAATTGAAGGGATAGCAGGATTTCGTTATAATATTGAAAGCTCTAACATTTTATACTAATGAAGCTGCCTATTATTTAAGCTGTTTTTGGATGCTTTACTTATCACTTAACTTCACAACTTACAAATCAGGTTGACTACTTTGGTTGTTAAAAAAAAAAGGAAAAGAAAAAGAACCAAGGCAGCACTGTGCAATTGCTTCCTAGACTTTGATGAGTGTTTTTTTCAAATGTTCGTATAAGTTACAGTGATCTAAAATATCAAGTATTTAATCATAACTGTAGTTGGATACATCAATATTATGAGAGTCCTTTGAAGCCCACAAAAAAGCTTTGGAATGTGGTGCTGCATATTTGGCATTAGATAATTCAAGCCTGCTTTCAGAAAAAGGAGACTTGGATAACAAGTTCTCTGATGGCTGACACCAATAAATAAAAAAATGTTGACTAACAATCTCAAAGTTTATTAATATAGCTGGATATCTTGTTCAATCGAGCCTTGTCAGACTGATGTATCATTTATCTTAGTAGGAGCTACAACATATTGATGTCCCACTAACATTGAGTAAGAAACTTTCCATGAAGACAAACTAACGAGCAAAATTGTCACACTGCCATTGTACCTCCAATATCCAATCATCTAATATGGCTTCTGAATGCCCTTAAATCTTAATGTAAGTTTATGTCTAAGCTCATTCATTTGCAACTTGCGACTGAAGGATATAGGTGTACAGAATATGGGAAGGACACTAGCAAGATTGTAGCATGATATCTTCTAAATGCTTAAAAGGACTAATGGTTCCGCATCATGGGTTACCGAAAGTATTGACATCAAAGTACATGTGCCTCAAACTCTAAAATTAACCCTAGGACAAAATGCATCACATTTCACAGAATCTTTACTTGCAGTGCTAACCAAGTTTTGGAAACAATGAAAGATCACTTCTAAAATCATCATGGTGGGCTTAGCTCTTTGTTGGAAAGTCACAACTCTTTTGGGTCTCTAAAGCAATTAAAGAACTTGATAAGTGTTTGGTTCATAACGTATTTTTCAGCAAGGATTCAAGTCTTGGTAAAACGTCTGCAAGACACTAGGACGGGGTACCATCCCTTGTGTCGGGACAGGACATTTTGCTAGCATCCCAATTGGGATATCTTGGGGACATCTCTTATCCGGAGTGTCAAGATGAGATGGGACATTGGCGTATCTCGTTTCATGAAAAACCTAGAAAGTCTCGTTCCATGGGATTTAAAACTTTGTTCTTCAGTATGTTCAATATGAATTCTTGGGTTGAACATGAATAAAATTTCTTGTGACCACAGTCTTTCATCTATTCAATGAAATATTGCCGGAATGCCTCTGTCCTGCATCATCATGCTGACTTTAGGAGAGGTGTCTTGTAAGCTGCATTATTTGTGTCCAGCTAGCATTACTCCATTTACAAATCCCCTTCAGTTGCTCTTTTGCCACCAACCCTACCCACATTGCAGATGCCATACATGTGCCTCCACATCAACGATGCGACACTTGCTAGTATAGTTATGCATTTTTAGATTTGTATTTCTGGCCAATATGCTGTGTTTTTGTTGTAAATTTATTTTACATGCATGTGTACATACAGAATATATATGCACACATATATACATATATATGTAAATACATACATACATACATACATGTTACAGGAACTTAAATATAAATGAGTTTCTTATATTGAAAGATAAAAAGGGCTTTTTGGAAAACATGATTATATATATATATACACACACACACACACAAGCATGCTCGCACGCACGTACACACACACACATACAGGTTATAGAAACTAAAATATAAATGAGTTTGTTATATTGAAAGATACAGGACTTTTTGGAAAACATGATTTGGTTGATATAATGGTGCATCTTATGCTTATTTTCGAACAATAAGTTCCTATTCTTTTTTGAGAGAAAAAAGTTCGGGTCTGTTTATTGTTTCATATGCTGCCAGCATTATTTTGGTGAAGTTCTATCTTTTTCTATCCATATTGACCTGCATCATTACATATATATATATATATATATATATATCTGACCCAAGACAGAACATGTATTATTTTGAAAGTAGGTTGGCGGATGGACCCAAGTGTATGAAGGGCTTACATTTGTGACTGTGAGGGGAGCTGGTCATGAGGTTCCCTTGCATCGTCCTAAACAAGCTCTTGTTCTTTTCAAGTCATTCTTGTCAGGAAGCCCAATGCCTACATTATCCAAGTTTGAGGACTCTTAAAATCGTTTCATTACTTGGTTGCTCATGGAGGGAGATGCTTAGACTTACATATCCAGTTCAATGAAAGCAACAGAATTACTTGGTATATTGTCATTCAGTTTAGCATAGCTATTGATTTTTAATTATCTATATGTCGTGGGGAGTTACAGGTGGTATCTTGCTTTTCTTGCACTGCTTGCAAGATTCACAAGCACAATATTTCCCTTCCCAATCCAAAATAAGGTTACTTGTAATGTAAATGTGTACCGATTTGCTGGTAAATGATTATTAGTGTTAAACACGTGCAATGCATTTGAGAAGTTAAGTAAACTCATTTTTCTCTTTAATGTATTTTTCCTGCTCCCTTTAAAAAAGATGCAAAACTAACCAGATGATATATGACCTCAAACCAAAACAAGGAATGTGCGTAGAATGAGAGCACTTAATCTGCCAACAATGCTGACATATTTCTTGTCTCTAAAAAGAACTAAACAGCCATGGTATTGATGGAAACATTTACATGCATGAAATTTACAAAATGTCCTTGGCAATTTTTGAGTATCCACTACTCCTTTATCTTTCTTGTTGCAAGTGAATGCTTTTGAGAGGCCAAGCGTTATGGATTGCTTTACAAGGTTGAAAGGATCATGTTAGTCCTCTTGTGATATGAGACCCATGGTTCTGAACATTGCTCATATTCTGTTATAAAAAATAAATGAAGTCGAACGGTTACATCTTCCTTGGCAGCTTTTATAACAGAACCATGGGTCTGTTATCGTCCAACTTCTTGAGATGCGCTACCAAACCAAGCAGCCAGCTCCTTGTACCGATGGCCAAGCTTGCCAAAATACCAATTTTGAAAGTTACTTCTGTTTGATATTTAGAGTAGCCTACCCTAATGTCAACTATTTGTTATCCATTCATCAAAATATGTTTTGCAGCCTCTTTCTTAGCTTTCAAGTTTTTATTTTATAAAAACAGAGCATTCATATAAATCTCGTATCAATACATTTAGAAAAGTTGGAAACAAATTATTCATGAGTGCCTTTGAAGCCATCCTCATGTTTGTTCACAGAAAATCTTCCGCAAAAAGATTGCGATCCAATCAACTACAGTATTTAATGTTTTCAAGACATGTCGGATAATTATGGTTATATATCCATGAGTATATATATCATATACCTTGTCTGTCCAAGTACTTTTAGAACTCCAACCTATGTTACGAAGCAGCTATCTTGGCTCTAATAATTGACCCGCCACGGTAAAAAGATTGCAGTAAAAATATGAAAAACGAGCAGAACCAAACTCATCTTTTATTGTGTTCATTTGCTTCTCTCTTAATTTCCAATAAAAAAATCATCAGAAAGGAAAAATATCGCTAGCTTTTGTTAAACAATTAACTGAACCGCCAAGAGAGACCCTCTGGGATATCCGGATATGTGACCTTCAGCACTGTTACAGGGATTTCTATAAATACGATTAAGGCACACAAACCGACATAGGGAAATACCGTGGTCAGGAAGTCTCATCACAAACCGGTACGGTTGTTTCATCTTTAATTCCTTTGTTACAATCGCTAGCTAAAGACCTTGAGCCGTACAGCAGTTATGGTCCCGCAAGTTGTGAGAACTGAGTTTTTTGGGCCGAAGTCGGTAGGCCCAAACGACTTCGACCCATATCACAGGAAAAAAAAAAAAAAAAAACCAGAAGGAGAGGCGGAGTCGGAACGGGGGAAGTGTTTCACCCCTTATCCGGCCGGGAATGTCGCCGGAGGAGTCGGGGAAAGAGCCGTGGAGGGGAGGGGGGTGGTCGACGACAAGTTTGGGTTGGGTTGGAGTTCCGATCGGGCGGTTTTCCTTTCCCAAACGGCAGTGAAACCCATCGGTAGGTTTCCTTTAATTCCTCCTCACCACCACCGAACCGAGCCTCATCGGCTTCCTTCCACGCGAAGTCCTCCTCTCCGGCCAGCGACGAAGAGCTCTTCAAGCGCAGGTGAGCCGGTTGCTTTTATTTAATTTATTTTAGGAGGATTTTGTTTAGGTTTTTGTTCGGCTCTTGGGGCCGTGGACTGCCGGTGCCGCGCCGCCGTCCGCTCCGGTCCACCGAACTCCTCTTGGCAATCACCTCCTTTGGTCGCCGGTGACCGTGAGGAGGTCGGCTCGGTTAAGCCGAGAGAGGGGGGGGGGGGAGCTCAGTGGAGACGGAGGAGGGAAGAAGAGAACGAGGAAAAAAAAAAAAACTCTATTCCGTAAAAAAGAAAAAGAAAAAAAAAAAATAAGGAGAGAGAAAGAGGAGAGAGAAAGCAGAAAGAGGAGAGAGAAGATGAGGAGAGAGAAGAGGAGAGAGAAGATGAGGAGAGAGAGGAGAGAGAGAAGAGGAAAAAAATATAAATATTGAAAGGGGGATCGAAAAGTTTTATCCTAGAAATTCGTAAGATTAGGATTTACGGGTGAATCGTAGAAGGAATTTGGGTAAAAGGTTTGTGTTTACAATTATCCTAGAATTATTGATTTAAAAAAACTAGTATTGTACCTGTAGGGAGGTAGCCTTCTGAGTAGAAGGGCTTTATGCAGGTTCCAGGTATGGACCAGTATCAGTTGTTTCTAGTGAGGTAAGGATTCTAGACATGATCACCAGTTCTATACATTGTTTTATATTGCCTGATTTGATCCGAGCATATATATATATATATTTACATGCATGGTTGTTTTCGGATAGCATAATTTGATTTTTCGAGATATAGAATGAATTTGTTGTTATTGTTGTTTGTATTTTATTTAATATACCATGTTTATCAAGTGATCTTTGAATGAGTTAGATCATGATATCGATCGTTGAAAGGTGACATGTTTTTGCTATATGTAACATGTTTTGGCTATATGAGATGAAATGATAAAGCATTAAGTGAAATGGTGTTTGGACTAGCCATGCCATGGCGGTATCGTGGTTTCTCAGTGTGTCAGTCACAGGCTGGAGTGTGACAAATTGTGTGCCAGTCACAGGTGGGATTGTGACAAATTATGTGCCAGTCACAGACGGGATTTTGACAACTTTGTGTGCCAGTCACAGGCTGGAGTGTGACAACAGTGTGCCAGTCACAGGCTGGAGTGTGACCGTGGCTAGTTCAGAACCCTAAAGATAAAGATGGATTAATGGAAACTCTAAAAAAAATATGGTTTTTCATGATTTTGTAGTACATGATATTTGAGCTATTTGATTACATGATATGGTATGCTAGTATGTTCTTTCTATTTCTAGTATTGTATTATTACTGGTATGATCATATGGAAACCTTACTGGGCTGTAAAGCTCACAACCATACTTTCTTCTTCCATAGAGTTGTGCAGTTATTCAGGCTTGGTGATGAATGAGATTTTTTTTTAGGTAAGTGACTCTTGTGTACCTAGGCCTTGCATGATTTCTAGGGTAAAACCTAGGACTTGTGCGGTCGGTCGCGTAGCCGATTCCGGTGCTGGATTCGGGGCATGACATAAGTACTTTATTTTTCATATATATTTATTAAAAACTGGGACATGTTGGTGCGTTCGTGATGGTGCGTGTATATATCCAAGGGAATACCAAATCTGTGATAACAAAAGCACTTCCTGTGATATCTGGGCTTTTGGACCGAAGTCGGCAGGCCCAATCGGCTTCAACCCGCAATGCAGAGCAAAAAAATGAGAACGGAGGGGGAGAATAGGGATCGGAACAGGGGAGGATCAGATTTCCCTTATTCGGTCGGAGTTCACGCCTGTATTTTCGAGAAAGGAGTCGTGAGGGGAGAGGGAATTGGTCGGCGACGAGTCCGGGAGGGATTGGGACTCGCTCGGGCGATGTTGGTCTTTCAAACGACATGGGAACCGATGGGAATTTCTTTAAATTCCTTTCATCGCCGTCGAATCGAGCCCCATCGAGCCTCCATCCTCGTGTCTTCGTCCTCTCCGGCGAGCATTCGGAAGTCGTCGAAGGCCTGTGAGTATTTCCTTAGGAGGATTTAATTTATTTTTTTGTTTTGGGTTTTTTGGTTTGTTTAAGTATCGGTCGTGGATTACTGGTGGCCACGCGACCACCATCCGCGCAGGTCCGTCGAGCTTCCCGGCAATCCTCCCATGGCATCGCCCTCCACCGTGGAGGGGGGGTCTCGGTTGAGTCGATGTCGAGAAGGAACAAAGAGAGTTCGGGTGGAAGAAAGAAAGAGAAAAAAAAAGGAAAGAAGCTCTTCTGTGGAGAAGAAGAAAAGAAGGAAGAGAAGAAAGGAAAATAAAAGAAGGAAAAAAAAAGAAAAAGGAAAAAAAAGAAAGAGAAAGAGGAGAGAGAAAGAGGAGAGAGAAGAGGAAGGAGAGAATATGAGGAGAGAGAAAATTGGGGGAACCTTCTTCCTCAAAATGTGTGAAACTAGGGTTTGTGCGGCCGGTTGCGTAGCCGATTCCGGTGCTGGATTCGGGGCGTGACAGAGTGGTATCAGAGCTTATGTTATGATCATTTGGGACGGTGATACAAGTGGTTAAAATAATAAAGATACGATGGTTATTAGGATATGACAAGAATAGTGTCAGAGCTATGACTTAGGATTGTGGCATAAGTGATTATGATAGATATGAGTGACATCAAAATTTAGGTCATGATTGTTTGAGACTAGGACATAAGTGATTTAGAAATTACATGGTGGTTATTAGGACATGATCGAGTAATATTGAATCTTGATTTATGATTACTTTGGACTATGATATAAGTAGTTGAGACTTGAGTATCAAGTGCCCTACAAGGTAGACTAATTGGAAGTTGGAGATCGAATGACATGAGGGTTGGTCATTTTTAAGGTTTAAAATCTTAATTAAGCTAATTTCGAGGACGAAATTATTTTAACG